>CM024517.1:25961357-27161357 GCA_014182375.1 Eucalyptus virginea | reverse complement strand
ACTACTCGTTCCATGCGGGCACTGTCGCAGCCGCTTAGAAATCGAGGCGCCACTTTTTTGGCTCGCTTAATTATCACATAAGTATACATATATGAACACAAAACTATTTCACATAAACCAACCCATGTGGAACAAAGACGAAGATCTTTGGTTCTGGGACGTGGCTGACGGAGCAGAAGGGCCAAGGAGAGTATTAGCAGGCGGAGGAGATGGACGATGACGACGACGACGACGAAGACGACCCAACAAAGCAGCACAGAGAAGGAAATCGGAGAGAGACGAGAAGAGAGAAAAAGGACCCATTTTGATGTTTTTGTTTTCTCGATTGCGGGTGTATAAGTCTAAGGGGATGGATGTGATATACAGAGAGGTTGAGGTTGAGGTTGAGGTTGTGGTTGTGTTCTGGGAATGTGCTCAATGAGATGGCTCTGGTTTTGACTTTTTTCGATTTCTTTTTTTTTTCTTTTCCGGTTCTTGTGTAATTTTGGCCCTACTTTACAAGAGAAATGAAGAGGCTCCAGCTTTTAGCTTTCAGTTCAGTTCACTGGGAGTCAAAGATTTGAGTTATTGAATCAAACACCGGTGGGGTGGGGAGTTCATGACTTCCTGCGAACAGCGGGTCCCTTCTCTGTCGATCGAAATGGCGTTTCATCGTTTTTGGTCCCCTGTTTTTGGTATCGAAGCTTCTGTTTCTCGACTTCCATGGCGGAGGGAGAGGAGAGAAGAGAGAGGAATAGAAAAAGTCATTATGGTGTATGAACGGCGTTAATGGAAATCGGTCATAATCACCTCATTAGGTGGACCTCGGCTATAGAATGACGTTTCGAAGAAGGATGATCTCAGCCTTTTGGCTGGCAGTCGCTCCTCTGTAGGAGAGGGCTTAATATTTTGCAATTTTTAATATTTTGATTTTATGTAAGTGCTAAATGTTTGATATTTTGTATAATAAATATGTGTGAAAGCAAATAAATGTTTAGAAAATTATATGTACATTTTTCAGTAATTTTCAAATTTTCTTTTAATTTGGTTGTTTCGTGTTTGGGCTCCCGAACAGCTAATGAGCACATATTGAGTGGGGACATAGCAGGCCGATGCCGCACGAGGCCCATGTTCAGCTTGGCCTTTTGTTTCATCACGAAACCACGTGAGCAAAATAGAGTAAAGCAGTCAAAGTGGGCGAACTCTTTTTGACTTTTGAATTGTGTTGTGGTTTTCTTGGAGTTCATCCGAAAGTATGTATAAATTCTCCCAAACGAGAAGGTATTTTTTTTTATCGATGGAAATGTTTGGACGTAGATTGGTGTCAACTAATTTTTCAAAAGAGCGCTAGCTATTTCTTTCAAGGAAATATTTTCAAAATTAAATTTTTACGAAATAAACACATCCTCAAAGCCTATGACAATTATTATTGAACTTTCCTACTAACTTTGCTAGTAATCTTGTCATGTAATCGGTGATTTTTATTTAAAAAAAAAAAAAAGAGGTAAGTTTTGACTTATTAATAATGATTAATATCTTCTCAACGTTGTGTTAGGAAAAAAAAAGATTATGATAAGCAAATCCCTAACTTCTACAAGTCCGGAAGATCTGATCCTTGGCGATTAATGATCATAGGATTTGAAAGAGAATTGAATCTCGGTCGTTCACAATTCCTTGTGAGGAATGACATTTAGTGTAGGAGAATACTAATGGGGCACGGCTTTTTAGGAGAGAGAATTGTTCCCTTGAGGGACCGTAAAAATTCATAATTCATGTAAGTATTCATGATTATCATATAACTGGTGAGGTAGATGAATTTTAAAGATGCGTGCACGGCTTGATAAGATACGATATGGTTTTAGCCTGAAAACACACGCATTCTATGTCATGGTCATAGAAAATTATGATTGAGCACACGGCACATGTTGTGTATAGTTGAATTAACATGTAAAAAGAGAAAATAATAGATTCAGAATGGTCCAAAACGAAAATAGTGATTACTTTATGAGGAGATGAAATGAGCGAGGGTAACCATTCATTAAGTGACAACTTAGTGCTTAGATTGTGGATAGAATTCACTTACCAATATTATTTTATGTTTTTAGAAAATGTGATTTTGAAAGGAATAAAAAGTGAATTAATCGAGTGCTTTGACTTAAAATATATGGCATTTTACGTAAAAGTGACTAGAACTGAGAACCGACAAATGACTCCCTGTTCCATTTGGAACTAGGAACCGAACTGGGCCTTGCACCCCGACATTCTCGGCTCAGCTCTCGCTCTCACTCTCACGTTTACTTTCTGTGCTTTCTCATCCAAGAGAAGAGAACTGCCGAACGAAACGGCTAGAAGAGCTCCAGAAAATTCACACAAAACTTCGTGTTCACAGTCGAGCTCCCTCTCCCTCGACAATCTCACGATTTTCTTGGGTCCTCCCCCACCCCACCTCAAGAAGACCCTTCAAGGTCTCTCCCTTTTGCCTGATATCTCACTCCATTCCCCCTTTCACTTTCCTCTGCATCTTTCACTTTTTACCCTCTGCTCCCTGCCATTTTTTCAGCGAAGACTTTAGGTCTTTTCCTCTTTGCCAAAACTTGCTACGGCATCCCCTTACTTTTAGCCAACGACGGCCACGTCCGCTTACATTTTAAGCTCAACTTTCAGCCACAACTCTCCAGCTTTGACCCTTACAAAAGATGGCTGCACTCCACCGAGAGAGAGAGAGAGAGAATTACTGCTGCACGACGCTTGATTTGGTCTCTCTTTTGTTCCGTCCCTTTTGCTTTCGGGTTTGCTTGATCGAGAAAGAGATAGGTCCGGTTTTTAAATGAGAGATAGAGAGAGAGACAGAGAGAGACAGAGAGAGAGGGACGTGGCGACGGATTAGGAGTTCGTGAGAGAGAGAGAGAGAGAACGGTGAGCGAACAGTTGTGATTTGCATGTCAAGTGACAAAACGCGAGAGGCTTCGCGCAGAGAGAGAGAGAGAGAATACGATACTTTTGGGCCTGGCTCCAACTCCTCCAAGTCCAAGGGAAGCTCCTCAGGACCCCAAAAAAAAAAAGAAAATTAAAAAAAATTCAACGGTCTGGTCCGAGTAATCCTAATGGATGATTTGACGTGGAACTAAACTGAAAATTACCGATTCCATTTTTTTTTAAATTAGGAACTAGATTTGTGCCTCTGGGAATCACCCAGAATTGGTTGGTTCAATCCGATCTGGACAACTCTTTTTGCTTATCCTTAATTCCACGTGCTAGAGTAATTTTTTTTCATTTTTGTTCAATATCGTAACAGATTACAATAAAAATTATACAAAGAAACAAAATGAGCGGTGAGTGAATGAGTGAGCATCATATATTATTGGATGGTAAATTTGGAAGATAAAATTCCAGCAAACGACTCTTTTGCCTTGAAATATATGGTCTACGGTCAAGACCCATGGTACGCCCCGTGCGCATGATCAGGTAACTAATGCATAGAAAGAAAATGAAGCATTAATGTACAATAGTCGGGTTTAAGATAGCGAAAAATAAGGATGATTTGGGAAAATCTAATAATAGGAAGAAAGAAATAAAGCGGGTGGTTATTCAAGAAATGGGCAGGCCTGGAAAAAAAGAAATGAAGGGTAATTTGGAAAATCTCGGAAGAAAATGAGATAAAAAGATGTATTTTGATTTTGGGAAGATGCGAATATAAATATAAGACTCGGAAGCTTTACCAAAAAAAAATAATATATATAAGACTCGGAAGGCGCGAGAAGATGCACATATAATAGAAAAGAAGCCTCTACACTCAGAGAATATTTTTTATCCATAAAAAGCAAAAAAAAAAAAAAAAAAAAAAAAACTGAGAATATTCACACCCCGTCCCCACCGCCTCCGAATGGCGTTCATTTCCGGAGAAAAAAGAGGTTTTGGGGGTTTTTATTTATTTTGTTTTTTTTTTGGGGAGGGGAGGGGGTTTAATTTGACGTAGTCCATTCCACGTCGGCAGAAACGGTGAGCCGATCGCATCAACAACCGATCTCCGCCGCCCAAGAAAATATTAGGTGCAAGGAGAAAATATTAGGTACCTACCTCTAGCGTGTACTAGTTAGAGGCCACTCATCGGGCGACACGTTTCGCCCGGTGCCACGCTGGATATTTCGAAAAATGGATATATTCGTTTCTCTCTCCTGACCCACCATTCACTCGGTCAAATTTGAAAAAGCGAAGCGCTCTCTCTCTCTGCACGTCCTCTCTCTCCTCCTAGCCTGCACCCTCTCTCTCTACTCTACAATGCATTTATTATGGAAAACATTTTCTCTTTCCTTCGGAAGAAAGAGAAGCCGTTCCTCTCCCATTTCTTTCTCTCACACCAACATTTTCTCTCTATGCTCGTTGCTACTCAGCCGTGCGTCAAGCAGCCATACCCCCGCCGTCGCCGACGAATCCCATTATGGCCACCCTTGCTCCAGCGCTTGCTTGCTCGCTTCTCTCTCCATGCTCGTTGCTGCTCCGGTGTTCGTCAAGTGGTCATTCCCCTGCCGTCGCCGACGAAGCACATTAAGCCCGTAATAAATGTGCTTTGTCAATCGACCGGAGGAGGAGGGAGGGCCATTTCTTGTTGAGGTGGAGAGATGGGGGTAGAGATCTGGCTATGGCGGGGCGGGAGCGGAGCTTGAGGCACATGTCCTGCCATTGCACGCTGCGAAGCCGGTCGGTGATTGGGCTCGGTGATTACGCGCTGCTCTCAAGACTTAAGTCCCGAGGGGAGGTCGTCGACTGGCTGAACTCCATTCGAGGTGCGTTTGGGGCTTTCTTTTCTTCCCTTGTCTTTGTCACTATGTCCAATAGGATGAAGGTTTTCCATGGGCACGGTCGGTGTCCTCTGCCGTTGGGCTCTTCTTTTCAGTTTTTGAACAATTGAATCGAACATTTACTGTGAGGAATTCTCTCCATTATCTCAACTTGTAATCTTCGTCAACAAAGTTTGATTGAACCTAGGTAAACCCTAAGGAATAGATGACAAATATAGAGTTAAAGCAAAGGGAAGTTGACAAAATTTGATCGGCCGGAGCCTTCCATTCTAGCGGCGAGTCTTAATTTTTTTTTTTGGTTCAGTAGGTTCACAAACTACACAGTTTACACATAAGACTATTCCTGTATATACTACCACATCATTGGTGAAGTCAAATTTGGCTTTCACGAGATTAGCGAGAGTGAATGATGCTTGAACATGTAAGGAAGGAGGTTGCTATATCGCCTTTGAAAATTGGAAAATAGGATGAGAATGCTCCTTTACTGATTAAAAATTGGAAAGTGGACATTTGCTATATATATTTGCCCATGCTCATGAAGCATGCCAATCGGTACCTCTGACAAAGTTGGGGCTACTTAGGAAGTGATTGTATGCTCAGACTTCTTGCTTCTGATGTCTGGTGGTCTTGGTCCTTGTTTTATAGGTGTCGTAGGGCCTTGGGTCGGGTCATGTTGGGGAAGATCGGGTTGGTGTGGTCGATGTGGTGGAGGGATGACAACGGGGTGACCGGGTGAGCCGTGAGGAGGCTGAACGTCTCCTGAGTCTCGTTCCATCCAGTTGCTATCATAAGACCATCAGGGTTAGTAGCGCATGAACCATATATTCTCTTGAGACAGAAGTAGTGTGCTTGCTTGATTGGATTAATCTACTAGCACAGCCTCCCAGAGAATTTTGGAAACGAAGTAGGTTAGATGGTTTCATAGCATTAGAACATTGGCAAGCTAGTAAATGTTACTTGATGTGTGAAATCATCTTCCCACCACAAGGTTCTGTATCCTTTCTGTTTGAACCTCAAAGCTTCAGATTACCCTCGGGAATACGATAGTGTCTGTCTTCAATGAGATTATCTTACAGCCCAGCCGCTGGCCCTTGCTATTTCTTGTTTAGTGGACTGATTGCCACCTTGCCGGTATCTTAGGATTGCTTAGGATTCTCATTTACAAGGCAGATTGCACTTTCTTGGTTTCTTTTGTTCTTTAATGAAATAGTGGCTATCTTGTGGAATGGACTTAAAGCAATCATTTCTTCTATTCATGTGCTTACGTGATGGGAATTATCGCAAAGCTTATGTAGATGGCAAGACGACCGTGTCTCTTCATGAAAGAAAAGCTAGCATTAAAGAGTTCTATGGTTAGTGGAACGAAGTTCTGGCTCTTACCTTCACTCTTGATACCACTTCTAAGTCCTATCGGAATTTCATAAAATACTATCTCAGAGAAGATTTCGCCTGAATCCTACATCAACCTTCGCTTTTCATGAGTGGGTGTGAGATTTCCCTCGCTTCTGCAACTTCACGGAGGAATAATGACGTGGAAGAGAGGAAACAAAAAGAAGTGTGTGCCGCCAAGTACAAAAGAAAATATGAACTTGACAAGGGAAAGCTATTTGAAATTGATATTGAGAGAGAAGAGGAATGTAGTATTTGCATGAAGATGAGCAGCAAGATCGTACGGCCGCATTGCAATCATTCTATGTGCATGTAGTGTTATCGCAATTGGTAAGTCATTTCATGTTAAGGAGAATTATCTGTGCGCTGCTACATCCTGTTGCATGGACACTAACGACAGTTTGGAGTCTCTGCGATTTAGACCTGCTCAGAAAATGTATGCTCAAATGTGCACATCCCCTGTATTAGAGAACAACCACTCACCGAAATTAGAACGACATTTAGCCACATGTATTCAGCACTAGTTCTCTCCAACACTAGAACGGTCATGCAAGGTTTTTCTTTGCCGTGTCAATGTGTAAGATCAATTTTTAAATCTAGGTCTGCTTACTCCATAATCTTGAAGACTGTTATTATAAGTTTGACATAAAAATGTTGAGTCATGCTGGTAGTTCTTGATGGGTCATGTTATTTGCTTGATTTAAACTGAATATCTAATTCTGTTGATGTATGTTTCATCTGCTTGGGTGCTTCAGGCGTGCCAGGTCTCAGTCTTACCCATTCTTCCGAGACAGTCTCAAGAGAGTCGACTCTGGTGACCTGCGGATATATATGACTGGCGTCGAGATCATCGACCTGATTCCATCGCCAGAGAGAACATGAAGAGACTGGTTATGTATGTAGAGAAGCTTCCTCTTGCAGTCTCGGATCCCGTGCATGTCTCCTGCAATCCTCATTTCTGATGATTTTTCCGGTGGAGGTCGTACTTGGACATGGATTGTGTTTGTAGTTAATACATCATTGTGCATATGTTTATTCATCACATTGCTAGTTGCTACCCATTTAGAATTGTATATAAATGTGTGATCAATATATAACTTGGTGCATGTATATTCATATCCTTTTACATGGAAGTGTAAAGCGGTTGCATCTTTTGCCATTATTTTTGTAATTTTCCCTAACTGACCTCTTTACATATTACTGTTGATCATAAGCATTCATTCCAACCCTTGCCTCTATTATGCTGTATCATAAAATTGAGGCATCTCAGAGTATTCTGCTCATTTTACTAATGTCTTCCTGTGTTTTCCATTGCCATTGCTTTAAAATGCTTGCATATATTCTTACTTGTTGTGTTAGCACGTTATCAAGGTCCTTACTTATACAGCCATTTTGATATTGTTGTTGCAGGTGACAGAAATACACAATTTTATGCCAAACACAATTCTACACCCCTGGCTGTAGCTTTTGGCCAACATTCCATGTCCAATTTTACTGACGGAGCTGCAGTACAAATTTGAGAATTTGGACAAGCAAAACAACGAGCATAATGGCTCACCAGATAAAAGCCACGATAGCAGCTTTTACATGGTAAAAATCAATCTTTCCATCTGGTTTGTCTCCTCTCTTATTCATCAATATCATCGGCAGCAAGAAAATAACAGCTGAAAGTGTTAATGCAATCAAATCAAGATCATCACCAAGTTGGTCCATGCTCGACTCTTTGACGCCATACCAGTTATTGAAAGTACGATTACAAAAAAAGACAAAACATAACACCCTATGTTACAACCATTAAAAAAGTCCAATACTGATTCGTACCTATAAAAAAGTATAGATTTTTCCATCATTTTAGATACCTCTGAAAAAGTACCTCCTTGCGGGTTTATTGAAATCTGAGAGGTCGTTGTCACGAGTAATATCGCGACGACTATAATGACCTGTCGCATCCTGTCATCCCAAAGTCTTTTCTCCTCTTCCTCGTTGATTGGTTGAAAAGGGCGAGGTGGACGCTGGTCCCTATCAACACCTACCTTGGCCATGATGATGAGTAATACTTGAATTAAGTGTTGTGAGGGGGTACGACCATGGTTGGAATATTTATAAAGTGGGGGCTATTCTAAATTGGAACCTCGAGAAATCCAGCGTCGGATTCGCGTTTGGCGGAAAAAATGTGGTCCCCATTGGCGGTCGTCGCTTTTTATGAGAAATCCTGCGTTGGACTCGTGTTCGGGTTGAAAAAATGGTAGATGCAAAAATGGCAGAGAGAGAGAGCAACACCTGTTGGTAAAGAGAGTCTCTCGGAAATTCATGGCTCAGTTTCAAAAGTCTCATCTTGACTTGGTTTTAAGAAGAGCACATCTCCAGGTTGACCTAGAGAGTCTCGGAAATTTATGGCTCAGTTTCAACAATCTTATCCTAACCTCTTTTTAAGAGCGCATCTCTAGATTGACCTTTCTTTTTGTTATTTAAATCTCTCTCTGTGGAGTGCATGCACGTATCCAGACAAAAGAAAGGAGATTCATTGTGTCTACACAGACAATTAGGTTCTTTCTATCATATTCATTTCTTATAATTGTAAAAGAAAAAACACTGTAATTTTAGAGGTGAGCGGCTCCTTGTTCCACCTGTTTCTTACAGGTTCTAGTTGGAACCTGAAACCTACCTTCGGCTACAGGTTCCTCATTTTTTGGAACCTGAAACCTACCTGTCAGAACCAAGAACTTGGAACCCACCTTGTCACAGGTTCCAGGGTCGGTTCTACATTTCAACATTTTTTTTTTTTTTTTTGGTTTTTTTTTCAAATTAATTCAGAGCCTAATAACAAATAGAACTCATGCTTGGTCGAAGTTTGTTGCTTGCATCATCTCAGCTCAAGTGATTTTCTTGTGTTTGTCATAACAAAAGTTGCTAAGTTGCACCACCCGCCGCGATGGCTCAGCTGGGTAGGCGCGATGGAGGTGATCTAGTGTTCGAAGCTCTTGCAATGCAAGTTGCAGGAAGGCTAGCTTGAGACTCTTGGCGACTTGCTCCGTGGCACGTGTGTGGTGGCTAGCAAGTGTCGCCCCTAGTGGTTTACCTCCGACTGCTGGCTGTGTGGGGTTTCTTGGGTCACCAAAAAAAAAAAAGTTGCTAAGTTGCCATCCTTTTTTTGATCTTGGCTTGAGCTGAGATAAAAGCTTTGGTCTGTCTCTTTTCTTCTTCGTTATAATTCAAATTTGAAAATGAAAAAAGAAAAAAAGAAAAATCTGTTGGAACCTAAAACCGACCTTGGAGCCTGTGATAAGGTAGGTTCCAGGTTCTTAATTCTGACAGGTAGGTGCCAAGTTCCAAAAAATAAAGAACCTGCATGTCTCCAGACAGAACCTATAAGGAACCGGTGGAACCGGGAACCGCTCATCCCTAAAATTACAGTTTTTTTTTTCTTTTACAATTATAAGGAGTGAATATGATAGAAAGAGCCCAATTGGCTGTGCAGACACAATGAATGTCCTTTCTTTTATCTAGATGCGTGCGTGCGTGAGCTCCACAGAGAGAGATTTAAATAACAAAAAGAAAGGTCAACTTGGACATGCGCTCTTGAAAGGAGGTCAGGATAAGACTATTGAAACTGAGCCATAAATTTCCAAAGACTATCTAGGTCAACCTGGAGATGCGCTCTTCTTGAAACCAAGTCAAGATGAGACTTTTGAAACTGAGCCATGAATTTCCGAGAGACTCTCTCTACCAACAAGTGTTGCTCTCTCTCTATATGCCATTTTTGCATCTACCATTTTTTCAGCCCAAACACAAATCCAACGTACTCGTAAAAGCGACAACGGCCAATGGGGACCACATTTTTTTTGCTAGATGCGAGTCCGATGCGGGATTTGTTGAGGTTCCAATTTCGAATAGCTCCCACTCTATTAATATTCCAACCATGGTTGTACCCCCTCACAACACTTTAATTCAAGTATTACTCATCATCATGGCCAAGGCAGGTGTTGATAGGGACTAGCATCCACCTCGCGCTTTTCAGTCGGTCAACTAGAAGAGGAGAAAAGACTTTGGGATGACAAGTCATTATAGTCGTGGCGATATTACTCGTGACGACGACCTCTCAGATTTCAATAAACCTGTCAGGAGATACTTTTTCAAGGCATCTAAAATGATGGGAAAATCTTTACTTTTTGATAGGCACGAATTAGTATTTGACTTTTTTAATTGTTGTAACATAGGGTGTTATGTTTTGTCTTTTTCCGTAATCGTACTTTCAATAACCAGTATGGCGTCAAAGAGTCGCGCATGGACCAACTTGGTGATGATCTTGATGGGGATTGCATTAACACTCTCAGTTGTTACTTTCTTACTGCCGATGATATTGATGAATAAGAGAGGAGAGAAACTAGATGGAAAGATTGACTTTTACCACATAAAAGCTACTGTCACGGCTTTTATCTGGTGGGCCATTATGGTCGTTGTTTTGCTTGTCCAAATTCTCAAATTTGTAGTGCAGCTCCGTCGGTAAAATTGGACATGGAATGTTGGCCAAAAGCTACAGCCAGGGGTGTAGAATTGTGTTTGGCATAAAATTGTGGATTTCTATCACCTGCAATAACAATATCAAAATGGCTGTATAAGTAAGGACCTCGATTACATGCTAGCACAACAAGTAAGAATATATGCAAGCATCTTAAAGCAATAGAAAACACAAGAAGACATTAGTTAAATGAGCAGAATACTCTGAGATGCCTTAGTTTTATGATACATCATAATAGAGGCATGAGTTGGAATGAATGCTTATGATCAACAATAATATGTAAAGAGGTCAGTAGGGAAAACTACAAAAATAATGGCAAAAGATGCAACCATTTTAAAGGTTGGAGCGAATAGAATTGTGTTTGGCATCTTCCTTAAAATTTTTAACTCAAGTTATTTTCTTTTGATTTTTTCATAATTTTATTACGTTTTTCATCTTTTCTTAATTTTTTTTCTCTCTTCTTTTTCAAGCTTTGGCTGCTCATTGGCCTCAGGATGACTAGCGATTGGCCAAACGAGGGCCAGTGACCTCATCAAAGCGTTGCGAGCAGCTAGGTGAGGCTTGGCTGAGCCTTAGTTGGGCGAGAAGCCTTAGATCTGGCAAGGTCAAGCTCCCCCAAGGAGGTGAGTTTTGTTGGACCTCGCCCAACTGATTGCAAATTGTTGGCGGTGACAATTGCCGACAGTTGCAGCAGTGGAAGAAGAAAAGAGAAGGAAGAAAAACAAGAAGAGAAGAGGAAAGAGGAAAAAAAGAAGTTTGCGCGTTGGCTTGATTCTAGAATTATTCCGCAGAAAAGAAACAACTTTTTTTACTCATTGATTCTATTCCAAATCTATTTCCAAAACAAAAAAATTTACTAAATGGATTTCCATTCAAAATCTATTTCCGGGAATAGAAAAATAAAAACATTTACTATTTGGCAAGTTGCCAAACGCGTCTTATGTATACTCAAGTTATGGATAAAATTCATTTGCCAATATTTCTTTATTCTTTTACAAAAGATGATTTTGGGAGAAATAAAAAGTGAATTAATCGAGTGTTTTGACTTAAGATATGTGATAATTGTAGAAAATTATTCACATCACATAAACAACTAATCAATCAAGAAGAATTGAATCCATATATGATTGTAAAACACAAAGATCAATGAACACAGTGGAATTAAAGCATACTTGTTTGAGCCATTGCTTCACTTGAAGAAAAATGGACCACTCTGTAATCAAAGATCTATTGGAATGTCAGATCTTTTTCTCTATGACTTATTTCAGTATAGCAGCTTTCAATGGGATATTATAAGTTAGAGAGGGAACCTAGTAAACCGTAATCAATAATGTGTCAACTAGGCTATTCCCATTATGGACTTTAGTTAAACACAATTGCCTATATTTTGCCGCTAAACTAGGCCCGTTATTAATAGATGTCAATTCCCAATTCAGTAAGATTACTCTAGGGTTTAAAATATTAACCCGATTATTTAAAATAGAAAATTAATTAATTAATGTAAGCTCATATTATAAAAAATTTCCAACATTCTCCCACTTAAACTATATTAATTAACTTATTTTTATTTTGAAAAATTTATATTGAAAACGACACTATCGAGTTAATAATTGAAAATTTTGTTTTATGTGGCCACAATAATATATATATTTATAATAGCATCTCAAAACCAATTCAATCCTATATAACCTTAGTATAGGACTAGGGGATCAATGTGTTAAGAAAATACCACTACACATGATCTTATATAATCACATATAATAAGCATTATATTTTCATGAATCATGGGCCTAGTAGTGCAGTAAGAAATAGTGCCAACATGTGATCAAAATATACACTATTTTTCATCAGTCCTCAATGCAATTTCTCAACGACATGAAACTGCATTAGTGTAATTTCTAAACAACATGAAATTGCATGACTATGTCACAATCCAACATGAGATGTCATAATCTGTGACATCCAATTATTTTTAAACTAAAATTTATTTAAAGATATTGTTTTATACTTACATTTCTTAGTCAACATGAGAAATGATAACAATAGAATCAATAATAACAATCATTGAAAATAAATGCTTTAATAGAATCATAAAAACATTATCAATCTGTATATAACTATAATATTCAGAAATACAAATTATATAACTCCCACTAACAAAATAAATCAAAAGAATCTAAAACACTTGTATTCTTTACATGTTGTTTAAACAAAATGGGTCGTAAGTCTTTTGTTAGAGGATCAGCTAACATAGACTCAATTATGATATTTTTAATTACAATGACTCTATTTTTGACCAAATCCTTAACAATATAATATTTGATCACCATGTGTTTAGACGCATTGTTGATCTTGTCATGCTTGGAATAAAACACGTTGTAGTATTTTTATAGTAGATCACCATAGGTTTAGCAATAGAGTCCACAGCTTGCAATTCTGAGATCAAATTTGTGAGCCAAACTGCTTGAATCAATGTGCCGTAGCATACTACGAACTCAGCATACATTGTAGAGTTTATAATCAAGGTTTGCTTTGTACTCTTCCAAGAAATAGCACCTCCAGTCATCATAAAAATATATCAAGAAGTTGATTTTCTATTATCTTAACAACTAGCAAAATCAGTATATGAATATTCAATCACATTTAGGTCTTCAACTTTGCTATACACGAGCATTAAGTCTTTTGTTCGTTGTAGATATATCATCACCTTTTTTACTGCAACCCAATGTTCATGACTTGGATTCGACAAATATCTTCCAAGAGTGTTCACATCAAAAGCAATATCAGATTTGGTACATACTTGTGCATACATAAGACTGTCAACTGCACTAACATATGGAACATTCTTCATGACTTCTTTTTCAACACCATTTTTAGGGCATTGTTCTATGCTCAATTTATCCCATTTCACAACAGGAGCTTTACCTAACTTGCAAGTTTGAATATTGAATCATTTCAAAACACAATCTATATAAATTTTTTGAGATAACCTCAGAACCTTCTTAGATCTATCACGACGAATCTCAATGCCTAAAACAAAAGAGGCTTTCCCAAGATATTTTATATCAAACTTTGTAAATAGAAACTTTTTGTGTCATTTAATAGATCAATATCACTACTAGCAGGTAAAATGTCATTTACATAAAGTACTAATAAAATATATTTACTCTCACTTACTTTTATGTAGATGCATTGATCAAACTTGTTTTCTTCAAAGTTAAACGATCTCACAACCTTGTGAAATTTCAAGTACCATTGACGTGATGTTTGTTTGAGACCATAAATGGACCTTTAAAGTTTGTACACCATATGCTCATTTCCGGCTTCTTTAAACCCTTAAGGTAAATCAACAAGTTTTCATACTTGATTAGTTGACATAGGATTCATCTCGTCATTCGTTACTCCTAACCATTCATCTACCTGGTCATTATTAAGAGCTTTTTTGAAGGTTGTCGGATCAACTATATTTC
The DNA here is from genome assembly GCA_014182375.1 of Eucalyptus virginea. NCBI lineage: Eukaryota > Viridiplantae > Streptophyta > Magnoliopsida > Myrtales > Myrtaceae > Eucalyptus > Eucalyptus virginea. The sequence goes on along the minus strand of CM024517.1, from coordinate 27,147,201 downwards.
CAATGTCAAAATCAGCTTTTGCAAGATAGACATGATAATCATTTAGAGGCGTTAGTCTTCTTTGTCGTTGTGATCTTCGCACAGGCATTTCTGGAGCTGCATCATTTGTTTGGGGAATTTCATTTGTGGTAGGAGGATCTACCGTTATATCTCCAGTATCTGCTTCTTGCTAAATTTCTACTCTGCAAGACTCTCGCATAGAATCATCATGCAAGATAGGCAATGGAATAGAGACTATTTTGTTTGGTTCTTCCCTTTTGAAAGATTGAGAAGAACTATTTTCAGCAACCTCTAATTCCAAGAATTTGATAATTTGAGATTTTAACGATTCCAATGCCACGAGTATGATAATTACCCTTTGGAATAATCAGGGTATCCAATAAAATAACATCTAGTAATCTCGGGTTTGGTCTTCTTCGGAAAATGATCATAAATTTTCGCCTCTACAAGACAACTCCAAACTCGAAAGTGATTCAAGCTTGGTTTTCTCCAGTCCACAATTCAAAAGGTGTTTTCGACACCGATTTACTAGGTACACGATTCAATATATAAGTTGTTGTTTTAATTGCATCACCCTATAAGTATTTAGGCAAATTAAAACTGTCCATCATACTTTGTTTCGTCTCCATGAGTGTGCGATTGCGTTGTTCAACTACACCATTCTGTTTAGGACTACAGGGCATTGTATAATGAGCAATAATACCATAGTCTTGCAAATATGTTGCAAACGGTCTCATTTTGTTGTCTAGTCTCAGTATATCACCTATAATACTCACCACCTCGATCAGATCTGACAATCTTGATATTTTTTCCCAATTATTCCTCAACTTCAATATGAAACACTTTGAATATTTCAAAAGCATAAGTCTTCTCCTTAATTAGATAAACATAACAATAACAAGAGAAATCATGAATGAATGTGATGAAGTACTTATTTTCACAAAAGGTAGTTGAGTATGGCCCACTAATATCCGTGTAAATTAGCTCCAATAGATTTTGATTGTGAGTAGTACCTTTCTTCTTAATTTTAGTCAATTTTCCCCTTGCACAATCAATACAAGTATCGGTATTATTTGAGTCAAGAGGAGGGAGAATATCAGTCTTAATGAGTCGCTTTACCATTTCTTTGGAAATATGCCTTAATCGCTTATGCCATAGCAATGAAGATTTTTCTTTGATTAAAGATCTCTTAGCAACATTATTTTCGATATTAAAAGAGCAATATGGTCTATCGAGATATAAGGATAATTAATATAATCCATCAGACAAAACACAATTCCTAATAATTTTGGAATCATAACTCAAATCCACTCTTTTATTCACAAAATAAAGACAATATCCAGCTTTGTCAAGCAAAGAAAGAGATACTAAGGGTCCGTTCGTTTCGTAGAAAATATCATGTTTCCGGAAAACATTTTCCTGGAAATCATTTTCCAGGAAAATGACTATATTTTCCGGTGTTCGGCCGAAACCTAAATTTTGAGTGGAAAATATTTTCCACCGTTCGTTAGCTAATTTAATTATTTGAGAAAAATTATCAAAAATTGAATTTTATTATTTTTAATTGACCAAAAAATTAGTTTTATTTTTAATATTTTTTTAAAAAATGAATTTTTAATTATTTGTATTTTTAAAAAATAGAAATTTTTATTCTTTATTCTTTATTTTTCTCTTTTTTTCCTTTTTCTCTTCCTTTCTCCTTCCTCCTCCTTCTACCTCCTCCTTCCTCCGCCAGGCTCTCCTTCCTCCGCCGGTGATTCTCAATCCACGACGATCGGCCGGCTTGCGGCGGCGGCGTTGACGGCGGCGGCGAAGACTTCCTCGCACCGATCGGCGGCGGTCGTCGCGCGGGCGCTTTTCGTTTTCCCCCAATCGCCTTCTCCTGCCTCCCTTTCTTCCTCTGTCCGGCCTCGGGGGTTGACTCGGGGGATCGGCGATCGGGTCCGTTGGCGAGACGGCCGCCCGCCGGCGGGTAGTCGGTCGGTTTCCACGTCGCGGTGGTTGATCCTCCGTCTTCTGCGGCTGCACCTACCCCTCTCTCTCCCTCCTCCTCTCCGCACGGAGCTCACGGTCGGCGGGCTCGCCTGGATCGGGAGCCCGAGCTCCACCGCCGATCCGGCGAGCTTGCGGCTCGCCAAAGCCCGGCGAACCTCTGGCGAGCTCGAGCGAGGCCCGAGCCCCGCCCAGCTCGCCGGATCTGGCGAGGCCCGAGCTCCGCCCCAGGCCGGCGAGCTCCGCCTCGCTTGATCCGGCAAGGCCCGAGCTCGGCTTCGCCCCGGATCAGGCTAGGCGGAGCCTCGCCGGCTTGGGGCGAGGCTCGAGCCGACTCGCGGCCGTGGTCGGTCGGCGCTCGCGCGGCCGCGGCCGCCGCGTGGCCGGCCGGCCAAGGCTAAGGCTAAGAAAGCTGAAAAGGAAAGAAAGAAAAGAAAAGGAAAAAAAGAAAAAGAAAAAGAAAGCATAAAAATAAAACAAAAATGTGTTAATGAAAAGAAGAAGAAGGAAAATTATGGAAAACATTTTCCTATCTTTGAAGGTTGTTTTTCTCCATGATGGAAAATATTTTCCTTGAGTAGTTTATTTTCCGTGAAACGAACACCGGAAAATCCGGAAAATATTTTCCTGGAAGATGTTTTCCGTGAAACGAATAGACCCTAAGTTTCTCCTAAAACGAGGAACATAAAAGTCATTGTTTAAGATAAGCTGAAAACCATAATCTAAATTCAAAACAACTGTCCTATGTGCTCCACATCAACTCTAGTATCGTTTCCAACTTTAAACTTTGACTCTCTCAAACTTGGATTCCTTAGACTTGTGAGACCTTGTAAGGTAGTAGTCACATGAACAGTAGCATCAGAATCAAGCTACCAAGAATCCAAAGGAACATTAATCCAACAACTCACCTTGGTGACTTTCTTTTCTTGCTTTTAGCCAAGCTTGGAACTTGTAGCAATTGGCTCTCTTGTGACCCCGCTTCTTGCAGTGAAAACACTTAAAATCCTTATCTCAATTTCTCCCATAGTTTCCTTTTTTTTTGAAGTCTTGCCCTTTCTTTGGACCAAGAATATTTGACCCTTTAGGCTTCCATTTGCCTCTAGATGAACTCAACATGGAATTGGCAGTTAAGTGGGCAGACTCATACTTTTTCTTCTTTAACTTCTCTTCCTCAATCACACACTTGGTAATCAAGGCATTAACGCTCCATGTCTCATTTTAAGCACTATAAGCAGTTTTAATCTGGCTAAATTCAGTTGGCAGAACATTTAAGGCATGATGCACAATATAATTTTCAGAAAGGACAATTTCATAGACCTTAAGTTTGGATTGAATGTGGACTATCTTCAGCATAAATTCTCTAACACCCATAGCAACATTATACCTTATGTTCGTTAACTCACTCAGCAAGTTTCCAGCTTCAGTCTTATCTGAGACTCTATATCTTTCTCACTACTTCAATGAATTGTTTAGCATTCATATCTTCCAACAAACCACTAATGAGATGCTCAGCAATAGAATTCTTCATAACAATAAGGCTTAATCGATTAGATTTTTCCCATCTAGCATAATGAGCCTTTTGATCTACAGTACTTTGATCATTGGGCCTGAAACGTTCATCCTCACGTAGAGCCAAGTCCATATCTACGATGCCTAGAGCAAACTCTATATCTTGCTTCCATCTCTTGAAATTTGATCCAGTTAACATTTCAACCGTGGCACCCCTTTAGATAGATAAATATTTTCAATTATACATCCCCATCTTTTAAATTTGGGAATTAATCTTCATTCTATTTTCCAAATTAATATACACAATAACTCCATTTAGGCGAGTAATTGTATATATTAATGTTTACCAATAGGGAACTCCAAAATTTTATGTTTAAAATTCATCAAAAAATATGAAACACTTTACAACATGTGCTTCCTAATATCATATTACATTTATCAAACAACAATTTTTGCCACAATTTTTTAATTTTTTAATTAATTTAATATTATTTTAATATTTCGGACACTCGTGGGCCCAAGACCCACAAGCAGTCCAAATTGGACCACGGGCCAGACCCGCGAGGCCCAAACCCTCACACAGCCCACACCAAACAATATTGGTCTTGGAAATTGTGGGCCAAAAAATTGCTGAAAGAAAATGGCCCATGTGTGCATGAGCCCATCTTCCTTTTAATTGAGAATAGCTCACGAAATGGGATGTTTTAAATGGCCCACGAAATTTAAAGAAGCCCATATTTAGGCCTAGGCCCGGCTGGAAGTCTTCTTCAACCTCCAGCTGGGTCCTGAATTACCTGCAAATCGGGTCATAATTGATTTTTGATGAAATTTCTCCATGGGTCTTGCATATAACAACAATATAATTTACTAGAATGAATTAAACGAAGAAAGAACCAGTAAATCTCCACATATAAGCTTCAAAATTTCGGATCCAAGCCTTCCATGGCTGAAAATTCGGTTTTCTTAAATTTAAGCACTAAAAACTTACGATAATGCAACAAAATGATGCTAAAACATATATATAACAATACTCATGCAACGATTTACAATGAATATCAATCAATTGCAAATAATTTAAAAATTCTAGAACTTTTTCATGTATAAACCCTAGAATTTCAAATTTAAAATTCTCACTTAAATCTCAATGAAATTATACAAATTATATATGGTTGAAAAGATCTCGACATGTAAAACAAAAGCCCTATGGTTTTAGGATCAACTGAGCAAAACATCAACACAAAAAAATAACGTACATATTCAGCTCAAAAAGAAAAAAAATTTCAAATTTGTTATAAAAAAAATTTGGTTTCTACAATCATATATGATATGCTCTGATACCACATGTAGAAAATTATTCATATAAGCAACTAATCAATCAAGAAGAATGGATCCATATATGACTGTAAAATACCGATATTAATAAATACAAAGGAATTAAAGCAAACCTGTTTGAGCCATTGCTTTACTTGAAGAAAAATAGATCACTCTGATAATCAAATATCTATTTGAACGTCAAATCTTCATCTTTATCACCTATTTCAGTATAGCAGCTTTCAATGGGATTAAAACAACTGATATATATATAACCTATCCTTTTATAGACTACAGAGGAGATTTAACAAACCCTAATCAATAGGCATCAACCCCCATTCCTATTATGAGAACTTCGTTAAATATAATTCTTTTCTGTTTCTTCTTTCAACTGGCCGTTATTAATAGATGTCAATATCCAATTCAATAAAATCATTCTAGGATTTAATAAAAATTGTAATATCTATTAACCCGGTTATTTAAATTTAAAAATTAATTAATTAATGTAAATCTATATCATTGAAAATTTCCAATAGTGAAGACACTCTTAGCAATTGGGTTTTCGGGTGGTTTGATTCTCGGCCTATAATCAGAAAAGACTCTCCCAAATCTCTCTTGACCTCAATCCTTGACACTCTTAGCAAAGCTGAGTTCAGTCCAGTCCGGCCCAACATCTCTCGGCCAAGCTCTGGTCCTCACTCTCCCGTTTACTTTCTCTACTTTCTCGGTCAAGTGAGGAGAACTGCCGTAGAAACGGCCAGAAGAGCTCGAGAAACTTAACACAAAATGGCCTCACCTCACTTCGTGTTCACAGTCGAGCTCCCTCTCCCTCAGCAAGCTCCCGATCCTTTTGGGTCCTCCCCCGCCCCACCTCAGGAAGACCCTTCAAGGTCTCTCCCTTTTGCCTGATATCTCACTCCATTCCCCCTTTCACTTTCCTCCGCATCTTCACTTTTTACCCCTCTGCTCCCTGCAATTTTTTCAGCAAAGACTTTAGTCTTTTCCCCTTTGCCAAAACTTGCTAGGGCAGCCCCTTGACTTGTAGCCAACGACAGCCACGTCCGCTTACATTTTAAGGTCGACTTCCAGCCACAAGTCTTCAGCTTTGACCCTTGCAAAAGATGGCTCCACTCTACCGACAGAGAGAGAGAGAGAGTTCCTGCTGCACGCCGCTTGGTGAAAAGATAGGTCCGGTTTTTGAATGAGAGGGACGTGGCGACGGATTCGGAGTCCGTGAGAGAGAGAGAGAGAGAGAGAGAGAGAGAGGAGACGGTGACCGAACATGAACGGTGGGAGGACAGTTGCGACTCGCATGTCAAGTGACAAAATGCGTGAGGCCTCCCGCAGAGAGAGAGAGAGAGAATACGATACTCAGGTCCCAAAAATAACGATTATCATCCGATCCGGACGGGTGGTTTCATGTGGAACCGAAAATCATCGATTCCACTTTTTTGGAATCAGAAATCAGATCGGTGCCTTCAAGAATTGCCCAAAACTAGTCAGTTCCTTTTGCTGATCTTTAGTTCTGTGCGCCAGAGTAATTTTTTTCTCATTTTCTGTGCAACATAAAAATGAATTACAACTTTACCAAAAAAAAAAAAAAGAACTACGATAAAAAGACTTGATAAGTGAGCGTCATTTATTATTGGAGGGTAGCTTTGGAAAATAAAATTCAAACAAATGTCTCTTTTGGCTTTGAAATATGTAATTTAGGTTCAAAGCAGTAAGGCACGCAGCACGCTCTCATGCGCATGATAAGGTAACTAATGCATAGAATAAAAAATGAAGCACTAACGTATAATAGTCAGTCAAAGATAGCAAAAAGCAAGGATGATTTAGGAAAATCTAATGATAGGAAGAAATAAAGAAAGGGAGGAGGAAAAAACGAAGGGTATATTAGAAAATTTTGGAAAAGAGAGAGATAAAAGATGTAATTTGATTTTCGGTGGATGTCAATATAAATGGAAAATGTGTTTGGTGAAAGAAGGTGAGGTGGAAGAAATTATGAAAATTGTTTTATATTTCTAAAAAATGGATAACATTTTTCTCATTTTCGAAGATGTTTCGCTAATAGCATAAATTTTTTTTTAATAGTTCATTTTCAGTGAAATGAACATCGGAAAATTTGAAAAATGTTTTTTTGAAATTACTTTTTGTGAAAAAAATGAAGCATTATTTTTATGTTTTCTTTTTCTTTTTAAATTGATTTTTATTTTCTTTTTATTTTTCTTCCCTTTCCTTTTACTTTTTGGTCATCGCTAGCCACAGCGGCGGTTGGCGACCAGCTATAGACCAACTTGAGCCTTGCCATAGGTCGACAAAGAGATCGTAAGCCTTGAACTCACCGGCCTCGGTGAAGCTCGAGCTCGCCTTGTTCAATGAAGGTTGGGCTTGCTTGGATTAGCGGAATCTTGAGCTCATTGATTCACATCTTAGACGGTCATCGGGTAGTCGGCCATCGCCGAGGCATGTGGTGGTGGAGGAAGAAGGAGGAAGAAGTGAAGAAAGAGGAGGAAGGAGAAAGGAAAAGGAAACGGGAAAAAAAAAAAGAAAGAAAAAAGCAGAAAGAAAACGAAAGATAAAGGGAAATTTAATATAATAAAAGTTCGATTTTTAAAAAATAAAAATAATTAAAAATTCATTTTTTAAAAATATATAATAATTAAAGTTACCAAATTTTTGGTCGATTACAAACATAAAATTCGATTTTTTTGTAATTTTTTTTTTTAAAATCAAATCGAGATATTGAATAGTAAGAAATATTTTTTATTTTATTTTTAGATTTCAACTATGAATACTTGAAAAATATAATCATTGCCTTGAAAAATATTTTTTTTATAAATATAATTATTTTTAGAAATATTATATTTTTTACGAAATGAAGGAAATTTAGCGCATTTGGTAATGATTAATTTATCGAGAATAGATTCGATTATAAATGTTTATTTTTTATTCTGTTTCTGAGAACAATTTATAAAATTTCTGATTTTAGAATAGAATTGCGTTTGGTATCATACTAATTGATTATGGTCCAAATTAATTTATTTTAATTTTTAAATAATTTTTTTCTTTTCTTTTTTCTCTTTCTCTCTCCTATTCTTTTTCTTCCTGGTCGCCCGGTTCTTAGGTCCCAAAGAACCAGACCCGACGGTGAGGTCGCCGGCTCTCGTCAGCCGAGTCTTGCTGGCAGTTGGGCAGGGCTTGCCTAGCCTTTTCGAGGCTCGACCTTGCCGAGGTTGGGTGAGGCCCGCTTGGCCACCGGTGAGGCTCGCCTAGCCTCGTCGACGAGCCTTGGCGGGGTGGGTGAGGCTCGCTTAGCCACTGGCGAGGCTTGCCCAGCCCCGGTGAGGCTTGGTCTCGTTGGTGGTTGCGCTTGCCTCTGGTGAGTTTGTCGGATTGGTTGTTGGCGATCGGCGGCGGACGACAATCGTGGGATATGATTTTAATTTTTAGATTTGTTTTCAGAATAATAATCAACTTTTTTTTTTTTTAATTCTTGATTTTGTTCCAAATCTAATTTCGGGAACAAAAAAATAGAATTTTGTTTTTGAGAACAAAATTTTTACCAAATGCGATTTTGTTTCTAAACTACTCTCGATAACAAAATATCAGAATCGGATATTATTTTGATGGTTACCAAACATGGTCTTAACATTGAGGAGGCGTGCGAAGATGCATATGGAAAGCCGTTTACCAAATCTCAACAGGAGAACAAGCATTTATACTGAGAATATTTCTTACCCAAAAAGAACAAATAAAATATCGAGAATATTTTCCTTCTCTCCTAATTTGGCGCCACAATTCGCACCCCACCCACCGCCTCCGGATCGCGTTCAATTCCGAAGAGGGATAAGATGACGTCGGCGCCATTCAACGTCGGTAGACACGGTGAGCCGATCGCATCGACAGCCGACCTCCGCCACCCAATGCCATCCCCCCCGCTCCACGCGGCTCCTCGCCTGACGCCCACGTGGCGAGCTCCCGAGGGGCGCGTCGCAGCCGATCGCTCCTCCGGCTCTCACCATCCAGTCCACCTAGCGAGTCCCACTGCGGACGTGGCCATCAAGACACGAATATCTCGCTCTCGCTCTCTCTCGCGCTCTCTCAATTACTCCGTTTTCTCCAGAAGCTCCACCGCCTTCGAGACCTTCGCTGCCGCCGGCGAATCTGCGCGCCTCTCATCTATGCCTGCTCCCCCCGTTCCTCTCGATTCGAGCGGCGACCGTCGCGGCCCGGCGAGACGCGGGCTGGATTGAGCTCGAGAGCAGGAGAGGGGAGGTAGGAGGAGGACGGAAAGATGTTGGAGGATCAGGTGGCGAACCTCCTGCAGAGGTACCTGGGGAACTACGTGAGAGGGCTCAACAAGGAGGCTCTCAAGATCAGCGTCTGGAAAGGTGACGATCCTCTCTCCGCTTGCCGTTACTGTATTTCGAGTGCGGTAGTGATCGGTTTCGGCTGGGGGTGTGCGCGCGCGGGGGAGATGGCGAATTCTTCGATGCGCTGGAATCGTCGATTCTGCGATCGTCTGGCTTTGCGAAGTGTGTTTGGGGCGTGAGATTGGGAATGGCGGGTGCTGTGCTTGTTGGACGAGTTTTCCAGTATCGATGCCCTGGAATCGTCGATTCTGCGATCGTCTGATTTGCGAAGTGTGTTTGGGGCGTGAGATTGCGAGTGGCGGGTGCTGTGCGCGTTGGACGAGTTTTCCAGTATCGAAGTCGAAACGGGTGGCGCTTATCCGTTCAGGTTTTGAGTCGTGATGGTTTGGCTCACGTACTGTCTGTTTGTGTCTCGAGTTGCTGTATTGTGGCTTATCCAATTATTGGATTTGATAGACGTTTGATTTCTGGAGATGGCTTCTGGAGTTGATTCTTTGGTGTGGTTTAGAATGATAGCATTGAGTCCACCGCTTGCTGTAGCCCTTGAAAGGTTGCCTTTGGCTAGAGTAGTGCTGGCTTAGCACATTTTTAAAGTGGGGGAACTTTGCAGCTGCATTAGGACATATTCAATTTATTTTGCTCACTCAGCTTCACTTTCGCCTGAATTATTTTGAGGTTTCTCTGCTCGTAAAGCGCATTTGTCATCCCTAAAGGTTTAAAATGTCATGAAACAACCCTGTGATGTATGTGGCATATTATTTTTATATTCTCCCGTTGTGTGTGAGTCCAACTCTACATAAACACCACATTGGTTGGATGACCAGAGATAGAGCACAATAGCATGAAACTAACAAAATTCTAGTAAGAGGGAGTGTCAAGGTATTACTCTGATTCCATATGAATTAGCATTTCCCCCTAAAGCCAAAAGAAATGTGGATATACATTTGGAACTTTCTGCCGATAGATTAAGCTGTTAGAGAAAAACATGGCTTATATTTTGTAATTTAACACTACCCTTCCACAAAGGCCAGTGGAATGATGAAGGCCTTAAATGTGTGAACTTGATATATGTGGATGAAAGAATTCTCGGGCTTTATTGTATGACCTAAGTAATTGGTTTAAGGAGAGTATAGAGAGTCGAACTTTGGACCTTTTGGTTTCAATAGCACGTAACCATTTATTACTTGAAAACAGGTGCTCAATATATATTTAGCATTTTCTTGACATTTTTTTAGTACTTTGTGTTGTACTTGTGTAACGATTCGACTTCCATGTGGGCCAAGTCCAAAGGAGCAAAAACCACAAAAGGTGGTGACCATTCAAGGGGGATCTTATGAATCACTTAACATAGCCTCTCTTTCAGATGTAAGAATCTTGTGATTCTTCAGACTCTCCCACTTAAGAAATTGTGTCCTCTTCAGTGTTGGCTTGTATTGCATAACGATACTCTCCCTATTCGATGTGTGATTCAATCCATTTCTGCCTTTGGCACCTCCTGATAGCCTTCCGGGAGTGGCACTTTGAGCTCTCTTGGCCTACAATTACTCCACGTTTCCACACAAGGCGGTGAGCTTTTGGGTGTGGATCTTACCTATTGTTAAAGTATCCCACAATTTTGTCTACGAGATTTGTATGGACCTTTTGTAGCTCTACTTCTGCCTGATGGCTTAGGGTCTAGTATATTTCTCAATAAGCAGTAAGTACCTTTTCACTTTTCCGACAAATTTTAGATGGTTTTTTGTTTTCAGAAAAGTATGGGAAGGTTATATGTGGATGTACGTATCGACATTGAGTGTTGTGAAAGTTTCAAGGATTTTGGATTTAACAAAGGTCCAAGTGCATGAGATACGATAATCAGATCAATCAAAGAATAAAAAGTACAAGTCAATTCAGGTAGGTCCTTAACCTTTTTGGGTTGGACTTTCTAGCTTGGTACTGGGTCAGGTTTTGTCCCAATTATTGTTTCGTATGTTTGGGTCCCTGCTCATCGATTCCACTGCAGTTTTAGTCTGCATTGCACCTGAAAGGGGGTGTTGAGATATCCTCTCATTTGTTGATGGTTTACATGGGCCTTGTATACATCTGGTTCGCTTCCACATAATGGTTTAAGCTTGTAAAGTAGACTTTCGAACACTCATGAATTGCTTTATAGGATTTTTCTTAAAAGGGGTGCAAATGTGCTGGGTCTAAACGGATAAATGGCCTGGCCTGAACTGATTGGCCCCAAGTTTTCTGGGCTCAGTCTATGGGGCTGGCCCTAAGAAGGAATAAAGGCCCGGTCAGAGATTAGTCAGATAAGCCGGGTTGTTTTGGGCTTTAGCACAAAATTTTCTCTCCCTTTTCTAATTCATTTGAATAATATCATGCATTATCAAATTTCAAAACTCTAACATACGATTATCAAGTAAATGACGTCAATTTACTTGATAAAGATACATTAAATATTTTAGGCTGGTCTGGGCGAATTCAAGCCTGAGCATCTCAGGCCCAAACAACAAACAACTGGACCAGCTCAATGACAGCCTGGTTGGCCTGGTTTAGTCCGGTCTTTTCTGGTCTCCTGGATGGAATTACTGTCTGTTCTTCTATGGGTGTGAACTTTTGAGCTTAATGATGCGTTGCTGATGCATGCTTCTTCATTTATTCATGGCTTATGCAGGTTGTTGTTTGGAAGTGCTTTTTGAGACGTGTTACATGAACGTTACTTACTTCTATAGTGAGAGAAAAAACGGTTGCAGCTTTCAAATTAATAGATAAGCTAGATTGCAAATATATATGTCTATGGATGGCTTCTTCCAACAAAACTTATCCCTTAGGTTGTTAGAGAGCATTTAGAGACTTCACATCTCTCGAAAAGAGAGAACACGTTTGAAATGCTTGGTAATTCCACAGATCCTTGATGACAAATCCATCTTATTCTTGGCTGCTTAGTAGGTGATTATTCCAACAACAGATAAAACAGTTAAGCATTTGCTGATGAATGCTTTGGCCAGCGAAGCTATTACCTTATTCACTTTTTTCTAGTAGCATATCGTCCCGCAGAATATACTTTGCAAGTGAGCCAGTTCTTGGCATTTTGACTGTCCAAGGGTATTACACACTTCCTCTTAAAGCTTTTCGGCGAGGTACATGTTTGGGGTAGAACTTGTGAACTTAAAATTTGTTTGAGGTGGTGATGGTATGCATAGTGTTGAGATAATTTTATTATATTCAGTTGTAAATAATTTTCTTTACAAGTTTGGACATTTAACTGACAAACTTGTGATTGAATAGGTAATGTGGAGCTAACAAACATGCAGCTGAAGCCAGAGGCACTCAATGCCTTAAAGTTGCCTGTAAAGGTGAAGGCAGGATTTCTTGGTTCCGTAAAACTTAAGGTTTGTGGCTAATTTTGGCTGTAGAATCATAGTCAACAGATAATGATACAGTATCTGATGTATTGTCTCTGATATGGAGACACACTTTGTACCTCATTCTTTTGTACGTAAACTTTGGTATTATTACAAATGCATCCTCAATCTTTCTGCATCTTGCATCTTGGAGAAATTCTACTGAAGAAGAAAAGGTTAGAAATAATGTAGTAGCTCGTAGGAGCCATCAGCTTCACTTCAACAGAAGAAAGATTTAAACTTTAATTGCTCATGTGATTGAGCTTGTAGTCTATACAGAGTCCAGCACATTCAAAATCTATGAGCCAAATGATAGCTGATCTGGGTAAAGTCAATAATTTCATCTTATTCTTAACTTGGGGATCAAGTTGGTTATTGGGCAGACAAAATTGTAGCAGTAAATCAATATTATCTTTTTGTTCTTTCTTTGTACTTTCCTGATGTACTCGAACAATTTCTTTGAATGACATTATATAAGAAAAGTCAGCAGCTCAATATTATCCTAATTTTTTTGATTTATAGTTGGTCAACTGTTGCTTCTAATTTTCTTTCAATAATATTATCTTTATCCTCATCTATTGCATTGCATGAGAAGTTTTGCAACATTATAGTAGAAAATATTTCCTGTGCATCATGGCACAGGGTTTCGTGGCTAGTTCACAGTAAGATCCTTGGACTGTCTACTCTACATTGTGTCAAAGGAGTACTACATGATTTTTCTTCTATATCAGCACAGAGGTAGAGGGGCACCGATAAAAGGTGCCATTTTTTCTCACGAAGAAACTGCTTGGGGTTATGATAACAACTAATGACTTGCAGAGGCAAAGTGCCTTGAAAGTAGTGTCTTTAGGTATAAACAAGCAGCAGAATCTGTTTCGACTATCTGCTTCTACTTTACCTGGTTTAGGATGTCATGTAATGATGTGTAGAAAATTAATAAAATGTAAAACAAAAGCATAAATGATGACCAGCACGCAACCCCAGTGAAAGAAGAAGGTAGGTGAATCTCTCTTTAGGATAATGCTACCTAACTTCTTGCTTAGGTTAGATGGCTCTGTTTATGCTCTGTATACCATGATTTTGGATGCCTTTGACAGTGTTGGCCTTTATTATTGCCCATTTCTTCAACATTGTCATCCTGGCTGGAGTAGTATGTAATGAACATGGATTTTCCAGTGATTCTCTTTTAGTACATTCTCCTAGGCTGATTTCAACTTGTATATATGCCTCAAACTTACGTTTTTGGTGTTTTGTGCATTGCTTCCTTTTTCTCTTCAGGTGTTATTTGTGCTTTACTCTTGCTAATTTCTGGAGCTATATTTCTATGCAAGACCTGGTTGATGTATTCCACATTATAGGTTCCTTGGAGCAGGCTTGGCCAAGAGCCAGTATTGGTTTCCCTGGATCGCATTTTTTTATTAGCTGAACCTTCAACACGAGTTGAAGGTTCTAGTGAGGATTCGGTACAAGAAGCTAAGAAAAGCATAGTGCGGGTAAGACACAGTGAGCAGTAATTTATTAGATGTCTCTGTTAAGTGAAATTGTTATAGTTGATAAGTTAACTCCTCATGTGGAAAGAAATGAAGCTTTTCATAATGTCATTACTCCTCAGGAGACACCTCAGGAGGAAAGGTTCACTAGAAATGTTCTCTTTTGGATTAGAACTAAGATGAACTAGTTTGTCTGCTGCTGATAGGAGTTTGTGTGAAAATGGAGGACTTTTTGGTGCCAAACTGAATGCTTGAGTGCTCTTGCTGTTCTTAAGATGTATGTAGGCTTGTAATGGAATTAATCCTCCCATCTCTTTGGTTTTTATGCACAATGAAGATAAGTTACTTGTCGGAAGTAAAGACAAGTTAACTCCTTTTTTCACTGTTCCAGGAAATGGAGATGAAGCTGTTAGAAAGGGCTCAACAACTGAAATCAGAAGTGGTAAGACATGTGCAAACCATTTCATGAAGTGATTGACAGTAAAAACTGCGTCTGTAAAGTTCTTTATTACTACACTCCCAAAGAAAGGAAGCAGAAAGAGTAGATAAAAGGAAGGCAGCCCAGCTCCTCTGATGCGTCATGGCATCACATGCCTAGTCCTGGACTTCACGAGATATTATAGTAATCAACAGTAATGAAAAATTCTCATTGCTCATATTCGATTGAACTTCAGTACATACTCAATTGGCAAAGTTGGCACCTTAAAGCTGCTATTTGTAGACATATGAATCACATTGTTTAATGGATTACAGGAGGCCCCATGTATTGGATTTATTTTTCTTGGATTTGAAGTTAATTAGGAAGAGATACTGTGACAAGAGCTGGGCACTTAAATTGTGAAAAAGCATGTCTGATTGATGGATGATAAACTACAGTGCAACTAATCAAGACTGTTGTTGATGATTGTGCACAAGACAATTGAGTTTTCTCCGTACCTAGAGGACTTCCTCAGTGGGCAGTGGATAGTAGCCATAAGTCCCAGGAAAAACTTTTGTTTATCCTTCTTTCTATCAAAAGAATCTCTTGGACGAGTAATGCACTCAGTCAAATCTTGTAAAAACCTCCAAGAGAGAGGTCTAGCCTTCTCCTGAGCCTAGACTGGAACTTCAATGTTTAGTTTCTGCGTGATGAGGCAGAAGGAATTGTAGGAGTGGTTCTCCCGAATCAGATGTTCTCTGATTTGAAATGATTGCCCTCTGCTGTCAATCCTCATCCTCTATGAGATGGTAACTAAGAGAACCATCCTTGCTCATGCAATGAGTTCCCTCACAGCTGATATAAATATGATCTGATAGAGATTGGTTATGGTATATAGCTCAGAGCCTTAAGTTCTGTGGCTTTAGTCTCTAGCTGTCTTAGCTACATTATGTCAGCCTTTGTAGTTTTAGCCATTGCTAGGCGTCCATTGCCAAGTAAATTTTTTTTTTTTTAATGATCTCTCCTGGGATATGACTCCAGTAACATAATGACAGTGCTATATGTATCCTTATTTTGGCAAAGTCATGATGTGTCTTTATTGTTTACATTCAATGTTGTTGAGCTTTTGTTTTCTTTTCAAGAACACATCCTGGCTGGGCTCGTTGATAAGCACGATAATTGGGAACTTGAAGCTTTCTATATCTAATATACACATCAGATATGAAGATCTGGAAAGGTAAGAACTTTTTTCTTCATTTGATAATTGTCAGTCATTGGTTAGAACTGGTGTCCAACTCTTCTGTTTCCAGCAATCCTGGCCACCCATTTGCAATGGGCTTAACCTTGGAGAAATTGGTAGCTGTGACTATTGATGATAATGGAAAGGAGACATTTATTACCGGGGGTTCACTGGATTGCATTCAAAAGGTCACCATCTTCTTTTGTCACTGCACTTGTAATGTTCTATTGTTGAAATAATTTCGTTTCGACGGACTCAGAATACTACAAGCTTTTGTTGTGGATAATTTGAATTTGGCTAGATGTCGATTGGCTACAGAGCTAATCTGTTGCTGAATGACTCAGAGATTTACAAGTCCTAGAATTTTTGTAGAAAATGCAAATGGGGAGTGGCTCATTTTATCTGTCGAGGGAGCAGAGCCATAATGCATTTTCTTGGTTCTTTGACTAAAATTTGTCGGTGTTCCTGATTTCCTCCTTGTATACATTTCAGTCGGTTGAGCTTGAGCAAATAGCGCTTTATCTGGATTCTGGTATTTCTCCCTGGCAGTTGGACAAGCCATGGGAGAATTTGCTTCCTGCAGAGTGGGTCCAGGTAGACAGTTACTTCAGCTTATTGTCTGAATGCTCTTCAAAACTAATGGGACAACTGATTTTTTAATGGTTCTCTGCGAGGTGTAGGTCTTCAGATTTGGCACTGACAAGGGGAAGCCAGCCAACAGGCTCACAAAGAAGCACACGTATATCCTACAACCTGTGACTGGAAATGCAAAATATGTAAAATCGCGGCCAAATGAACACAATAGCCAGCAACCTTTGCAGAAAGCAGCAGTGAACTTGGACGATGTTACTTTGTGTCTTTCAAAGGTTCTTCTTGATCATGTTTTGTTCTTACTAATGACTTTATAAATTGGTAAGACTATCTGTTTCACTCATCATCACTTTTGCAGGATGGATACAGGGATATGCTAAAATTAGCCGACAATTTTGCTGCCTTCAACCAACGGCTGAAATACGCACATTTTCGTCCACTTGCTTCTGTAATGTCTAGTCCAAGTTCTTGGTGGAAGTATGCTTACAGAGCAGTTTCTGACCAGTTGAAAAAGGCCAGGTATCCAAAATTCTGAAATGTCTGTTTATGTAATGCTTTCAGAGATTGTTTATAAGCACCTATAAACACATGCTGGAAAAATGGAGACCGTGGCTTGTAGGGTAGAAAGTAGAGACCACCAAGAATAGCAAAATATTATGGTTCACTTAGTTGAATGTTGCAATTCATTGGAGGAATGTCTTGTCATTTGAATCCCAACACAGAATCTTTTTTCATTGCTACATTCCATCTTCAATTCCGTTCACTGAGACTAAAAATAACATCAAGGATGACCATTCTATCGATATAACAGGAATCACACTGATCAAATATGTTTTGATTGAGCTTCCTCAGAAGGCTAGATTGCTTTAACAATAGCCTTTCCTGTCAAGCCTCTTCACATCTATAGTTTCTTTAATTTCATCTGCAATATCCTCTTTAAATTCTTGTGCATGACTGAATTTGGCTGTCTGCAAAGTTTCATTTTTGTTGGGTTTACAGTCTATCGGACTGAGAAGTGCACATGTATCAGTCCTACTTTAAAACATTGCTCGGAGACTCAAGGTTGATATTTTTACATATAATATCATAGTGCTGGGAAAATAATAGGGTAATGGCATGTGGCGGTTATAGGAGCTTCCGTACTCAAGGTGTAATAACATTGAGAGGACATGAGAGAATGATGGGAATTTTGATCCGATTCTCTCTGGTAAACGTTTGGCCATGATTGCTGTGGTTCAACTCATGATTTGAGTATCACGTTAACCCTAAGGGTCAATTTAAAGAGTCTTATAGTGCAGACTTTTAACTGTTGGGGCTCTTTGTATAACCACGTAAATCTAGTTGAACTCTGAATTTGGACTATTGTATTTGCATTCTCAAATATCCAGAAAATTGACTTGAGTTTTTGCAGATACCAACCACTGGCCCATAAATACCTCTTATATAAAAATCTGTGCTGTCAAATTTTTTATTGTGTTCATTTGGGGGCACAGAATTTTCTTGAGATCTGGAAGCCTTTAAGTAACCATCGCGGTTTTATTTTATCGTCTTTGTATGTTTGTCTTTTGATAGTATAACTGTTGTGGACCGTTTATAATGTTTTCGGCAATGTCATGACCTGTGCAATCAATAAATTTCCTTGTTTCTTTTATGCCTTTTCTTACCTGGAATAATGTGAAGATGATGACAATTTGGTATTTTTTATTGGTGAAAAGAGTCCTCCAAGTGCTGGATTCCATGAATTGCTTCGAAATAAATTATTGAGCTGTGTAACTCTTAGGGAAGTCATGCCCGAGGGCACAACACGTGGATTGTAGTTAGGAATGTGATGCCTAGGCTGTATGTTAGACAGGTTAGTTGTCTTTATGTAGCCTGCCAACAGTGTTTAATCTTCAAAGACAGGATTGTAGCTGCCATTGGGTATGGCAATGATATATTGGATTTTCCTGAGATGGACCGGAAGCGTTTTGGCTCCCTAAGATTTGTTTTCCAAAAGTTGGATCCCTGTGGATATTCTTGGGGAGTTTGGTTCTGTTTAATAGTGTCAATCCTCGAAAACAGAAGCTTAGCTTCCATTGAGGTGGAAATAAACTACTGGAATTTTCTGAAATGGAGGGGAAGCATTCTGACCCCCTGAGATTTGTTTTCCAAAAGTTGGCCATCCTTCTTGTGTGTTGTTTGGAGAGCCCCCTGGGGATATTCTTGGGCAGTTTGGTTCAGCTTACACAGTATCTATCAGTGCTGTTAAATACCTTCAAAAGATGCTCTTGATGTTGTGGACCTTCTGGTTACTTTTTTGTGTTTGGGTATTCCTTTTCTCAAATGTTAATGGAGCTTAGTGGAGTCTGTTTATTTGGAAATTTCGTAAGCTTTGCCAATTAAATTCATATTGTAAATACTGAGAAAGCATTGATCTTTGTTGCAGTGGCAGAATGTCATGGGAGCAGGTTCTGAAGTGTGCAAAATTAAGAAAAAAGTATATCTCTCTTTATGCGCAATTACTAAAATCCGATCCAAGTCGAGCAATAGCTGATGACAATAAGGAAATTGAAGAGTTAGATCGTGAACTTGACCTTGAAGTGATTCTTCAATGGAGGTACAAGGGCTCTCCTCAACTTTCTTGTTGTCCTCTTATCGTATATGAAATGCATTAATTAGAAGCAGCTGTTTGGTGAGCCCCCAACAGGTTGAGATGTGGTTTGATTCTTCTCCTACCAGAGTACTAGTGTCTGGGAATTCTCCCTTTAATGTTGCATCTTCTAATTTATTTACCTTTTGGTTTCTGTAGTTGTGCAGTTCGTCTGATTTTACTTTCATGACATGCATTGCTATGTGTTTGCCGAAATTAACATACATTGACCATTGGTGTAGTGTACTGCAATTTAATTGTATGACTAGTATCATTCGGTACGTTTGTCTGATAAACAAAGAGAGAGAAAAAAAGAGTCTTCATGTACATTTATTGTGTAAGCAACATTTGCCTCTCATTCAAGTGAAGCATTATGGAAGGAATTACTTTGGCTTTCTTGACTCCATTGCTAATCACCATTAAAATTACCAACCTTAAAATCTTTTTCCTTTATCTCTAAAATGAAGCTTAGCTTTCTGAGGGGTAGGCAATGCTATCTGACCTCTGGATGAAACGGGCTTAGAAAGATGTTTTCACCATTATTATGCAGAATCGATCTTATTTTTTATCTGAGGTTGGGCATGCGATTCTAATTTTATTGAAGAAATGGAGGGTAAAGTCTAATTGTGGTAGTTAAGGACCGTGGTTATTGTTTGTTCTTGTCACCACTTATCAAAAGTTGCAGGCATCCTTGCTTTTCTAATCACATTTACTAGAGCATAAATTCAGAAAAAAATAACCTTACCCTTTTCTTAATATCTGTGAAATAATCGATTAATGCATGTATTTTGTGTATACAAAAACTTAAATTGTATTGGTAGAGAATATTATAATCATTACTCTAACTGGATAGAGAACTAAATGGTTTAGTGGAAGGGTGACTAATGAAAAAGAACCCGAGGAGTAATGGTCTCATTCGGTCATGCCACGTGGCACAGTAACGTGCATGAATGACCCACCTTTGGATGTGAATGATGAAAGACAACTGCAATGATGATAGTAGTAAATATAGTGGTATTGCTAGCTAATGCATAACCCACTTATGTTTAGTTAATATGACTAATGGACCTTCTGAGTATCCCCAGAATCATATACCTTGTGGTGTCTGATGTTTCGAAACTTCTAAATGATTCTGGCTACTTCTGTAGGATGTTAGCTCATAAATTTGTAGAGCAGTCGGCTGAAACGGTTCTTTACTCGAGGAAGCAGAAGGAAAAGAAGTCATGGTGGTCATTTGGAAGGTAATTATCTGTTACTAGAATAATGATGTCTTTTTCTTCTTTGAAAATTTGCATAGATGATGATGATTCATTTAGTTTAATATTTGCTTATGTAGGAGCAGGTCATCTCTCAAGGATGAAAGTGAATCCGTTCATTTCAGCGAGGAAGACTGGGATCAATTGAATAGGATCATAGGGTATAAGGAAGAAGATGCTGGCCAGTCTGTGATCATTGATGAAAAGAAAGATTCCCTTCACACTCTTGTGGAAATTCATATGAAGCATAACGCATCGAAGCTTATTGATGAGCATTTGGAGTTTGCTGCATTGTCAAATGAAAACCTTAATTGCTCAATCAAACTTTATCCAGAGACTAAAATATTTGATATAAAACTGGGCTCATACCAATTATCATCACCAAAAGGTCTATTGGCTGAAGTAAGATTCTTTTGCTTTATGATGAATCAATCTCAAGATAAATTTGAGAACCCTTTAATTAGTTCTTCATATAAGAGCATTCTTCATCCTCTCTTCTTTCATGCAGAGTGCAACTTCTAGCGACTCTTTAGTTGGTAACTTCTGTTATAAGCCCTTTGATGCTAAAGTGGACTGGAGCATGGTTGCCAAAGCTTCTCCATGTTATGTAACTGTACGTTTAGTTATAGACATCCAGTTTTGTTAAATCTTCTCTATATACTCTTTTCTGATCATTCAGTGTTTTTCACCAGTACCTGAAGGATTCTATCGACCAAGTCATCAAATTTTTTGAAAGCAATTCTGGCGTCAGTCAGAAGATAGCTCTGGAAACTGCAGCTGCTGTGCAGGTTTGTTAGTCTTGGAATATGGTTGTGTGCTCCCTAGTAGTAGTCAAGTATGCATTCCTGAGGGGGCGATCATCTGTTTTTGATAGATGGCTGTAGTCCCCTTTTGAGAAGCCTTCGTAAACAATACCAAAGTTGATGCCGGGACTATTGGATCTCCTAGGAAGCTTTGAGATTAGTGGAATAACTTTCTAAAGATGCTTCTCTGTGAAATTGCACCCTATGCGTTGGCATTGATAGATTGAGAAAATGATGGCATGATTGCTTATATACTATAAAAGGAAAAGTGTATTGTATTATGCAATAAAAGTCTAAATATACATTAAGTAATCACCAATAAAATAAGCCCTAAGGCCTTAAATATCACTTTCCCCTCTTATACTTGTAACAGACCACTTTACCCATTGATACCTCTAACACTCCCCCTCAAGCTTAAGTATATTAATCATGCCCAGCTTGTTTCAAATATTTCTTTCCTCCCATTACCCAAAGGTTGAGTAAAGATGTCTGCAAATTGTTCATTGGACCTAATATGACTGAGAAGGATCACTTCACTAAGCAGCTTCTCTCAAATAAAATGACAGTCAACTTCAACATGTTTTGTCCTCTCATGAAGCACAGGTTGGAAGCTATATGTACTGCTGCCTTATTATCACACCATAAAGACATAAGAACTGAAGCTTTAAGTGTAAGTCAATAGCCGTTGAATTCACATGTCACGTGCCATGGCTCTATATTCTGACTCAGCACTAGAGTGGGCAACAATGCTTTGTTCCTTACTCTTCCATGACACTAGATTTCCTCCAACCAAGGTACAGTAGCCTGTGGTTGATTACCTATCATCTAGAGACCTTGCCCAATCAGCATTAGAGAATCCTCCAACTCTGCTATGACCATGGTTTTGGTAAACAATTCCTTTCTCTAGAGCCTTTTTCTAGTACATCAAAATCCGAATAACTGCGTCCCAATGAGAAACTAGCTTACCACGCTTTCTGGTATGGCATTGTCTAGTCAAATAATTGTGAGATAATTTGGTTTACTCACCGGTCTTGTATATCTCTTGAGATTATCAAGAATCTTTTCTCCCTTAGCAACCGTTTTAACTCATTATTCTATAGGTGAATCAAGAGGCTCTGATCCCAACATGCTTGCCTCAATGAGCAAGTCCAGGACATACTTTCGCTTTGACACAACAGTACCTTTTTGTGAATGTGCCACCCAATTCATAGGAAATACTTAAACTTCCCTAAGTCTTTAGTCTGAAACTATTGCCAAAGATAGAGCCTTAGTTTAGTTATACCGATCAAGTCATCTCTTGTGATGATAATATCATCAACGTACACAATCAAGAACAGCTTGCCTCCCCCTGACTAGTGATCATTTCCACATCTAAACAGTCCAAAAGAGGGCACAACCTCAGAAAATTTTTCCAAACCACATCCGTGGGGACTACTTCAGACCATAAAAAGACCCTTTTAACTTGCAAACCAGTCTCCTAGACTCCCCTTGAGCAACAAATCCCAAAGGTTACTCCATAAACACATCCTCGTGAAGAGTACTATGCAATAAAGCATTCTTGACATTAAGTTGAAGCAAGGGCCAGTTATATGTGGCAGCAAGAAAGATCAAAATACGAACAGAAGTAAGCTTGGCAATAGGTGAAAAAGTGTCCAAATACCCAATCCCATACACTTGAGCGTACCCTTTTTACGACAAGTCTTGCTTTTAAGTGACCAAGAAAACCATCGAGATTGACTTTCACATCGTATACCTAGTGATAACCAATAGTAGTTTTGCCTGGAGGAAGAAGTATCAAGTCCCAAGTTTGATTAACTTATAAGGCCTTCAATTCTTCTTCCATAGCTGTCCTCAAGCCAGGGCTTTGTAATGCCTTGGCTATAGACTGGGGGGGGATATTGGTTAATAGTGGACAAAAAGGACCAAAAGGAAGGAGACACGAAAGAGTATAAAATAAAGTTTGCAATGGAATGTTGAGTGCAAGCATGTCTACTTTTGCAATGAGCAATAGGAAGATCAAAATCAGACACAAGAAGAGGGTTAGCTAATGGCGGATCTGGAGCGGAAGATGAGGTTAGAAGTTGTAGGAGCCGGGGGGGGCACCCGGAGGGGGTTAGTAGCTACTCGAGCATGTCGAGTATAGACCTTGAGAGAGGAGGTGGTTCCTATGTAAGTACCGGTGAAACAGCTGGAGTAGTTGACCAAATGGTGATTACATGTAAGTTATCAATCTTAGAAACAGTGATTGGAACATCATGATAAGGAGTAGATGCAAAACATTAGTAGTTAAAAAAATACTTAATCAATGATGCTGAATAATAGTGGTATCCCTTTTGAGTATGAGAATAACCCAGAAACATACACTTGATGGCCCTGGGATCAAGTTTTAATACTCTAGGTCAATGAGCTTGAACAAAACAGACAACTAAATTATGGGGTGATAAGACAAACTATGATTGATTGGGAAATAAAGTAAAAAATGGAATATCACCTCGCAAAATGGAAGAAGCATACAATTAATGAGATGACATGCATTCAGGACAGCATTAGGCCAAAATGTTGTGGGGACCTTCATCCCAAACATGGACTTCGTGAATTCCAATAAATGCCTCTTCTTCCTTTCAGCTACACCATTTTGTTGCGGGGTGTATCAAAAAGATTCATGGAGCATTATCAGATTGCAGAACTTTAAGATGTGCACCAAACTGAGTATGAATTTTAGAAATAAAAGCACAAAATATAGGAAACAATTCTGAATGACTTTTCATTAGATAAAGCCAAGTGACTCTGGAATAGTAATTGACAAGAGTAACAAAGTATCTAAAACCCAAATTGGAGACCACAAGACAAGGACCCCAAATATTCAGATGAACTAATGAAAAAGGATACACTGCTCATTTAATGACTCAATGCAAGTAATTGACACTCTGCAATTTGCCAAGTTGACATGATTCACTTTGAACTAGAAAGAGACTAAAAACTAGAATCAAATTCTAAAGACTGTTGAGCGAAGGATGACCAAGACGACAATGGATATGATGTAGGGAAGCAACACCAAAGCATGCAATGGAACATCTTCAGGCACATACAGCTTCCTGCCCCACGTCCTCTGCCAATGTTCTCTTCGTAGCCAGATCTTGGAAAATACAAGAATCAGGGTAGAATGTCCCTCAATATTGGAATTTTTTATTAATTTACTAATAGATACGAGGTTAATTAGAAATTATAGGAGATGAAGCATCGAGGACTGTGGCAATGGAGGAGTTGGATGAACTGTACCGAGTTCTTTAACCTGTGTAGATGAAGCATTGGCTAGGGTAAACAATGGATGATGATAGAGTAAGAGAGGAAAATATACCAGAAAGACCTGGCATATGATTGGAGGCCCCTAAATCAATGATCCAAGAGCAACAAACAACTGAAAGGCATGTAGTAGCATTAGCTATTTGTATCAGGGTTGTATTGGAAGAAGTAGGCCATGAAATTTGAAACTAGTTGTACCAGGCAAATTCCTCATCAAACATAATCACTACCTTGCCTTTAAAAGACCATGGCAGAGAAGAACAGTCAATACCGGATGCAGTTTGCAAACTGTTGTCGCTGCTATGATCTCCTATGTAACTTGTAGCAAAATTTTTCAATGTGAGCTAGGTTTGCAGCAGTATTGACAAGTATAAACAGCCCCCGAGCTATCAGTAAAATTGTGGGACTCCATAAAGCTGCTGATGTCCTTGGTCTCTCCCTGTTCTTGTGCCTCGATTACCACCACGGCCACCATGGCCATTATTTCCTCCACAGTTTTCTCCATCACTCCTACCACTACCACCACCACTTCGAGACTGGTACACTAGAGCTCATCTACCATGGATGTGGTGTCTTGAGAAGATTCATGAGATACCCGAAGAACTCGAGCAAATGTATCTATGAGTCATGCAATAGTCTCTCCTCTAGTTTCATAGTTTGGACCAAGACCCTCTAGGAATCCCATTACAGTTGGTTCTCTCTGCAGTTGCATTTGCTAGACATTGGCTAAAATAGGAAGAAGAGCATTCAGCTTCTCATTCATCTTCAGATCTGCAAAGTATTGTTCCCCTCTGATTGGTAAAACTCTCGCGATAGCTCATAAATCCTTGAAAGGTTATTTTGGCTGGAATACAATACAACCAGATACTCTCAATAGTTCTTTGACTATGTCAATATGAGTTACTAGATCAATTATATTACTCTCCATGGAGTTCAGCATCTGACCAAGAATACGTGCATCAACAACATCCCAAGTTGCATCATCCTTGGGTTTAGGCTTGTTAAGTGTGCGCTGATTTTTCCTTGTCAAAGTTAGCTTCACAATTTTCTTCCATTGTTGAAAAGCACTACCCTCAAGCTTCTTATCTTTAATGCGATTAGAAGAAGAGGAAATCACTTCAGTTATCACAGTATTACTTTGCTCATGATCATCCATTCTCCAATAATAATAAGAAAACTACCACAATATTTTCCGTCAAGCAACTCAACCTCAACAATTTAATAATCAAACACAATTGAAAAATATTACATGAATTAAACCTTCATACTAATAGCCTAACAAGCTTGTCATGGTACTAGCAACCAATTGAACTGATAGTCCGGACATAGGAAAAGAGTACGGGACAACATCCTTTGCTGTCCCAAAGTTTTCTAAGAGGGCCGAGGAGCTAGATTGATGACAGATCCTACCTAGTCAACACTGACCGACGCTGGATCTTGGTTGGACAACATCCTTTGCTGTCCCAAAGTTTTCCTAGAGGACTGAGGAGCTCAATTGATGACAGATCTTGCATGGTCAACGCTGGACCGACACCAGATCTTGGTCGGACAACACTTGCTGGTGTCGGATCTAGATTCGCAAAGATAAATCAAGCGTGACGAGGGGATTCCGATGAAATGTGTCTACTTCAGTGGTGGCTGGTGACTGTTAGGCGACTAGTCGACGGAGGCGAGCAGCTGCTTTGGCAACTAGAGTTTTTCTATTGGCTTTGATACTATGTAAAGGGAAAATTGTATTGTTTTATTCAATAAGAGTCTATATATAATCACTGATAAAATACGGCCTAAAGCCCTAAAGACCACTTTACCCTTTCATACCTCTAGCGTATATAATTGAAGTTTTTTATAGGTGTCATTCTGTTTAGTAATCTCATTTGTTCAGTTGCCTGCCTTGAGTGTTCTTTGGTTTGCCCAAGCAGCTTTATTTGCATATTTGCTTAGTTGATAGAGATTGCAAATTAACATATGAATTTTGCATCCTCTAAGAAAGTGTTGACTCCTTGTTATGAATTCCATATCGTATTCTATACATGTGGTCTGACCGGGATTTTGCTTTCAAATATCGGTTTTATATTGTTTCTCTATATTCTCAGATGACAATTGATGAAGTGAAGCGAACTGCCCAGCAGCAAATGAACAGAGCACTCAAGGATCATTCAAGGTTTGTAAATTTTAACAAATTATTAAAAATGCCGGGACAGTTTACAGGCATACTTCTTGTAAAAACATATTATTTATGCCTTCTGATGGACCTTATGAGCTGCTTTCCGTTATTCCAATTGGCAATTTTGTTGGAATATAAGGAAAAATGTTAAGGCATATACTTGATGTTCATTGCAGGCATGTTTTCTGGCAGTTCAAACTTTTGGAAAAAAATTGTTGCTAAAAAATAAGGCTTAAGCTAAATTTGGGTTCATGAGATTAAAGGTCTCAGGTGACGATCATTGTGATTGTAGATATGTTGTGGGACTGACATCTTTATATTATGGCAGGTTCTTGCTGGACTTGGATATTGCTGCTCCTAAGATCACAATCCCTACTGAATTTCGGCCAGATGACAGTCATCCAACAAAGCTGCTTCTTGATCTGGGGAACTTAATTATACGTACAGGGGTTGGTCTAAGAAAAGTGATCATTTACTTTGAAGATGCACGTTACAGAGCCAAATCTTACTTGGGGATTCATACAAATGCAGGATGATAATGCCCAGGAGTCAACCGAAGAGACACTTATGTATTTGCAGTTTAAAGTGGTACTAAGTGATGTATCAGCTTTTCTTGTTGATGGCGACTACTTTTGGAGCCAAACCACATGTAGATCGGCAGGACCTTCTTACTTAGGTGGTAACACTTTCTTGCCAATCATCGATAGATGTGGCGTAATGTTGGTGCTGGAACAGGTAGCAATTGTTATTTCTTTAGAGAAAGTTTCTTGCTTGTACGGCAGTCATGAGTTAACTACATCTTTCTGCCCAGTTATTATTGCTAATTCACTGATGAAGGCAATTTTTCCTGACATGTCAGAATCGTTTAGAGGATCCATCCTACCCTTCAACACGGATTGCTGTGCAGTTGCCATCATTGGGGTTCCATTTTTCTCCAGCTCGATATCATCGATTGATGCAGGTTTTAAAGATCTTTCAGGGTGAAGATAGTGATAGTTCAGATTCCATACGCCCCTGGAGCCAAGCTGATTTGGAAGGATGGTTATCTCTCCTTGTGCGGAAGGTTTGTCAAGAATCTCACTTTGAGGAACTTACATGTCTTTGACATTTTACTACCCTTGGATTTGATAACTTCTTCTTCAGGGTATGGGAAATAGAGAAGCTGTTTGGCAAAGAAGATTCCTTTGCTTGGTTGGGCCTTTTCTTTATGTCCTTGACAGGCCTGCGTCTAGATCTTACAAGCAATACATCAGGTCAGATGCCAATTCCTTCTTCTATAAAACATGGGGTGCCATTTGGGTTTTCCACTGTCGGGGATCAGTGTTTCATTAGCTTAGTTGTCCTTCTGCTCTGTACAGTACGTGTTTGTTAGCATTTATACTTTATAATGGACTAAGTTAATGCTTATCTAATTGACAAATGCGTGTTTAAATGGTAAGTAGTCTGACACTCTACGTTGGGATGTGGCCTAAGGCTCAAGCTTGAAAGTTGATTCATAAATGCTTGGTTTGGAGAGATTCATGAACAGGACCTGCTTTGACATAATGTAGAAATGTTTGGAACATGGCTAACTTATTTAATGGATAAGCTTGCTGCTTGATGAAGGTGTGGCTCCATATTTAAATATCGTTGACACTTGAAATATGACATCCGTTTCATTTTCTTGATGCAATAAATTATCAAGGAAAACAAAGCTGAGCAGATGAAAGTGAGAGGAATGTGATTATTTTTCCTCTAACCCAAAAAGTTCGTCATAGCTCTGGATTGGTGAAATTGGTCGACTTTATTTGAAGAGCTTGCTGCTTGTTTATTAGTTGTTGCCTTCTCACCAGACTAAAATACCATGGCCAATAACTTCATTTGAAGAGCTTGCTGCTTGTTCATTAGTTGTTGCCTTCCCACCAGACTATTCTTCATACCATGGCCAATAACTTTCTTTGGCTCCCGAAGTGCAGCAGACTCATTCAATGTGATGAGTGCACGGGCTAAATATCCATGGTGTGTCCATTTTTGTTTATGTATGGGGTGATCCACTGTAAAGCTAGTGAAGCTGCTTATTGATCGTATAAATCTGAAAATTTTTCTTAGGCAGCTAGTCAGATTCTTGAGTAATCGTGTGAATTTTCTCAAGTATCTTGCACTTTGGGAGTTTTTCGTTTGTCATTGACTGGTCACTGTTCTCCAGATAGTATAGAAAATATATTTCCAATTTCAGATGTCTCAAAGAGACGTGTTGACTCATGCTAATTTCTGCATGTGGTTTTGTGAATTTTGAGTCACTCTTTTATCATATGTGGCAGCTTGCGAGGAAAACAAGTATTCCAAGTTCCTTCAGAAATTATTGGTGATGTGGACAATGTGCTGGCTGTTTCTGAAGCTGCACGATCTAGTAGCATGGTATTGCTGGAAAATCGTACTAGAGAACAAGACTAATTTCTGGATCTTAGCTTGATTTAGGTCTGGGATGTCTAATATGTTTTATCTCATTGTATAGGTTGTGGAAGATGCAAATGCCTTAATCATGAGATGCGATACTGATGAGTTGACGAAAGTCTGGCAAAGAAGGTTGCAAGGAGCTATTTATCGTGCTTCGGTAATTTGGGTCGCATTTGATGTTATTGAACTTATTATTGAGTTTAGAGTGATTTCTTTCTCATCCTTTAATGTAGATACCCGGACCTAGGCATTTGTATGTGATGCTATTTCCTTTCCTGGTAAATATATTAGATAATGCTTGCCATGAAGAGATTTAATGTTGTTATATTAAAGAGCTTGCGCAACAGCTAAAGTAAAGAGAAGGGAAAAGGGAGATGATTACCAAAGAATTGGACTGCTGGCAGATAATGATAACTCTTCAGACTAATCGTTTTGACAGTTCTTAAGTCTCTGTTTCTTGCCTTTGTAAGTACCTGCATCATGAAAGCATAGATCCCAATTATAACCCAGTCTTCGGGGGTGGCGACAGTTTGAGTTGAAATAGATATTATTCTAGGTCTTTGCAATACATCATCAAAACTAACTTGCCTTTTGGGCCTTAGCATTACAGCTTTCTCACACAAACCTTGCAGGGGTCTGCCCCAATTGTAGGTCTATCTGAAAGTTCGTCAGAGCTTGAGGACTCTGAGAAGGAAGATTACACCAGCCAAGATACGGTTGTGGAGAAAGTGTTCATTACAGGCATTCTAGATGAACTAAAAATCTGCTTCTATTATAATAACCAGGTAAGCCTACACTTCCATTTTTCATCAAGGCAAACTGTTAGCAAACACTTGGATATCAGGCAGACTTGCTGTTCTCTGTAGCGTGCACAGGGCTTTACGAGAGTGCTAATTGCGGAGGAAAATTGTTTATTTGAAGTTCGAGCTACTGGTGGGCAGGTAAGCTTATGTTATGCACAATTTGCCTGATTACTGTTCAATTGACTTCTCCTCTGAAGGGATGTGAATTTTCTGAACAGGTTGAGCTGTCAGTTAGAGCGAGTGAAATGCTAATTGGTACTGTCTTGAGATCATTGGAAATTGAGGACTTAGTCTCTAGTAACGGCATCTCCAAGCATCATTATCTAGCAAGGTCTTTCTTTGGAAGTGCTGATGTACTTTGTCCCTTTGACGGTGTTAAAAGTC
Organism: Eucalyptus virginea; assembly: GCA_014182375.1. Taxonomy (NCBI): domain Eukaryota; kingdom Viridiplantae; phylum Streptophyta; class Magnoliopsida; order Myrtales; family Myrtaceae; genus Eucalyptus; species Eucalyptus virginea. The sequence continues at coordinate 27,117,107 of CM024517.1, read as the reverse complement.
AGAGCTTTAATGGCAATGACAGATTAGCAAGTGAAGGAGACGATAAGTTTTATGAGGCACCTGAGAGTTTGGCTGATTCTGTTGAGTTGCCTATGCAGTCATCTATGAATGTATCTGATAACCAGAGAGCAGGGCTCGCATCGATTTCTCAAACTTCGTTCTTGAAACCCCCGAGTTTCATTCGCACTCCTGGTCTCCTCCCTTTTGACACTCATCAGACTAAGGGGGTAGATTCTGAATTAAAGGATACACTTAATAGTTTTGTCAAAGCCCAAATCATAGTCCTTGATCACAACTCTGCTTTGTACAATAACATTGATAAGCAGGTGAGAAATTTCTTGGGTCCAAAAGTGCATTCACTTTCTCTATTTAACATATTAAATCTTCTCTGATCTTTTATTTCAGGTCATAGTGACTCTTGCGACCCTGTCTTTTTTCTGCCGGAGGCCAACCATTCTTGCTATCATGGAATTTGTTGATGCAATTAACACTGAGGATGAGAAATGTGAATATTTAAGTGAGAGTTCTTCGGTAGCTATAATCAAGCATGATACCAATGGAGAGGACGTGGAAAATGATCAGCACTCAGAGGCAGTTGAGGAGTCTGTTGTCAGAGGCCTATTAGGAAAGGGGAAGTCAAGGATCATTTTTAGTTTGACATTGAAGATGTCTCGTGCTCAGATTTTTTTGATGAATGAAAATGAAGCTAAGTTTGCTACTTTATGGCAAGATAACTTACTTACGGACATTAAGGTAGGTCGGTTCTTTTATCTTGTCAGGACAGCTATGCATCCTTTGTTACTTCTAGTTCTGTTTGGCCTCAGGGTTTAGTCTTACTTTCTTGGCTGATATAATTCTTATTTTATGTTCAAGGTGTTTCCTTCCTCCTTCCGCATAAAGGCAGCTCTGGGGAACTTACGGATCAGTGACGACAGCCTCCCCAGCAACCATATGTATTTCTGGATTTGTGATATGAGAAATCCGGGAGGCAGTTCATTTGTCGATGTATGTAGTTTTCTTCATTTCCTTAGAGTAGGAGAAAGTTCTCTTCATTCATATACTCCCTTGTGGATGTATGTATTTTCCTTCATATCCTTTGATTTATTTTTTATTGTGATTTCTTCCCTTAATGCTCACTGGAAATCTTCATATTCTGTGATTTGGCAGTTGCTTTTTAGTTCGTTCAGTGCCAATGATGATGACTATGAAGGTTATGATTTTTCCCTTGAGGGTGAGCTCTCAGAAGTTCGTGTAGTGTATCTTAATCGCTTCATCCAAGAGGTAACTTGTGTTAAAAAATACTCGAATATATGTCCACAAATTAAGTTCTTTTATAAGCCATTAGAGTTATTATGCAGGTTGTTAGTTATTTTACGGGTCTTGCTCCGGGAAATTCAAAGAATGTTAAGGTAAAGGATCAGGTAACAGACTCTGAGAAGCAGTTTACAGCAAGTGAAATTGAGGGGTCACCTGCTGTGAAGTTGGATCTTTCACTTAGAAAACCTATAATATGGATGCCTCGGCGAACAGATAGCATTGAGTGAGTTGTTTCTTTTTTCAAACTTGATACATTTGTTTGCATTCTTTTTGTCAGTTGTTATGTTTCTCATGGCCTTTTACTCTATAGCTGAGCGAGAGTTGATGATTTGAAATATTTTTTACAGTTATTTGAAGCTGGACATTGTTCATATTACTGTCCAGAACAGTTTTCAGTGGCTTTTTGGCAGTGGAAGGGATATAAGTGCTGTCCATCTGGACATATTGACAATTTCGGTAATAGATCTCTGTTCTTCTGATCATTGAGCAAGTTGTTTTAATAAAAATCATGACTCTGTAGGTTATTGGATGGTTGCATCTGAGATGCAAATAACAAAATTATATGCTTCTGAATCAAGGGCCACTTTATTTTGTCTTTCAAGAGCATTTATTTTCTCTGGTTGCTGTTATGCTTTTGCATCGTTTCTTTTTCTTTTTGTAACTTTTTGTGTTTTCTCTTCACGTAATGTAGATTGAGGACATCAACTTGAATGTTGGCGTTGGTACTGAGTTGGGGGAATCCATAATTCAAGATGTTAAGGGGGTTTCTGTTGTCATCAGGAGGTCACTGCGAGACCTAAAGCATCGAGTTCCTGGTTCTGAAGTGGCCATCAAGGTAATGCATATTCATGTTGGGGCTGGGTTCTCAATCAAAGAGAACATATTGTTTATTCCTCATTCACTAGTTGTTTCTTGTCTTAATTCTCTGCAGGTTGAGGAAATCAAAGCTGCTTTATCAAATAGGGAGTACCAGATAATCACTGAATGTGCACAGGCTAATTTTTCTGAAACACCTAATCTTGCGCCTTCTTTGATTGATTCTAGGATATCTTCAACTGAGGCAGATGCTCTTGTACCTCAAGTCTCTGATGTTGAATATGCTACCCAGGACGGTGAATCCTGGATAATGACTAAAGTTTCTGTGGCTATTGATTTGGTTGTATTGTGCCTACGAACTGGGATTGGGGGAGATACATCCCTGGCTACTGTTGGAGTAAGTTTTTATCCTGATAACGTTCCTTAACTGTCATCGCATGAAGAATGTCATTCCATCCGGCTTTCTCAGAATGATAGCTTTCTATTTGGCATGCGACATGAACCTCTTCAATATGCACGGGCTACTACTCTGTGTTGTTAGATGCTACTGAACCATGTCATCGTTGTTGGATATCTATTCTTGAATATTTCCAGCTGAAACTTCATACATTTACATCATGTTTTTCAGGTCAATGGTATGTGGCTTTTATACAAATCTAACAAAGCAGGAGATGGCTTCCTGTCAGCATCGCTTGATGGTTTCACTGTGATGGATGATCGTGTTGGTACTGAGGAGGGGTTAAGATTGGCGATTGGAAAGCCGGAGGACATTAGAAATAGTCCAATAAATGCAGCAATCAATTCCAAGAACTGGAGCAGAGATTACGTTGATGCCACGAATGACGATGATGTCAAAATAGTTCCTACAATGCTCATTCTTGATGCAAAATTTAGTCAGTCATCATCATTTATGTCCCTTTGTGTTCAGAGACCACAACTGCTTGTTGCCCTTGATTTTTTGCTTGCTGTGGTTGAATTCTTCATTCCATCCATTGGTGATGTTTTGTCTCGTGAAGACGGTGAAAAATCACTAGCTTTAAATGTAGTGGATGCAGTTACTCTGGATCAGTCGGTGTACTGGCAACCCTCTGCAGAAATGGCACTCTCCCCTCAAAGGCCTTTAATTGTTGATGATGAGAGATACACTCATTTCATTTATGATGGTCAAGGTGGAACGTTATATCTCAAAGATAGATGGGGTAAAAATCTCTCTCCTCCTAGCAAGGAGACAATGATATATGTGGCAAATGGGAAAAAACTTCAATTCAAAAATGTCATTATTAAGGTAATTTTCGTCATCTTTCTTAATTAATCTCGGTCTTTGCAATTTGTAACTGTCTATCAAGAATAATAAGTATCATATGCTTCCACAGGACGGAAGGTACTTGGATTCTTGCATTTCGCTAGGTACCAACAGTAGTTACACAGCTTTAAAGGATGATCACGTTTGCTTAGAAGAAATTAATGAGGCTTCTTGTGGACCATATTTAAAGGGCGATCTTAATCAAGAACTCCCTCCAAATAATGCTGTTGTAAGATCCACGGAGTTCACCATTGAGTTGCAGGTTAAGTATTTATTCAGTTTAAGCTTTACTGACCTTTATCTTTTATTTTATTTTAAGATTTTGTCCTCGTTATTTGACTAAAAATCCTAGTGAAGAGACATGTGGAGTTCTAGAGAACCGTGAAAATGTTTGTTAAATATGCCAGGGGCAGTTGTCTAGAAGGATTGATGTAGGAGAATATGTCCCAAAGCAGTGACCCCAACTTAGTAAAGAGCATGAATAGAATTTAAAAAGAAATAGCTCAAATGGCATCATACATGAAGCTTCCCAAGCATTATACTTGGGTTTTCTTGATGACTGTATTTAATAAAAGAATTGCATCTCACAAGTTGAAGCATTAAAAATAATTTTTTTATCATATATATATATATATATACTCTTCAAAATATTCCTACTCCTAGTAGAAATAAAAAATCCTTTGTAAAATTTTGTACGACCATTACCAATTGTTCTAAAAGCTTAAGTTGTTAGACAATAATGCAGTCTAATATTTAAGTGTTTTAATAGGCTAGCTTCTGTCTAAGACTGAAGCCTGAAAATATATAATTGGGTAGGCAAATAAGGGGCTTAGAAAGATTGAACTCAGGACCCTTTGCTCTAATACATGAGAGCTTTTGCGAGACCATTGCAATTGTTTTAAAAACTTAAGCGGTTAGGCGATGCTTTATTTTGATATTTAATGTTGTAATGTCTCAAAACAGAAGAAATAATCAAAATTCTTTTTTGTAAGAAAGGAAATATGATATCCTTCTTAGAATAAGGAAAAGCAGATTAAAAAATGCTATTAGGATTCATATCCTAATTGATATGGCTACTATTTCAAGTAGGATAAGAATCATTTCAGGACTCTTTGTTCGGTTGTGAATTGATGCATAGGTCCATCTTCACTAAGGTTTCATACCAACGGCAATATTTGAACATGTATCAATCTTGTGGGCCGCATCAAGTGTTTTCCTAAGAGAAGGGAGATGCTTAACTAGACAGGCTTATCCATATTTTGTTAGAGAGCCGAATAAAATAGTATCAATGGTTGTGCCACGTGTCCAAATTCCATTTGTTCTAGTCTTTTGTGCAAATGGCCTTGATCAGTTCACACCAATGTGACATGTAAAGAGCTCATAAATGGTTACCTATTGTTAAAATATTATGTTTAATAAAATGAAGCATGATGAAGAATAAGAAGGATTTTTATTAAAAGGCATTATATTTAATAAAATGGGTATGAAGTCTATAGATTTGTTCTTTATTGTGGGATTCGTTGTCCTACATCAGTGGCATCTGGAGCGATACAAGTATTCTAGCTGGGCATTTTATTGGCGGGTTTTTTATCCTGTCACCCATTCCATTTATGCTGATTCATTTTGGATGAATTGATTGAACCTTGTGGCTCAATAGAAGGCCATCTGTAAATTGACAAGGAGGCCAGAATGGCACATCAGATTTTGCCTTTAGAAATGGGCACAAGTATCCTTAGGTCTGAAAGATTAAACTGGTCTGCAGTTTACTTAGGGGAGAACCAACTGTGCATTGATAATGTCTGAAAGACAAAAGTAGCGATATGCCAGCCAATTCAAACAACAGGCTCACGAAGTACAGTAAACTCATTCATTCACCGCTATTCTAGCTCACCTGTATTCTGATGTGTAAGATGATCCAGTTCCTTGGTCATCTCCGTCTACCATTTTCCACAAACTCTGTTAGATTGACAGTTGTACTTGTTGCAGGCTATTGGTCCAGAGCTTACCTTCTACAGTGCTTCAAAGGAAGTGGCCGAGTCACGATCACTGATATTGTCTAAGCTTCTGCATGCCCAATTGGATGTACTTTGCAGGTTAGTTCTCTTGTGCAGACTTTTCATCATTTGGCATTGTTTTGGATTGTTTTTACTATGGATGAATTCATCATGTGCACTTTCTTCACAGTTCTTGATTGCGCTGATTGCACTAATTTCACGTGCAATTAATGTGATATATGATGCAGGCTTGTTATGAAGAATGAGACCATTGAAATGAGTGCAAATGCACTAGGTTTAACTATGGAGAGCAATGGGATCAGAATATTGGAGCCGTTCGATACCACTTTAAATTATTCAAATGCTTCTGGGAAGACTAACATTCAGTTATCTGTTTCCGATATATTTATGAATTTTTCCTTCAGTATCTTGAAGCTCTTCTTAGCTGTTGAAGAGGACATATTGGCCTTTCTAAGAATGACGTCAAGGAAAATAACTGTTGTCTGCTCTCAGTTTGACAAAGTCGGAACTATAAGAAGTAGGTCATTTATATTTGAAACTGTCATTCTTTTATATCTTGATACTAAATGCTGCTTTGCCAAATTTCTGCACAAGATTTTGGGGAAATTATTTAAAACCCCCAGAACTTTGTGGATAGTACATGTGTGCCCCTAAACTTTCAACCGTTACACATTACCTTCCTAAACTTTCAATTTGTGACAGCTGTTAACCCTCTGTTATATTATCCATTGGCATGGGTAATGCACTTTTAAGAAGTGTGTAATTTCATCTCATCATTTTTTATGAACCCTTGAATTCTGTAACAAATAAAAGAAATAAAGGAAATGGAGATAAACATATTAATAAAAATTTTAATATCAGAAAAAGTAAATATCGGTGACAGCATTAAAAAGTATAAATTGTTAAAGTTACATGATGAGTATCAAAATTATGTTATTTGACTATTTTATTATTGAGGCAATTTTCCTTATTTTTCTTTTTCAAAATATTTTATTAGTTCCATTAACATTTCATACTTTTGTAAAATTTCTTATTCTTTAATATGGTTGGTGATGTTTATTTTTGTGATATAATATTCTAGTTACTTTATTTTTCTCTAGTTTTCTTTTTTTTCGTTTTTTTAACAGAAATCAAGGGTAAAAGACAGATTCTTATTAAAAAACGAGATGAAAAGTGAAAGTTCGGGGGAAAAATGTGTAACTGTTGAAAGTTCAGGGCGAATGTGTACTACCTCTGATGTTCAGGAGAGTTCCGTGTAATTTCCCCTAATAATTTTGATGGAAGGACGTTTAAAGTATATTCAGATGCCTATACTTAGCTTCTTGCACATTAACAGTTTGGTTGATCTTTCTCTTTATCCTGAAACTTTATTGCATAGCTCCAACCGAATATCTCCACCTTCCTATCAATCTAGCAGTAGGTGGTTTGACAGGCTTTTGGTAATGGCTAGATTAATTTCAACATATACCGGCCATCAAGTTAAGAGTTTTTACTGGTTCTCAGAGAAAACAGCTCAATGGAAGCCATGGAACCTTGGTGACAAACTCTTCTCTTGGTTTTTCAATTTTGTTCTTCCTTCAACTACGTCATGTAAAGTTTCTGCCAGCTTGATGTGATGACAACATAGTCCACTGTGCTTGTAGTATAAGCAGGTGGCTAGAATAGATAGCTGAATTCTGGCTTCTCACCTGAAGCCAGAAAGTCAATGTAAAATGTGTAATTTCCATGGAAATTTGCCAGATGTGATTACATCTCCAAGATAATTCCGAGGCCTTATTTTGTCACCATTAAAAGTACAGTCACTATATTGGAAGGCAGCTTTGAGTAAAGGGACTTAATGTAATTTGTCCTGAAGATGCAGTTAATTGAGCAATTGGCTCCCTTGGTGTATTGTGGATGACTTCTTATATTGGCACTAAACGATAGTAAAGGAGATAGAACAAATCTCAACCCCTATCTTCTAGTCTCTGTTCTTTGGTTGATAGGGAAATAAACGTTATTCTTGCATCTCAGTGCTTCAAGGCAATTTTTGGCCTACAGCCTGTAATTCTAGTCTAATTTGCTTTGCCTTGCAGATCCTCAGAATGGCCAGGTGTACGTGTTCTGGAGGCCACGTGCACCACCCGGTTTTGCTGTTCTTGGGGACTATCTGACACCAACGTAAGTGAGAATACTTCTGTGTCTTCTGAGAAGCATTTCCTCTTTCTCGAATATGGGGCTTATTACACCTCACTTGACAGGGAAAAGCCACCTACCAAAGGAGTTATAGCTGTCAATACCAACTTTGCACGAGTAAAAAATCCTCTTTCTTTCAGACTTGTTTGGCCAACTTTGAGTGCTGGAATCAGTTCTGAACAATGGTCAAATGGTAATGAGGGGTCACTGAGGAGTATTGTTGATGAGAGAGACACAAGCTGTTGTGTCTGGTTTCCTGAAGCGCCTAAAGGTTATGTTGCCCTTGGCTGTGTGGTTTCACAAGGAAGGAAAGAGCCTCCACTATCTTCTGTCTCTTGCATCCTGACTTCTTTAGTCACTCCTTGTCCGCTGAGGGATTGCATTACTATAAGATCTGACAATCTGTAAGTGGATATATTCATTCAGCTTGTCACCACAAGCATATAGATCTACTATTCCTCTTTTTGCTAAAGTCAGTTCCTGCTGCTAAGGATTAGAAGTCAGTTTGTTTATTTGATACTGCACTGTCCTGTTTTAAGGATTCACTGTTTAATCATGTTGAAATATATTTAGTGCTATTAGGAATTAGTAAGTAAGTGAGTCTTAAGTAAGATTTGGGTGTCTGTCGCTCTACAAATAGTTTCTTGCATGTACTCTTTCAATTAAGTAATTGATATAGCCTTTGGGTATTTTCTCGGTCCCTCTCTTAAGATCCTAGAATGTTTACAAGTCATATTTATGGAAGTGTTGTCCCACATCGCTTGACAACAGGTCCTAAATGCTCTTTATATTCATGTGGTCTCCCTCCACGATTAGCTTAAGCTTTTGGGTTGGAATTTCTAACATGGTATTAGAGCCTTCGCTATCCCTTTTGTGAATGTGCATGGTCAAAATTCCCGCATGTAGTCAAAATTCCACGTGCGGCTCGTTATTTGGCTTGCACGTGAGAGGGGGTATTGGAAGTATTGTCCTACATTGCTTGACAACGAGTCCTAAATGCTCTCTATATTCATGTGGTCTCTTTCCATCTATTAGCTTAAGCTTTTGGGTTGGAATTTCTAACAATATTTGATTTGATCTGACTGGAGAATCAATCATTGACCTTGATTTGAAGTCTACTTCATATATTGATTGCAGATGCTCATCTACTTTAGCATTCTGGCGTGTTCACAACTCGGCTGGTACCTTCTTGCCGGCGGATCCTACTACTGGCCTCTTGAATGTAGCATATGAATTGCGTCATTTGATGTTTCCCATTATTGATTCGCCCAAGGCCTATAAAAGCCCTAATACCCAAGCTTCTTCTGGCCATATTGACACCCCACAACCACAAAGATCAATAGGTGCAGGCTCTTGCCGCCGATTTGAGGTAATTACTGATTTTGAGTTGGTATGGTTGAATCGGGGCTCAAATTCAGGAAGGAGACTATCAATATGGCGTCCCATTGTTCCACAGGGAATGGTCTACTTTGGAGACATTGCTGTGCAAGGGTACGACATACCTCATCCTGAATTTTTAAGATATCAATGTTCTTTCAATGATTATAGTGCTATTCATAATTTGCAACAGATATGAGCCTCCAAGCACCTGCACTGTTCTCTATGATACTGGAGGCGAAGAGCTTTTCAGAACCCCTTTAGATTTTCTACTGGTTGGTCAGATTAAGAAACAAAGAGGTGTGGAGAGTATCTCCTTTTGGATGCCTCAAGCTCCTCCAGGCTATGTTTCCTTAGGTTGTGTCGCCTGCAAGAGCATGCCGAAGCAATATGATTTCAGTGCTCTGAGATGCATTCGCAGTGATATGGTCAGTGGAGATCAATTTTCAGAAGAAAGTTTGTGGGATACTTCCAGCACCAAAACTAATACAGAACCATTCAGCATTTGGGCGGTTGGAAATGACTTGGGAACCTTTATTGTACGTAGTGGCTTCAAGAAGCCTCCACAAAGATTTGCCTTAAAGCTGGCAGATTCGACGAACGGTTTAGATGATACTGTCATTGATGTGGAAATCAGTACTTTCTCTGCAGCAATTTTTGATGATTATGGTGGTCTGGTCAGATTTCTTATCCCAACTATCTTTAAGGCTGCTTACTTAACCTAATTGCAATGGAAACACTGGCATATGATTCCTGATAGTGGATTTTTATATACTAAGGGTCGATATTTACAGAGTTGGGGCTCTTGCAAAGCGTCAATCACCAGGAGCTCCTTGGCTTGAAGTTCAATGAGCCTCAATTTCTAAATTAGTTAGATTGTTAGATATACCTAATGAAAATTTGAAAGACATGCATACCAATGATTTCAAAAAGGTTGAAGGGCAGCCTACTAGCCTTATTTTGAGACTTGTTCTTTAGGTGATTTTGACAGCCCATTAAAGCTTCTAAAGATGGGAGGGAAGAGAACTGACCTCATTTCTTGCACACAAGTAAAGGCCTTCTTTTCCCCCTGGGCTCTCCCTCTCCCTCTCCTTCCCCATACCCCCCCCTCCTCTCTCCCCGTCTGAAAAAACCCTCCTGCTTTGTCGGTGTGTGCCTCCACAATGACATTGCTGCATGAAACATAGTTGCTGCTATTTGTATTTGGTTTTGGTTTGGCTGCCCTTTCTCATCAATTAAAAATGTGAATTTGTTTCTCTTGTATGGATTAAACTATCTTTTCCGTCTAGTCCTAGTTTGCTCATTTATGTATTGCTGAACTTTTGCAGATGGTTCCCCTGTTTAACGTATCTCTAAGTGGATTAGGATTCACTTTACATGGAAGAGGAGAGTGTATGAATTCCACTGCCAGCTTCTCCTTGAATGTTAGATCATATAATGATAAATATGAAGCGTGGGAGCCGCTGGTTGAGCCTGTTGATGGGTTGCTAAGGTTAGCCATCTTGTACCGCATGTAATCACGTGTCAGTCACTGTTTTAAATACCAGTTGGGACCAGCCAGTTCAACCTGTTCGACCAAGACTGGCCTGGCCTTCGGTTAGGTTCATAACCTTATTCCTTTTGAGGTCAGAACCAGTCATAACCGGAGGAAAGGGATGAGGACTTAATCTAAGTTGGTCCTCTTCTGAATCATTGAACATCTTATAGGACTTAATTCTTCATTTGTGTCCTGGCCCCCAAAGAGCATCTTAATCTAAATTGGTTTTTCCCCTTTTGGGGGGGAAACTGGTTCAGTTTTGGTTTGACAGTTCTTGGTCCTCTTTGCCTCAATGTTGTTATTGGAATGCTGTCACACTCTTTAGCAATATGATCTTCAGTATTTTCCTTCGAACTAATGCTGCTTTATGGTCTGCTGTAGATACCAATACGACCTGAATGCCCCTGGTGCAGCTTCCCAGTTACGTATTGCTTCTAGAAGAGATTTAAATCTAAATGTCTCTGTATCCAATGCCAATATGATCATTCAAGCCTACGCAAGCTGGAGCAATCTAAGCCATGCTCATAAATCCGATAAAGAAATAGTATTCCTCTTCATTAACTTATATTCTTTATTCTTTTTTACATAGTTAATGTTTGCTTCACTGATGAACCTCCTAACCAGATTCTCTGTTTTCTTTTTCGTGAAAGAAGCAGCAGAAAGAAGAAGCAGGTTCTTCAACTTATGGGGGAGGATCTATTATAGGTGTTCATCACAAGAGAGATTACTTCATCATCCCGCGGAATAAACTTGGGCAAGATATTTTTATCCGTGCTACAGAAATCAGGGGACTTCTGAATATTACTAGGATGCCATCTGGGGATATGAAGCCACTAAAAGTTCCTGTATTGAAGAATATGTTAGATTCTCATATGAAGGGAAAACTTGGAGGGAACGTCAGAGCCATGGTGACTGTACTTATAGCAGATGCGCAGGTTAATGTCTTCTACCATCTGTATGGCATGGGTTGCTTTAACCTCTAGTTTAAAATAAGTATTTCCCATCAATGAGAAAAAAGAGTCAGCTGCTGGACCAGATATGATGTCTATCAATCTATGGGGGGAACTTGCACCATTAGGAATTTATGACATCAAATATTTAGTTGTTACTGATCACACGGTCAAGGAAAAGTATTTCCTTCCATATGAGCAGATGTTCACTAGTGTGATCTGTGAAATCTTGGTACTTGCGTGGTGATTGCCTTGAGACATGGAAAACACGAATAGAGTGCCTCAATTGTACCGCTGATGCTTTTCTGTATTGCCTTTTTGCTTCTGGAGACAAGCTTAATTTTTAGAATATTCTTCATTTTCATTGCTTGTAACATGTATTTACTCTAGATGCGCTCTTTCATTCTGTGTTGTAATTGTCAGCAGCATTTATTCGTAGCATGAGTCCTGGGTGCTTGCTCCTTTTTGAGACACCCATGTTTGTGAAATGACCTACCTGATAATTATATCTGATTACAGTTGAGTCTGGATGTCTAGAAAACATGAGCAGTGCCTACAGTATCTATAAAGCACAATATTGAGGTGGACCGTGAGTAGATATTAGATTCTTAAGGAATCTTCTCAAAATGACTGAAATTCTTTGAGAAATTCTCTGTACTTAAGAGATATATGTTTTGCCATGTGGTATTCTGATATAAGAAGAACCATAATACCTAACTAAAACGAATATTTCCGTGCACATATTTACTTAGGTTGCTGATCAGATGGTTTTTCGTTAATGGACCAACAGTTCTTGTTTTATCCTTGCATAAAATCTGTTGTTAAATCTTGATCTTTAGAAAATATGATCTGCAAATAAGACTGTAAAAAAAAAGTCCAATCTCACATCTAAGAAGACTTTTTGTTTTTTTTTTTTTTTTTTTTGGGGGGGGTGATTCGATTAAAGACTTATTTTAATGACTAGATGTACTTGGAATGCCTAAATAATCTCTAACAATTTCCATAATTGAGCCTAACTTGCAATTATTGGGGACTAAGTTTCTCCAATCTGTAATTAATTCAGAGAAGCCAAAATGGCTGCTTTTGTTGAGCAATCTTGTGGTGTGTAGCTGATGTGTACTGATTGTATTCTAGATTTATTCTATTTACAAAGGCTCTGTTTTTTTAATAAAACTTGTTTTGTAGTTTTGGAAAAGAGGGTTTGTCTGATGTGCAGATTCCTGTGAATGCATGGGCTTTTTAGCTAGTCCATCAGCGTAATCCTCGGTTTACCTTCATCAAATTTATCTGTCTAGAAACATGTTGTCCGTTCTCCATGGCTTTAACACGAGGAGTGTTTATACCTTCTCATTTATTTCTTTTGTTTCAAGGTTTTGATGGTTATTCCATATGTGTATGCTGATTCTGTTGCTATTCTGCAGATCTTAAGAGTAGAAGGATCAACTTCCAAACAGTATGCAGTGACAATTCGCCTTTTACAAGACCAAAGCATCTCTAGCGAATCATTGCTCAAGCAGCAAAGTGCGCGCACACGTGGAATTGGCTCAGAACACTCCTCGTCTTCTGATCAGGAGCTGGTCAATTGGGGTGAAATGTTCTTTTTCAAAGTCGACTCCCCTGTATGTATAACATCCCTTTTTGTAAGGCTTTAGCTAGGTTGATGTCCATAATTCCTCTTCTTTTTTCTTCTATTTTTTTTTTCTTTTTAAACTTATAAGAGAATCAGCTTCTCAAGAAAGTCAATCTCATAGTTGCATGGCTAGGAATTTCTCACATTATACATGTGTTTGCTAAAGCAGTGGACATACATGGTTTAAATCAGTAGAAAACTCGGAAGCATCTCTCTTATTTGCCTAAACACTGGATACTGGCCTGATCTTCTCTATAAAGTTGTCAGTGGCGTCACACTGATCACTTGTGCTGTTTATCTTAGTTCCCTTCTTGAGTTAACTTTATTAGTCTGCTTCCACTGTGGCTTCTACTCCTGTGATGCCTCACCAGCTCCTTCGAGTCTTATTGAATCAGCATCTAGATTTAGAATCTAGTACTTCACTATAGTTATGAGCAGTGTCTTATCTAGAGGATATGTATTACTGTGATACTACTTTAGAAATCTGTATCTCCCCTTAAAAGATTCATATTATGATGCACTTAGTGCAGTCCTGTTTAAGAAATCTGATTTGAAGGACTTGAAAGGGTACCTTGTATAATTACTATAAGTTGAGCTTTAAAAGATCAATTTTGAGGAGTTTGATGTTATGCAAGTAGATCAAATGATGCTACCAGTCAGTTGAGGATTTGATGCTGAGATTATGGAGATTTTGTGAAATGTTGACTCCTCATCTAGAGATCTGGCTCTATAAATTTCAGCTGTGATTGGCTAAACTAGTTGTGGGAATTTCACATGGGAACTGGAGTGGGCAACAGTAAAGATGATTACCTTCTCTGGAGAGATTCTTGGAACTATTGTGTGGATTGACGTTGAGGTTTTCTTGGACAGAGGCTTAATCTTATATCTCTAGCTACTCTGGGCAAATTCTCCTTCACTGCAAAGATTGAGAACTTCTTAGCAATAGTCTGCCTGATTGTAGCTTTGAGACCTCTCCATCTGCGCTAGTAGTAGAAAAGCTGATATATGACTTCTGTGTTGCAGATGACGTCATTGTTTTGAACAGAATAGGTAGAAGCAGATGTGAAATCCAAATGTGAAGGAAAAGTTGTAGGATCTTGAATTGTCATTTTGATTAGGTCGAGTGAGAATTTATTGTTATTTATGCTGAGGTCTGCAAATGAAGAATCTGTTTGAGATTAAGACGAAACATAAAAGGACAACTTTGGTAATGCGAGTGCATTTGGCACGAAGGATTTCAGATTTGTGTCAATGTTTTCCAGAATGTGAGACGATTGGAATTGTGTCATTGGAGAACGACACTAAAGCTGAGTCGGGTTATTCTTATTGAAATTGAATGCTGGGTAGCCTGATAACAGGATGTGGGCAAATAAAGTGTAGCCTACTTGGATAAATGAAGCAGATGGCTGGGTTCCAAAAGGAGGCACATTTTTGGTTTTGGATGACTAAAGTGGAGGGTTGAGTATAAGGAAACCTGGTGGAGGATAAGACCTAGGGAATATTTAGTTTGGTGTTCAGGTATATTAATATTGAACTGTAGATGGTCTAGTAAGAAGTGTTAAACAGAACTGGAGAGGTGAAGAAGACATAGATAATACTCCCTCTCCATGGCTTGCCTTTACAGCTAAGTGCTTTTGCCATCAAAACATATGTTGATTATTATTTGTCAAATGGGAGTGTTAGGATTGAACCTGTATCTCCACCTTTCCTGACTTTTTGACATCATCAGACCTTTAGAATGGCTTGCTAAATTCTACCATAGACTTGAGGGATGTCAGTTCTTGATATGTTTGCTTCAAGACTACATGGTTCTTTTGATGGCAACTCATACTTTCATTTTCGTGCAGGACATCTACAAGGTGGAACTAACTGTCATTGACACCGGAAACAGTACTACTCTGATTTATATGAACTTTCAAATAATAGAGAAGTGAGATAGAACTGTAGTATTTGTAAGTTGCTTATTGTGTTCGTCAACTCATATGTACTGTCTCCGTGTAACTGCTTATCGTGTTTCTACCAACCTTGTAACATCAAAATTTTAGCTGTACAAAACAGAATGTTTTGTATCAAATAGAAAGTACGTACATATTTCTGCCGACCTTGTAACATCAAAATTTTAGCTGTACAAAACAGAAAGTTTTGTATCAAATAGAAAGTACTTACATATTTCTACCGACCTTGTAACATCAAAGTTTTAGCTGTACAAAACATTCGATCAAATAGAAAGTACTTATTACTTATATAACAATTTAAACTAGCATGATCTTTAGTAGCTGATAAAAAAGATTACTGAATTTCAGTAAGTTTGTATTGTAGTCTGGACTAATTATTGTAACCTTGTGGGCCCTTGAAGGTTTAGCATGTGTGAGAGAGTCACTTGTAACTTGTTTCTTCATGTCACAGGTGATCCTGTTGGGTTCTCTTCATCTCCTCTAAAGCAGGTGGCAGAAAATATCCCTGACAGCTTAAGCCCATCAGCTTATTTGAATAAATTATCCTGGATGGATTTGTTCTCTGCACAATCAGTGGTAATTTTCTACTCACATGCTTTGATAGGATTTGTTCCAGGTCTCTACCCCGTAAGGTTTTTACGTGTATGTAAGTGGACAGTGACACAGGTAGTGTTGGGAAGGAGCTTCTAAATTTCGTTATTCTCAATTCTTAATGCAGAACTCAGTTGAAGAAACAAAAGGTCAGAAATTGTGTGGGAGAATAAGGTGTGGCATACTATTGTCTCCAGGATATGAGGTAGAGACTCGGGAGAATTCCTGTATGTCTGGCAAAAAATCTGGATATATCCAAATCAGTCCTTCAAGGGAAGGTCCATGGACTACCGTCAGGCTAAATTATGCAGCACCTGCTGCTTGTTGGCGATTAGGCAACGATGTAATTGCAAGTGAAGTAACTGTTAAGGATGGTGACAGATATGTAGATATAAGGTCACTTGTCACTGTGCGGAACAATACAGATATCACACTTGATTTAAGCCTTAAATCCAAAGCTTTAGATGATAGAACACTTGATGATGCTAGTAGGATTGAAGTGCAGCAATTTGAGGACGATAAAACTGAAAAGCACGAGTTCTTTGAAACAGAAGAGTACAAACCAAGCTCTGGCTGGGTTAGCTCCTCATTTCCACGGGTATAGTCATTCATTATTACATGTCCATCCAATTCAATGTCAATTAACATCTGTCTCTAATAAATCCAGTTTGTTATATATTTTGGCGTAATTTGATCTTCTGTATTCTACAACAGGAACTTCAATAGTGAGTCACTGAAATAGGCAGGAGAATGTAATGACAGCGCTATGTCATTTTTTTTATAGCTGAACTGTAATGTGGGTTGAACCGGTCGAATTGTTATCGTGGCAGTTTAAAAAGAATCTCAGAAGGGAGCCACATCACCACAGTGCTCCATTCTCACTAAATTTTTAAATTAACTAGACCAAAAAAAACAAAAGAAGGGCTTAATTACGTAGTATGTACCTCTGCATTAATTTATATAGATTATTAATTTGGGTGTACTTTGATATAAATTATTAATAAAAGTAAATTGGCCCATTGAAAAGTTTTACTTTTACTTTATTCTTAATCCCATTATCTAATTGAAAAATATTTCTTCATTAATAAAAATCATAAAAATAAAATATTTATTTATTTTTTATAGTTTTGTATGTATTCCAAATCACAATTTTAAACAGAAGTATTATCAACAGTGTATCATTCCATAATTCTGCTAGTCTCTGATAATCTGATAATGTTCATGTTAAATTCTGTATCATAAACTTTATGGGCATAGATTATGCCAAAAAAAAAAAAAAAAAATTAATTCTATTGTTGTACCCGAAACCTCAGTATATCTTTTTGGTCATAAAATCAACGTACATTCCAACAATCACTTTTCGCATGTTCCAGCTGTTCACACAATTTACTTCTACTTCTGATTATGGTTTTACAATTTCATCCTTGGTCTTTATGTCATCTTGTCCCAATTGATGATCGTCTACAAATTAATGCAGGAGAATTTAATGTCCGAGTCACCACCAGGTTGGAATTGGATCGACGACTGGCATTTGGGTAAGACGTCAGTAACTACTGCTGATGGTTGGGTTTATGCCCCTGATATTGAAAGTCTGAAGTGGCCAGAGTCATGTGATTCTCTTAAATCTGTCAATTATGCTAGGCAAAGAAAATGGGTCAGAAACAGAAAGAAAGTATCAGGTCATCAGAAACTGGAGATCTCTCTTGGACAATTGAGTCCTGGAGACACTGTCCCTCTCCCTCTCAGAGGATTAATTCAGTCAGAATACTATGTGCTGCAATTAAGGCCTTCCAGAATACATGATTCCAATGAATATTCCTGGAGTTCTGTGGTGAATAAAATAGAGGATTCTGGTGAACCAAAAGGAATTTCCGAAATACGTGTTTCAGCACTGGCTGAATCTGATGAACTGTTGTACTGCACCCCACTAAATGGAACTTCTTCAGATGGATCCCAAAAACTATGGTTCTGTGTAAGCATACAAGCAACAGAGCTTGCCAAAGACATTCATTCAGATCCGATTCAGGATTGGAACATTGTGATCAAAGCTCCATTGTCTCTAACTAATTTTCTTCCTCTTGCTGTGAAGTTCACTGTTCATGAAATGCAAGCAGGTGATCAGTTAGGTGCCTGTGCAAAAGGGATGCTTTGTCCTGCTGCACCTGTAAATGTGTACAATGCAGACATAAGAAACCAATTGTTCCTTTCATTGCTGCCGCAAAGAGGATGGTTACCAGTGCATGTAAGACATCACCTTAGCCTCTACACATATATGTAATATCTTTATTCTCTATTTCTCTGAGAATATGTATGCATGATTTTCTTAGGATATGATGGCCTCTTACTCCATCCGCTTCTGACACTGCCTTTACAGGAAGCTATTCTTCTTTCTCATCCACGTGGAGTGCCAGCAAAAACAATGAGCTTAAAAAGTGCTACTAGTGGCAGGTCAGAGACAGCAAATTTTAACCTTTTTGTTATGTAATGCTTTTTGATGGAACCACCTTTTTCTAGGTAGCCTCGTGCATTATGATACTGTTGTCTGCAGGATAGTGCAAATTATTCTCGAGCAAAATTATGAAAGAGAACAACCCATGCTGTCAAAAGTGATTAGAGTGTATGCTCCTTACTGGTTTGAAATCGCCAGATGTCCGCCTTTGACATTGCGATTTATAGACATGGGAGGGAAGAAATCTACCAGGAAATTTGCTCTTCCTTTTCATTCTAAAAAGAGCAACGGAAAAGTTTTCGAGGAAATAGCAGAAGAGGAAATATATGATGGTCACACTATTGCCTCTGCTTTGAATTTCAACATCGTGGGCCTATCAGTGTCTTCTGGTGAAGGGCACTTTGGACCTGTGAAAGATCTTTCTTTGCTCGGGGACATGGTATATCTGATGGGCATAGAAACCCTTTTCGTGCTTTTTGAAGATCGTTTTCTCACTTACTTTTTCTCTTGGTCCTCAGGATGGATCACTGGATATTGACGCCTATGATGCTGATGGGAAGTGTGTGAAGCTTTTTGTATCTACAAAACCATGCCCCTACCAGTCCATTCCAACAAAGGCAGGCATCTTTTCCTTAATTCTTTGGTGTATTTCATATGTTGTTTTCCTCTTTTACCCATTTTGCAAGTGAAAGGAGTGAGAAACATAATGTTGAATGAGATCTTTTACTATATCTGCATTCTTTCTTTCTTTTTTTTTTTTTTTTGGCAGGTCATCTGCATCCGACCATTTATTACTTTCACAAATAGACTGGGTCAGGATATCCTGCTTAAGTTAAGCTGCAGAGATGACGCAAAGGTTCTTCGTGCATGTGATTTTCGAGTCTCCTTCCCTTATCACGATGACAATGGACCTAATAAACTCCAGGTTAGCATCCGATTCCAACCCTTATTACTGTGTAGCTCTGGTAGGTTTTGTCCTGAAGAGGGTGCTGACCTTTGACATTCCCTTACAGTGCAGCTTTCTCGCCACAGTGACACAAAGTACTGATTGCATTTCCCCCTCCCCTTTGATTTAGCTTCATATTATGATGTGGCTTGTCTTACTTCTGGAGTTGCTAGTAAATTGAATTAAAAAAGTGAGCAATAGTACTGCTTATCAGTTTGTGGCTGATGAAAGCATTTTGATGCATGTTCAGCTCTAATTGCCTGCATGCAAAGTCTACTTATTGCAGTCTAGGAGGAATTCGCTGCAGATGGAGAGCATTGAAAATCATCAACATGTCATGATAAATGAAGCTTTTTTTTTTTTTGGCTAACTTGGTGAAATAAAATGGAAAAACTGATGGTATTTTAGATATAGTGATGATGAAAGGGCCTAGAGTTCAATCTTTTGAGAAGAGTCCACGTGTCCATGTATGAAATTTTTTTGCTTTTACTGATTCATAGTCTCCCTTTGTGTAAGAAACATATAATTCCTTGAGAAATTGATCAATTTAGTATTACTATATTTCTAGGTTCGATTAGGAGATACTGAGTGGTCATATCCAATTCAAATCACAAAAGAAGATACCATTTCATTGGTTCTGAGGACACAAGCTGGCATTCGGAAGTTTGTGAAAACAGAAATCCGGGGCTATGAGGAGGGATCGCGGTTTATTGTTGTGTTCCGTCTCGGGTCAGCATTCGGTCCAATCAGGTAGCTTTTCACTATTGAACTAATTTAGTGAACTAACTTATAGATGAAGACACTCTACATGTTTTGGCTTTCTAACCATGTAGCTTTTGGGAAATGCTGTCAGTCTCTTTTGGTTGCACTGTGTTGTAGTTGACCTATGAAAGCTATTCTTGGCTTGAATAGGATGGAGAACAGGACAGGAGATAAAAAAATCAGCATCCGCCAAGCTGGATTTGATGAGAATTATTGGATTCAGATGGAACCTTTCTCCACAAAAAATTTCTCTTGGGAAGATCCGTATGGCCAGAAATTTATTGAAGCTAAAGTGGATGAAGGTAGCAGTGGAATTTGGAAATTTGATTTGGAGGAGTCTGGACTTCACTCGGTAGAGCAGGGGGAACTGAAGATGAAATTTCATGTTTTTGAGATGGTTGATGTCAAGGTTGGGAGGTTTATAGATGACAGA
Organism: Eucalyptus virginea; assembly: GCA_014182375.1. Classification (NCBI taxonomy): domain Eukaryota; kingdom Viridiplantae; phylum Streptophyta; class Magnoliopsida; order Myrtales; family Myrtaceae; genus Eucalyptus; species Eucalyptus virginea. The sequence continues at coordinate 27,096,851 of CM024517.1, read as the reverse complement.
ACATCAAATCTAGATGAAAATATGCTTGTCACATCTACAGGAAATCAAGGAAGTACTCAATTGCCACCAAAAAAGCAGAATGAAGTGACTCCTCTGGAGCTTGTTGTGGAATTGGGAGTTCTAGGAGTTTCTCTTATAGACCATAGGCCAAAAGAATTGTCATACATGTACTTGGAGAGGGTCTTCATATCTTATTCAACCAGCTATGATGGGGGGACAGCAACCAGGTTAGAGAATATTTATATCTAAAATAGCCGTATATTGGTTGTTTCCTAGTTGTAGGATTTAGGTAGGAAGAAGTACACCCCAACTGTCAAAACTTGGCACAAAGGGACGAGTGTCAAAAGTTAGGAAAGTGACACATGAGTGCCACTTTTTTTGAAAGTGGAACACTTAAGTGCCACTTCCAGCGAACGAGGCAAACCTCTTCGGAAATATTACATGGCAATTTTATATTATTTTTCTTACTTATGTGACTCGTCGAAGAGCTGACTCAGCAAAGAACTGCAAAAATGACGTTGTTTTGTTGTGGATTTGAATTTTAATATAAAATTAATTAAATTAAATTATAAAAAATTATTTATTTTTAAAAAAAAAAAAGGGCCAAGGGAGGAAGAAGGCGATTAAGGGCTGAGTCCACCACTGCCAGGAAGGCCGGCGACATTGGGGGGAGGGTCAGCCCTTCCCGGCGGCGGCGAGGGCTCAGCCCTCAACCGCCTTCTTCCTCCCTTGGCTGCTTTTTTACTATATATATATATATATATATATATTTGTATATAGTTTTAAATTTAATTTAATTAATTTTTTTATATTAACTTTTACCACGTTAGTAGCAAAACGACGTCATTTTTGCATTGTTTAGTCACGTTAGTGTGCAAAATAGCGTCATTTTGCACTTACTTCGCCGGAAAGTCACTACGTTAGCATTTTGGCTGGAATTTCTTGCTGTTGGCACTTAAGTTGTTGGCACTAAAGTGATCCATTTTGCTTCGATTTTGACACTAGTTGAGGTGGATTTACATCCCAACTGCTTTATTGATTGCCTTTCCCAATGTTTTGTTTGCAATCCTATAGTTTTCTTTGTACATTGAAATCATTGATGCCACCTATTGGCCAAGTGTCACTTTCTTAACTTTTGGCACTTAAGTGTCCCTCCGTGCCAAGTTTTGGCATTCCAGGTATCCGGCACTCGATTTAGGCATGTCACGCCCCTTTTCGAAATCGGTGCTTCAGCCTGAAGATTACACTACCTGATGATAAGTAAACGAGAAATCTTTTATTCTTTGTGCAGTGATATGCCATTTCTTTTGTTACTAATTGCAGATAATGTCTTATCAAACTTCCAAGATAAAAGTGTAACTCATGGTCAGCAGCTTTTTGTTGCAAATTTAAAGAGCAATGCCTAATGGCATATTTCAAACTTTCTTTTTTCTTTTTCCTTTTTTTTTTCAGGCATGGGGGGGGTGTTGAAGTTAAGCACGTTGATACCTGCAAGTGAATATGAATCTGTGGATGACCATAACGCATGTTGCAACCAACCACTGTCTGGAAGTAGTGAATTTCAAGGAAGAAACATTTTTTAGTATGGTATTGTAAATGCAATCTATTGAAGATGGATGATGCTGATTTTTCTTTTAGCAGAAGAAAAGAAAGAGTTAAAGGACATATTCATCTGATGCTTGCTTCCAGCAGCCTTTCTGAATATTTAAGTATACCTTTGACTTCGGAAAACTTAATTAGCATATTTTATTCGTGAGGAGGATAATATGGGTGAATCTTAATTGTTATATATTATTCTGCTTTGAACAATTGCCAAACTCTTAGCTTTGGGCAAAGAAGGTCCTTATTTGGGGTTTGTTTTCCAGATTCAAGCTCATTCTGGGGTACTTGCAGATTGACAACCAGCTCCCTCTAACTCTTATGCCTGTGTTGTTAGCTCCGGAGCAGGCCACTGACCCGCATCATCCAGTATTCAAAATGACTGTTACAGTTTGCAATGAGAACCTTGATGGCATTGTGGTCTATCCATGCGTACACATACGGGTAATGTTGAATGCCTACATGTTAAGACAACATTGAAGCAGATATTGTCAATCTGATGCCAGTCTAAATTGACATGACAGGTGACGGATAAGTGGTGGAGGCTCAATATTCATGAACCTATTATTTGGGCTTTGGTGGATCTGTACAGTAACATCCAGATGGACCGTTTGCCCCAAACTTCTAGTGTCGCACAAGTTGATCCAGAGATACGAGTCAAGTATGATTCTCTTGTGTGGCTAGTAATATGGATGTCTCATACAGTTAGGAAAAGGATGACTCTAGACGCACGGTTGAATGCCGCCTAATTTTCTAAATCTGATTTAGAATCATCTCCTACAACATTGCATAATCATACATGACATCAAAATGCATGTTCTCCATTTTTGCTTGTTTCTCATTGATGAAGAGGTGATACTTGCTGGGTCCTTTTGTGGGCATAGCATACCAAATTTTGTTAATGTTGACATCCTGGTTAGGACACTGCCTTGATCAAACTAGGTTGTTATGTTGATATGGATTCTTCAGTTCCATATCAAACTTGAAAGGATGACTGTGATGAATGCAATATTGGAAATAGAAGGGCATGCAAGAATTTAATTTTATCTTTGGTAGAGAATACTTATAGCTATGCACCTGAAGTGTCATATGCATCTATCTGTCAGGGGATTTACAACTACTACTGTGCTGACTTACCCGTTGGCAATCATTATTAAAAGGAATTAGCAAAGCCTCCTGGCTGTCTCATTTGAGACATGAAGGCAGATTTTAGTGATCTGAAACTATGATAATAAGGACTCAAGTGTATACTGGTTTCTCTGTCCCTTTTTTTTTTTTTTTTTTTTTTGGTGAAAGTAAGTAATTAATATAATGGGGAAGGTCAATATGTACAACCAAACGGCTCCAAAACTTACACTCAAATGAACATGCTCAATCTAAGTGGAAGGGAGCCGAGAAGAAAAAGCCAAAAGCCACCAAACCAAATGGAGAACCAGGAGCCAAGCGGCAAAAAACACCAGGAATCAAATATCATCACTGTCCTTTGTAGTATGCAAAAAGAAAATCTTCAGAAATAAAAAATCATCACTCAGGTTTCAAATCACCAATGGTATTAGGTAAGAAAGCCCTCTGGAGCCATCAGTCATTGAGTTTCCTTCAAAATGGCAGCCCTTAAATTTCTGCTTGCTTCATTCCATCCCCGTGGATCATAGTATGACATTTTCATAGTAAAAATCTCATCATCAGTTAAAAGGCCACAATCAGTCCATGCATCATACAAATTGGGATGTGGACAGATCACCGACTTATTGTTGTTATCAATATGGTCCATCCCTGTATCATTGAGATGCAAGGATTTTTCACCGTACATCTCTGTAATTTCAGGCAGAGTCTGATACCTGTCCCATGAAAATTCTTATTGGTAGATCCAAACCTTTCTGCTGAATACCAATTGGTCAATGTTATAGTATATTTTAAAAACTTATTCCATTACTTTAGCTACAGTTCATGAAGAATAGTATCTTTTATGGTGGCATCTTCGTTTTCTCATGCAGAGTTGCATATCCCCTACCCCATGACAAATCCTTTATTGGTTGATCTGAAGATTTCTAGCATAATACCCAACTATTGGGCCTGTCGCAACCTCATAATGAAGCTTAGAACTTCTCCAATTTGCTTTCTATTCCAGTAGACCTCCCTTCTCTACATGATAGGCATTTTCTTTTACTAACATTCAACTAAGTGAGATGCATAATTTTCCCTTGAGAAAGAGGATCCGATTATTCAAATATTACTTTTACTTATAATGAAGACTATTCAGAAGAGATACATAATCGTATTCTGTCTCTTCTACCAGTTCAATAGATATTTCGGAGGTCAGACTGAAGGTATCACTAGAGACGGCACCTGCTCAGAGACCTCATGGTGTTTTGGGGGTCTGGAGCCCCGTCCTGTCTGCTATTGGAAATGCATTTAAAATACAGGTGAGCTTGATGCCCAATAATAATTGATCCTTATTATTGTATTTCCTGTGCTTTCTCATGAGGTGATGCTAAATCGTTGGTCTTTTTAGTAGCACTTTGGCCTATGGAATATCCAGCTTTTTGCACGTCATGTTAATACTTCCACACGTTGGTTCTTAGACAGTTAAATGTTGATGAAGTACCAACGATTTTTGGTCATGGTGGAGTGTCCATGGGACTAAGATCGTGAGATTGATCAGTTTTAAAGCTCCATTCTTGTCGTGACAGTGAACCTATCCTAATCTCGCTCTTTTTTTTTTCCAGCTGCATCTGAGGAGAGTTATGCACAAAGGCAGATTCATGCGCAAAAGCTCTATCCTTCCTGCTATTGGAAATCGCATTATGAGGGACTTGATACATAATCCTTTACATCTGTTGTTTTCAGTAGATGTACTTGGGATGGCGAGTTCAACATTGGCCTCTCTTAGTAGAGGGTTTGCTGAGCTTTCAAGTGATGGTCAGTTTCTGCAATTACGTTCAAAGCAGGTAATTACTTCTCACTGATGATTTATATCAGTTACTTTCCTAAACTGAGCTCATCACTGTATGTTGGATTAGGTACGATCAAGGAGAATCACTGGGGTGGGTGATGGAATTCTTCAGGGGACAGAAGCCCTAGCACAAGGTTTTGCTTTTGGGGTGTCTGGTGTGGTGACAAAGCCTGTGGAGAGTGCGAAGCAAAGTGGTCCTCTAGGACTTGCTCATGGGGTCGGACGTGCTTTCCTTGGGATTGTCGTTCAACCAGTCAGTGGAGCATTGGACTTTTTCTCAATGACTGTTGATGGAATAGGGGCGAGCTGTGCCAAATGCTTGGAAGTTTTAAATAGCAAGACCAGCTTCCACAGAATCCGAAATCCTCGAGCTATCCGCACTGATGGCATTCTGAGAGATTATTGTGAGAGAGAGGCACTTGGTCAGGTAAAAAATTAATGCCTTCTTTTTGTCCATGTCATTTGTCTTGATTGGAAATGGCAAAGAATAGGCTATACCCTACACTTATAACCTTTTTAGGCAAATGGCTGCTGTCTAATATCAAAGCACGGTTGAAGGTTCAAATTCCAATGTTTCCCCATATTGTCATTTTCTCTCATTTACTGTTCTTGTGGTCCAATCTGCTGTTGTTTGTGTGATGTACTTCTGTCCGCATGTCATCTTTTACATATAAGGTCTTGCTTATACTATTGGTGAAGTGTTGAGAAAGATGCTAGAATATTTCTGTGATATTATTTAGTGTATGTTAGACAGTTTGTCAGAAAACTTTTCAACATCAACGAGAGGTTTTAGCTTTGTGACCCTGATTGAATATGCCAGAACCGGAACAATAAAGCCAATAGGTTCATTCTTAATTCTAGTTCTTCATTTATCTTTGTTTCTCATAGAAGAATACAATTTATATTAATTTTATCTTTTTGGCAAGAACATCCCCAGAGTATAAGATTTTCATCAGTTTTTTTTGTCAAAATGGATTGAAACAATTATGAGCTGAGGATAATTTTTAATATTTCGGCGTAGACATATTGCTTATGTCAGGTCTCATGTGTAACTCTGTCACTATTAAAGCCAGCTTTGGTTGCAGCATATTAACACCAGTAAATGAAGTTGCACACACTCTAGTTGCTATCCCTTTTCAAGCACTTTTTTTGGCTTAGTAAGTGGTTTTAGATCCTACTATTTTATACATCCCTTCGTAATACACAAAAGTAGTTTTTCACAAGTGTAGTCCTGAAAAACGGACTTCTCAAACAAGTTATGATCTTGTTGAAATGAAATGAAACACTTGTCCCATTCTTGCGATGGGTAAAAATTATTGGGAGGCATTTTCTAATGAATAGTCTCAAAGATCTCATTAGATTGAACATTCCATATTGTGTGCTAGTTGTGAAATGTCGATGGTGTACATGCATCAATAGGCCAGAAACTGTTCTCCCCATTGTATGGGGCTTTGCTATGTAGACATTCCACCTGTCTAAAACTTCAGTGCCTGCTTAAAATTTAGTAGTTATCTCTGCATACATTCTCCTTTTATCTTTTTTAACACAACTAATTATGCGTTACTGTCTAAGAAGAAAGCATGATGATTATCTTCTTTATGGAGTGATGAAAAATGATTAACCTATTTGTTCATATTATGTTTCCAGATGATACTCTACCTTGCAGAAGCTAGTAGGCGATTTGGATGCACTGAAATTTTTAAGGAACCGTCTAAATTTGCCTGGTCAGATTATTATGAAGAACATTTTGTTGTGCCCTACCAAAGGATTGTTTTGGTGACCAGCAAGAGGGTCATGCTGCTTCAGGTTAATAAAGGAATCTTAAAATATGTATACCTTCACCAATTAAATATACAAATGCAAAAATTGTGATACTATTAATTGTGTGTGCATATGTAGTGCCTGGATCTCAATAACATGGATAAGAGACCTTGCAAGATCATGTGGGATGTGTCTTGGCAAGAGTTGATGGCACTGGAGTTGGCAAAAGCAGGATGTAACCAGCCCTCCCACTTAATCCTTCATCTTAAAAGTTTTAGAAGATCTGAAAATTTTGTGAGAGTTATTAAATGCATTACTGAGGTGGAAACTGAGGGAACAGTACCTCAAGCAGTCACAGTCTGTTCAGTTGTGCGGAAAATGTGGAAAGCATATCAGTCTGACATGAAATGCCATGTTCTGAAGGTTTGTTTGTGGAATAAGATTGTTTTAATGACTGCCTATTCTTGTGATTCTGAGTGAGTTTTCTGCTCATAGGTTCCTTCAAGCCAGAGACATGTATATTTTGCTTGGAGTGAGGCTGATGGGAGGGAGACACTTAACCTGAACAAGGCCATTGTAAGAACGAGAGAGTTCTCCTCTTCCAACTCTGTGCCAGATGATAGGAAATTTGTTAAACATAGCATCAACTTCACAAAGATTTGGAGCAGCGAACGAGAAACAAAGGGTCGTTGCAATCTGTGCAGAAAGCAGGTGCTTCTTCAATTATCTCAGTCTGCAGTGTTCTATCTACTGGATTCTCTTTTACTGGGGTATCTCTTGAGAATTTGTTGAGTTTGATCGTTACTGAAATTGCAATTTTTTCTTTTATCAGAGTTCAGACCATTCTGGAATCTGTAGCATTTGGAGACCCATTTGTCCAAATGGGTAAGTTTCAAGTTTGACGCAATATCAGATATGCTGCTTGATTTTTTTTGGCAGTCATAAAGGAAATTCCTTTCACCTAGTCTTTTTATCACATAGCCAGCATACACGGTCCTTGTGGTATGTTGCAGTTATGGTGATTTAAAAAATATTTTGGTGGGTGCAGAGTTCCTTGTGCTTGTGCTCTAACAAGAAGTTTGGGGTTTAGAAGGGGAACCATTGTTGACTTGGGGCCAGTTTGATAGCCCAATTAAGTGATGAAAATTGAAAACTCAGCAATTTAACAAAGCACGTTGATAATCCTAATTATCATTGATTTGACAGGTTCAATTTTGTAAAAGGTCTGCTTAATATGTTAAGTAAGTGGTTAATCAGTTCATTCGATTGAAAAGGCAATGACAATGAATTAGGATCTTACCAATTTTACCAATGATGATTATCATTCGTTTTTTGGCGAGAAACTCATAGCATTTGGTAATCAATTTTCAGTTACCATCGAGCAGTTTTTTACTTTTATTTACAGTACTCAAGATTTCCAGCAATTAAAATCTGGTACTAAAATTCTCAGCATTTAGTTTCCCATTCTATCAAACCAGCCCTTAGCATCTAGAACTAGACAGCTGTAATAATAATGTATTAGATTCACTAGAGATGACTCGTGAATTAGAGAACATTGCTGGGTGGTGACTATGATAAGTGACTGAATGGATGATCATCTCTCCCATTAATCAATACTGATTGATGGAATGGAAATTCTTCTATTTCTTTGACGAGAAATGCAAAATGAAAAAAAGAAAAGAAAGAAAAAAAAAGAGAAATCCAATCCCTGTTGGGAATGAAATTCGACTATGTTATTTGTATCTCTCTTCACATCCAAATGGGGACTTCTGATAGGCGAGTTGGGTACCTATTGATGGTTTGTTGGATAAAAAGATGGTACGGCGATTTGAGATTGTGATAGTCACTGGGAGAGAGGTTTATGGACTAGAGAGGTCACACAGGTTTCATGCAGCTCGTGTTATTATGGTTTTCATTGTGGATCTATAAAGTTGCCAATGCTCTCGATGAATTTTATTTCAATAGAGTCGAATTTTTCTGTTTATGTACTATTGGGATCTTCATATTGGTTTAGAGTGCATAAACTGTAGTTAGTTGCTGCTAAGGAGGTCCTGGAAGCCATTAGGCAGATCACACTGTCCTTTTCTTTCCCCCAAGTGGGATGGGGGGAAGGGACCGGGGGAGGGACAGACACAGAGACAGAGTGGTTTAGTTCAGGAATGGATAGAGATTGCTAGCAGTTCACAGAGAGTACTTAGTAAGAGAATTCATGCTTTCCAGTCCATATGGGGAGCGGGGGAGAGGGGGAGTGAGTGAGGTCATTCTAGGCCTTATGATATATAGCTTTCTCCTTTTCTTTTGGCCAGATGATGTACAATATTGTAGCTGCAGTTATTAACATGTTTCCGTTTCAGGTGATGATTGTTGGCTTCTGATATCTTAATACATTTTGGACCTGTTGCTTTTCTCTTGTAGGTATGTTTCTGTTGGAGATATAGCTCGAGTTGGTGACCATCCGCCAAATTGTGCTGCTGTTTATAGTAACAGCGACAGACTTTTTGCCCTTCCAATAGGTTATGACCTGGTAAGGAGGGACCTAAACTGGCACTCTTTCGAGCATACATGAAATGGAACTTTTTCTTGGCACCCAGGAACCAATCACAACATGAATTTGAGAGGAAAATTAGGGCGTTTTCAAATCTAAAGAGGCTACATGACCTTAAGAAAAGATCTAAGAGGCTAATTTCTGTACCTTATGGAGTATCCTGCCTTTTTGGTCGAGTCACAGCTGTCTCAGACTCTTGCAAGTTGGGTCATCTAAATCCTCACGAGTCAAGTGTTAACAAGGAAAGGGTGTTGGTTATGAAAAATATTGTACATCCATGTGGAGAGAGACGCACATGGGCAAAAGTATGTTAAAATTTACATATTCCTAAAAACATCTGGAACATTGTGCTCCGCTCCTGGACTTCCATGTGTTTGTTGGTGCCTTATTCTTTATATTGCTTCAGTTCTTGGGTCTGACAAAATATTATGATACCACTGTGATCGACTGTCCAGGTGTGGAGAAACTGCTTAGATGACTACACAACCCCCATCTCAATTTGGCATCCTCGAGCACCAGAGGGATTTGTTTCTCTTGGATGTGTTGCCATACCCGGTTTCACAGAACCGCAACCAGACTTAGTCTATTGTGTGGCAGAATCGCTTGCTGAGCAGACGGAATTCGAAGAGCAAAAGATATGGACTGAGCCAGAGTCATATCCGTGGGCATGTCACATTTATCAAATCAAAAGCGACGCTCTCCACTTCATGGCATTGAGACAAACCAAGGAGGATTCTGACTGGAAGCCTACGCGGGTTCGCGACGAACCAGCAGTTCAATTGCATTCATGACGAGCTCTATATTTACTGGAAGGCCATTAGTCGTTGAGGAAATTGAAAGGTCGTCTGGTTTTGTTACAACGGGCTTGCCAGCAAGTCGCAGACCATATAGCTTGACTAGGAGAGCACATATTGGTTCGTCCGGTGACACTTTCTTGGTAAATTCAGATAATAGGTAGGAGCATTACTTCATTATAACAAACAGAAATGGCTGCCCTAATTTTATGAGCAGGGTGCCTCCTTTTCTTCTGACTTTCCATCTTACCTGTACCATAACAGCTGTACCATAACCGTGTACATTTGTCGACGCGTACATGCAGTTTTGACAATGTGAAACTCCCCAAGGAGGTATTTTTTTTCAGTTTCAATTCAGATGGTCCTCAGGCCAAGATTGCTTCCTATTAAAGGGAAAATTCTAGTGTTGCCTTTCTGACCCTGAAAGAGGATAACTAATCAGCTAAGAACACTTTTTGATCAACAAAAATATTCGTGTATAAATTTATAATGGTGAATTTTTAAATCTAAAAAAGGTGGGAATTTTCCGAAATTGCTTCTCTGGAACTTTTTAATTTTTTTCTTTTTATTTCTCCCTTGGCCGGTCGTTGGAACTCGGTGATTTGACACAAGCACGGGGTGGTGAGGCTCGACCTCATCATATTGCAATGAGGTCGAACTCAATTGAGGCCGGCAAGGTCAAGCTCAAGCCCGTCTCGAGGTCAAGCCTCGTCTGCCTGTGCTTGCACTTGGAGCTTGGCCGAGCTTTTGGCTCAAGACTGGACGAGCTTCAAGCTTCGAGATTGACTGTGCTTCAAGATTAACCAAGCTTCGGTGGATGGAGTCGTGGGAAAGGGAGGCGAGGTCGTCCGAGATGGCAGCAGCGGCAATGGTGGATAGGAGAAAGGAGCGGTGGGTGAGGTGGAGAGGCGGGTGAGAGGGAGAAGGAAAAGAGGAAAATAAATAAACAAAATAGACAGGGAAAAAGAAAGAAAAGGAAAGAATAAAATTAAAAAAATTATGTTAAAAATCATAATTTTTTTTTAGTTATAAAATTGAAATCATTTTCCAAATGAAATCCAAATATCAAAAAAATATTTTCAATCTTATATCATCAAACGAATGAAAGTTATCGATTTTATCGATTTTCTTGAAAACTATAAAAACGTTTTCTTTTATTATGCCTCCAAAAAAATGCACTATAAAATCTCTCGGTTATTTAAACATGGGAGCTGTAGAAAATTGCATTCATTCGCCAATTGTCTGCGCCAGCAGAACTACATGCCCAACGAAAGTAATGCTTCGGGGGCTTTTGTTATTCTTTTGATGAAATTCATCAATGGAGAGAGCAGTCCCAAAGTACATCAGGGAAATAATGTGATCTAATTGTAAATTGGCCGTTTCGGAAACGCGAACGCATAGTTACATCCTGATAATTAATATACTGGGAAGAAAGGCAGGAAAGCAAGCAGCAAACTCTCTGGACCATTTTGTTCAAATACACATCACAAATAAAGAGGAATGCAACCCGGTGACTCCTATCCTGAGGTGAGGAGTGTCTGAAAAATTACGAGCACAGATATCCATCACCTGAGTAGATCTCTCAATTCTTTTTGGGGAGCAAAACTAATGAAAAGAATATAGCCTGAAAAGCCGAGAGAATCCAAGTGAAATACTCGAGAGAAATTGCTCGTGAATTCAGCAGGCGGGACGGGGAAGGGAAGCCTGCAGCGCCGTAGCCATCAAACAACTGGGTGGATGACGAGATCTACCACATGACGGTCACCATCTATCTTCGTTTCGGTCCCAAAGTAGTTTCCGAGTAGGAGCAGGAGGTGCCAACCCCGGAATATCACGGATGTCCTTGTTATTTGGGTGTACAATCTGCAAAAAGAACAGGAAGCCACCATACAACCGATGGCAATTAATTTCCACATGCACAGGTTAAAAGTAAAAGAACAAAAATCGGAAAAGTGCGCAAGCTTGTCTAGGAAGAAATAGGGTTCGATCCACAGATGCAATGTCTGAGGAGTGAAACATTGCACAACAGTTGATTTACTGGTGGCGCAATCATATTTTGAACATGAATGAAGTTTAGAAGGTGGACCTAAGTCACTTGCGTGGATTACATCAATAGAAGGATCAACACTGCCCTCACCTCATGCAAAGGCAACCTCACGTAAAAAGAAGAGTATACTAGGTTCATCTTTGCTATCATGGAAAGAGCAGAGCACTTACTTTCACAATTATGATGGCTATAACGCCAATGACTATGAGGACGAGAAACGCCATAATACATTTGTCAGTTGCAACCTAAAGCCCAAAGAGAAAAGATCAGAGGAATCGAGCTCTCACAGCTAAGTGGAATAATAGCAATTTTTGGTAAATGAAAGAAAGATGTGTGAAGAAATTTGACCTGCCTACCAATTTCCTTGACCAGCTGAGATGCTTTCTTGATTGAAAAATGAATTGAATCCAGTTCATTTACAATCCTGCTCATTTGCTCAGTCTGGAAACAGGAACAGTTGTTCGATCAGAGAAAAACTAATTTCTGTACCAAAACAACCATGCTGAAATGTCAATTTGCTGTTACAAACCTGAGCCTTAAGAGCTGCTGCAGTGTCTGTTCCAACATTGACGGTATCTTGGACAGTCTATCGGAATGAAGAGAAAAACTTAATGCTCTTCTTCATCACAGATGAAATTTATCAATCAAAATACTAACAGCATGTACGACTTTGCTATTTTCCCAATCCAATTTGTGCTATATATCTTTATATGTAATAGAAGGAAAAGGGGTTACGAAACGAAACAAAACGAAAAACGGAAAAAAAAAAAAATTCAATAAAATAAAAAATAAAAGAGGGAGAATTGTTGGGGAGATCTAGGAAGGTTAGACATATCAAGAAGACGGAACTCAGTCTAACTTTTGGAAGAAGCCTAAACAGGTGACAGAAGTCCTCATCTAAATAGTAATAGCCCAAAAAAAGGAAAAGGGATGAGATACTGATGAGATTGACATCACAACTTAAAAAGTTTCAAGTCATGGTGCCGTAACAAACCTTCTTGGACCTCTCAATGGCTTGATCTGTCTCATCCATCATCTGGTTTCCACGGTCCATTAGCTGTTGATTTGTCATGGCTGAGACAAGATGCGGATAAAACTCAAGAAACCTCCCATCATTGAATAATACAGAAAATAAGATATGCAGCATAAAACCCAGTAAACTTCTTGCCAGTGATATATAAAAATACACCAAAATGAGTTACCAGTTAAAAAGAGGATCAATTGAACTTCTCTAACATCAAAAAATTATTGGAGAACCACCCTTAGTTACCAGTAACTTCAGTTTTTATTAAGTCAAAAGGGGAATCTCAACAAGCTCTTCAAAATTTTGAGGCTGTTTGCACGCAATCGTATAATAAGTTGGTAAGAAATGGGTACATAAAGAGTGTACTTGCAGGGCCGCGAGAAGATGCATTAGCAACATATTCAATATCCCTCCAGAACAATATACCACAAAATAGCTCGTATGAGAATTAAACGATGCTTTTGTGAGAAAAATTATTTTTTGGAACAAGGAGAACCAAGACAATAAAAGCTGACACCACCCAAGGTTGGCCTTATACAAGCCTATCATATGGACCTATGTTTACAATATTCACAATGTATGTAGTGGAGTAAATAAGAGAGTTTAATTCATCACACTCTCAAAATTTGATTTGTTTTACCGCCACAAGAAAATTATTCTCATGAATTTCTTCTCTGTGCTCAACGCGATCTGAAGAAGTTTAAAGTTACATTTAACAAATTCAATCCTCGCTTGATTGCCTACTTTCGAGACATACAGATTTTGGATTCAGAGCAATGAGGTTGTTATTCGCTATCCATGCATTGAACAAGCATTTCCTAGTAAACAATAAAACGAAACTAGGGAAATGAAACCTTATTCCAATTGCCAAAGTTGTGGAAAGAGCATCATTTGTTGTTAACTTACTGCAAAACCTTTATATTATAGCCCCTAAAGGGTAATTTTGAGGTCAACAATAAAATTGGAACTAGGGAAATGAAACCTTATTCCAATTGCGTTAAGTATGATGGGTGACCGCTTTATAATAATTTTGATACACTTACATGAAGCGAGCAAACCATTATCTTCACCAATTCCTTCACTGGGCCCATCAAAGAGATCAACTCGTTTGTTTTCTAGATTTGTTGTGTATCTGCAACAGCATTAAAATATAAGTGAACAAGTTCAATAAAAGGTTTCGAAGCATCCACCAGTTTTACTATAGTAGTATGAAGTTCAATCATTTGGACAACACAGATAAAATCAATTAAAGTTGACATGTACATGTAGTGAAGGTAATTGCTTAGCAGGTACGCAATGAATAAAAAGAGAATGAGTGATCTCTATGGTAGGTTCCGCTAAGAAAGATTACTCCTGAAGTTACTTGCAGAAGCAGAATTAGGACACGAGCATACCTCTTTTTTTGGGCGACAAATGAATTAAGCTCTTTTATCTGCAAAAATACCCATTGAACAGGATGGTTAATTCTGTTCATTGCAAAACATGAAGCTCAGCAACATCATCGATGAAATGTCCTATTAAAAAGCCAACCATTGACTGCTTTTTCTCATTCAGCATTCTGCTGGTTTCTGCATCATTTCTACCCTCAAGATCCTTTATTTCTCTGTCAAACTCCTTAATGAGCCTGAAATGATACCATTAAGCAACATTATATAGAGTACTGGGAGAAGGAGAAACAAGCAAGATCCATTTGAGGTTCATATCTTCAGTAAAAGCTCTTTGCACAAGCATTAATGAGAGAGGACATAATCCATCATACACTCACCTCTTACACTCACGCATTTTATCGGTAAGCTCTTCCAATTGTCTACTCTGCCGGTTGGCATCCTTGATCTTATCAAGTTTCTGGAATCCATTTCTGAGAAAAGAAAAAAGAAACTACTTTTAGCCTCTGAAATGTTAATGAACAGACACCAGAAAGCTCAGCACAGAGATTAAACTGGAATTAAACTATTAAATGCAAAGTGTTTATATTAACTACCGAGGACAGCAATGAGATAGCACCGACCATTAAATTATATGTCATAGCTTATAAAAGAAATGACACCAGGAATCACATTTACCCGCAATAATTTTCTCAATCCATTTGTGCACAAGAGCAACCACAAATGCTGCGGTCTATGAAATCTAACAAACAGAGAACAGTAAACTAAACCTGAGCTTAAGCTAGAGCTAGCTGGAGAATGGGACTCGGAATTACAATTGTATGGCGTCACCATAAATCCGCAATCAAAGCATTTGAAAGAATCAGACCATCACAACGACAGAGCCAGGAGGGTAAATTGACTTCGAACACACGCCATGAAGCAGTTTACACAGATCAAAAAGCATATCGTGCTAGAGCTTGAACAACAATGCCCGTGATCAGTCCTCCAATTTCAAGTCTAATGCCTTGATCCATGAGATATAATGAAGGGATACCAGGAAAACAATGAGCTTAACGAGAGCTAAAACGACAAACGCGGTCCGAAATGCGTACAGGCTACTCCGGATCGCGTTCACACAGCAGCCTCGGTACGAATCTGGTTTCACCAAGCATGCGACGAAAAGATCAATCAAGGCGAACACAATGCCGATCCATGGGAACAGGATCGACTCCAAAACACGCAGCCCGGACGCATCAAAACCGCGGAGACAGCAAAAAAACCGAATCTTACGCTAGAGCTCGGAGGATGTCGGAGATCTGCCCGTCCAGCTCCGCCAGCTCCTCGCTGATCGCAGACAGGTCGTCCATTCTCGAGGACGCCGAGAGGAAACCCCGAAGGCGAGCCGCTGACGATATTCCAAAATCCCGACGCCGAATCTCGCGACGAAGAACTTCCTCCCGCTCGGAGAAAACTCCAGCGAACACTCGTCAGGACCTCGAGAAACGGTATCCCGCGCGGAGAAAGAAGAGGCGCCGATCAGCAGCGCGGCCACCGGCGGACACAGCGAGCTCGGGAAATGCGGCGGCTCCCGCGTCGCGGACAGACCATCGCCCGGCGGACGAATCGCGCGCGCCTCAAAGCCGGGGAATGCGGCGCCGGGGAGAGTCGGAGGAGGCGGAGGCGGAGGCGGGGGCGGGGGCGGGGGCGGGGGCGGGGGCGGGGGCGGAGGAGGATCGCCGGACGGCGGTGGTCGTCGTCGTCGACGGATGGAACGGATGGCGCTGCGATCGGATCGAGAGCGATGCGGTGGTATAAAACTAGGGAGGTCCGAGGTGGTGGTGGTGGTGGTGGTGGTGGTGGAGGAGCCTCTCGTAAATTACAGCCAATTTTTTTTCTTTAACAGGAAAAGGGGAGAAAAATTTGGAAAGAAATTTTGTTTAATAAATATTGATTTTTTAAAAAGGGAAAATAGTTTTTTGGGGGGAGGTTATATTACAGGGAAGCCAACATCTGTGAGGCGTTTATAAGCCGCGCATATTGCGGAGTTTCGAGCGGTTTCGCGCGGGGCCCACCGCCACTGCCCCCCCTCCACCAGACCAAACGGCTTCCTTCCTTCCCCTCCCGCTCACGCGCCTCTTCGAAACGCCGGGGCACCTCCGCGTTGCGGGCCTGGAGTCGAACGGCCGTGGATTGGGAAATGGGCCTCGTGGGGCCGGGCCGAACCCAGACGGCCCACTTTAGTACGGTCCATTTAGAAGAATAAGGGCCCGTTTGATAACCATCGTGTTTTTTTTTAATTTTTCTGTTCTTTTATTTCCTGGAACCAAAAAAAAAAAAAACTGAAATCCATCTAATAACGTTGGTTAATTTTTCTATTCCCTGAAGTAGAGAAGTGACAGAAATAAAATGTAAAAAAAAAAAATTCTTTTTTTTATTCTTGGACACAGAAATGAAAATTTTTAAATAAAAATTATTTTCAAGATCAGAAAAGTTACTCAACGCAATCCTAGTATGTTGATACTTTTGTGTCTTTAAGTAATACCATACCGGTCTGGATCAATGCCAATGCCAATTGGAATTGTTTTGGCTCCTGGGTAGCAATCCGATTGAGGATGTTTAACTCTTCTTAAGTCTATTTCTATGAACTGACTAGTGAACTTAATGAAGCCTTGGTGTCCTTTTTAAATCCTGATCTTGTGATCAGAACGGCTATGGAACCTGCAAGAGTCCCTTTTGCTACGAAGGTACGCCTGTGTCATGGGTCGTATTTAGGCCAGAGGGATTCTTGACCTCTCAAAAGACGGCGAGAGATAGTGCTTCGAGCTACTCGACATGCCTTTTAGGGACATTGTAGAGAGCTATTTTTTGGCTGTTTTCCGATCCCACTGCACTCCGAAACGCCGGATTTGAAGAATGACACTGATAAATGCAGGCTCAGTAAAATTGCTGACGTTCGAGCTCTGTTTTTCAACTGCCGAAGCTCTCAGCTCAGCCGGCAGTGTAGAATTAATACACAAAAGAGCTGTTTTAAAACGGGCCAAGGCATTGACTTGCCCTCATATACAGTTCTCTCGCGAAAAGCTACAACACGTCTATTCACATGAAAGCCAAGAAGTTTATTACAGTACATATAGAAACCTCATCCTGCTCCTCAATCAGCCATTTTAGCTTTTTGATGACTGTATGTGGTTCCAGGAGGGCACCGCAGAAACAAAGACCGCTTTTAAAGGGATTACATGCGGCTGATGAGCATGCAATAACGCAAGTCGCCAAAACTGAGTGGAAATCGGAAAAACAAAAGGAGAAGAAAGTGTCTCCGACTACTACCTGTCTTGCTGGCATCTGTCCAATGCAATTGGATTAGTTGCCTAAGATACGAGAACCGGCAATGCCCGATCACCAGGGGTATGGTCCTGATACACCTGGTTTTGAACTGCTTTCACTGCAGCTACCCTCGCTGCATTGGCCGACTTATTAGCGAATGCTATAGCTCTATTCACCCGCTCGTCCACCTTCCCGACTTCATGTGCTCTCTCAGATGCTCGTCGTGCTTCCTGAGGGCAAAGGCAATCACTGAGAAACCCATTTCCTGTTTGTTGGTTATTGGAATGAAGTTGGTCTCCTAAAGATACCATGACACAATCACTCCCACAATGAATGAGTTAATTCCTAGAAACAAGCATAGCAAATGCCTTTGCAACTGAAAATCCTTAGAAGCACAGGTATAGCAACAGAAAATTAAAAGAGTGCCCATCACTTTTCTATTCTGCAATAGATAGTAAAGGCAGAGTGCCAGTGATGACTCGCCCTCATTCCCAACCATGCATGTAAGATGAAAATAGTCCCCCATATATGGTGGTAAATTAAGCCAGAGTTGCAAACAGTAACACATCTAAAGAGGAAATTATTACCTGTACCGCATTGAGGACTTTCGAGTGCATGTTGGATGATGAGTTTGGTCCCCCAGCAAAGCTTGGTGAGCCGGGGGGATCAAGAACCCCCTTGTGCCAGTGACCGCATTGAGTCTCCCCACTTCGGAAACTATACATGCCGAAACCCTGCCTTCTTCCTTCATGCCAAGCTCCCTCATAACGATGACCGTTTCCAAACAGATACACTCCAAAGCCATGCATCTTGTCTGCAAAATATTCCCCCGAGTATGTATCCCCATTTCTGCAGTTTATAAAGAAAACTCCTTAGTGAGTTTTTAAGTTACCATGACTTGATAAATTTTGTGAGGATAAAATTTGACGTACTTATGGCCTAGCAGCAACTGCACGTTAATAACAGCTTTTCGAGAAAAGTAAGAATGCTTTAGAGTAGTTCTCCAACAAACAGGTCCCGGCATTTAATAATGGAACCTTAGGACAAAGCACTCAGGTAGACATGACCATTACACTCTGTCTTGCACATAAGGCGCCATGCTCCTTGTTTTATGCGACAAATTTGACAATGAAACTTAAAGAACCAAGACTCAGGTCATGCATGAACTTTTGCACTCTCTGCCCTTTTCATTAGACGAGAAAGTCATCACTATCATGAAGGAAGTCCGCATTCAATGCGATGACTAATAGAAACTCAGGAAGTTATCAATGATTGGCATTGAAACAGAGTAATCAGTAGGCTTCAGTTCTTCTTTCGCTTGTCACATATCATTGACTATAGCGAAGAAACAATTGCTGTTCTTATCAACAACAGCTTGTGTATGTTGTCCAAAAGCCACTGCATCCTCTAGAAAATACCAAGGACTCAGGCAATAAATTAACTGCAAACCCATTATGCAACAAGCTCTATCACAGCAAACTCGACAGTGTCAACAACAAATGCATTTTCAAGATTCTCACAGAAGGACAAATAAGCAAATGAAGTGCCTGCTCCTTGTGAACTATAAGTGAGGAATATCCATGAAAAAGACACGCACAATCAGCATCAATTATAGGAATGCCAACTCAGTGCACTTACAAATCAATTACAGTCTTACGATATCTTACCTGAAATGGTACCGACCGAGACCGTGCTTGACACCCCATTTGAACTCTCCAGCATACTTGCTCCCATCCTCACAAGTATGCTCTCCACAACCATGGCACTGCCCATTATACCACTCCCCAGCATAAACATCCCCTGTGTAAAACCTGTACACCCCAACTCCATGCCTCAAACCCTGCCTGTACTGTCCTCTATACCGGCTCCCTTTGGCCCACGTCTCGACGCCATAACCATCATACTTCCCGTCAACCCAGTCCCCCTCGTACCTCCCACTCCTGTAATAGTAATAAACCCCGCTACCTGAACACTTCCCTCCGTGGAATTCGCCCTCGTAAACATCCCCATTGCGATAAACCTGAACCCACGAACCCGAAGTCGCCCTCTTCTCGACCTTCGGTTTCGGCCCGATCGACCAAACAACAGGCCGAGCCGGCTTCGAAGCGGAAAACGGCGCGATCTTCGCAGGAAACGACCGCGAAAACAGCAACCGAATCGAGGGGAATCTCGGGATGGCTAAATTGAGCGATATCAACAGCGCCGCGGAGAAGGAAACCACGGAGATGAGCTCGAGCAAGAAAGAACGGTTAGGACTGGACGCGAAGAAGTAGAGCACCGGCACCAGTATGAGAACGAGAAACCGCAGATGCACGCCGAGCAAGCGCACGCGGCACAGCTGGTGGCAGAACTTGCAAGACGCGAACTTTCTGGTGCCGAACGGGCCCGCGAGCGACCCGAAGCAAGAAAACCGGGCCGACCCGGAACCCGACCCGAAAAGACCCTGGTGCGGGTGGCGGCCGGCGACGGGCGAGTGCGAGCTGGAGCGACAGAACGCGAGGGGCGACTGGGTCATGATGGGTCGCTTGTGGGGGGTCGAAAGGTTGGTCTTTTGGCTCGTGGAGGGGCTGTTGCCGCGCGCGCCTTCATCGTCGAGATGGGTTTCGGATGCGGGCGGGATCTGGATGGAGAGATGATGATGATGATGGTCCGGAGCGAGGCCGGCGATTTCTTGCTGGTGGGGACCCGAGCTCTGCTGGTGGGCGGTGCCGGAATCGGAAGAGAGGCCGGCGCTGTCTTTCCCGATCAGGAGCTCGGATTCCTTGTGATGCATTAATCAACCGAAGGTGGTCAGCGCGCGTATATCTCGAGAATTCTCTCTCTCGCTCGCTGCAATCGACTCTGTGCTCTGTTCTATTGCTTTTGGTGTGGTGTTTTGGTGGGGGAGAGATTGAAGGATCAAGGATCGATCTTTGGTTTTTATATATCTGGTGGGAGGGGGGTGGTGTTTCGGACAAGGCGAGTGAACATGTGTGAATCGAGTTTTGTGTGGGTGGGGGCGGTTTTTGATGTTCTTAAGGTTGTGGTTTTTTGGTTCTGGTTTTGGGTGTTGAATGAGGGGTGTGCTTCTTTGTAGAAACAGGAACAGGTGGGTGGGGGAGGGAGGGAGGGAGGGGCAGAGGAGATCTCGTTCGGGATTGGGTGACGAGTCATCCGGAGATGCTTTGACGCAAACGCCCCTTCGCCTCGCGTGAATATACAGAGATGGGCACTCTCAGTCTCACTTTCCTATTAGGATAATCGTGCCGGGAGTCCTGAAAATTTGTTGTCGATCGAGCCATGAAACTTATAAAATGGTGCTGACTCGTACGACTTATTAAGCTGATGTAATCAAGTTTTTTTTCAACTCAGTCCAATTTGATGGACGGAATATACTAATGTGATTTTTTTTTTATTCATTTCTCTCTCCCATGTGCATAAACCTTAAATGGAGAAGTCCACCTTTACAAAAATGACTCAGTTAAGGTTTGCCGCAAATTTTCAAGCCCTAAATGAATTGTTTGGTAAGTTTAAAATTAAGTGCCGGAGACTTCGAGTGCTTAAATTTAAGTATTGATGATTTTAAGAGCCTCCGATAGAAATAAACAATTGCATGATGATAATTGGAAATTGATAGCGAAATAATCTTAATATCCCATCAAACCTAGAAGATCATTTTTATTGGTGTGTTTTATTGAGATTACCAGCAATTATTTTTTTATTGAGTTAACTAGGTAACTCACCTTTCGCTTATCAAATTAAGTGAATTGATTGAATCATTTGAGTTGATTCTATTTAATGGTATCAAACCGACTTATTCTCATTGAGAGTTGAAGTGTTGATTTTGTGCACAGTTGTTAAACAGGCCTTTAAGTCGAAGATGATCGAGTTGCCTCAATATTCATTTATCAATCACTTAATGGCATAATTTCTCTATAGCATCGTGTTCATTAACCCCTCTGCTTCACAATTCTATGTGGAAACTATGTATATTTGATATCTATAGATGACGATATAAAAGGATTAAGGGTTGGAGATGAATGAAATGAAAAATACAAGAAAGAAGAATAAAAGGATGCATTTCTTAATGATAAATAGCCTATTGAGTGTTATTTGCGCAACTTAGTTTTACCTTTTGAACGGCAGTTAGACGACTCCTTAAAACATGATATTGGTGCTCATGAGAATGGATGTACAATTGACTAGGCTTTACACCTTGCAAAATATTGTAACACCTCGTTATTTACTTTCGCTCTTTCAAAGAAGAAATGTACAAGTTAGATTTCATCCATCTTTAAGTTTATACCAATAAACCATATAAAATATCATAAATATATAAATGCTATATGCTCAAATTTAAAAAGAACTTCGGCTTTCGTAACCATCGATTCACTAATGAAGAAAGAGCGTTGCCAACAACGAGAAAGGTGGCAAAACTGCAAATCCCTAGTCACGTGAAGGGCAAAAATGCCAATTCACAAGGTGGATCCTGGGAATTAGCTGCCACCAAGCGGTCGCTTCGCCTCTTCTCATGAAACCATCTCTCTCTCGTGACGAGGGGAGGGCCCCGCGGGTAACCGGAAACTCCGGTCGCCGGCGAAGACCCTCGCTTTTGTCCACGTGGCGGTCCGCCAGTTGACCAATTTGCGGCTACTCCAGCGCTTTTCTTCTCGCCCTTTTTGCCGGCAGGTCCCTACTCCCCCCTTCTAACCTTCCCCTTTTCAAGATAAAAAGCAAAAAAGTAATTCAAAACTGCCCCCTTTTCTCTCGCAATTTACGTACGTGCCACTGGTTTCAATGGATCTGCATAATTTTGGGTCAGTTCGCGGTTTTACCCTAAAAGTCAAAAAAGAGAAAAAATCAGACGATAACACTAGATTTGACAGGCATCATGTGGGATTAGCAGATAGGACACTTGATATTGTGGTGATGACAAGATTGATTATTAAGTTTATCTTATAATTATATGCAGCAGAGGCATGCCCTCAAGAATTTAAAAATTAGGGGGACTATTATATTTGTGGGTGGGTTTTGGTGACGGGATAGGTTGACCAAGAGCTTTGCTTCATATACTCATTTGGTGGCGGGTTCCTGTCCAACAGTGTGAAGTTTCATGAGCAAATAGTCAACTTGAGTGCTCAGAGATTTCGATTGGTTCAGTTTCAGCTCTTGGATTTCAGGGAAATGGGATCTTGGCCATGTTTCGTTCTCCAAGGGGATGCTATGGATTTTAATATGTAGAATTTTGTTAAAAAGAGTAATATTAGGACGGGTCTATTTTCACATCTCATATGGCTGCACGCGCAGCAAAGTGAGATATTATTCTACTCGATTTGAAAAAACTTCAAACTTTATATTCAATCTGAGATTTGTCTCGAAATTTTTTTATCTAAAAAAGAAATCATGCATTTTTAATCGAGTCTTTAATCTGGCTTGTCAACCCTCTATTCAAAAATTGTTATTAGATATTTGACGTGGCATTTCCACAATGGTATTAGATCAATATTAACAAGGTAATGTGGAAAATGATCTTTCAAAACGAAACTGCTCTTTAGTATGAAAATTAAGGAAAATTTTTGCCTCTTAAAAAACTCGTCTAAAAAAAAAATTGCCAGGAATTGTTTGACATGGTAATCCCACATCAATAATAAATCCACATTAGCAAGATGACGTGAGAAATTATTTCCAAAATGAAAGTATTCTTTGCATAGAAAATTAAGAAAATTAGGGACAACTAACAATGTTTTTTGGACGGAAGATTAGGGGGGCAAATTTGGGAGTAAAGTTGAAGTTTGTGACTTTGTTTTAGGCAAAAAAGAAAGTTTGAGGCAAATTTAGAACTAAACCTAGAGTTTAGACCAAAAAAACTTGAGAAAAATTTAAAATGGATCTGAAGTTGGATTTTTTTTTTTTTTTTTTTGGGAATTCGGTCTATTATGATAATTGACTAATATCCTCTACAAGAAGGCAAGTCTAATTAAATCGAAGAATGAAGGGGCTTGCAATTCTCTCTCTCTCTCTCTCTCTCTCCTCTCACATCTCCTCTTTTATTTCGAGGGACACCCACGTCTAAGATACTAAGAAATTTTGAATGTGTACAAAAAAGTTTAACAAACCCAAACCTTATCTCTGAACTTGCAAATAAAAATTTGAATAATTTGCTCCTTTTTCGAGTTAAAGATTATAAGTTCAATTCTCAGCTCGCAAGAGGAGCAATTATCAAATAGATTAGTCTATACAAGATGATGGGTAATGAATGTAGTTATCAAAGTGATTTTAATAGAAGTTCCTTTTGCGAATTAGGCCCGAGAATATCCAATATTCTCTTGTGGATTTGTTCTTCTTTTTCATTTCTAACTGAAAAGGCAAAAGAAGAAATGGACGAGATAAGTTGTTTAAGTTGCAACATCTACATCTAAAATTTTCTTTTCATGGAACCAAATTGGATAATACAGATTGCGTCAGCTTGCTTTAAAATAAGGGCATTTAAGTCCGAGAAAGTTTCTTATTAAAAATGGTTGTGCATGCAGCCATTTGAATGGCAAAAATAGCATCGCCCTGTCTTGAAGTCGCCCGTTCAGCAACTAAATATGGAAAAAGAAAATGGTAACTTCGAATAGATTGTTCTTTTTTGATGTGTTTATTTGGCGGAAAATAAATTATTTAAAAAGTACTTTTACAATCGATCATTTGTATTTTTTATAAAACTGAATGAACTAAAATATTTTCATCTTCCATGAAAATGTGTATATATATTGTTATTGATGATGAACACATTTTTTCATTAACTAATTATTTCAAGCTATATAAGCTATAATTTAAAAAAAATTAGAATCACTCATTTTTTACGAAACAAAAGAAGTCTATTCATTAAATATGATGGAGCATTCATTAATATGACCTAACATGACTCTCAATTAGCTTCTTGCACGATTGTAATACTAGCCGATTCCTTCCTAACTGCCTTAGATCAGCAAATTCATTAGCTGGCCTTGGATTAGGATGCACATATTCCTCCAGGGGGACGATTGGGGCGTGGACATAAAGGTCTTTATGACACAATCTGCTAAGATGCGAATTCTACATGAAAGATAGTAATATGCAATTATGGCCATCTCTAGGTAAACAACTTACGGCACATTAAACTTTCAATCCAACCAAGGTGGGTCAACTTATCCTGTACCTGGCTGGACAGCTTTGAACGCGAATGTCAGAAGATAAGAATTGTTTATCTTATTATCATTATTATTGAATATCAACGGATTTTCCGCAATAAGCTTCAAAAGGGCGCATCTGAATGAGCGACATATCATTTAGGATAACAATAAAAGCTGAGTCAAATCCATGTGGTGGTCAGTGCTTGTCTGAAGCAACCGAAAATCTTTTTAATCATCATATATTTAAATAAATATCCTATGATATTATTGGGGAAAGGGCTGAATCCTCCACATCTGTGACTCAAAGAGATTGGAGTGGGTGGCTTCCGGTCTGTTCTTATCCATCTTATGCATCATGCATCTCATTTTCATGGACCTTGCATTAGCCACAACCCTTTGTCCTCATCTCGCCCATGTTCCCTGAATCGCTTGGTAGGACAGTGTAGCCATATCTTTCACAAATTTTTCGTGTTCTATTTTGATCGTATCCATCAAGAGGTTGGGAAAGGATACATGAAATGGACAGGTCCTCCGCTAAGTGTTGCTAATGCTAGCTTTGAGTTTTGCATATCGTACATATGTTGTGAACCTTGACTAGGGACGGGAAGATGAAAGGACAAATCAAGAGATAGATAGAGACATTGAAATGAGATCTCGAAAAATAAGAACACCATAATAAATTCTCCAATAACGCGACAAAGCACCTCGTCGTGTTGATGTTTCATAGCACATCAAGACATAGACTACCATTTTATCCTCTCATTTATTATAAGCGCGTCCAAAATACCACGTTATGTAATAAAAAACGAAAACGAGAAAAACTGATATGTCCCATATGAATTCATTTGATGATTAAGCACATGTCTGAGATTATATGTTTTATGTTATTATCATTGGAGAAAAAAGCGGACATGCCACGTTAGATGAACACTCCCTTTAAGGAAGAGTTGGGGTTTTATACATATGAAAGCATGACCGGAATGTCCATATTCATCGAGTCCAAGCCGTCCATTTATCTATATTTCTACATGATGTGGGGAGTCAATTTGTGCAATAATGTCTCTGATGTCCAATCCCTAATTTTCTATGATGGGGACATCATGATTGTACATCGCCGCAATTCAGGCCAATGTCGACCTTTCCCTCATACCTCGTCGATTATGAAAACGTTAAACTCACGCCAATCAACTCAAGTTAGGTACTCAAATATCATCAAAAGTCATATTGAGAAGTAACGGGAAGCCATTAAAGAGTGCGGAAATTTCGTTCTTTCTTGAGAGGGAGAGAGAGCAAGGCGCATGTAAAAGGATGTCTTTCAACGATGAAAATAATCAACCACCAGGTTTTTCACTTCTTAACCCAAAGCCAAGGGGAGAAAAGAAAGCAGAATCATCCTGAGGGCGGATGCAGACTTAAGGATTGACAGTGAAAACCACATCCATCCAGCCTTCAACTCAACATAAAGTTCTCAGGCTCCTTTTTCTAAGGTTACCTTATGAAAGCTAGCAAGGCCTTTACATGACTTAAGAGTGGGCGCATGGCCATAGAATCATATGATTTCGATTTCAACAACTTATGTCCTGAAAAATTTCAGCTTCATTCGTCGGTAATTAAAGAATTACGGAATGATACACACAAGAGTACCAGAAGACTGCAACTAGATAGCAGCTAAAAGTGAAAAAAAGCAGAGGAAGCCATCTCAAGGAGCTTGGAGTGATTCTTCCTCTGATGCAGCGAAATGCAGTTACGATGCCAGCCCAGGCACCAGCCCAGGCCGATGACGGTTACTTCCTTCCTCCTCATGTATGTGAATAGTTCGTTGATAAGATATTGAAGAACCCTGACATGATGTCTCGTTGAATTTCCACTTTACACGGACCATGAGAAAGTATTTCTTCCAAAGCAGAATCCATACTCATGATCCCCTGTATGAGCAACTCATCATGTCTTGTGGATCTTGAACCCAAAAACTCTAGGAACGTAACTCTGCGATGTACTCAGTGGCTTCAGATGGCCATATGTCATCAGAAATAGGTGAGGAAATGTAGTTCCAAAGTATGCACCATCAATGTCTAGGTAGAGTTAAGGATGCTTTCAAACTTGAGGGCAATGCACACACTTCCACATCATAAATCACTTGCTGGATCTATCAAGAAAAAAACAATGGTTGGACCTATTGCACTGACGATTCTCAAACCAGGAACTGAAGAAAAGCATGCACCAATTTTACAACAATCAAATACTTGTCTTTGATGATCATCCCGATCACATGGACCTCATTTGGTATTAGTCATACCTTCTATTTTCATATCCTGAGTTAAACAAGCTAAAAAACAAGTTATGTGTCTAGGTGGGGTCGTTTTTTTTCCCCAGCTCATAATAACACATGTTTACAGGAAGAAAAGTCTAAATGCTGGAAAGGCACATGTTTGTCTCAGTCTATAAAATAATCAACGCATGCTGCTTCTGAGAAATTAAAATATCACAGATCTACGAAGGATAACCTAACTTACCAACCATTTCTTATCACATTCTAAGATGCAATGCATACTAGCTGAATATTAGCTGTAATATAATCAGAAAAGAAATATGGTATAATTAAGGATACTGCCTTGGTACTTGGATCGAGGATAATATATATCCTCACATCTTGGGCAGTATATTTTTACGGTGCTTGAACGAGGAACATCTGATTGCCCGACAGGAAGGCATGGCTGTCCGCAACAATAAACCCTTGGGCATCTACCAAAGTCAATGTTCTTGTACTTCTCCAGCTGATATTAAACAAGATAACACATCTGTCACCTATTTAAGTAAAGTTCTGATTAATTACTAAACAGGTGCTCATGAGCGCAATCTCACCATAGCTGCCATTCCTTTGCTAGTCAGTATATAGCGGGAGTGAATTAGGCCATAAAGCATCTCTGCAGCTGATTCAACTAATTCATTCTGCTCCTCAGTGAACATGTCACCTACCCATACCAACAAAATGCATCACAAGCACTAACATGTTAAAACTCCAGATGAAATACCAGAGCAGCCAATCCTTACACATGCCACATCACGATTTCTAGTTCCAAGCTTACTATAGGAGAATTTTTATAACCCATGCACATTAAACAATTGAAACAAAACCGACCATGAATGGAAAAGCGTGTATGGAAGCCAGGTTTACAAAACACGTGCAATATGCGGTACAGCTCTCATCACTGTTCCAGCATTATGATAGTAGTGCTCTTGCTTACCATGAGAAGACTCGACATCCAAAATCAGATCAAGTGCATAATCATAGTAAGGAACTTGACTGCTTAAACCGCACAGGTTGAAATCATCTTGTATGTAATCATCATCAACTTCACAAAAGAATTCATTTCCTCGAAGATTGCAAAACCATGAGATCCAAGATGAGTCATCTGCATCAGAACCGCTCACGTCTGATTCTTCGCTATCTGTTTCAGATTCCTCTACAATGAACAACCATGAGGACAAATTAGAAAGCTCCAAAGTAACTGTTAGCTGCATTAAGTAGTGGAAGGCTATATTTCATTTATAAGGAAAAATCCACATGTTGCCCTAAACAAAGTGATACTCCAGTTCTATAAGATCTACTTCATGCAAAAGCTGAAGGCAGTCAGATATGACAGCAAGGTCTAGAAAATGAAACTACATTAGGGGCCGTGATGTAACGGAGGAATGACTGGACACTCCAACAAACCGCAACATACACAGATAAAATTTGTTTCCGCCAGAATATGAAGCATTTAGTAAACTGCAATCCTATAACTGACTCTCCAGCATGTGCTAGAAAAGGCATCCATGTCATCAAAAGATTCCTGTGATGACTTCATGCTTTTATGTTCTTTCCACGCCGGACTGAACTGGAATACGGTTATACACATTTTTCGTAGAAGGGGTGTCAGTTTTGGTTTAAAGGTCAGTGATTTCATATGAAATGATGTCTCACAAAACGAAGCACAGAGCCAACTGGCAGAACTCCTACTTAAAAGAGGATTCATTCTATGAGTGGAGGTTTCCTTCAAGTCTGACCTATGGACCTATAATATGCTGCCACCAGATAGGAGACAACACTGTTAAAGTTATATCTTGTCACTTGATTATGAGTTTATCTGGGTCTCATACATGTCAACCATTCCCCCACTACTGACTTGAGCTTCTGGAAAGGTTCCCTTACGTCAGCTTCACGTTCTACATGTAATGTCGCTCTGATTATAAACATGTACTGTCAGTCTGATGCTACAGCCCCACTCGCAAACCCCAATATGATGATGATGATGATGATGCTGGTGGTGGTGGTGGAGCCAAAAAAAAGATTATGCAAAAACAGACTCCATTGCAATTCTCATGTTATTCTCTTTCTTCAACAACTGTTTTGGATTTTTGGCTAGTTATTAAATGTCTCCAGCTGCTGCCGCTGCTCCAATGGCACCTCTAACTCTAACCCAGCGTGCTCGTAAGTCAGAGCAGGGAGACCTAAGGAGGGCTAGCGACTCCATGCCAGTGACTACACTGACTTCTGTGCTGCATGCCTACCTATGAGGAAAGGGAGATACAGTGAAACTCTCTGCCCAAAGGCTTCTGGTTGGTTGTGTTGCAAATCTTGTGGGAAGAGGGTACACTGCACTGCGTTGCATTGTCTCAGCTCATGTATTTGTTATGTTGGAAACTGCAAGAAACAAGTGACCCCTTGTGCTAAAAAAAAAAAAAAAAAAACAACCTAGTTTTTACTCTAAATTAAGTATGGACATTTTCTGTTGGCCATCCTCTAGCATGGACTTGAGGCAATGCTCTCACTTAACCAAGAAGCAACTTGTACGGAGAACGGTCATTCAAGTTGTAATAACAGACAAGCATACCTCCTCAAATCAATGTGCTGATAAAGTAATCACCATCCTAAATATGTGATTAGAAAGAAGCTAAGTTTTAAAAAGAACACCCATGCACAATTTATAATCAAAGCATATAGATAAATATTGAAATGTCTTATTATTAGGACCATTAACAACTTCCTAAGCAAACAAGAATTGCAGTCAAGAAGCAACGACTTGATTTAACTAGTATAACCAATCCAATCTACATAAGTACTATTCCACTATGTAAGTCCATGCTGCCGATAACACACTATAATTACTACACCAAAAACTAGTCAATGACCATTGGTGGGAATAGCCTGGGATAAATTAGCAGGGTTAATCGAAAATTCGAATGGGCAATTGGATTTCTAGGAGTTGACTGGCAACCAACTGTTCTTTCCTACAAATACAGCAAGACCTCATTCACAGAGAAAACTTGATCACGACTAGTCGTATCTCCTAAAATACTGATCATTTCTTTTAAAGCACATATATGAAGTCTACAATTTTTAAAGACATGCAGGAATTTGCCCGAGGGTGGAAGAAACACTCTAATCTATTTAGGTCGGCTTATCATCAAGGCTCATTTATTTTTGCAAAACTTATTTTCCAGGGGAAATCGAAGATGCTCCCAAACTAAAGAGGGACGAGAGAATGTACTCCTCATTTCCAATAGCTTCTACAGAATCCTCAAGAACTGCAAATTCCGCAGCGCATTAACTTGCCAACGACATAGAAAAGGTACAAGTTCTTACAATAATTGCTTCAAAGAGAAAGCGAGAGACAGAGAGATCATCTTAAGACAGGGAAGCAATTAAATACACACAAAAGAATCCACTACATGCTCTCCCGTGCTAACGCTATAATAAATGCCATAATGAATAGTTGATATCAGAAAATCACACTTCATTTTGGCAAGTATCAAAACCTCAGACCTGAGTAGGTCCTTAAAAGGCTCACGGAGGAAACAGGTGGGAGAACCGCCCTGAGGTGAGAGACACCACACTGTCCTCCTATTCCCTCTCTATCGGGAAGACAAAGATAGACAGGGAATTAGGGGCCTCACGGTGGTGAAGGTAGACACCACGTCAGAATTTCGATTCTGGCTGCTACTGGGTAGGCAGGTATAGTAGCCTCCCGCGTGCCTGGAGTGAGTGAGGACGAGTTAAATGCCCACAACTGGGTTGACACGACTTACGGCACTGTCCTCACCACAGGTTGACCCAGTTCCCCTGGTTGAGGACAGTGCTCTCCTGTGCTAACGCTATAATAAATGCCGTAATGAATAGTCGATATCTGAAAATCACACTTCATTTTGGCAACTCAAGTATCAAAACCTCCGCCGTAATACCAAGATTCGACAGGGGACACAATTAACTCTTTTCCTAAACTAATAAAAGAAAAAACTACACCGCAATTTTTTAACATGCTCTAATACATCAAGAGCTGAAAAGCTTGAATCGTCGAAATACCCGAGCAAATCCAAACTCATACAGACAGATATACGTATCGATGGGTATGCACCGTGCTAAAACAACCAACACTTCTAAACAAGCACAGACACGCAGGGTAGAATCCCTTTTCTTTCATTTCGAGAAGTAGACTGAATCCGAAATGACGCGCACGAGAAGGAACCCACACGACACATCACGAGAGAGAGAGAGAGAGAGAGAGAGGGAGGGAGGGAGGGAGGGAGACGGACCATCGGAGTTGGCCTTGAAGCGAGCGGACTCGCGGTGATCGGAGGGGGCCTTGCCGAGGATGACCGCGTGGGGGGAGGGCTTGTCCTTGCCGTTAACGACGCGGGACGTGGACGGGGAGGACCGCTCGAGCAGGTGCTTGTCCAGCACCTCGTGGATGTTGATCCTCTGCTTCCGATCCGCGCCGCCGCCGACGCCGACCACCACCTCGGACTTGGACGACACGCCGCCTCCTCCGCCTCCTCTCTCCTTATACATATTCCCCTCTCCTCCTCCTCCTCCTCCTCCTCCTCCTGCTGCTCCTTAAAAAAAAACCCGAACTTTCCTCCGCCGAGATTCCCCCCCTACCAGGAGGCGGGCATACGGGAGAGGGAGAGCGAGGCCGGGAGAAAAGGGAGAGCGATAAACCCTAGGTTCGCCGGAGATCGGCTAGGGTTCCGGTGGCGGGAAAAGGGAGGTCATTTCTGGAGGGGGAGTCGAGGATCTGTGCAAACTTTCGAGAGTGGGAGGCGTTTTGGGGGTATTAGATTTTCGATGGCTTAGGAGGAATCAGTGAGGAGAGAGAGAGAGAGAGAGAGAGAGAGGAGGAGGAAGGCGTAAATGGTGCAGCCTTGTAGGTGCCGATAAATCGGCGGGGTACAGCTTTGAGCATTTTAGCTTTGGCCAATGAGGAATCTCTGGGCGTTGCATCATGGGAATAAAACACCATTATTTTTATTTATTTATTATTATTAGTGTTTTTTTCGTTTTGCTGCTTGCCTTTTTTTTTTCTTTTTTTTCTTATTTCCATGTTTGATTTATCGGGGTAGGAACTATTTTGTGATGGGAGTGTAATTGGCTGCCAATCGATGTAGCTCTAAACTGGTTTTCCCCTGCATGCGCTGTGATCGGGGCAACCGGTTGGAATCTATCTCGTTCGATCATCGTGTATAAAATTAGTAATACATGAATACATGAAAGAGACGCGTTAATGATGACGCCACATGTCCTTTTTGAGTTTTATGTAACGTGTCGTGACCTTTATTATTATAGTTCATGCATAATTTAATTATGTTTAAATAGCGTGTTCATAACGATATGGATGAAATCGATATAATTCTTAATTGAGGCATATTTTTATGAAAGGAATATGAGCGGTGATTCTATGCAATTTTAAGTTACGTCTCGTATGCCTTAGTAGCATTACTTAAATGCGTTTATTGTTTTTGCCTGTCACGACTTTTTCTACTGGAATGTAATGATGACGACTTACTCTATGTAAGACCTCCCACATAGTTTCTTTGCTTGACCTTCTACAGAATAGGTCATTAAATCGCTAATCCCTCTATTATTTTCAAATCATTAGTTTTGGCAACTACATAAACATAGGGAACTAACAATCTAATCAATACTCATTTCACACAAAAAGATACTAGCTCTATCCAAAATTAAGATTGCATCGAACAACGAATCACTACACTACACGTGACGAAACATATGTGATCGGCACGTGGAAAATATTCATCGAGAGATATTTTCTAGCGCTGGTTAATGTCTAGGCTCCTGTAGATTCGTCCCGCCTATCAAACAGGTGATTTATGGAAGGAGCTGGGTCTCGTCACATTGACTCGGCATGGAAATGAATTTGGCAAGGAAGGTGGTGACCGACCATCGGGATTTTTTTTTTTTACTATTTTTTCATAAGGCTTCTTCCGATGATAAAACAAAATAAAGCCCGTCCAAAGGGGGACCGCGATCACATGCTTGGCCGCGCGTCGACATCACGTCTATTCGTGAACGGGGGAAGGTAGGCACACGCGACACGGGGTGGCGAGAGGGAAGTGTGGCTGTGGGGGATATTTTCGGGCTGTCATCCGGACCACTGTAAGCTCTCTTTTTCAGCAAATTCCGAAGGGGAAAAAACAAAGGACAATATGGGGTAATAAAAAAAAGAAAAAGAGAAGAGGGGTAATTTGAAATTCGAAAGAAAGAATGATAATATAAAAAAAAGACCGCAGAGACGGTGTGGGGGGGCCCACGGGACAGCTGTGGGAATGTGTGTCGACATCCGCCCGCCACGTCACGGGACAACGATCCCGTGCCTCTCGCCGCTCGGGTCGACCTAAATTTCTCCCTCTCCATCTCGTCTCTATCTCGAGTCTCGCTCAATGCACAGCGCAGCAAATACCGCACCCCACAAGCAGCCAAATAAGCAGTTTTTCTTTTTGCCTTTTCTTTCAAACGAATTTCGGTCGCTTTCGGTTTACTGTAGGGCAGCAACAGTGGTCGACTTAGATTTTCGCTCAGGATTCTCCACCCAGAGACTTGACCGAAAGAAGGGCCCCCCCCAACCATCAAAATCGAGGGATTGCTTTTCCACGAGTACGGAAAACTTTTTAAAAAAATCAAAGAATCAACTGCCATTTTTTGAGAGACTATTAGAAAGAAAAGAAACATCCGGGGTAGACCAGACGTCGTGGGCGGAATATGCCGACCTCGCCACCAGAATGAATCGGACCTTAAAAGGAACTCGGGAATTGTCAACGCAAAACCATTTTCATGGGGCACGATGCTAAGAAAAGCATGCCGAGATGACTACATAACATGATGGATTCTGATTCGTCTATATCGTCTGTCACTAAGCTTAGCCCCAACTTGACAACAGGCCTGTAATACGACATACCCTCCGACGGTGGAATCAAACCCCAGCTTTATGAGAACCGTTAAACATTCCCTACACAACTGCTAACCGCGAACATATGCCATCATCTTGAGGATGGCGTCATCGCAAATGGCCACCGGATTTCTAGTGCCAAGGGCACAGATAATTATAGCAGCAGATTCGGAAAAAAATGATTTAATCAGATGCACAGACAAAGCTGGGAAACCGAAAACGTCTCTCGTGCTAGAAGTTCTAAGCAAACTTCTATTACACATCCATGAATGGTGATCCCCGCTTATGCCTGCTTTTAAGATGGCCTGAGCTCTGACGATGCCTGAGTTAGCAAACTGATATCTTCAGTTACCACTTCGCCCAATTTACAAGGTCTGAAGCTTCTGGGGAGACGAAAATTGGGCGCTGCCAAATTCAGTATTAGAGATAGAGCGTTGGCTTCATTTCATATTGTACTTGAGGCAGAACAGAGAATGGGGGAAAAGGTGTTGATCATAGAGAAACATACCCTTTTGCGTATGTTGATCTTCAGAGCAAACCTCCGAAAATGTCACAATTGCATGACATGGTTAGTAATCGCATCAGGGCAAGAGTTAGCTTGCAGAAGCTCCAAACGATTAAATGGTGGAGCAAACTGCAGTATGTAGTCTTCATCTGAAAATGCACAACCAAATCAAGAGAAGGTCACATCACTATAGATCGTAAGTGTTACAATGACAATCTCACAAATAAGGAGCCACCACAAAACTACGCAATCATCTTCCAAAGGTAATAAGATATAGAAATGTGAATCTCACTTTCTTTGACTGTTCCGTACAGCCAGCAGAGGACTTCATCAGCAAATGCCAGGCACACTCCTCCCTGCCAGCCAACTTCATTTTCAATTCACACGAAGGGAAGCAAAAAAGAATGCTCCCAAAGAATTCACTTTGGACAGCTGAAGTGCAATTTGTATTTCTCCTACCCCATGAGGATGCTGGTGCTCATGGAAATCAAAAAGTAAAACCAATTCTCATTGAATAAGAAAACGAAATTGAACTGCTTCTCTTGCTCAAGTCTTTGCGTTGCAGATTTAATAACCTCAGTCTTAATCCAGCAGCAATTCATAACACCAACTTAATCTTAGAGAAAAGGAACCATGATATTCATACAGAGCCTGGTTGACATGGATCGGATAGTTCATGCCATGCAAGGATGTAATTGGTTCAATCTCAAGATGGCTCAAATGTGCATCGGTTGGAAAAGAGCAAGCAAAACTGTCAGTGCCATCCGACAAAGAATTGCCACAAGCATGACTCACCTGCCAATAGTTCTTCATTTTTACTCTCTGAGTTATGTCTTTGGTCCTTAATCTCTCTGTCCGGACAAGCCGGCCAGCATCATCCCTAAAATGACAGCATTGCCCATCAATTGTTTTCAGGGCTAAAATGTTCAATGTAGCAACATAGACCTACATATAATGCAGAAACTATAATACAATAAGGCAACGCAACAGAGGAGTGAAGAAGTTCTCTGCATTGGATGTCCTTCAGGAGAGCTAAGAAGGAAAATAGGGTCTTCCGACCTATTCCGAACTAACCACCATGTAATACTCAGAGTTTGAGTACAGATGCGGTGATAGAAATGTCATAAGAAGAAAAGACATGAGATCTACCTGAATCCAATAACTATACAAGGAACACCGGCCAGGAAGGTTTGAATCTGCGACAAAAGATAAGTGCTTTGTCAGTGATCTGGCAGTAATTAAGTGGGATAAGCACAAGATACATGAAATAGTAAGGTAATCCACACAGAGAGACTATCAATCCGAAATTAGGAAGCTAAAATGTCCACTTAAATTATGTCTATACAATCATCAAATTACAAATAGAGGACTATCTAAAGGTTTCACCAGTACATATCAACAGCTACAGAAAAAAGGATGAAGGAAGAAAGAACATAAATTTAACAACGACATTGAAAATGGGAAGCTAAGCTTACCCAGAACCTAAGGAGCTTCTCTCGCTCAAATCTTTCTTCAGTGTGATACTCTAACTGCAGAGTAGGTAAATATGTCAAGAGGAGAAAATAAAGAGAAGGCCACTAATTGTTTGACGCCAAAAACAGAAGATAAATTGTAGCAGAAAGGACACAAGCAACAAAAAATCTCACTGACCTCACGGCTGGTCTTCAGCTCGATATAAAATCTCCTTCCATCATCAGCTGCATCACAACAATCCATTTCAGCCCCCATCAATATTCGATGAGCCCCCAATTTAGTTTTTATCACAGAACAGTATTCAACATTGGCATCAACATGATGTATCCCTTCTCCCACAGCTCTTTGGGGGTCTTCAGTTGCAAGGTTCTCAAAGCAATATCCCCAGTAAGATCTAAATACATAAGCAAACGAGTGCAATGAGATCCAATTTCAAATTCTATTAAGATGCTCTTGACATCAACTAACAAAGAATAATTCTTCAAAAGAAAAGCGCCTATCCTTGTTTTAAGTGTCATGTTAAAAACCATAGTGGTAAAGAAAGACTAGTACCTGCCAAAATGGTTCCCCATAAGTTAAATGCCCACAAGAAGTGCTACAAATACAAATCCGAGGAGCGACACTCCCACAAAACACCTACTTCAGAAGGCTCCATAGAGATTGCAATCTAATTCCACACCTATGTCGGCTTGCCTATTTAACATGAAATGACTATAAAACACGTAACATTGTTGAGTATTGAACATATATTCATTTAAGCGAAGACTGAAAATGATCCATTTGCTTCAAATGTCATCCCCTGGGTAGTCACTAAACTTGAACACCCCCACCGCTTATTTTCCCTTCCCCAAAAAAGAAGCAAATAAAAGGGGATTTCCAAAGACATATCACAAGTTTCAACTATTAAGATTGGTTTTATCCATCTGACATGCAGCTTCCAGCAGAAACTCGCTATATATTCATGTCCTTTTTCTCACGCAGAGAAAACTACCAATAAGATCAAAGCCACTCAGAAGCTAATCTAGCCTACATTTCAACGTGAGGAACCTAGTTTACTGAAAGAGAAGGAAATCATGAAAGTACAAAAGAGAGTTTTCATATCCATATCTGAGTAAATAGGTCAAGCAAATCATGTACACCCTTGAGTTCACGTGTAATGGTACCTTCTGCGGTCTAAGTCACTTTGAGGCCTTTCTGGAAGTTTGTGAACATCAAGGTAGACAACCCCATTCCTTTTATGCACCCCCATCTCCCAAGGCTCATTCCTAATATAAGCTGTAGCCAATATCTGCAAAACAAAAATAGCACACATAGCATAAGACACCGATGTGAAGGCTTCAGATTGAACATCACATGTACTTTCAGTTCCTCAAAATAGGATTGACATGCATTATATATAAGAGCATTTAATAATAGTCCTCGATGAAGGAAAGGCAATAATTACATGACAAGACAAAGAAATGGCTCAACACTCAAAGACGAGTAGAAATCTTATTATGCCTTTCCAGTATGCAATTTCGTAAATGGGCTGGCACCACAATGTTTCTTATGAATTGATAAAAAATTTCCATACCTATAAATTCATAAAGAGGAAAATATATTACCTTATTGAGGTTGTTCCGGAATGTCTGCAGTCACAGAAACCCAAAGGGAAAGAAATTAAACCTAGAACTTAAGAAAAATTCAAGTAGATGCAAGTCAAATGCAGCATGTCCCATACCACAAAATGGATGTTCTGCAGTGGGATATTTTTGTCCCTTATGCAAGCGAGAAGGTCGCCAAAACCCTCGGAACCCAAGTCTGTCACAGAGAGAGAGAGAGAGAGAGAGAGAGAGAGAGAGAGAGCACATGTGAGCATCCTATGCCCATTTTTAAAATTTCTAATGTCACTCTCATCAAGGATTAGTCTTTGCAACAATTCATATTTCTTGAAAACAGCAAGCACACCTTTTTTCTCAATAAAAGTGTCAAAACCTTCATTGAGATCAGCTCCCACGTCTTCTGTTATGAAACGTTTAAAGAGCCTCTACAATCAGAAAATAAAGCCTCAGGTGAGGTACAGCCTGAATTGGAAAAACTTGCTGACTTAAAGCAGGAAATGAACCAGAGAAAGTAGCACCCAGAGCTCACCAAGGTGCGATCATCGAAGTAGACATCTCCACCTTCTGCACGGCTATAGCAAGCAAGTTCACATGGCTGTTAAACAAATCAGCGCACATAATCATAATGCACACCATTTTAGGTCTTCCTAATCCGATAATATAATTTACCCCCAGCATCTCATTAAAGAAGGAATTGATGGTTAATAGAAGTTAGTGTACATTCCGAAAAGACCACTACTGATGTCATCTCCAAAAACACTAAAACTGGATATCACCAGGAAAACAACCACAATGATTCTGTTCCAATATTCGTTATACTGGTCATTCCACATTGCCATATAAAAGGCATAGTGTTCTCAGTCATGAAATCTGTGCAAATAACATCTAAATAATAAAAATACCAATAGCAATGGTCATCGCTTTGTGTTGCATGCTCTGAGTTATGTACGTGACGTATGGAGTGACAATCACATGACTAAAACCGATGCAGTGAAAATCTAATTAAAAGCTGTCAAATACCTCCTGAAATGCAATGCATCTCCTCGATAACGTTTCTTCGCTCTTGGAAAGCTTAAGTTCGGAAACAAAACGCTCATCACGATGACCGTTGGAAAACTTCGGTCCGAAACCATAGTTTTGCCTCGGTGGATAAGGTCCAGGGCGGGGAAGGATACCTGCTCCCCTACCATTTGAATGCCCACCCTGCCACCGACCTCGACCAAAGGTCCCTCTGCCCTGACTGTTATTGGTACGAATAGGGGGCAGTACTGCCAAGAGAGATACACTGATCAGCACAACGATGCAAAATGATGAAATAGACACAAAGTACCAACATTACTTCTTAGCGATTCTGCTAAATTACAGCCGGAAAGGCCCCATTTGTTCAAGTACAATGGCTGTTTGTTTATAAAAGATGAAAATTGCCTAGTTTCGCCCGCGTGCAAAGCCTATGTTCGGTGATCCTAGTGAATACTACTCCAAACTCCGGCGAAACTGAACCGTAACTTTCTCTCGAATCAACCGACATACAGGAAAACGCGTGCACTCAGAGCTCCAATCATACGCTATCAAAAACCAGAAAAAAAAAAAATCCGGCAACAAGTAGACGAAAGCTGAAGAATCGCGAACAAGAGTATCGCACCGGGAATCGGAAAACGACTAGTAGCCGGAGTTTTGCAGTACTCCTCGTTATCGGACCCGAACAGATCGGTCTCCTTCTCTTCGAACTCACTGCGGTGACTGCTCGTCACGCCGCTGACGTTCTCCAAATCCTCCCCGTTCTCATCCTCCTCCCTCCCGCCACTGCGGGGGCTCCCGCCGTCGCTGCTGCTGTCCCCCCCGTCGGACGAAGATCCGGACGAGGAGGAGGACGACGCCGCGGAGGAGGACGAGGACGAGGACGAGGACGACCGCGACGACGATCCGGAGGACGATTGGCGGCTCGCGCTCCGGCGGCCGCCACCGTCGCCGTCGCCGTCGCCGGCGCGGCCGTCGCCGTAGTCTTCGCCGAAGACGTCGACGTCCTGCTCGGAGAAATCCATTGGGGCGAGGTTTTAGTGACGATGGCGAGCAGAGATGGTTATATACGCATTCTCTGAAACGCGGCTTGGAGAGTGAGTCGAATGACTGAGGCGACTCGGTCCGTAACTCGGCTGAACCGGTTCGGCGGAGACTGTTCCCGGTTCGGATTTCTCCGGCCGGACCGGTTAGGTTGATGCTTTCATTCCGAAAGCTTATTTTCATGGGTCATCAGAGTCCAATGCCCAAAAAAAAAGAAAAAATGCACAGAGTCTCGATGTATCAGTCTTAAGGTAGCAACTTTTCCAGCTGAATAAGAAAATGTAACTTCTACTATAAATTCTGATTAATTGCAAATATACTGTGAAGTTAAAATCAAAAGTTGCGCTCTGTCGTCTTAAATATTTTTACTGGATAGGAGAGGCCGGATATAATAAAGCCGCAATGGAAATTGTAATATTTTATATATTATTTGGTAATATCCCAAATCAAATTGACATTCTCCCGGGGCATGTGACAATAACAGACGCAAAACTAGAGGAGCGCCAAATGTGCGTGACGATCGAGCTTTACAACTTTCAAAAAATCAAATCAATCTTCCATCACTTAGAACTTCAATAGCTTGACCAACCTTAACTCCATAATGACGATTAGCACCTACCTTGTTCTCCAAGTTATTCAATTTTCTTGTGCATATAATAATCACATATAGTCTCGTACTTAATGATCTAGGGCTAGACGTCCACCTCCGTCATGCAAGAATCCTACTTTGTCTCAACCCAATCCATTTGCTAGCCCAGATCCAGGGCTGGTTGGCGGGAGAGAAGACACTAAGGGTGAGTATGGTCCGAGTTAGGCTGACCTCCTCCTAACCTTAGGACCAACCTACATAGTATTAGTCCTCAATTTTTGGGACCAAGAACCAACCCTATTGAGTTTGGGATCGAGAACCAAACTGACTTAATGGGTTCAATCTAGTTCCAGGTTAATTCAGGACCAACCAATAATTTTCTTGTTTTATTCTTTGTACTCTCTAAAAAGGCAACTAATGATCAAATCAATTCAATGGGTTCGGCGACAAGCGAAGTCAACGAAGAGAGGCGAGCAACACGAGCGACAAGTGTCGAGCCTTGAGCGGCACAAGTGACTAGAAGCGAGCAGAGCGAGTGTTGAGCAGTGAGCAGGAAAGTTGGTTCTTTTCAATTTTGGCAAATTGAAGAGTAAGAGGACAAAAAAGACAAAAGAGAACGCATATTGAAGGAAGACACCGTGATGAGTTGTTTACGCCATTTTGGACGCCGTGAGGATTCCTCATAAAGATATTTTCCTTTTTGTAAATTATGGTTGTTGATGCCGTAAAAGACATTAAAAGTCTAAACTATTAAAAAACAATATAAAATTACTTGGACTCCTTACTAAGGAGTCGTTTAATGTTGGTGACGCCATTTGATTTAAGATTTTCTCTATATAAAAATTATAAATAATATATTAGATATATAATATATAGTTGGGGTTGGTTTGGGTTGAAATGACCTTAAACTCCAAGTACCAAGAACCAACCTGCACAGTATTGGTCTAGGGATCCAGGATTAAGGACTGACTCAGTCCCTTTGGCAATTGGACCATGGCTAATAAGATTGGACCAGTTTAGGATCGGTGTATGGTTGACCCTAGACCGATGCTCACCTCTAGAAGACACCGAAGACGGCAAGAGCCCTACAAAAGTGGAAGAGCTTGAAGGGCTTCTTGACAAGGCCCTTGCGCCTCTCTGAGTATGTCGCGAGCCACGCGACTAGGTCGGCGATCCTGGCGACTTTGTTCTCACAAGCATGCGGGTGAAAAGGGAGAGCATAGGCAATATGGGCAGTGCGGAAGAAGACGGCATTCGTGGCTGTGAGGGAGAGGGGGTGTCCATGGTGCAATACAGATTTTCGGGTGCACCCTATCCTTAGGTGCGAAAGTTTTACCCAGACTAGGTGAGATACTTTTATCCGGGTCATATCTATATATAACACCGGATACAAACGCCTACTGCATCATACGAGAGGGATGAATGAACTCACAAAACAGCCAAAGTACGACAGAAGGGTTACCGAGCTGTGACTCTTGACTTTAAATGTCTAGTTAGACTTGCTATTCCATACGCCATCTCGCCTTGCTTTCAAACTCATACTTCAACTGGTGGTGAAGATTAGACGTCAAGAAAAATGACAAGGCGAGAGGATAGGAAGAATGTGATGGTTCAAGCATTAGAGATAAGTACCGACCATTTCTGATCTCAGTGTTTGGCCACAGCCAATTTCTAAACATGAATTATGGCATATGTACCTCACTAAATGAGAAAAAAGAGCTTTACAAAGTAGACAATTTACAGTTCAATTGATATGCATGATGTTAGAAAGGATGGGTAATTTCCACTGGTATTAACTTAGAGAT
Source organism: Eucalyptus virginea (assembly GCA_014182375.1). Lineage (NCBI taxonomy): Eukaryota > Viridiplantae > Streptophyta > Magnoliopsida > Myrtales > Myrtaceae > Eucalyptus > Eucalyptus virginea. The sequence continues at coordinate 27,055,043 of CM024517.1, read as the reverse complement.
GACAGAAAAACTAGACAGAAGATTACTCTGGTTACTGGGCGTGAAGATATCAATGACTCCAATCTCCAGAAAACTATAGGGTATGCAAGTTTGACGTTTTGCTTTGACTTCCCATAACTAGTGCATCGCTGAGTATGAAGCCCATCTTTTGTCCGTCGGAAAGTGGAAACTAGTCGATCCTAGCCCATTTTCTGAACTCACGAACATGCTCAAGCCTCTTTCTTTGAGCTTCTGTTCTAGCCTCCGATGCACCTAAATTCCGGTAAAGATTCTTATGGAGCTTTAGGAACTCCTTTCTGTACATCCACTTATCAGCAAACAGTTTATGATCCATCATAAAGCTAATTACCTCCATTACTCTCTCAAAGTAACCACCTCGAATAAAGCTCAGCACCAGGGATTCACAAACATCCCTGCTTATCACTAAATTATCCCGTGTCATACTCCTTTTCATGTCCCCCCACAAGAAGGTTATATCGCGGTACTTTTGCAAAGATGAATACCCACGCACCAAAATTGCAAAGGTTTGCTCATTGGGCTGGATTTCCATTTCTTGCATTCTTCTATAGGTTTTCAAAGCATCCTCCATCATTTCGGCCTTGCAGAAAAAGTAAATTGAGGTATTCAGCTCGTAATGCACACACGGAGTGGACTTTTCCTCCTCTTCAAAAATTTGAACCAGCATTTTGGTCAGATCAGAATATTCAACAGCAGATGGCATATTAGAACTGGGTTCACTTGTGGCTGCTTTCTCCAGAACATTAGTGAAGATGGTTGTCTCATCAAAACAACTACTGAGCACACCCCTCTTCTTCATCTGTTTTACCAGTCCATTTGCTTCCTTAAGCATGCCTCGTTCATAATAAGCTTCCAGAAGTGCAATATGCGCAGAAGAGTCAATAGCAGCCCCAGCAAATTCAAAGTCATCCAAGAGATCGTGAGCAGTCTCCATCCAACCTACACCTATGCATGCATTAATCACACACAGAAACAGATTATTTCCGCCTGATGACGCCTTCTGCTCCTGGATACTTAACAACAGCCTCGAAAGCTCACTGATACTCCCAATTCTTCTGTATCCATATATGAACTTGGCAAGAGCTTTGCTGGTGAGGCTGAACTTTCCATTCCTAACTGCAACAAGATCTTCTTTCCTTTCTGCTTCAAAGGTGCGATCAATATCCAATTGCTCGGGCAGAATTCTCATCTTCAGTCCACTTTTGAGATTGGGAGATCCAACTGAGACAAGGTGAGGCCTCTGTTCAACGTTCAGAGGAAGAGCCTCGTGATATCTATCCAAATCCAAGACAAGTTCAGCAGCAGCACTGATATCAGTAAACTTGAAGTGCAAGCTCAACAAACTATTATAGAAAGACCGATAATGAGGAACAAGTGCAACGGGAATGCCATCAACATGACCCTTATAGTTCTTAATCTCATCCCTCTGGCCATTCATCTCATAAATCTGCGCAATGATATTAATCGAGTGTGCATCCGCAACTACTCCTGACCGTGCCATAAACTCGATTATGTCTTGGCCTTTTAATGCCGATCCAAACCTCACACAAGCATCAAGCACCAAATTAAAGATGATCGTGTCAGACTTCATCTTGTTTCGAAGATTGCTCCCGCATATGGTTATATGCTGGTAACAATCAGACATCTGAAACAGTAGATTGGATGCAAGATATGTCCCAATCTCTGTCTTAACCATATGCAGTAATACTAAATTCAATATGTCAAAGGGTGGTAGGTACTTCTTCTGCAGCAGCAATCTGAGGATCATCGAGGCAGGAACAGGCATTTTAGCTCTCGCTACTGAGAGAGCCAACTTAGCTAGAACTTCGACATGAAAAAGGTGCGATTTTCTCTTCCAGTGCTTGAAAACTAAATCACAAGCTCTGCGTAGCCATTGTGGGTCAGGTGAGTACGAAAGTCCAGTGAGCAATCTATTGATGAGGGAACAATCTGGAATATCATATGACTTTCTATAATCCTTAAATATATACCAGGCTTCTTCTATTTTGTGATCTTTAAGTGCAACTCCAACTTTCTCCAGCAAAAGTGCTTGACTTGAATTTGGTGCTATTTTGGTGTTTTTGCAGAATACAAGCTCTCTATTTTGCCTCCATGATAAAGCTCTCTTCTGACTGAAGTGAGGAAAAAATAATCTCAAGAGATGGCTCTTTCCAGTGCAATGACGCACGATAATTTCTCCTCGCTTCATTAAAGCCATTCACGTACAAGTCAGTATAGCCCAACACTTGCACAAGCTCACATATAGTTTCAGCACAAAATCTTCATCTCGCATCATTGGCTATCACAGATGACTGTATTACTAACCTCAAATGAGATACCCCCTTCATCAACCCTGCTTGACAACCAGGGTTACTAGGCTAATGGTCAGGCTTTCGATAAGCCGACACCCGGTTTCACCAATTTGAGGAATTCAATCAAGCATCAAGTCCTTTGAGTAAAAGACCTGCCTTTGCATTTCAAAGCCAATCTATGCAGACCAAAAAGCTTCAAGCTCACCGGGAAGCATCTTTTGATCCCAGCAATTGAACAACTTAAGCCTACAAAAACCTGTTGAAAAGACAAGCTTTAATAACGCAAGTACTCATTAAAGAAAGCTTTGAAATGCAATTACTAACAATAGGATATTGCCAAAGAAAAGGAACAAATAACATTAAACTGAGCACCATATTCCTATATATCACCATTAATTATCATCTAAAAATCTTATCTTCTTCCATGCATTAATACGAGCAAGCACGTGGACAGTAAACTCGCGCTAATGAATAAATAAAAGCAGTACAGCGGCATTTAAAGTTTCTAGATGAACACATCTCAATTGCTATACAGTATGGTCTCGGGAACGTCGAGACGTTCGAAGCACCCGCGAGAAGCGCGTAGTTGATCACCACAAAGTTGCAATACTACTTGGGCATTACGTCGAACAGCGCATGTGCATGTTCGGAAAATGCCAAGCTCACCCTCAGCCGTACTTTTCTCAGCACCCTTTTGGATGATCTCATTCGATTTACACGAATTGAAGGCTGAAAAGGAGTAGATGGAAAAAAAAAAAGAACGATGAGGGTGTTTCGGAAGCGTGCCTGCTGGACATGGGGTTTCCATTTCCATGGGAATGGCGGGCAGCCTCGGAAAAGGAGCCAAGTTGTCCACGCGTTGGACGTATTTTTACTCGATCAAATGCTTCCACCGTCCGCAACAAGATACGAATACATCTCCACGCATTATCAAACGGTCTAATTTAATCGAAGGCATTCTTCCTCTAGCTTAAACCAACATTCACGGTCGAATTGAGCCGAGCTGGTTGGCTGCTTTACCGAGCTGAACACCGAGCTTTGCATAATTCAATTGAGTCGGGTCGACTAAGTCGAGCTAAAATGTTAGAACGGGTCAACTCGATGTAAATTCTTAGGCACTTATGGGTATTCTTTCTCTCACTTAAACTATTATTTACCATTAAATTGAGTCGAGAAGGTTGACGACTTCCTGAGCGGAAAATCAAGCTTTGCATGATTAAATTCGGTAGAGTCTAGTCGAGCCACAATGTTAAGATGGGTCAACTTCATTTTGACCAAATTACACTGTTAAGTCATCAAGACTAGGAGGCCTACTTAGCCCAAATGGAGAGTAGACAAGCCTAAGCGAGAGTATTACATAGACGATTACTTTAACCCAAAACTTTTATATGATGCCAACTTTAGTGTCAAAATTTTTCATTAGATTACTTCAGTGAACCAAGAGGCCCACTTAACCTAAAAGGAGAGAGGGCGGCGAGCGGCCTACTTTTAGCAATAGAAATTTGACTATTGTTACAAGATCTTTCAAGAACCAGAACCGAACAAAAGAAATTTCAGCTAAGATCTTAGATAGGGGGATAATGTTGTCTTATCGTATGAATCAAGATCTAGTTGGATTTTTTTCCCCAATTCAATGGATTTGATTAATCTCCAACTCTAAACTAAACCTAACCCAAACCATGAATGTCACAAGCAACATTACTCAGTAAGGATTGCAGAAGTAGTGATCCTCAACCAGGATGTAGCACTATCAAATGCTTAAAAAGATTGACAAAACTTCACCCTATTGCACAATCATCTCTACAGTAGGCAATGTTCCGTTCTTGAAGTAATGCAGATACTTTGGCCTCTAATGAAGTATCTCGCATTCTCTCAACAAAGCAAGCGTCATTCTTAATTGTCGCAGTTCTCGTCTACAACCTCCTTAGTAACAATCTCCTCGACTGCAGTATTGAACACAAAACTAGGAAACGTCGTTGTTATATCCCTGCAAGAAAAAAAAATTGTACTCCAAAGAATGAATTTCAAGTTTGGCTACATTATAGTTACAACCTGGATGTAACCACAATTTGGCTGACCTCAAATAGGGGAGGGTCATAATCTTGAGCAAGGATGGATTTCTTGAAACAAAATTCTGCCATTCACTCTTATCTATCTTCCCATCCTCGTTTACATCAGCTTGGAGAAAAGTCTGCCACAACAGAAGTACCATAAGTGAATCAGCACGAGAAAACAGTTATGTCAACTTAATCCTACCAGAACCTCTGCAACAACAGCTCACCTTGTCAAGAATTATCTCAATCGTTTCGTCAGCTAATTTCATTTCTGATTCACCTAGAAGAGCTATCAACATTTGCTTGACCTGCCAACATCAGATGGATGCCTTCATGAGTAAACTTAGAGTACACAAACGCTTGCCTGTATATACCATCAAGTTCCAATCCACATATCCAGACAAGAAAGAATTTTCGATAAATGTCTGTAACGCTGCAATTCTATCGTGCTTCAAGAACTCCGGACAGATGCTATCATGTGCATCTCATTTGAGTTTTTCCCCTTGTGGCTAGATGAGGGGGAGGGACAAGGAAAAAAGTGAAGCGTATATTTGCCCAAGTCGCATCTCCACCATCAACCAATGAAAGCTCATAAACCCAGGACTTTTACTACAACTCCCTCAAAGATGGCAAATATGGGAAAACTAACGAGCATATCTGTACCCAAGTTCTCCCCTCCAAAACCAACCGATAAAGAAAAAAAATTGCAGGGAGACTTGGAGGACAAATCTTTATAATAGCAGTCTATTGCTACATGTGTTGCAAACATCGAGTTATGTGAGTTCCTAGGAAGCCAAGTTACATGCCTAGTTTGATGAACTAAGACACCAACGAAAGAAAAGCAAGCAAAGGAAGAATGCAAAGGATAGAAAGTTAGTATCACATTATTCTCACTTAAGCAAAAAAAGAAAAGAAAAGTTGATGATTAGTCAATTAATCAGCTTACCTCATGCCGCTCAATGAATCCCGTGCCATCCAAATCATAAAGCTTAAACGAAACTGCAATGATTTAGACCCATTTAATCATACAGAAGTATGGATTACAAAATCATGAATGCTTAGCACGTGTTTGCAACTGTAAATTTTGAAGGTCCTTCTTGCAGCCAATAACTTACAGTTAATCTTGTCTTCTTGAGGGACATTAGGATGGAAAATACTGAGAGCTCTAACAAAGTCACCAAAGTCAATGAAGCCCTTGTGCTTAACGTCAAAAAGATCAAAAATCTGCGATTCAGAAAACTTCAATCTAAGAATACATCTTATTTTTATAGAAATTCATAACGTGAAGTGGGCAGCAAAATCAATTGAGACAGAACTGCAAGATGCGCTAACTACATAGAAGCTATAAGCCTCAGCGAAGGGGAGCTTCTAAGAAAAGTTATTGTGGCAGTACATCGCATGCAAATATCATCATAAGGTCTCTTGGTTCGAAAATAAAAGGGCACCATAACTACATGAAACCGAAATGGGCAAACATTGGTTACCCGGTTAGCAAAGAGATTCTCCTTCTTTCTGTTCTTGAATAAAGCCAATTGAAACTCTTCCTGCATAAACAACAGAACAATTCAAGTTCTCTATAATATCAAAAGTCAAAAACGAGAAAGTGAACATATCAAGCGTATAGATCTACTTTAAGCCCACATACACAAGATGGAAAATCTAAGAAAAGTATGAAGATTATACTCTAACAACTATAATAAACAAGATCAATTCTCCACAACACGCAAGTCAACAAGAATATTGCAAGGGAGAATCTCCTCACATGGACACTATTAAAGAAGACTCTCCTAGATATTTCTGCTGAGTAAGGCTTCCATCTAAATATACAATCCTTTGTGATGACTAAGGGCCATCTTTTGGGTAAAGATAAACTCGTGGGAAGTGTTACTGCTGCAAAAGAGGCTGCTTATAAAGGAAAAACAAAATGATGCTGGTTATAGAAGAAAATCATGCTGCTGAGAAAGCATGGGAGACATTGCCGCAATTCCCCAGTATATTTCAAGGACACCGCAATACTAAATGAATTAGGCAAGCAAGGATCTTTTCTTTGTTGAAATACATCTTCAAGGAAATGAAGAATCCTCCAAGAACACACGCAAGTATAGAAAAGAATGTGGATTGGACCAGAATTACGAGACTGAAACACCCTACATAAAATGAAGTATGAATAACAACAGGTTGTCAAAAGAATATGTGCGCATTACCTTATTTATTAGCCCATCATCAATCACAGATCCGCTGATAATTTTGTACAGCTCAAACAGTGCCTCAACTTCACTGACACTAACTGGCCAAACCGCAGCATAACATGAGTGGATTAAATCAACTGTGGAGATTAGTGCACGAGAAAGAGACAGGGATGTTGCACTAAGTAGCACCGGGACTCAACATGAACTGTAAGACAGAATTTTATTTTCCAATTTCCTAATCAACATTATTAGCATATCAGAGTTGCATATTGTCCATATGCAGTAACCTGAGGAATTCAACTTTTCTATAATGTGGACTTTTGACACAGTTAATAAAAACTATATACAGTGTTAGGAAGTGTCCCACTGCTGTAAACTATTGACTTCTTCCCTTCACCTGATTTGTCATCTTCAGTAGTTAAGCAGGGCCAACCTAAATCAATTACCAATTATCGAATTTCAAATTGAACAACAGCTTATGAAGACCCATTGATTTAACAATAATTGTGAGCTGGTATTGGACATTACTGCAATAGCTTCAAGGTTTTCACCCTAGCCACATCTCAAGCTTAAAAAATAAAGAAGAAAATCTTAAGGCGGCCTCCATGTCATGCAAAAACTATTCTTATCATAGCCTAGAAAGTTATCCCAAACCAGAATCTCAAGCAGAACCTATCCAGACAAAGCTGTATTGCCTTGAACTGCTAACTACTAGCATGCGAATGGTAAAGGTTATTGCTTTGTAACATAAAAGATTTGCCGCTGATGTGAGGACTTACAAGCTGTTTGCGAAGCGAGGGCCACGGGGTCCTGGTAACCAGAGCATTGTTTTCTCTGTGACGACGGTAAACAGCCCATTTACCGAAGAAGAGAGAGGAAGCAGCGAACTACTAGCCACTTGATGAGCTTCTACAACATATCATCAAAACCATCTTAACCTTGAAAAGTGCAAACCAAATCGAAAGATCACCACGTGAAACAATAATAACCAAGTTCTTCTCATTCTAAGGAAAAAAAGAAAAAGAAAAAAACACAACTAGAAAAACAATGCAGAATAAAAAAATTATCACGAGTGAAAAATTCAAACTTTCAGATTCGCCGAGCTATAATTTTCATTCGGAATCTTCGCCTGAGCCTCTTAAGACCACATTCTTGAGAAAAAAACGATGAAACTATCTGCTGCTGCTGCTGCTGCTGCTGATATTTATCAAATGATTATGAAGTTTCAATCAACAGATCATCAAAAACCATTTCTTTTACCAGACAGCCTTATGATCAATTCAGGGCTCGAAAAACATTGTCACAATTTAGCTTTAAAAACTCTCCCTGGCGCCATCCATCCAAACACCAACGAAACAAAAAACTCAAACGCCGGGTTCGGGTTCCTCAAACTTCGCTCATCCTTCCGCCATCGATCAAAACGGACTACACGTTTTAACTCAAACATGCAGAAAATGAAAGAGCAAACAAAACGGGTCATCTAACGAAAGAAGAGGACAAGGATATTGCACGTGAACCCGGAAACCGAATCCTTAGAACAGAGCATCGTCAATGGCAACGCAGAAAACCGAAACCGCACGTACCGACGAGATGGTCGGCCGGATAATGCCTGGTCGCGACCGAAACCGCAAGACGATTTTAGAGAGAGAGAGAGAGAGAAGCTGAAGCTTGCACGGGCGCCTCTCTGCCTTTATTGATTGGTGGCCGGTGAGACAGAGAGGGAGACGAACGAACGAACGAACGAACGAAGCTTCCACGGGCGGGGGGAGGACAGCATCGACGGCCCGCGGGGAGGGCAACTCGATCGGACGGTGGAGAATGGGCGTAGGCGATTCGGTTTCTGACGCGCGGTGTGTCTTCCTGGCAAGAAGTGTGATGGGATCGGATCGGATGTTCTTATTTCCGGAGTTGCGACGGAGATATGGCGACATTTTCCTTGATTGAGAAATTTGAAGTGATTTTTTTATTTATTTAAATTCCACGTTCTAATATTTTTCACCGAACTCAATTAACTTTTTTTTTGGGAATCATTGAAAACGTTATTATCTAGAGTGGATTTAAATAGTGAATAAGTGATAAGGTATTTTGAGATTTTTTTTAAAATTGTTTTGAGCTTTATTTTTCTAATTTCACACTTTACTTATATTCTTTGTTATAAGTGTCCTCTCCAAACTTCGCTCTTCATTAAAAGAAAATTTATATATTAAATGAATTTGAATAACATTGAGGGTTATCTTACTTCTTGATCAAGGATTTGATGAAGTTTCGATTACTTTCTCATATTGCACTTTTCGATTAATGTGCTCGTATCCTTACCTTTATCTTCTTTGTTGTGCATATTGCTATTGATTCCGCACAATAAGAAATACATATTATACCCATCTCATATTATTTTGACATCTCGCCTTACCAAGGTTTAATTACTTATGATGCTTTGTCATGAACTTTACGATCTGTTCATTTTTTACGATCATATAACTCATTTTATGATAAATATTACTTGATTGACATTTATACAAAATTAAGATCATTGGACTTTCTTATGTTTGATTGATTACAATTCCTTTTGGTGAAAATAAATGTAAAAGGCATGAGATGAATTTGCTAATCTTTAGATTAATCATTCAATTTTTTTACAAAATTAAGATCATTGGACTTTCTTATGTGTCGAACGCATGACGGGCATCGTATGGGGCGGTTGTCTACGTCTTTTATTTATTTTATGTCACACGTATGAATGACTCAGGACTTATAAACATATATAAGGTTATTAATAAATAATCGGATTTATTCCTTTAAAATTACTAACATATTTGACAAATTAGCATTGTTTTCTTTTTGTCAAAATTCAAATACTATTCATTTTTAAAAATATTGCAAAAGATTATGTGTGAAATCTACATATCGGTTCAGATAAGCTCATTTTGAAAGAAAAAATAACTATGGACACCCAATCAATGGCCTATATTCTATATATGTAGAACTTTTTGTTCATTTAAAATTGGAGAAAGTACCATATATAACCTATTTTATTTCATATAAGTTCCCTTTACATAAAGCCCAAAACAAAATCCATTACTCTACATAATAAAAAGTTTGACTTTTGTTATGACTGTCGTGAATTACGAGTGCACCCTACGTTCTTCCAAAAAGTCCATCAAGTTTCAATGCAAATTCGAAACATGAGAGTTACATATTAATGTTACATTTATTTCTCTGAAAATAAATGATTCGGAGAACTTTTTTTTTTTAAATAAAAAAATTGCCTGTATCTCTTACAAAAATATATAGATGAAAAATTATTGACTCATTCACAAAAATATTTAGATATAAATTGTTATGAAAATAATTTTTATCAACTAATTATTACAAACAAAACAAGCCATCATTTCCAAAAAAATATTTTCAAAATCATCCATTTTTATCAATTAACTTCCCAAGCTTAAATCTTGATTTTGTCCTTCATATAGAAATAAATAATCATCTAATAGTATTTCGGTATAATTATGGACATTTGCGAAATTTTCTTGCCAAAATTTGAGGTGAGGTTGATGTTATTATTTTTGCTTATCTTGATTATATTAGAGAGTGGTATGAACATTTGATGGCAATGTTGATCTCATCGTTTCCATATTCTGTTGTATATCTATGCTTAGTTCAAGTCTTAGGCATTGGGAAATCCAATTGCTAGCGGGATATATATGCTTTACATAAACATAACTAATATGTACATGTATGATCACCTCTAGCTTGGCATGAGGTTCGCTTATTATTTGGAAATTGGCATGTAGCATTTCGTAGAATTCGATTCATGTAGCGAAAATTAGGCCCGATCATGAGCTTGGCTCGCCTCGTCTCGGGCCTGGCTTGCACAACGACAACCTCTAGCCGCCATACATGTTTACGTGTTGGGTTTAAGAGGGGTCGACCAAACCTTGCAACAAACAAACAAATATATATATATATATATATATCTTTATAGTATATCATTAATTCCATCTATTATGAAATCGGAAAGGTTTTAGGAATTGCAATAACCCTATATAGGATTAACATAGTAGAGCCCAATTAGCCCTCAAATGGGCTCATTGCTACGTGCAGATAAGCTGTTTACATCATTAGCATACTTGCTCTTTTATGCCCTACAATGTAGCGAGCCGTTTCCTTGGGCCAGTAGCCCACATTGATCATTGGCGGACCGGACGCACTTAACCACCAGTTCCCTCGAACTTGGTCCTGGTCAGAAGCAAAGCTTGTTACGAAAAAGTCCAATTGACCTTTGCAATTTATCGATATGCATGCATTTTGGAATTGCCGGTTAGATGTGAAATAATTTTTTTTATCATTTTTGCACATTGAAATTATTATTTAAATAAATATTTTCTCAAAACCGAAAGCTGCGAATCGAAATTACCTGTTGAATTTGGATTGGCAGCTTGTATATCGGTCCGCCGTAAACGGAATTCCGGGACATTAGACAATTAGTAGTTACTTGTCTATCTACTTGGATAAAGCCCCAACATAATTGGTTGTAGCATCCATCACGACCATTGCCCTACAAGAAACGATCCTCTAGTCAACAATAACCCAACTTAGAATTCTAAACGTGAAGTAAAGAGCTAATTAATTATTTCAAAAAACTGACCGTCCTGTATGTGACTAATCTCGCCACAGTGTCGTTGTATAATAGGGGACAAACCTAGCAATAAAGTCCGGCATGTTAAATTGTTTGTACAATCTCATATAAGGAAAAAGAAGAAAACAGACTCTATTTATAAATGCAATTTCACTTACCGTCCACCCGGCTGCAATGGCGCTAACATGGTCTGGTGGGCCGGTTTTAATCAACAAATGATGGGTACTGCACTGGTCACCGACAATGGTAAGATTGAAGACGGACAATCTCCGGACACCTCCATATTTAATATTTGCTACATTATCATCTATTAACAAAACGAGCTGCAATAAAGAGAGATTTTTTTTATTATCGGAGGGGCAGAAGGCTATGGTCAATCCAGTGTTCACTTGTGATTTTTTTTGGTTTTTGATGTTGACACTAGCGAAGCTTGAAAATCTTATGTAGCAGCCTATAGACATAAGACATAGGCGACACACTGATAATTGGCTAGATTGCTCGTGAGTCTCGAAAAGACAATTCATTTTGAATAAGTGTCTTTTTTCGTACTTGAATTATGCACGCAACATGGGTTAGGTAGGTCCGCTGACCCGAGCCTAGGTCCGCCGTCCATGTCTTCTAGGCCTACGAGATTAGTGAAATAATTTATTGATATAATGTTTATCTATAGATGGACTTTCTTCACCATAAAAAATAATAATATATGTCTTGTATAAACAAAGTCGCACACCTCTGCCCCCCCCCAACGCATATATATAAATTTCTACTATAGTGGGCGAGCTTGCTTTGCCAAATTAGGCTTGATTATGAGCTGGAAATAATTATTAAAAAATTTCTAAATCTATTATATGGTGATCAATTTAATTCTAAGCTTAGGTGGATATCTAGTCAGGCTGATATTGACATAGATGATTTTTGTAATTCTTATGCTTCTTTTTTGTTATCTTGCCACTGAGGCAAAATCATGCAAATATTTACTTGAACTTTGTGAATTTTCAATAGAGGATGATCCAATGACAGCTACTTGTCGATATCGACACAGTCAATGGTATCTCCTTCTTTAGTTTGAGTAGATACACATCAAATAGCAATTGCTCGTCAAAGATAAGTCTATTTGAAATTTTATAAATAACCCTTTGAAAGTTCGAAAAATGAGAAGATTGTGGAAGGATTTGAATATCCTTGTTACCACAAATGTTCGGCTCGGTCTCTTGTTCATGACTCTGACTAGTCTTTCCAGCTCTGGATCATCATCATCTCCTACACCATTTGACATCTCACACAAAGAAGTACTGCAGACTATGAATAACAGTTGCAGAAGTCTCATTTTCAGTGGCATGGTCATAGAGTCACTTCTTTTTATAAATTGGGGAAAGTTTGATGGACATCTTTTTTATATACGAAATGATGTGGTCGGACTGTTGTTGACCGTCAAATATGGTCCAATGATTTAATTGACCACTTATAGCCTGTCACATCGTTTAATTTGTATACTCTACAAATCCGTATGAGTATACCCGACATTGCTCGATAATAGTATCCAACGAACAATCCCGATTAGCGGAACTCCCCCAATCTCCTTGCCTCGTGGGTCTAAACCATGTAAAGGAGCTTTATCTCTATGATTTTTTTTTTTTGACAAACTTTATCTCTATCATTAAGACTGTACATTTCCTTTCCAAAAGTAAGTTGTGTTGATTGAATTGGACCTACAAATAGGGTATGTCACGATATTTAAGATTCGGCATTTAAAAATTGTATGGGTATGCCTTTGTCAAATGGAAAAAGCCACACAAAAAAAGTCACAAACTATACCATAGTGATACGCCTTTTTTTTATAACATCAAAAATCTCAAACTATGTCACCGTGACACATTTACCTCAAATCTTTTATAGTGACATAAAAACCTCAAATTTATATTTATGCGATATATTACCCTTCGTCAATGTTTTATTAGATAATTTTTCAGCCAAAATAACGTCAATCTCACTTGAATTAAGTCGGTGTCATGTTCATACTGTTTACTTTCTGATATCAATGTAGGCAGTTTTACAATGATCCTCATTGATAGAACTTTGACGAAGGGTAAATTATGTCACATGGTAACAAATTTAAATTTTTTGGTGTCACAAAAAAATAATGATTTAGGATATATAATAGGTATAGTTTATGATTTTGATGAATTTTGCCCTTTATTTCTTATAACGTGAGTCTCTTTAGATGATCTCAACCATGACAGACATCCTGCGTAGAGCAAAATGATATAAGCTTGTTTCAATCTGATAGCCGGGCAGGCATTAAAGCACCTCTGCATGATGCAAACGTGGAAGAATTCGACGGACGAATGGCGAGCATGCGTTCTATCATTTAGGAATAAAAAGCGAAAACCTTTCTACTCTTTTTATCCATGTCTTGGCTGCAAAGCTCTTTTTTCATTTCGTGAATAATAAGTCAATATGTGTGGTTTCTATGTGTAACACGACATGCAACCTTAATCTAATGTATGTTGGAAGATATGAAGATATGATTTTGTAATCCCTTGTAATAGGAAATCAAATATACTCAAATATACTTTAGGATAGAAGAAGATAGGCAAATATAGAATTTCCTTTATTACTTTCCTTCATTGTAATTAAATACAGAGTTACATGTACAGAATCATTCAATGAAAAGAAGATAATTGCTTCTTCGACTTTGCTCTGTCTTCCAAATACCTTCTGCTTCTTCCTTTTCTGACATGGTATCAGAGCCTCTCTGGTTCTGAACTGATTTGCTTCCGCTTCCGATTGCCTCATACTCCAACCTCGAATTTTCAGAAAAAGCGTTGCCAAAGGAATCAAAGTCCTTGATTGCCTGAAGGAACTGCATCTGCAAAGAGGAGATAACAGAGGAATCAAAATTCTTTTTTCAACATGTCTATACCACCACAGCTTCACAGGTACATCCTATTGTTTGATGAATTCGATTTCAAAGGATGCATGGATTATCGATTCAGGTGCTAGTGATCACATAGTCTGTGATAGGAATTTACTTTCAGATATTACAAAATTATCTTTTCCTATATCAGTACAACTCCCAAATGGAAATACCACCAAAGTCACAATGACTGGGACTGTAAAGCTTAGCTCTCTTATTACTATTAAAAACGTGCTTTACGTACCCGATTTCCATTTCAATCTGATCTCAGTTGCCCGAGCCTGTGAAGAAAATTCATGCCATATTCTTTTCCATTCTGATAAATGTTTCTTTCAGGCCCGTTCGACTGGCACACTGATGGGCTTGGGTAGAGTCAGCCATGGATTATATTTTTGGTTGGATTTTCCACACCCTTTTAAGTCATCTCCTGTTGAATTCAATAAATCTCTATGTAATGCTACTGCCAATGGCATTAATTTCCTTAATCATAAACGTTTGGGCCATAGTGCATTATTTCCCTATCCTAAATGTCCCATTTGTCCCATGGCAAAGCAAACACGTGCTTCTTTTCAGGATAGCAATTCTCGAGCAACAGATATTTTTTCTCTTATTCATGCTGATGTTTGGGGGCCTTATCATACTTTAAATCATGATGGCTCTAGGTTCTTCCTCACTATTGTGGATGACTATTCTCGTGCCACATGGATTTTCCTTATGCAATCAAAAAACCAGGTCTTTTCTCATTTAAAGACATTCCTTTCCTTATCCAAAACTCAATTTCAAAAACCAATCCGTAGGATACGTACTGATAATGGAAAAGAATTTTTTAATGCTGAATGTACTTCCTTATTCACTTTACATGGGATATTGCATGAGAGCTCTTGTGTTTACACACCCCAGCAGAATGGAGTTGTTGAGAGAAAACATCGCCATCTTTTAGAAGTGGCACGTGCACTTAAATTTCAAGCATCTATTCCTGGAAAGTTTTGGGGAGATTGTGTAATTACTGCAGCATACCTGATCAATCGTATGCCATCACGCATCTTAAAGGGAAAGACACCTTTTGAATTATTATATGGGAGAAAGCCGGATTTATCTCATCTCAGAGTTTTTGGGTGTCTGTGCTATGTCACTACGGTGGGCCATAGAGATAAAATGGCGCCACGAGCTACTCAATGTATTTTCATGGGCTATCCAACTTTGCAAAAGGGATATAGGCTTTATGCACCATCTACAGGAAATTTCTTTATTAGCAGGGATGTTGTTTTTCATGAAGATGTTTTTCCTTTTTCATTAACATCTTTACTTGAAGAAGAAAAGACAACTCGCCAATTCCTATCAGAGGAAGATTCCTCAACTGGAGGAACATTTATTATTCCTTCTGCTCCAAGAGAAGTTGATGTCTTGCCTACAACACCTCTTGCAAATCCTGCTGAAAACTTCATTGAGCAGCCATATATAGAAGAATCGCTGCATGAAGAACCAGCACAGTTGGAGGATACTTCAGAAACAACCACTACTGAAGCAGTATCCACCACACCAGAGGAGCCACAGAGGCGTTCTCATCGAATCACTCGACCACCAACTTGGACGAAGGATTATATATGCGGTTCTTCACATTCATCAGGTACTCGATACCCCATCTCTTCTTATGTCTCCTTTGATAGATTGTCGGCAGACCATCTATGTTGCATAAGTCGTATTTCCGAAGGTCAAGAACCTTCTAGTTATAATGAAGCCAAAGATGATCCTCGTTGGCAAAAGGCCATGGAATCTGAATTGCATGCATTGATGGAAAACCACACTTGGGATGTTGTCTCCATTCCTGCTCATCGCAAACCTATTGGATGTAAATGGGTATATAAAATAAAATATAGAGCAGATGGTTCTGTGGAAAGATACAAAGCACGGTTGGTGGCAAAAGGCTTCACCCAGCGAGAAGGTTTTGATTATCACGAAACCTTTTCTCCTGTATCAAAGGATGTCACGGTTCGTACTTTTTTGTCTATTGTTGCTCTTCGTGATTGGCCATTTCACCAAATGGATGTCCATAATGCTTTCTTACATGGTGATTTGGATGAAGAAATATATATGGAGCTTCCGCCCGGATTACGGAGACAGGGGGAGTCGAAGGTATGTCGTCTCCGTAAATCTCTTTATGGCTTGAAACAAGCCTCCCGACAGTGGTATGCTAAATTCACAAGTGCACTCTTGGCTACTGGGTTCAAGCAATCCAAGTATGACTATGCCTTATTCACCTGGACAAAAGGTATGTCATCCATTTTCTTGATGATCTATGTTGATGATATCCTTATCATGGGGAATGATGATTCTGCTGTTAAAAAACTTAAAGAGTATCTGCATTCGACCTTTCATATCAAAGACTTAGGGTCGCCTAAGTATTTTCTTGGAATTGAAATAGCTCGCTCAGATCAAGGCATCTCATTAAGTCAGCGGAAATTTGTGATGGAGATTATATCAGAAGCAGGTTTATCAGGTTGTAGACCATCAGTCATTCCTATTGAGCAAAATGCTAAACTGACCTCTGTCAGCTATGACACTGGCATATCCTCTTCTTCTGATGATCCTCTGTTGCAAGATCCCTCAGGATATCAGAGACTAGTAGGGAAATTGATATATCTCACCATGACTAGGCCGGATATTTGTTATGCAGTACAGACTCTTAGTCAGTTTATGCACAGTCCGAAACAGTCTCACATGAATGCAGCCCTGAAGATTGTGAGATACTTGAAGACTTGTCCAGGTTTGGGAATACTTCTTTCCCGAAAGTGTAACATGGAAATGACGGCTTATTGCGATGCAGATTATGCCACATGCCCCATGAGTAGAAGGTCTATTACTGGTTTCTGCATTAAATTTGGGGAATCATTACTCTCATGGAAAACAAAGAAACAGTCTACTGTATCTTTATCATCGGCTGAAGCTGAATACCGGTCTATGGCCAAGACTGTATGTGAAATAGTCTGGTTAAGGGGTCTACTTCTGGATCTCGGAGCTCCTGTTAAAGGGCCAACTTTACTCTTTTGTGATAATGATTCGGCACTCAAGCTTGCAACAAATCCTGTACTACATGAGAGGACGAAGCATATAGAAGTTGATTGTCATTTTACTCGGGAAAAGATTCAAGAAGGAATTGTTGAGACAAGAGGAATAAGGACTTCGGAACAGCCTGTTGATATATTCACTAAACCTCTTTGTCAAAGACAACATACATATCTTCTACACAAGCTAGGAGTCTTGGACATATACAGACCACCAGCTTGAGGGGGAGTGTTGGAAGATATGAAGATATGATTTTGTAATCCCTTGTAATAGGAAATCAAATATACTCAAATATACTTTAGGATAGAAGAAGATAGGCAAATATAGAATTTCCTTTATTACTTTCCTTCATTGTAATTAAATACAGAGTTACATGTACGGAATCATTCAATGAAAAGAAGATAATTGCTTCTTCGACTTTGCTCTGTCTTCCGAATACCTTCTTCTTCTTCCTTTTCTGACAATGTAATCGTGCATGGTGCGACTGTCACCAGATTTCATAGACGAATGGCGAACATGCACCTTTTTCAGGGGACACGAAGGCCTGCATGCATTTTATCCGGCAACGGTTTTGAGTCTTACAATGGGCTTATCTTTTACAATGAATAGTTATGCATATAGCATAAAAGACAAAACTACTTCGCTGCACCGGAAATTGGTAGGGTGACTGTGCGCTATAACGATCGGACGAGGGCTGCGAGTGATCGCAAGGATAAGAGGATTGAATAAGAAGCGAATAAAGACGTATTTTTAGAAGGGTGAAGAGAGCATGAATGAGCAAAATTAGACACCAAACGTAAATAGAGTGTTTTAGGAATGTCTCTGTGTGTGAGAGACTAGAGACGTAATAATAACATTTAACATCAGACTTCCAACGTTAAGTAAACTTAGATGAAAGTTAAAAATGATAGCCTTTTGGAAAAGTGCCTACCCGTACACTAAAGAACAAAAAAATGTAAGATTGATACGAGAGTGATGGAACAAAGTGAATAACACCTCGAATGACTTAATTTAGGAGTGTCACATGGGTTGTGGTATAGTGATGTGGTCCTGGTGCCAATCTTCATGATTCACTCTAAAAAAAAAAACGAGGGAAGAAAGTGCACATTGTTGTTGTTGTGATTCTCAAAAGGCAACAAAGTCAGATTCAAGTTGGGACATGTTGATGCAAAATGATATCTGAATCAAGGAAAGTAGATCTAACACATGGACATGACATGTGAATCAAGGAAAGTAGATTTAACACATGGACGTGACATGAGGCAGAGATTATTTGGATGTATTTATGAATTGTGATAGAAAAGCCCTACATTAAAGAGTAATTGATATATCATAGTTGGCTAATAATTTATTCATTAATTAAAACTTTTAAGTGCACAAGGATCCCATTAAATATGTTGGGCTTGGGACTCTCTCTTAGTACGCAACTTAAATGATTTTATTAACAATTTGACAAATAAAATTTTATTAACTGAGTGATGTCATGTCTAGCTGGAATTGGAATAATTAAATTCAAAGTGCAAATTAGTGAATATTGTTTTTAATTTTTTGATAGTGTAGGCTGCAGAGCGGTATAATGCACAGATGTAGCGACGGTATTTTATAATTCATCCTTTTTTTTATGTATACGCTGCAAAAGAAGCACTCAAGTATCTGAGAAAAAAAATTGAAAATAAATAAATAAATTTGAACTTAAATTTAAAGTTGGTGCGAGAATTATGGGCATGGCTGTCATATCCACCGTAGCGAGGTTCCTCATAACAAAATTCCAAATACATAAGACGGTCTTGACTTTGAAAAATCATTCCACCATATGCTAAAGTTTCTTATTCAAAATTCGACACTAGTCCTTATATTAAGAGACATTGTTGATTTGAAAGTATGGATTTATCAGACAAATCATATATACCAAATTTCGAATAAAAGATATTTACTA
The DNA here is from genome assembly GCA_014182375.1 of Eucalyptus virginea. NCBI lineage: Eukaryota > Viridiplantae > Streptophyta > Magnoliopsida > Myrtales > Myrtaceae > Eucalyptus > Eucalyptus virginea. Next base: position 27,035,918 of record CM024517.1, on the reverse strand, counting down.
TAGTTTTTTTCGTTGAAAGATATTTACCATAGTTGATTAATATGACCGGCATGTCATAGTCCATAAGCAACGTGCCATTCATGTAATATAATTCCACGACTCATTGAAAGCACACTTCGCAAACTTTCATCGTGCTCATTCAATAGTTGAGATTAAGTCTTAACTCATTGCCCAAAGCTAGAGAAAAGTTTCAAAAAAAATGTCTTAAATCAATTGCATTAGTGCGAATTCAAGTTTGAGTCTTTTCACATGTGCTACTAATTGAGCCAATTCAGCCAATTTATGTGGAAAATAATTAGGTGAGCGCCGGCTATCTTATGTGGCATGGACCGTGCTTAAATTAGCACTGACTGTGCCACGTATGATGGTTACGTCCACGTTAATAATTTTCATTTTGCATTGGTCGGATTGACTTGAAAAATCTTTAGAACTGAATTGGAACCAGCACAAGATATTTATAATTTTTTTTTTGATACTTTTCCCCTAAATCCACTTGTGACACAAAAGGATACGTGTAGGTTTTCTCTACCTTGTGGTCCTGTTGTGAACTTGTTCCATTGGAGATAAAGATAATTGATTCAGACATTTTCTTTGTTAAAGCTTTCCCAAATTGCACGGTGGTCGTATCACTATCTAGCTGCCCTAATCCTTAACATGAATTAATAAGAGTATTTAAAGTCTGACCTATCTACATATAATTTCCTGTATTGGCTTTCATTCTTGCATGAAGCGATGCTCATATATAATATAGCGCGTTTCAATTACGCTACGCTTGTTACTCGTGTTTTTATTATGCACCGATTGAATATAAAAATAATAATAATTTCCTTAACATTCGCCAAAAAAAAAAATGTGGAAGTTCATGTTGCCTTGTTTCATGTTTTGGTACCATATGAATCGAATACCATCGCATCTAAACTATTGATGACACAATACGACATTGCTCGACCAAAGTAAGTTTTAATATCAAAATGACTTATAATCTTCCGCTGCGTCCGCCGACCATCATTTGTCTCCACTAATTGGAATTCTTCTTAAATTAACATCTCTACCTAACATTTCCAACTTGATTACTCATCTGTTTTTCATTTTTATTTGACATTCCTTTCATTTCCTTGCCGCAGTTTTCTCAATATTGAAAGGGGGTCTCAACAAGTTCGAAATTTCTCGAAACACTTTTGAAAAATATTGTCAAATTGATAAAATCAAGTCGGAATAGAGCTAACCATTTTGTCGGCAAGGACATAACTTATAAATAGTTACATGGCCCATGCTTTGCGAGGGCATGTTTGGCCAAAAGGCGGTAGTATCCGTGCCGTGCCTATGTGTGATATTTTCGCGTTCAGCTAATGCATGTATCGGGAGAATTAAGCCTGTCATTATCAGCATCATTCCTCTCTCGCGTGCTGCATCAAGATTCCAACCCTTTCCCCAAACCTTTGCTATTTCATCAGATCATGACGACGATACTTGATGGAACTCCAATTTAAATCTAATAAAAGAAACGACAAAACTCGAACCACATTCATCCCCTGCATCCACCGACCTAAGAGATAGAATAATTAATTGTCTCCTTAGAAACATTTCTCGTCGAATTAACAAATCTTCTCAGCGTTCGTTCTCATGTTTCCATTCATTCCCTTTCGGCGATTCTTGGATTGAAAATCAAGCGCGTAGGACCGACTACCGAGTGGTCGTTAAAGCTGATCTAATCACTTTCTCAATCAGTCAAGACCCAGTAAAGGGACGTACCTTTACGTGACGGGTCAAAAAAACGGGTATGTCGCACATGAAGGGCGACAAGTTAGGGAAGATCTTACCTTTGTAATAAGGCCATTAGTTCAAAATCTAGCACGCGTCTCTCTAGAAAAGTTTAGGAATCAAGATCGAGGGATGTTTTTGGATTAGATAGCTCTCTATATATGTTTACAAATATCAACTCCACATATTTTCTTGTACAAAGAGGCAGGAGAGAGCGATTTCAGGTTTCAAATTTCGGGTGAAACTTAGACCGAACTTATTGATTGGAACTGATTTTCCAATTTTTGAAATTTGAAATCTACCCTAAGGTTTTAGGGTTGGTCCCAAGTCAATGAATTATCATCACCTTTAATGGCTACCATTTGCTACAATCCATTAATTATAAGTTTATAACTCATATTTACGTACAAAATGAAAGTCTAATTCATAAATATAGTTAGAAATGGAAAATTAGACTAGTGGTTTCAGATTACATACTCTCATTAGATGCTATAAAATACAGCATGATCACTTGAAAACATTGAACAAGAAAAACACATACTTATTTTAGGTATCAGTTCTTGTTTTGGAACCTATTCGTTGGTTTTGGAATTTGAAACATGCCATGTTCTAAAATCTAGAGTTGGATTGATTCTCATCAGTTTGGTTCTCGAGTTCTGGTACTATGTTGAAACCATGCTTATCCCTCCATAGTGGTGAGGAAAATTAGAGTCATCACGACTATCGTGATCAAACTTAGGAGAGGGAAAGAAGGTATTAATGGCAACAAACGATTTGCCAACATTCCCCCATCATGCCAACACTAGAGGCCGGTGAGGGCTGACCTTGCCTAGATGAGGCCTTTCACCATCCGAGCGAGACTGACCTTGCCGTAATGTCTACTCACCCGAGAGGCCTCATCCAAGCCAAAGAGGGTTGGTCTCGTCTATGGCCAACTGGCGTGTCCTGGCGCTTGCCCTCGCCAGTTGCTAACGACCTTTGTCAACCATCACGGAGGCTAGCGAAGGAAAATAAGGAATAAAAAAAAAAAAAAAAAGAGAATAAAAGAAAGAAAAGAGAAGGAAAATAAGAAAAAGAAAAAGAAAAAGAAAGAGGAAAAATGTCCATGTCAGTGCTGATCTTGCTCATCCATATTAGCAATTTCCAACATAAATTGGCTAGATTGACTCAATTGGTCCCAATATGAAAAGATTTAGAACTAAATTGATTTAATCAAAATGTTTAGGACTGAATTGATACTAATATAATATGTTTAAGTTTTTTTTTTATATACTTTTCCTCTTTTTATGCACTGATTGAATATAAAAAAAAAAAAAATTCCTTAACATTCGCAAAAAAATAAAAAATAAACAAAGAAAACGTGTGGAGGTTCATGTTGCCTTGTTTCATATTTTTGGTCCCTAGCGGTGCAATTGGATACCACGTGTGTCGAACACTATCGCATCCAAACTCTCGATCACATCAACACGACATTGCTCGACCAAAGTGAAGTTTAAATAACAAATGACTTTTCATCTTCTGCTGCGTCCACCGACCATTGATTGTCTCCACTAATCAGATTTTTTCTTAAATTAACATCTTCACCCACCATTTCCAACTTGATTATCCGTCTTTTTTCTTTTTCTTATTTGTCGTTTCTTCCGTTTCCTTGCCGCAATTTTCTCACTTTGAAAAGAGGGTCTCGACAAATTTGAAATTTCCAAAACTCCTTATGCGAAAGCATTGCCAAATTGATAAAATTGACTCGGGACAGAGCTGACCATTTTGGTGACAAGGCCATGACTTATAAATAGTTACGTGGCCCATGCTTTGCGAGGGTATGTTTGGCCAAAATACGGCCGTATTCGTGCCGTGCATATATGATATATACGATATTTTCGAGTTCAATTCATGCCTGTCTCGGGTGAATTAAGCCTGTCATCATCAGCATCATTTCTCTCTTGCGTGCTGCATCAAGACTCCAACCCTATCCCCAAGCCTTTGCTATTTCATCAGATCATGACGACGATGCTTGATCGAACTCCAATTTAAATCTAATAAAAGAAGCGACAAAACTCGAACCACCTTCATCCGCTGCATCAACCGACCTAAAAGATAGAATAATTACTTGTCTCCTTAGAAACATTTTCTCACTGAATTAACAAATCTTCCCAGCGTTCGCTCTCATGGTCCTGTTCATTCCCTTTCGGCGATTCCTGGATTAAAACTCAAGTGCAGGTAGGACCCAGTGGTCGTTCAAGCTGATCTAATTACTTTCTCAATCGGTCAAGAGCCGTCGGGATCAAGATAGAGCTCGTTGCCGAGGCAAATTTGGTTGCTTAACGCGGAGTCCACGTTGTCAGGCCGTATATGGCCAAGACCCAGTAAAGGGGCGTATCTTTATGTGACCGGTCAAAAAATTGGGTACGCAGCACACGAACGGCGACAAGTAAGGGAAAATCGTACCATCGTAATAAGGCCATTCGTTTGGAATATGGCACACGTCTCTCTTGAAAGAAGTCCCGGAATCTGGATGGAGGCACGTTTTGTGATTGGATAGCTCTCTAGATACATGATTCCACCTACAACTTACCCGGTGGGACAAATATTATAATTTTTGAAATTTGAAATCCATCTTATCATAAGAAAATTATGAAATATTAATAAATACAAGTCTTAATCACTAGTGATTTCATATTATATACTAATTATTGGATGCTATAAAATGCTGCATAATCGCTTAAAAACATAGGACAAGAACGATACAAAAATTTATTTCAAGTTCCAATTCTCGATTTCACTTGAGACTCTGAATTTATTTATTGATTTTGAAATTTGAAACTTTCCCTGCATATCCCATAATTTAGAAACAGTTGTCACCAATTTGGTTCTCAGGTTCCAATACTATACTGGATCCATGCTCATCCCTACGTGGAGCTGAGGAAAATCAAAGTCATTGCGACTGTCGTGATTAAACGTAGGAGAGGGAAAGAAGGTATTCATGGCACCAAACGATTCGCTGACATTCCCCCATCGCGCCATTAACAACGGTAGCTGTCTTTAACCAACCAAAGCTACTGGTCATTCTGGCCACGGGACCCGCGGCGCGCACTTCCCCCCACTGGTCCGCGGTTTTTCATCGGAAGCTTTGCTTAGCTTTGCCCAATTCAAACAATACAGCGGACCCGTCTGCTGAAACGTCCACAGAAGGCTCACGCGTGTCAGAAAGTGGAAAGGAAATCCGGGCTAAGATTCCTGTCCCGGTCGGTGTCAGTCTCTTTTACAGAGAGGCCTCCGTTTTTGGACCGACCCTCTAGTTCGCGTACATGTATCCGGTCCTATCTCAATTCTCCCTCCAACTGAATGCGACTGTGATGTGTTAAAAACCCAACCCTGTCGAGACAGTTGGCAGCGCATTCTGATCTCCGTTTGAAGTATCGCGGGTTCAGTTCAATTGGGTGCTGAATGCTCTGTTTTCTCCTGCTGGAGGGGTGAGAATTTGGGTGTTCCTGAGGGAGTTTGTGCTTCTCGGTTTGCGCTTTGAGGCTTCGTTTGGTGTTTGGGTTTGGTTTTTGATAATGGAGGAGAGGTACGAGCCATTGAAGCAGTTGGGTTCTGGGAATTTCGGGGTGGCCAGGTTGGTGAGAGATAAGAAGACTAAGGAGCTTGTTGCTGTCAAATACATCGAAAGAGGAAAAAAGGTAATCGTTTGCTTTTGTTTTTTTGGTCAGTTTTTCTTTCATCCCAGTTTGCTCAGGACTTAAGATGCACTGAGAACAGCAGTATCAATACGTTTGACTGATCTGTACAGTGGTAGAAGGTCAGGATATCAGCTTAAAGTATAAATGTGTGAATTTTAGAAGCGCCTCGTTTTTCTCAGACCATGGTTGTCCATCCCTATGCTGATTTTTGGAGAAGATGGCCAAACATCAACAGAACTTTCGGTCGCTATGATTAAAACCGCAACAGAAGCTGTATTTATTTATGTGTTGTGTAGCCTCCGAATTGCTTCAGTATTGCAAGTCACTGTATCTGTTGTTTTTACACATCCTAGTGGTGTCGTTGTGGTTAGCTCTTTTGATATCTTTAGCTAGTAATGTCTCTTGAAGGATTTGATGCTTTAGAATTTTACATAGGAAGGATATTACGTTCTATCTATCGGATGAAAAGGCGGGAAAGCTAGCTTCTGAGCTGTGAATGTGTATCTTTAAATTGTTTTGGTATTCTTTCAGGGATTTTTTGCCACATTTTCCATGTAGAAGGAACTGCATTTGGAATCCATCCGTCCTCAAGTTTCCTTTCAGTGTCATATTAGCTTTGTGCTTTGATATAGTTTTAGCCTTGTCATTGTCTTGGGATAGTTACTTTTGTCATTTTCGTCGTTGTGCATGTGTTTTGCCTCATTCTGATGCTGTGCAATCTTGTTTCAGATTGACGAGAATGTTCAGAGGGAAATTATTAACCACAGATCGCTGAGGCACCCAAATATTGTTAGGTTCAAGGAGGTAATGGGACTAGTTTCACGTCTTTCACCATATGATGAGATGGACAGATTAGATGAAGATTTTGTGGAACTTGAAATGTAAAAGCATGTCATGCTAGTCTCCACTAAATCTATAGTTTGTAAATCTATTTCAGTTATCTGTTTCAAATAGTTGAATGGAAGAAATTTAGGTAGTCGTATATCATGCCTGTTATGTGGTCATGGATTAGCTTTATTGAAGTCTCTAAATACTAGTTGTCTTTGCACGTCTGGCATACTGAGCAATCAACTCAACTTTAAGATAAACCTACGCTATAGTTTTAGTGGAATGTGAATAGCACAATAGATGCAAACTGCATTGTGCATTGTAAAACCTTAGTCCTATAGAATCCCAACCTAAGGTGTTATGAGGTCTTTGGAATTGCAAAACTCATCGCATTGTGTGGTAGGGGAAACATTACCACCTTCCATAGGATAAGAAATTCAATGTGATGAAGTGAATTTTGTGCTGCCCCTGTTGAGCTGTGTAAAGCAGGTACACCTCCTCACTCTTGTGGCCGCACTGCAGGTTCTGTTGACCCCAACACACCTTGCAATAGTCATGGAATATGCAGCTGGAGGTGAGCTTTTTGAGAAAATATGCAGTGCTGGTCGGTTTAGTGAAGACGAGGTTCGTGTTTTGTGCTTTCTACAGAATTAATTCAACATTCGTCTCCTTGCATCACATCGTCATTGGAATGGGCTAGACTTTTGGGTTATTCGTATTTCATTTCCTAAATCGGCATCCCTTTGCAACAGGCTAGGTTTTTCTTTCAGCAGCTTATATCAGGAGTCAGCTACTGCCACTCCATGGTGAGGTTTTAAATTGACAAGTTTCGCATCTTAATTGGCAATGGATTTCCTCGTCAAATCATCCTTCTTTCTTGTTTCAGCAAATTTGTCACAGAGATCTGAAGCTGGAAAATACTCTTTTGGATGGAAGTCCAACTCCACGTCTTAAAATATGCGACTTTGGTTACTCCAAGGTCAGTGATATTCCAGTGGGCCCGAGGTTTAAGCTTGAGAATTCATCAGTCGATTATAGTTCGCATCTGTTGTCAAGTTGAGCTTCAAATGTTCATTCAGCTTGATTTTGTAATTGCAGTCAGCTTTGTTGCATTCACAACCAAAGTCAACAGTTGGAACACCGGCCTATATTGCCCCAGAGGTGCTGTCTCGGAAGGAGTATGATGGAAAGGTATTCATGTCTCTACAATAGCTCATTTCCAATGCTCCCAACACAATCGTTGACTCTTCCTTGTATCTCCAAAGCTAATGCTGGAAGTTCTTCTCTTACTCAGCCACTGTTCCTAGCTTACTCATGGAAGTAGATTTCCTTCACATTGCACGTGCTTGCAATGAGTAATCTTCATTCTTGGCTTGCAGATTGCAGATGTGTGGTCATGTGGTGTAACACTGTATGTGATGTTAGTTGGAGGATACCCGTTTGAGGACCCTCACGATCCTAGAGACTTCCGCAAGACCATTGGGGTAAGTTTGACTGTGTAACGAGGATAAAAAAAAGAAGAAGCCAGGGAAGTGAACATGACAAAAATGTTTTTTTAATTATTTTTTTTATTTTGTTCCATCCCCCTTTCCGCATGCATAGATTCTTCCTTTTGTGCATCATATGGTCTATGGGATGAGAACTTGGGTTCTTGTTTGTGACAGAGGATTATGAGTGTTCAATACTCAATACCAGACTACATTCGCGTGTCTGCAGATTGCAGGCATCTCCTTTCTCGTATATTTGTCGCAAATCCTGCTAAGGTAACCCCGTGCCTCTCTATTACCATTTTCTCTATGATTTGGCACTATAATCTTCATAGCATATCACCTGCCATTTGAATCATAGTCTCACCCTTATAAATTGGGATTTCTCTCTCTATAAAATGCTGAAGCGATATTCATACTTATGGCAACGTGAATGAAGTCAAGAAATTTCTGAATCATGATGGTAGTACACAGTACCTTTTCATATAGTATCCATGAAAAAATGAAACTTGACTGAAACGAAATATCTATGTGGAGTATCAACAACCTTCTATGCTGTTATGAAAGTAAAGCCATAATTTTTATGTTTTTGCTTTTTTCGTTCAAAAGAGGATCACTATCCCAGAGATAAAGAAGCACCCGTGGTTTCTGAAGAACTTGCCAAAAGAACTCATTGAAGGCGAGAAAACCAACTACGAGACCGAACGGGACCAGCCTCTTCAGAGCGTCGAAGAAGTGATGCGGATTATTCAAGAGGCCAGGACTCCCGGAGAGGGATCTAAAGTTGGTCAAGGTGTGGCTGGTCCTTCGGACCCCGATGAAGATGCTGACTTGGATTCTGAAGTTGATAATAGCGGCGACTTTGTAGCGGCAATATAATAACAGAGATCTACCGAAAAAAAACAGTTCTACTGGGATAAATTTCTCCAAGGTCTTTGAAGGCCTATTGTTTGGCACAGATTGTACGCTCATAATGCTGGCTATGTTACAAATCATGTTCTATAGCTTGATACATACTTTAATCAGTGCACTCGCGCTGGAAAAATGAAGTGGTGTTGTCATTGGCTTGACTTGCTGGTTTAAATCTTTACATGTGCATACTGGATATCTGTAGGCAACTATCTCACTACGCCCACAAAGATCTACAGCTTTCCCGCACCCATTTTAAATGATTAAGGAGAACGAACCAAAACCAAGAAAGAGTCGCCCAAAATTGAGCCATAGGCAATTAAAAAAAGGCCCCTCGAGCAGCAATGGTTTACAGAGGTAGGGGAGTTTGCTAGGCGAATTTCAAAGTCTACCCAGTCAAGAGTACAAGGACAAAAGCAGACGACTTGGGACGTGAACTCCCCGAGATAACACAAAGCGCGTTCATCATTCATTCGCATGTGCTGGGTGCGCAATGTCAAAGCAAGCAAGATGATGGATGAAGAAGAGAATATATCGGTCAGCCCTGCATCAGTTGACTTGTGGTGGCAATTGCATCAGTTCACGTTCCTATAAATTCTGCACTGCGCAAGGGACTTTGCAGCATACACCAAAGTACCCATAATAGAGAAGTGAGGAACATGAAAGGCCTAGGAAGTGAGGGTGTATGGACATTGGCGATGGTTCTGGGTCTAGCCCTTGTGGCACTGAGCGAGGTTAGGGCGGTGCACGGGGCCGCCCGGCTGAGCCCGACCCAGTGCAAGGAGGAGAGGCGGCTTGCCGTCAACACATGCAAACCGGTAGTGTTCGGGCAGCCCCCGTCGCCGGGGTGCTGCGAGCGCGTGAGGCTGAGCCACTACCAGTGCGTGTGCCCGATATTCACCCCCCGCGTGGCCAATCTCATCAACGTGAACAAGGCCATCAAGCTCTTCCAGAGCTGCGGGCGGAGGGTCCCCCACCATTTCAAATGCGGAAGTGAGTTCCCTTCCTTTCTTCCTCGCGGAAGTTCTGGATACCATTTACTTTTCCTATTCTCCTGAAAATGATGGTAACATGATGCGTTCGATATCTCCATTTCAGGTCTATATTTTCCATGAAAGCATGATCAGACAAGCCTTTCAGGAGGGACAAGCCAAGATCCAAGATTCTCCAAGTAATAGAGAATTCCCGTTTGAGTTCAGGATTGTGCACTACAGTACTTCGACTCTTGGATCAATATGTATTCACTTTTATCGAATAAGAGATGCTGTTTAATTTACTTTTTTAGGACGTGCTATTTCATAAATCAAATGGTGAGTATTTGTCAAGAGGAGCACCATTAAAATGAAAAAATAAACACGTTTCAAGATTATACATTAAATTACTTCGACTTTTGAAATATATTGACTTTTATTGAAAAGCAGACCGTTTAATTTATTTTTTCAGAATGCACTATATTCTTAAATCAAATGGTGAGTTTTTGCCAAGAGGGAGCATTATTAGAATTGGAAAGTGGGATAAGCAGCCCAAAAAAGGGAAAAACGAAGGTGTAAATGAAGAAAAAGGTCCTACCGGGAGTCGAACCCAGGTCGCTGGATTCAAAGTCCAGAGTGCTAACCACTACACCATAGAACCCCTGCGTTGGCAATTCTAGCACATTTTAGCTGATAATAACATTTTCATCTTTGTCTTCATCCCTACAGAACAACCTTTTGTTCTGGCGATCTTCGAGCCATCGAATGATTAAACAGAAATAAGCGAGACAGAGGATAAGAGGGTACGATTTCGTTTGGAAAAAGTTGAATTCAATCGTGCTGGTCGATCGCAAAAGCCTTACCAAAAGGACACTCGAAATCTGTCATCGTCTCCTTCCGAGGAGTTCCGGCTCATCAGCCGTATGGCTTTCGGCCGGAAATGGAAGGATTTCTTCAAGCACGATCGAGGAACTTTCGTTCAGGAATTAGCTTCTAATAAATATATGTCACAGGCCTCAATGACACCGTGGGATCCGTGGCGCAATGGTAGCGCGTCTGACTCCAGATCAGAAGGTTGCGTGTTCGATTCACGTCGGGTTCAAACCCCCCGAAAATCCTGCTACCCTCAGCGGATCATCTCCTTTTTTTTATATCTTTCTGCTTCTCTCTCTTTTTTCAATTTTTCTTCTCAAATCCTTCACGACGACAGATACCCAGTTTCTCAAAATTCCTCCTTGATCTCTCTCCACCTTAAGGAACCTGTCCTCTTGGGTTGGCTGAGAAACGGCGCGGAAGCATGCATTCATCTCCATTTTGATCTGCCTAGACTGCTTCAAAGAGCCACGAGTTGGCTTTCTTTTTTATCATTTCCCGTTTCCTGCTCTCGGACTTTTTACTTGCAGTACGCATCCTGCAATGCGTATAGAATAAATTGATGATAATCTTCTCCTTACAATGTTAGAGCTCATTGATGGTATTGGTAACAACTGCAGTTTGGTCAGAATGAGGAACTTTTGCTTTCCTCCGTGCCGACCGACCGACCGCAGTACTCGAACGGCAGGCTTGACTAATGGCACCTTCTCTCTTCGAGATCTACTGGCTCCCCGCAAACTACCGTCCCACCAAAGTGGGAGATGACACTGGGAAATCTAACTTTTTCTTATTTTACTAAATTTGGTAAGCAAAATCAAGTTGAGATCCGGGAGCACCCTAGAAATTTAAAGCATCTCGACACTCCGACCATCCTCGCCCTTTCGTGTAGTCCACGGGACGATGAGTACAATTTCTGCTGACTGAAGCATTAGCCTCGACTGACAGTACACAAGAGCACTTGGCTTGAGGGGAGGAGGAGGTGCCCTTTTTCTTTTTCTTCTTCTTCTTTAGTGGAAAGGGCATTTGAGTGGGGGGTCAACCATCGGTGCTCGATCGGCATTGTAGGGCAGGCCTGACCCACCACTAAGTTTGCAATAATCATTAGAAAGTTCATCTAGTTACAACCCCTTCCTGTCACTTTCTCGTAACCGAGGGGATCGAATCTGAGGCTAACCACTGTTTGAACAGGACCAGCCTCCAAGTGGATATCTGGTTGAGAGAAGAAGAACAGGACTAACCTCCACTGTCCTCTTTGGTCTGCTTAAAGTCACAGTAAGACTTTCAACCCCAAAGCTGTACAGCAGATTTTTGACTCCTGGATGCTCTAGCTAAGGACTGAGGACTTTTGAAAGAATTACTTTCTTGTGACGATGTCGAAATGAAGTTGCATTGAGTACTGATTTCATAGAAATCTCGGTCTCATATGACGTAAACTACAGCATTGTCTTGCTAAGTTGGTTTCCCTTTTGAAGGGCGAATTGGAATCACTTCATGGCTGTGGTGCAAGATTGGTGGAGCGTCTGAGTGTTTGATTATACTTGCTTCGAAATTGCGATGTACGTATTGAAGTTGAACAAAACAAACTTTCAATTGTGGAACGCTTTCATGACGTGATCTACATATGAGTAATATATCAAGAAAGCAATGCCAGCTAGGTTCTCTTCAAAAAGGAGGTTAAATATGCTTTTGCCAACTTTTTATAATTAAAATACCAATTAATTTTAGGTTACCAACTCTCATTTTAATTATTTACCAATACTTTTTTTGTTCCTTTAATTATTTGACTTTGATTTTTCTTTTGACCAACTTTTATTTAACTTGTTTAAAGCACCTTAAACTTATCGACTATCGTATGAATTTGACAATTTTTATTTGTGTGACTTACCCAGCTAAAGTTGGTGATGATTGATGAGTTATGCTCATTCAAGTTGGTACTATCTAAAAAAATATGAGCTTGACAAAAGTGCATGAACTTCTTATGGCCATTGTGGTTTGATCCATTTCCCTCCACCGATTACGTTGGCATTTTACAAGGTGTACTTTTTTCGAAGATTCTTTGGTTTGAAATAACTCTCTCATGCCTCTTTCCACCTCAAATCCCTCATTTCTTTCCCGTCCCCTCGACAAATGACAAATTGTCGTATGTTGTAGTCGATATTTGGCTATTTTGCTTAGTGGGAATTCGTCTTTCCTTAATGGGAACTCCGTAGGATCCACGACCAATACCAACAAAACCCAAAAACTGTAAGACGTTGGTCTCAAGAAGGACCACGGTCGAACAGAAGAACAACCCAATTTAGGGTTAAGGCACTTGAACATCTAGCTTATTATTAGCAAAAACGACGCGTTGTATAGACGACGAGCTTGTTGTGTTGACGTTCCCATCCGATCCCGCCTCCTTCTCCGTCTCTTCAGCTTCATAAGTTGAGTGGACTCCATACAACACATAGAACAAGCTGATCACACACGCCCATATCCCAAACCTTCGGAACGAAATTGCTTTCAGCCTCGTCATTAGGAAGATGTTCAGAAAGATCGAGGCTGAAGCCGGCCACGGCATGAGTGGTACCGACCACTGCAAGTCCCCGCCGCCATGGAAGGGGACCATGCGGTGGAATGACGCAGTGGCGATGGCCGCAAGGCTGCTGAACAGGGCCGAGCCCCACCACTTTTCAAGCTTCCAGGAGATGGAGAAGCCGAGGGAGGCGGAGGAGAGGAGGAAGAGGAAGAGTATGGTGTGGAGCGGTGGGCGGCGGCTGGTGATGACGTGTCGGCGGTAGATGAGGGCGTTGGCCACCAGGTAGAACACCATGAGAGTTCCTAGGGAGATCAATTCGAAGACTATCTCTAGATCGGTGAATAGTGCTATTAATGCTGTGCAAATTCCTACATAAGAATGAAAGAGAGGAGATTCATATGCAATTCATTTTCGGTATTAACGAGAACAAATAGGAAAGAGATAAGCTACTTGAATACCTCGTCATTAGACTAATAAATAGCATAGAGAGTAATTAAATTGGTAACCTTTTTAGCAAATGAACGCGCAAAGTTCTTTATGCAATAAAAATCATATTACTATTTTGTGATATTCCGACAACTGAAAACGATATAAATTTTGCTTTAGCCGAGAAAAAAAATCCAAACCAGAATTTGCTTATTGTCAGATGGTTCCCCATTCATGCCTTTTACGTAGGGTTTCCTTTATGGTGAGAAAATGACAAAGGAGACAGAGAGAAAGACATCATGGACAAAGGGTTAGCAAAATGCCGAGACAAACTCAAAAGAAAGCTCCTAAAATGATCAACAGATGTTCCCTTCCATATGCATAGTAATGGACGAAAGCTGATCATTACAAAAGAAAGACAGAGAAATGCGTGCTCAATTATATAGAAGAGGACGTGAAGCTTTATGCATCACATGCATTGTTTAGCAGTATCTGAAATCATTCTTTTGCATATCAGATATAACTAGTCAATTTGCTATCAATGAAGGACAAGAAGATTTTTTCTTGGTAATCGTATGAAGAGCCTCCCATGCCCAGCCATTCAAAAGCAACCCAAAGGAGGAAAAAAAGCCCGTGAATGAAACAATCAGCTGTTCAAGAAAAAGTAAATCATGGATTCGTCGAGATTTCATCTAATTCATGAGGACTTCGTATATCTTCTTTGGATATATACTCAAACATGTATTAGACTTCCGGACGATTATCTCTACTTATAAAGAAGAGGACATCTTTTGTTCAAGTAAAAGGCAACAGAAAGGAAAGGTTCACTCACCCAAGAGAAGTGTGGCGTTCAATGGTGTGCCAGTGGAAGGATGAACCTTGGCCAGCCATGAAGGAACCAGATGGGACCTCCCGATGACACAAAGATAGCGAGCTTGACCAAGCATAGCCACCACCAGTGACGCCACAATCCCCAAGCTTGCGCCTGCCCCCACTAGATTGCTCGCCCATCCCCACCCTATCTTCTCAAAGGCAACTGAAAACGATGCATCCTCCGATATCTGCACATATCAATGTCAATCAATCATCGCCAACCGACATTGAGAAAAAGGAATGTCCAATATGATGGTTAACTATATGAAAAGGGGGTTCTCCAAACTAGGGCTAATTGGTTATCTGCCATGCTTTTCCTAGTTGCTTTCCAATCGAGACTTCCGTTAGTGTAAATGTTGGTTCTAACCGGTTGTGTGTCGGCAAGTCGTGCTATCGTTGTCTAAGTGAAAGTTCCAATGACATGGTAGGCATATGCATGTAGATTTAAGGATCAATATGCCGCGTTTCACAAATTGCATATCCAAGGCTTGTATATATAACCTCATCTTATGAAAACTAATTTCTCTGAGTAAAAGTTTTATATGATGATTTTTTGCACTTATCATCGTTTTTGCATTATTAGTTCCTGCACCTTTAAAGTTTTCTCTAACCAACTAACGTAGAATAATGACAGTGATTTGAGTGATTTTACATCCTTGAAATTTTCACATAAAATGGCTTCTCCAAAAACCCTAGTCGAATTCGGACAGATGGGCTACGTAAGATGTGAACAGAACATAGACTAGAGGGGCTACTTTGCAAAGAATACCCAATTTCAAGAAGTGTCTAGACAGCTTTATCCCTTCCTTCACTAGAGCTATATGCAAAATCGAAAGACCATCCAACTTTTAGATTGATTGATCTCTCTGTAGAAGACTGACCTTATTGTACGGAACCATGATGCACAAGGACAATGCCATGAGGCAATAGAGCAAAGACACAATGACCATGGAACCAACAATCCCGATAGGGAGGCTCTTGGAAGGGTTTTGGATCTCCTCAGCCAAGGTTGAGACTGAGTCATACCCAATATAGCTGAAATACACTTGAGCTGCTCCATTGAGCACACCTTTGACCCCAAATGGTGCTAATCCTCCTGGCCTCACCAAGTTCTTGCCATTCCCATTGTAGAACCCCGCAATTATGATGAACCCAAAGAAGACTACATGGAAGACTGTCATTATAAGGTTCAATATTGAGCTCTCCTTGGTGCTGCAAATTAAATCGTGTACAAACAAAAGAGACGTGTATCAATCACTATGGCTAAATGGGTCCAATTATAGTTAATAAAAAAATACATCCCATAATGAGCAATGGAGCTGCTTTGTCCATATGACAATAATAAAGAAAAGAATAAACGCTATCAGATGTATACACTTGGTGACAACTTCAAAATATGTTCCGTCTATCACACATAGATCCCACGAAAGTGGCCACTCTCCACTCCCACAAGAAAAACCATGAATTGGCGCATTAGTTTAATGCGTTCTCGCACACCAATGTCTTTAGAAACAAGGAAAAGCGCAATTTTCACACTGGTCAATGTTGCCGGAAGATCAAGAAGATCTCTAGTTAATAATAATCTTCTGTACTTAGCATGGATTTTAATAGAAAAAAACCAAGATCCCTGAAATTGAAAGAAGGGGGGGGCAGAGAGAGAGAGAGAGAGAGAGATAGAGGGAGATCCAACCTACGGCAAAGACAAAGGGTGAGAAGAAGCACAAGAGCAACTGCTGGAAAATCAAGCATGTTGTATCCCTTCATTAGTCCTTCCACTTCGATCCTCCAACAGGTCGCGTCATTTTCTCCCAAAGCGCGACACAGATAGTCCGTGAAGTTTCTCGCAACCGCAGCATTCGACAACACATACTCCATTAATATATTCGCCCCCGCAAAATAACCCACAAACTCACCTAGGAAGATTTAAATCCAAAAAGATAAATCGAAGTGAGAAAAGATGCGGGATTTTCTATTGTATTCATAGGTTTTCATAGGCTTTACTAATGAAGAATCTTGATTTCCGAAACACTGTAACACGATTTTCGTCTGTGCACAGTTTATGAAAACTAAACTTTTCATTAGCGTAAAGACTCAATGAAAAATCTTGACATATAGGAAATAGTGTACCGAAGGTCACTCTCAGATAGCTGAAGGCGCCTCCAGCAACCGGAATCTGGACTGAGAACTCAGTGTAGCACAAGGAAGAAAGGAGTGCTGATACCCCAGCTATAATATACGATATGAAAACTGAAGGCCCGGCTATGGAGTGAGCCACCCGACCGGTAGTGACAAACACACCGACACCAAGCATTCCTCCAACTCCAAGAGCTATTAAGTCATACCATTGGAGCTTCCTCTTCATGTCGGCACCGGAACGCAGCCTCACATGGTTGAGCTCCTGGTCTGGTGTCCATGTTGCTAGCATTCTCTTCCTTAGCCTGTGAGGTGTTTGTGAGAGAGAGTGAAGGTAGTGAGCAAAGGAGGACGAGGTGTTTTTGGTGGTGGTCATTTTTTTTTTTTGGGAGGGGGGGGGGTTGTTGGGGGAGTGTTTTGATTGAGACTGGCGCTTTGGCTGCCCTGAGGGCTTGAGGTGAAGGTCCTTAAATATGCATTTTGGGAAGACATAGGAGTGAGGATATCATATAATTTGACACATATTCTCACCACTTATTGATATAAAAAGTCATGTTCTTAGGGCTTATAGTTTCATTTTCACACTGAACCACGTGATAAACTCAAATAAAAAGTATAATTCCCTTGTCATTTTATATTTATGTGGTTGACGGCGGATGCAAAAATATAAATTAATGAGCAATGGGGCAAAACTTTCATATTCCTTTTGTTAAAAGAGCGAAAATTTACATGAAATTTCATATATTATAAAACGTACAAAAAATTGTATTCTGTCCTAGTAAGATATTAAAAAGATGACAGTCTCTCCAACCATTTTCTCTATTTTTATTGTTGAAAGTTTATATGTGCGAGACTCATATGCAGCGATTTTGTATAACGACTTATCTAAGTAAAGAAACTTTGGATAGTATATATATTTTTTCCACTTGGCTTAATTAATGGAAGAACGAAATTGTAAATTTGTAAGTAGTCCACGGATGAGTGAGATGTTCAAAATGCCCCTGGCTCTATCTTTCCTCTTGCCCACGGCTTTTGAGAGCCCCGAGACTCCCAAAAGAAATCTCTCCTGTGGAAGCATGCAAGAAAAGGTTGGAAAAGGTGCAACCATTTTGAAATAAAAACCTGTAAGAGAAATCACAAAACAAGGAAGAGGGGGGGAACTTTGACCTACTCTTTGGAATTTCCTAATATGAAAGTTTAAAAAGATGTGGCAAGCATCTAACACCTTTTGTTAAAGCAACTTGGGTCACAATAATAGTTGGACTCGATTCCTTATGGTAGTACATAAATATTCATTTCATCACAAAACAGACAGTTTCCATCATATTGAAACATCATTTGAGAGGAGCATATGATTTGTAGTTCTATGGAAACAAATGAGGATAAAAAAGTCATAGCTCCATTTCCAAGGGCCGAATGGAATCTTGCAGTTGAGCCGCATCCTCACAAAATTCCATTTCCTTCCACTTTCCTTCACATTACTTAGAAACCATTAGTTGTTACATAAATTATATAAAAAAAAGCTTTATTATTCCATATTAGTGTTCCTAAAATTAATTTAAATACATAGATTAGTTTGACATACTGATCAAGAAAAGATTAATGCAACAACACTGGAAACTTTTTGCACAATGATAAATGACTAGAACATGCGTAATTTGGCTATCTTTAGAACTCGAAATGAACATAAAACAGGGAAAAGGAAAAAACTCTATTTGCTGGTTAGAAGGTTGAAGAGCTTCCTTTTGGCTAGACAAGGGAACCATACAAAATGAAGGTGTTAGAGCTACTAGCTACATTCGCAAAGGTTAGACGAAGCATGAAAGATTCCCATGAGTCTATAGCAGAAGTAATGATTTGGACAATGAATTTCAAGTGTGATCTCCGAGCATCTCCTCAACTTGGTTGGATAATGAGTCCGAGGATCACCCACTAATCTCAAGACATCGAATGAATTTAATAGAAGATAAAGTAAGTTCTTCATACCCTCTTTTTTCTTTTTTGTCCTATACATCGTTTTGCTTTCAAATGATAGGTCAAGCTTGTACTATTCATATGAGACAGCGAGGGTACTACCTTGTATAGACACGTATTCAAGAAAATCACAATAATTTAAGGATCTTCTTAGATTGCTCCTAGTAAATCTTGAAACTATATCCTATTAAAAAGGTCTACTCTTTTTTTTTGTGTCCTTTATTCCTAGAAACCTAGCTTGAGGCTTTTTGCTAAACTCTAGTGGTATAAAGAGCTAGTAAAGAAATGGTAATGCTAAGAATAAAGTCAATTATGTAAGGCCGGTGGTGATCTTTTCTTTAATACATTAATAGATTCTTTTGCCCTAGGAGGCCGGGGTTACTGATGATCTGATCAAGCAATTTTGCTAATTATAATATATATAGATATGTTGTTCTTTCTTTTATTCTGTAAATAAATTGAATATTTTCTGTACGACGGTCATTGCTTGTGGCATCCATTGATGGGAGCTAGCAATTTTGCTGGTCTTTAACCATGCTTGGAGGGTTCTTGATTCGTAATTTATAGAAGGTGGACACGTACTAAAGAATGGTAGAGCTCAATTGATTGTAAAATATTCATTAATTTACTATGAATAAAGCATGCGCATCTTTATATCGCGTGAATGGACCCACCTAATTAAGGGGAATTGTTGACCATATGACAATAAAAATAATAATAATAATAATAATAATAATAATAATAATAATAATAATAATAATAATAATAATAATAATAATAATAATAATAATAATAATAATAATAATAATAATAATAATAATAATAATAATAATAATAATAAATAATAATAATAATAATAATAATAATAATAATAATAATAATAATAATAATAATAATAATAATAATAATAATAATAATAATAATAATAATAATAATAATAATAATAATAATAATAATAATAATAATAATAATAATAATAATAATAATAATAATAATAATAATAATAATAATAATAATAATAATAATAATAATAATAATAATAATAATAATAATAATAATAATAATAATAATAATAATAATAATAATAATAATAATAATAATAATAATAGAAGAACTATAGCTTGTGTTTTCTATGCATTGAACCTAGGACAGTTCAAGTCAATGGGTTACTAAGGTTCACCTCTGGTATGAAAAGTTTGCGATTCTCTTGTTATTTTAGTTTCCTAGATTGGTAAAGTGGAATGTGTGTCCATAGAAAATTCTATCCAGAATCATATCAAAAGCTGGCGCGATGCTCTTGAGTAATTATTTCTTCAGCTTCCAGAATTCAAATGTAATTAAATATGGACCGTCTTCCCAGGTGTCAAAGTCATAAAGATTTGGCTTGCAATCTCCTACTAGAATGTACCCTTTTTCCGTCTAGCGAAACTCATAGCCCCTTAGGGTATATCCTCCAGTAGTTTCCCTTTATTTGTGGATGTGCAAGCATAAAGCAAAATTCACTCTCCCACTATCCCCTTAGGGTTTGCTTTCAGTCGAGGTCCTCCGTTATTTTACTATTCCACTAAGTCTCGACTTCAAGTAGCATGAGTAACCGGTAAAGCTGGATTTGAGTATTGTTTATATTGACTGAAGCTTTTGAGAGAAACATCATTAAATAGACATGATTGCACGACATGTTATACGCATCATATAAAAGATATAATTCTAGTATAACTCCATTTGTTTTCACTATTAACGGTGATAAAATGAATCATATATTACGTTTCATATTTCATTGCATGTTATCAGTTATATAATTATCACACGTGATCTAACTTGATTCGATACTCCTAGTTGGCTATAAACAAGTATTTTCATTAGCATGAAATATTTCAAGTTGATCGCAACTTGTGTGTAATGATCGGGTTACAAGTCTAAAGTGTCACCACTCCTTGATATGGACGAATCTAATTCACACATTTCTTTTCTTTTTAACTGGCTGAGAACGAAGACATTGAAATAATCATAACCTAAGGACGAGGGCTTCAATTGCTCTATCATATTGTAAAAGTGGATATCTCAGCTTGAGTGAATAGAAGATGAACCATTAAATAACAAATTTAGACAAGTGGAGCAAGTGGGCAATGAACACCATCATCTCAACCAATAGAACTTCGTCCGATGAAACCCTCTTTTTCCTCAACCCCAAGTATCTAAACAAAGTCAAACTCCACTCTTTTCTTGAGATCAAACCAAACCAAATCTCAAACCCTAAGCGATTGGCAAAAAGGGCAGAAGCTAGGTAGCTAGTTTATAGCTTATAGCTTATAGGGAAGCTTCTTAATAGTTCCTTGCATGCTTAATTAATTCTCCAATCAACCTTGAATAATGATTACAACATCATCCCCCTCCTTTGTCAGCCCTTAATTATAGGTTCCCAAAATCTCCTTTTTTCATCCATATGACTTGTAATAGAGAATCCATCATTCGAGTATATTGGGCTGGGATTGAGTGGTCCATGATTCTTTCTTTATATCTTTCGTATCACATGATTGGACCCTCTAATAATTTGTAATGTTTGGGGAACATTATTTGTCAACATCTCTTGGATTCTCTTCTTCTTTCCTTTTCTTAACATCTTTCAGTTTAATTCATTAACAAACTGTTTCAGGATAAATACCATGATTTTGGGATGATATACGCACACAAGTGGGGAAATAATCACTTTCTCCTATTGTTCATCAAGAATTTCATATGCATTGGGTTGTTCGATGATAATATTTTTTGCATCAATTCATGCATAAATAATCCTTACTTTGTTAGTTTCTATTTTTGACATACAATGGAGGCTTGAGGGTGTGCTATCAATGATAACCACTCGAGGAGCTTTCTTGATTGTGACGGTCGTGCTTGATTGAGTGTAACAAATGAATGTCATGATGGTTCCAAGTGAAATCGTGGCATCTAATGAATATTAATTATTCAAGATAAACATCGGAGCACGGAATTTAGAACCAATCAAATCTCATACTTTTTTTATACCTATAATTATGTGATTTGATCTCTAATGACAGCTTCCAGTTGTCTTTCTGGAAGCAATTCTGGAAAGAAAATGTTAAGGGGAAATTTAAAAGATAATTTGTTCACGAGGTTCATTGCATTCTCTGCAGATAGCTTTTATCCACATTCATTCATATTTCTGGTTAGAGGGTAAAGTAAGATTCAGCAATACATGTGATCCATTTACATAATTTAAGTGTATATTTTGGTGATATGTGACATCATTCCCAGGAAAAACCTGGTTCGAGAGAGCATAAATAGGTGTAAGAATTAGGACCTCAAAATAATATAAAACCGTGGAAGTTAACATCTCCTTGTCGGATGTCTTTTCTAATCCCTATCCAAACAAAGCACATAAAATGAAAGGACTGGCCGACTTAGCGACACTTAAGTGCTTCTTCAACTTGCCTTGATTTTTGGCTATTTTTCTTCCCTCTTGCCTTGCCATTGGTTAAATAAAAATGTCGGTCGGTCCATGCGTATCCTGATCTTCGAAAAGTCCAAAAACACTAATTAACCCATTGGACTTTAGTTAAATACAGCATTGCTTTCTAGGGTAACCAACAAAGACAACTCAATATCTGATTGACAATGGGGCTATGTGTGTTTGTCCCCATTTGGATTGGGGTTTTTTAATCATATCTCACGCCTTAGCGAGATCGCATACACATGAACATAAAAACAAGAGTGGAATTTCTTTCCTTGTTTTTCTATTCAATTGGTGGTTAAGTTTGCACTCACAGGTGTAGTTGGAAGTAAGCAGTGGGAGCCAAAATTTCCCCCCCTTTTCTTTATAGTGGATCATTTGAACTTTTCATTGACTCATCCCTCACCTCTCCCTCTTGCTAGTTGTTGCCACAACATCTGTTTTGCATTAGAGGTCATACTAAAAAGTGTTTTGTTTTGTTATCAGAAGAGACAATTTTGCTGATTAAAATGGTGAAATAAAGAATAGAAGCAAAGTCATCTCTGATGGAACAAAGTGCCCCTTTTCCTTTTCTTTGTTGGGTGGAGAGAGAAGCGGGGGGTAGAATTCACGCCAGGTAATCTTTATTTACAAACTTATTCCGCATTACACAGATTCCTTGGATTAAGTGGGTCACAGTCTATATTTGGACAAAAGCCTTAAATTATTTATATTAAGCCGAATCATGGTTTTTCCTTTCTCCTTGCATCAGTATAATTACATAGAAATATAGTTTATGCTCGATGTAAAGATTCGCTAGTGTGATAGAAATGGAGCATGGAGTTAAATTAGTGAAACCCTTCAGTTGATCCATGATAATCATCAAGATTAGGCTTTCGAAATGCATTCAACAGTGATTCAACATATAAGAACTTACACAATTTGTTATTTGGCAGCATCCAGACCTTTTTATGTTAAGTGCAAGATCCAACAATGATCAATCTTACTTTACCAAAAAAAAAACAATGATCAATCTTAGAAGTTTTCTTCAAAGCCTGCAGAAAGGATGCATATCTTGAACTGTGATAGCCAATCTTGTTCTGACTACTTTATCGATTTCCAAAATCATGAATTTTCTATTCATTAGCCCTAAACAGGTCCCTTTTTAGCCGTTCGACTAGGCTTTCAAGGGAAAGTGACTCATGTTTCAGGGGCCATACAGGCATCAGACCAAACAGATTATGCATTTGCTGATTAATCATGTGGGTGACTCATCACATGTGCCTCAATTTTTTGATCATTGTGTGATTACGAGAATGGCAGCACTTATGGAGCATCGATCCCAGCCTCATTGCTCATGCCGTTATTATATGCAAAAGCCTAATTTTATGGTGCGAAAGGAGCAGAAAGTTAGATTGTTAAGTGCTCCATGATCACATTCCAAATGCTATGTAACGGGCTTTTTGGCTTTGTTTTTTGTGGTGATAGCAATCACCATGAATATGATGGGTTCGAAATTAATCAGTAATAAATTGTTTGTCTATATAAATGTATAGATGTGATAGGATAATTTGAGGTGAAAACGCTCACAACTCAAGGAAGAGAATAAGACAAATAGGCTTTCTCTTTTCTTTTCTTTTCATTTCCCTTTATCGTAAATGACCACAAGATGTGCCTTTATATAAGCTTGTTACATGACTCATTTTCTTAAATGACTCATAAATATGTCTAGTATTCTGAGGAGATAGATTCTTAAGAATTTACAAAACATTAAAAGAGACGTAAAAACATGAACAGTCACGATGCATGTATATAGGACATTTATGAATCCAGCTTGATTATTAACAAGATGATGCATTCAAATTGGATTTTCCTTTTCTTTTGGATCTTATAGTGCCTGCATTCAGAATTCTCCATTTTTGAAGGGGCTACATGATTATTTTCTTTAAATTGATGAAGCCGCTTATTCAAGCACTTAAAAAGAAATTCCTCTTCAGCTATTTTAGATGCCGATCTTTATGCATTTTGAATTCCTGAACACTCAAAATGCTAAAATGGACTTTGGCATAAAAAAACAGAAGAAAATTAGAGTGCTATATATAATCTTAGCTCCTTTTTTCTCTGCAAATCAATCCGCCCCTTCTTCATTAAGATCAAATGCACCCACTAAAACAAAGAAAAGATCATAAACCGATGAATGTTGAATGAAAAAAATGAAGGGTAGTCACAGTAGGAAAACCATCAATATAATGCGACCATATGAAGACAAGTGACAAGCACAAGTAGTTCCATGACAAATTCAAGGCATGAAATCACTTGAGACAAAAAGAGAACTTCGAAAAATGCTCTCTCATCCACCGAGGCGCTTTTCCAAAACCACGCGGTGAAGTTTCCATGGAACAAATATATATTATCTAAGATGGTCTGCCATCAAGGAAAAGATAGCCTTTCTCACCAACAAAATAAGATAGACATTGACTTATGTTTGGATTTGCCATGCGACACTATGGATCGCGAGATCTACTGATTCACACCTTGCATGTATAGTAGCATCCACGAAAAATGACCTATCCATGCGTTATTAGGATACTGTTAGGACAAAGAAAGCTACATCTAGCGTAAAAAGCATTGGTTTGTGCTTTGCATACTCCGGATGAACCAACCATCTGCCAGCTTCAGAAGCTTTTGAACCAAAAAGACCTTGCTAATGAGCAGGGCAAAAGACAAGGCGATTAGATCTTGCGCCCTTCACACTAACTTTCTGAGCTTGCGAATGCGACACCACTTTGTTTAAAAATATGCAAATCCATCCACTGCAGATAAAGTCAGACCTAATTAATCAGTACTAAGCTGTGTTATTACAGAAGTCGGCCAACTAGCAAAGCATGCACGTGCAACTCTCATGTCTAAAACAAAAGATTTGATCTATATTTAGGATTTTTTTCCCTATTTATCATGTCAAAAATTGTAACTGAACTCCTTTGAAATGAGAATATTATAACTCTGAGGCAAAATCTTAGGACAAAGATAATACTAAGTCTGGGAGCAATAACAACAGGAGAATGAAGAAACACTCTTCTAGGAGAAACAGATGACGTGATCAAAAGGAAATACTTCCAATGAAGAAACACTCTTTCTTGGAAAAGTGAGAGCCGTACAGAATGAGATATGGTCAATTAGAGTACCAGGTGCTTGTCTTTAACGCAAAAACAATAATAAGTTTGAAAGAATATTGCTTCCCAAGCATTAATGTGTTTCAACATTAGTCGTAGAGCTAATCAAGAGGAACCCCAATAAGAAGGGAATTTTTCATGACTAAAGAAGAAAGCCTCCGGAGGAGAGAATTTTGTCCAGGGAAATCTTCAATGTGCCACTAATGATCACTTTAGAGAAAGTTAGTGTCTTCAGGAATGAAAAGAAAGCAAACTTTGCAAGAGAAAAGCAGACCTAAGAAAAATATTTATGATACATAATATTCCCATTTAGGCAAGGTTCTGTGTGATATGGAGGGGCATGAGGCATCATCTGACCAGAGAATGAAGGGGGGGGGGGGAATTGCAGGGAAAGGAGTGGTGATGGGAAGAGAGTCAGTGGTGGTAGTGGTGGGAAATGATGCTCTCTCTCTCTCATCGTGGGGTCTCCATTTGATTCAATTTTAAAGGTGGGTTTCAAGTTTCACGTGGAAGTTTTTAAACCATAAGTTATGATAATCCACAAAATGACGTTGGGATGCTAGGGTTTTGGCGATGGGAAAGCTGAGCATTGGTTATCATGGAGATAATCAACTTTCACTGAAAAGAGAATCAGAAATTTCCCCGGCTGCTTCATTAGAAGATTCATGAAACCACTGAACCCTCAGTTGTGCAAGAATCTTTCCCTTAAAATCAGGGGAGGACCACCCCCGCAAGCCGAAAGTTCAAGCCCGAAAAGTAGCAGATCACACTCCATCGCATGCTCTTAGTTTCACACAGTGCCTGAGTACTGCCGAATGCTTTCAGCAATGCATATTTTGGCTGAAGAACTACTCAGGGAATGCTTGGTAAAAAACTCTTGTAAGTTTTTGGCTTTTGTAATTCAGTAAGAACAGAATTTTGTGGAAAGCGCAGTATTTAAAATATTATGATTCACTAGGTTCTTTCCAGACAATCATTAGCAGCCTGGTAAGTTGCTTGAAGAAAGATTGAGCATGGTAATATTGTCAGCACATGCAGATGTGCCTTAATGTCTATGTCTATGCCCTGTGTTTACATTAGTCAGCCAGCAAAAGGAGTATGTTTTCCCTTATGGAGTCATTTCACAGTTGAGATATGTCATCAGTAGTGAAACTTAGAAGTAATATATGCTCGGTCTGACTAGCCTTGCATTACACTTGAGAAGACCATTCTTCGGAGTCATTGATAATCTGACAATTAATTCAACATAACATTAAGAAATATTTTTGCAACTTACCCACTTCCATTGGATCCATAAAGAGTTTCTGATATGCTGAATCCTACTGTGCAAGGACAATGGCAACAGAACTTGATTTGCACACAGATACATAACATACGATTGATTAGTGCTGTACCACCACAAGAATTGCAAACTGAAGGACTAATCCATTGCTTCATAAATAGCACATCTCTATTCTCGCACACGCGAGAATTCAATGCCACGATAATGATGCACCTAGAGAGGATTTCTGTTGACATCTTTGTACAGAAGATACCGACTCCTGGTTCTACCAAGCGCAGCATACCTGTCATATAAAAACCAAAGGAGTTAATTCCTCTGAGAAACAAAGCTCGCACTAAGTACAATAAGAGTCAACTAACTAATCCATGGATGGTAGGAGAACGGTATTAATTGCTCCTTCTATTCGTACCATTGAGGCACAAACGGTGCCATCCAAATGACATCGCCTGCTTGAACTGGGTACCTATCAGGAATCAATCAGGTTAAGATTTGTACTATAATTCACAAGAAAGGAGAACAATAGCAAGGAAAAAAGATCCTACTATTAGGTTATTCAAAAGATTTCAGTAGAAATCTCCAACCACGCAGCAGTAATTTCAGGGTGAAAGTCTTACCAGCTATCGCCTAAACGATAAATGCCCTGTCCCTCCAAAAGCAGCAAACCATGTTGATTGTAGTGGACCTCCTGCAATAAGAAATCTTACAGTGCTTAGTAAGCTGCAGGCCAGAATAGCTAGAACGTCCAATTAAATCTAGGAGGCTGTTCAGCGAATCCTGTGCAGAAAGCTTGCCATTCAACAGAGTTAAAGTCAACCAACAGGGTATGTCAACAATGACTGACTTGAAAAGGTGTACTAATAGCATTATTTCACACAAATTCCATAACTAATTGTCAGTAGTGATGATTTTCCTACTTGTGCATTTTATAATCACTTATTCTATATTTGTTAAGACAAGCTGACTATCTACAGGAACTTCAACATGGCCAAGCTGAAGGTTTTACTTGGTTTTCTTATATTTTCCACCAAAAAAAAAAAAAAAAAAAAAAAAAAAAAAAAAACTACTCTACGCTATAGAGTTGGTAGAAGATACTTTATACTACTTTTTTCTTCATTGTTTTTCTTTTCCTACTCTTGATCAGGGCAGTTGCCCAACATTACATGGTTGAGACGTCCGGAAATTCAATCCCCCACTTTGGGTTTCTTTTTTTTTTTTTTTTCTGAATTTTAAAACTTGAATCACATAATTGACCTAACTTCCTTATTGATTTTTTTGTGGAAAGTCGATCCTTTTCCTTAGTTTAAGGTATGATTTCAAATTAAAATTGAAAAATTGTTACATTAACTGTAAGCTTCTCTTTTAAGCATGAGCATATGTCTATTATAAACCATTTTTTTGCACAGGTAATCATGTATTTTACAGCATTTTGATATACTCCTAATCTAAATTTGGACAATTATGATGTGAAATTGGTCATGCACTTTTTAAAAAAATTGTCTAACTTTTCCAAATTGCAATTTACTCTAATCCAATAGTTGGCTTAACTTAATAAGATGTGATAACGTAAAGAATGAAGCTAAGAAATAAAATAGAAACACACGGTTCTCCGACAGTTTGAACTTTTAAAACAAATTATCTCCACAGTCAATTAAGTTGGTATCAGAGTTGGATCTCGAGTTTGATTCCTCTCACTGCTCTCCATCCATCTATGAGTTATCCCATGAGCAATCAACTATTCTTTTACTCACAGGCAGTAGTTCACACACTTAAAGCCTTTGTCATCAAATAAAACTTCACATCAAGAGAGTTTTTTTGATGTGCAAATGTAAACAATTTCATCTTTTCATCATTTAAACTTCTAGAACAAATTATCACACTGCCGAACTTTAGTGTGATTAAATTTTGTTTTGAAGGACAAAAATTTTCAAGTAGATTTTACATCCCGTGCATTGCTCGGATCATGTTCTAGTACTCAACCAAATTTAATTTCCAAAAGAAAAAGTACCTTGATGTTAAGGAATTCACCAGGTTGAAAATCCATGATCTGTATTCAAGAATAAATAATCGGGTCAGAGCAAACGAGTGTTAGATCATCTCTAAAATATTTAACTTATGTGAAAATGTCAAATGCTTATGACCTCTAAATTTTGGGTGGCCAAGGTGGAGGGTAGCCTTCATCACTGACCTCCAATTTTTGTTAATGTGTTTGCAAGCAAAAGCCATTTTAAAGCCAATTTGCAAAAGCTAGAAAAAGAAGCCAGAGGCAGCAGCTGCTCCACCAGCTTTTGGCTTGTGCTTTTTAGCTTCTTAATAAAATAAATGCGACAACATCAGGATTATCTAAGAAAAATTTTGAAATATAAAGTAATAACAAATTTTGTTTTGAGTTCTTTTGAGTAGCAACAAATGAAAGTAGATGATGGCATTTGTTCACATAATTATATTTGAATGAATAAGAACAACAGCTCAAGCAAAAATCCAAAAGATACACTTTAAGAGGGGAAATAACAGAGTCTAAGCCACCCCAACAAGGCTCTAGGCCAAGTGTGAAACATGGGATTAGTATGCTACACTCTACATTTCAAGACAAAGTTTGATAGAAATGCATCCCCACCACTTGGAAATTGCCTTGTCAAATCACATTTTTTCAGCTGGCTATTAGATGCACTACTAAGAGTAAGCCCTGACAGAATGATAGGACTGCAAAGCTGACAGAATGATAGAACTGCAATGCCAACAAAGTAGTTTAGGAAGACTATCATGGCTTACGTGAATGTTGAAGTCATAAGCAATGGAGGTAGGAAGAAGCTTCCTAAGTTCGAAAACCTGGAGGCACCAGAAGAAATGAAGAGACACAGCATTGTTGAAAATGATAATATCCACCATGAGTACAACAAGCAAATTGCACGAGAAACTGCTAACATCTGGCGGTCAAAGTTAGTCAAAACCATTCTTTCCAAAAATTCTGGGACAAAATAAGGGGCTGTGAAGAGATGATATCTGAATATTGTCCCCGACTAACCTCTCCTGGAGTTTCCAGAAGTGGCTGCTTGTCTGTCGAACCAACAATCACCTCAGCAACATGACTGTCCAGAGAGGCATATCTAATAGGAAAACCAATTTCTGTTAGTACTTTTTAGGAACAAAGAGACAGACCTGACTATCGGCAAGATTTAGGACAACTGCGTTTGCTGTTTGCCATTTAACCATATGAAACACCAATAACTGAACCAGACCTCATATATGACTGAAGGTGCACTACATATGTGGGGGAATCATCTCTCCCTAAAGAAAAAGATCATAGTTGATTACTAGATCTAGTGGAGGCTGGAACAAACCTTCGTTCAAAGACCACCAGAGTAGCAGGGGCATCAGAACTGAGAGAATGCTCAACATTTGGAGGGAGATAAGCATATGAATCAACCTAAAGATAGAACACATGATAAGAATCTTGAAAGACCAACATCAACAGATAGAACCTTACCAAAAAAAAAAAAAAAAAAACATCAACAGATAGAAAAGAGAATAGTTATCAACATTGGAACTGAGGACCATATTATATACATTATTACTACTCACAAAAAAAGCAGCTTTAGCTACTCCTCCCAGCTTCAATAAAATAGTGCTTCTCATGCATGCAAAATCGTTAATGTAATTAGACACCATAAAAAGTAGGTATCTTAACATTCATAATTAACTTAGCCAATGCTTGACATTGTCGGTAGGAAGGTAAGAAGTGGTAAACTCTTACCTAGACTCAAGAGTTTTTGGGTTCAACAATCGATAGCTACCGTCTCCCTCTATTTGCTTAATTTTTTTATTAAAAAAAGATTGCTATCCAGGCCACATCACAAAGGTCTTCAAAGGAATGGCGCTGAAGTATCTTGATAACTTGATGGTCATTCATAACTCATATGACAACATTATCATGCAGCAGATTTACAATAATAGTCTACACTGACACTTCCTGGTGGCTTCCCATTAGGTGTGTCAGTTGGTATGTTAATATCAAAGATTTAAAACTTTCTTTTAGCTTCACCTGCACGAACTCAAGCATAAAATAAATGAGTGAGAGTGTCCATACTCCAACACCACTGCATGTGCAGCTTAGGAAAGAATTGACAATAGCTATGACCAATTAATTCAGTTCCAAAGACAATGACATAGTCATAGTCCGACAAATTACATGTTATCAATTGACAGATATAAGCTCAGATTATCATACCATCAGCCATTGGCTGTTGCTGGACATAGTGAGAGAGACCGTACCCTGCACCACGAATAGGAACCTAAACAAAAATTGAGCTCTTGAGTTCTCACTGACCAATTTTTTTAAATAGAAGTAGATTTCAATTTTGCAAATCTCTAGCAGAAAAGATATTTCTTGGGGCAGTTAAACCGAGAATAATAATGAAAATAATACGAACAGCATATGGACCTTTCTATGTCACTAGGAGGAAGTCCTGATCTTGAATTTTCTGCACAAAGCATAGTCGTAAAACGTAAGTGATACCATATGATCGTGAACGGGACACAAGTTGAGTGAAATTTGAGCAATTCTTAGAGCTATATAATTAAGGAGAATCGTTTCAACTAACATTCATAACCAAGACATACCCCCGTAGCATTAATGCCAAGTTAGGTAGTAACTTCCCAAAAGGGCTGTGTATTGTTCATTTAAGTGGCAGCTACATACACCATTTTATGCTTAACTTAGAGACCACTAATTCAATCTGATGCAAAATCCTTATAGAACAGCTTAAGACAGAGAAATAAAAGACATCAAACCATGGTATCAACCAGACCAGCTGCCCAGATAGCAGAGACATGATGTAGTAAAGAACCACAAAGAGATGCAGCTTTGGAATTTGTCTCAGATAAGAGAGACATAGGAACTGATTCTTGATCACCATTGTTTTGAGTGTCTTTTATGGTCTCCACTATCCATGAAGCTTTCAGTAGTCTTTCGATATAGATGGTAGCTTGTCGAATATCAGGACCCCCTCAGTTTGATTGATTCTTGATTGCTTCGATCTTAAGGGTTTTCTCTTCCTTTTTTTGGGGTGTACTCGATGGATTAGTATAAAATGCATAGGAGGTGCAGTGAATGGTAGCAATAACATTCCATGCATACACCATGAGCTTCATGCAGCTGCTGATACCAAAGAAGCAGGCAAACCTTGCATTTTCGCTAGATACATGACAAAATGTGAACCCATTGCTGGCGTTATTAAATATGCTGCCAATGTGTTAGTCCTGAGAAAGGTATTTAAAGAACTTCAGCAACAAGACAATTCCTGCCCACATAAGCATAAGATCTAACAATTACCAATTGGGTAGAGGGCTGAATACTTGACTTTCTGGCGTTATTAGAGCATGGTCTGTTCTGTAAACACTTCTGGTGAAACCCGGCAAATCTGAGAAGGGGGGGAAGATCTATCAATGGAAACAGAAAAAGAGAGAACACACCATTTGCCTTGGTAAACTTTCGATTTTATCATCAACAGAGATAGCCAAAAAAAGGAAAAAGTTGAGGTTTTCCTCAGAAAATCTCTTCACATGGTCTAGGACCAATTCAAGGCCCCAAACAACCAAACTGTGGCAGTTAGGGGAACTCAAACAACCAAACCATAGCTTGAGAATCTTTACAAATTGTTTTGCAGCTGAAAATTTTGCGGACATTGAGTCTGATAGATATCCACCTTGAGCAGTAAAGGTAGACTAGGATTCATTATCCAATTTAAATCATTAACTTCGCTGAGAGAGAGAAAAAATTTCACAATCTAAACTCGACCATTTCGTGAGTCTATCAAGAGAAAACACATGCTGATTCAAATGTTTCTCATTTCCACGAATCATGTCATGGTCCTAAAACAACACAACCAGCCTCCATGAAACCCCTCTGTTCATCCAAATAAAAAAGACCATGAGTTTGATCTTAATAAATGTGATCAAAAAGTATACACTGGAGATTTAAGTCAAAGTACAATTTAAAAGAAACTAAAAACTATACCGCTTCACCCAATGAAGAAATCATCTCAACTTCCGAAATGGATTAACAGAAAAAGAATAGAAAAGCTTAACTTGAAAGACAAATTGATTTGGAAGCATTATGAGTAAGCCTTTTGCAGTCGCAAGGAGCAAGATTAATCAGAATCTGCCATTTCCAAGATTGACAAATCTACTCATTGTAAATAGCTTCCGAACCTTGAAGGTGAGAAGGGGACAGTGTAGGATTCGTGGCTTTCCAGTACAAGGGCCTCGACTCCGAGCCCGGAATTTCTTTGATGATTGAAGGCGCAGCGCAAAACCCATCTCCACTCGAGGCAACTCTGAACAGACCTGAACGATTTCGACCCACAAAATAAATCCCTCTGCCCAGTAAGAAAAATCAAAACTTGAACACAGAATCAAGCTCCGTTAAGCAGATGCATTCGCATAGCTCTTGGTGATTTCCCCACGATTCCTCCACAAACAAACAGACAGAAAGCAGGGGAGGTCGAATAGAGAGACAGCGTCTGGAGAGGGCATTCACTGAGTGTGACGAAGAGGATTTTCAGAGGCTGTGGCGATCCTGAACAAGCAAAGGGACGCCTCATCCTGAGCACGAGCGCGAGATTGAGGTCGAAAATGCGAGTGGGAGTTGCGAAGTTTCGGACTTTTCCAGTTCCTTTCGCCTTTTTCAGTGCCTTCTGCGTACGTTGTCTGGTTCTGAAGTCAAATGGCTTCCCACGTTGGAAGCTATAGTTTAGACCGGTGAACATGAATTGCTCAGGAGCACGAGGCGCCACTTGTCTGAACCCACGTCTACTCTACTGAATACACGCCAGTGGTTGGCCTGGTGGGACCCGGAAAATCAACAGTGCAGGCCAACCCTGTTCAGTGGACCAGGATCTACGTGAGGAATTCCCAGGAGCAAGTTTCCCAAATGGCAATCGATTCATCAGCATTAAGGCTCTATATTTTATTTTTGCATTTCCCTTCGCTCTTTCCAAGAAGATTTATTGGGCTAACAAATAGATGTGAAGTGCTATAAAGAGAAGGCGGAAAATAAGGACATTTTATCAAGAAATTTTATGAAATTAGATATCATGATATCTCAAGTCCTGATACGATAATGTATATTATAATTTGAGATTTTTAAAATAATTGTCATACAATCTCGTAAAACTCTTACATTCCAAAATCTTTCTAATCCTGCTAATTGTTAGAATGAATTTTCCAATGTGGTATAATTCAAAATGCTGCACGTGTTCAGAACTTCACCTTTCATCACCCGCATGCGCCCGGGGCTCTTTTTCAAGATAGTAGCATGAATGAGAGAAACTAGATAGAGAAGAGACTAACAAAAATGGTGTTCCTTTCGCATTCCAAAGAGGCAATTATCCAATAAGTTTTGCCGGGTGGAAGATAAAAACGCATTTGACTTGTTCCTTGTCGCATCTTGGTTGACCCAAAACTTGCATATGCAACTGAGCAACAGTCCAGACTGTTGTTTGAACCAGAGCTGCATTACTTCCATTTTCTTTGTTGTCTTATGAATGTCATCAACGTGGTCAAGTTACTGTCTATGATGATGAGCACATCTAGATCATTAGACTGCATTGAGAGCTGTGAAAAAATTTGTTGAATTGGCAAGAAGTTTTTCTTTTTCAAGCTAGGTGGATCAAGGAATCTCTGGCTTCTCAATTAATACTAATACAAAATCATTGATGATGAAACTGAAAGCTATCGAGAGCACAGCTTGAGAAACACACTGTATTTTTGCAGACAGATGTTTGCATCAATCAGGTTTGCATGGTGAAGAGCTTTCTTCTCAACTACCGACAGTAAGCTAAAAATTCTCGTTGAAACTTTGGATAGACAGTAGAAACCGGCATTTCTCAATGAACCAGGCATACAAAATAGTAATCACAAGAAAGAATTTCTGTTCTATGTCGAATATCTGAAATTACATGCTCTCATAACTTCATGTCCGAGATGAGTTTTACTGTTCTTTCAGTTCAGTACTCTTGTTTCCACAATTAAAGCCTCCTCACCATGGAGATTCACCTCTGCTTCCGAAGCGCAGATAACATATTTCCCCAAAAAACCCATTTTTTTGGCACCTGAGAGAAGCAGAGCTTTAGAACCTTTTCTCTTACCCCCTTGTGATATCCTCTAACAGAAGACACAAGAAAGCATGCTGACTTTACCTCCAGGCTTTTCGTAACTGATTGCCCTTTATTGCCCGTTGATCCCCTACTGCTCTTTTTTCTTTTCTTGCTGTCTTTCTTCGCTTGGAAACTTGTCAAAGATTGTAAAAACCTTTTGATCGAGGTTTTGTAGTTTCCAAGACAAGACGGAGCCATCTCCACTTTTCTTTTTCTCTGTACAGTGATTGTCTAAGAAAGTAGCTGATCAGGAAACAATGACAAGTATACTGTACACAGCTGTTGCTGAGATGCACATCTTCAGGTGCATTCGCATAATTGCAAAACTAACAATCGATAGGTTGATACTAAAAGTGTCTACAATTGTTTTCCTCTTTTGTGCGTGGTAAGGGTTTCTCAAACTCGTGATTTAGTCAAATTTCATGATCACAAACTGGACTCAGCATATACGTAATGTTATTAAGCATCTTCCATAAAAATTTTCCCAATAACAGGAACAACTTTTGAATCAAGATAACTACAGGATTCCTTACTTTGTCTGAAATTCGGTGGTTGTTTGTAGAGATAGGTGCTGGGAGTAGGGATGTGGATTCAGCGGCTGGTTGAGCAGATTCCCGGAGGTGCTGGGAGTAATGAAGAAGTTCGGCCCTTCTATTGTATCCTTTGCCAGAAAAAGTACCTTGGCTCTGAATTTGCCTTTCTCCATTGGGGTGATGAAGGTGGAGGTGGTGGTGGCAGTGGTGGTGGTGGTGGTGGTGGCGGCGGCGGCGGTAGTGATGGCGGTGATGATGAGGGCGGTGACTCGGATCTGGTAAACTGAGCTTCCTCCTTTGTGGCTTTTCCACATACACCGAGATCAGTACTGCTTTCTCTTTGCAGCATGATGCCTGAAATTGCAAACAAAAGTTGAAAAAAAAAAAAAAAAAAAAAAAGGAACAGTTCGTGTCATAGAAAAATTCAGAGAGAGAGAGAGATTAGTATTCACCATTTTGGTGGGCATTCTCAGGAAAGCAGCATCGGTCAGATGCAATGAGATGATCTCAATATGTGCAAGAACATAAATGGGTTTATATGTTTCTCATAGAAAGTATTGATGCAATTCAGTAATTTAGGTGGATTTGATGCACCAGAAGAGGATACAGATATACAAAATTTCAAGATCGACAAAATGAGAAGGCTGATAGAGAACATCACTATCTTCGAGTTGACCGAAGCCAATCCCAATGCATGTTAAACAAGGAGCCTCCAAACGTGCAAAGCCGGCAATGCTTTGACATATAATATACCCCTGTAAAAAGGATATCATTCTTGGGATCATAAAAAGCATTAATTAATATACATGTTGAGAAGGTTAGCAAAAGGTTCCAAATCCATTGGATTCTCTTTTCTTTCCGGCAATATGCTAGAAGTCACCATATATACACTTAGGAATCCAACTGCCCCCAACAATTTGACTCTTGACCCGTTC
The DNA here is from genome assembly GCA_014182375.1 of Eucalyptus virginea. Lineage (NCBI taxonomy): Eukaryota > Viridiplantae > Streptophyta > Magnoliopsida > Myrtales > Myrtaceae > Eucalyptus > Eucalyptus virginea. The sequence continues at coordinate 26,999,961 of CM024517.1, read as the reverse complement.
TGGACCAATTAGAGCGTGGACAGTTTCGTTTAGAATTTATACACCAACCAACACTTGGTGTACTCCAGCATATTTTCTGGAAACCATGTGTAACATTGACCAAAAAATTCATCCGCCGCTAGCATTTGATCTGCTTGTAGTCTTGTCCTTCTGAATGTGGTGCTAAACTATGAAGAAAATCATTAGTACGTAAGTTGCAGGAAGCCAGGCATTGCAACGTGACATGGATCAAAACTAATTCACCGGGAACATTGCTCCTGGTGACAGATTTTCAATCTTACGAGGAGTTCAACCAAGCTTTGGTGTGAAGGTGAGATTGCAGTGAGCTCTGAATAGAACAGATTCCTGAGCTTGATGATTGTCCTAAGGCCCCATCTCCAAAGCCGAAAGAGTTCAAAAAGTTTGCTTTTTCGCATCTCCAATTATTCATCCATTTGTATCCGAACCCCCAAAGAGAGTTTATACAATGAACTTTTTATCGACAGAAGATTGAATAAAACTACAATGACCACATACAGAAGCGAAACTTATCGAGTTGCATCACCATCTGAAGTCGATGGTAGATCGAATGACATATTGTATTCAGGAAAAGTTGCAGCTACGAAGTAACACAGGGTATCATTGCAATGCCATAGTAATCGCCATACAATTCCAAAGCCTCCGGAAAAAAATATCGAAGTCTTGATTATATGCAATCAACCTCCCAATTGAAAGTTACGAATCAAACTTGCTGGAACAACCCTGAACCTAATCAAAGTATTTCGATTGTATATGGTTCGATGGTTTTGATGTCTTCCTTACTTTTATCAGCATACGGAATCACTAAGTTAATCATGACCTTCGACAAATAGCTGTGCCTATGTCATCTCTACAAATTATAGACATGTAAAATATTAGAGGTGATCATTGGGTGGGTTCGAGCTTAGCTGGGATGGACCTAATGTGTTGCCTAAGATCACATATATCATAAATGATGAGGTTGAACATATCGAAATGTGTTATGAGAGAGGACTATGTAACCATTGGGATGGATACCAGCCAACAGTGAAATGTTGACGGCAATTCTTCGAGGTGCCAATCGAGCTCATTTTACATGATAAGAAAATGTGAAGAAGGTACATTCTCTATATTCCAATTTCGCATGGAATTATATTGCTCCTTACGTACTTTAATGTGTTTGAACTATCAGATTGTTGTATTATTAACGCGCAACAAGAATCTTAAATCGCTTATTCATCTCTAATCAAATCCTAAATAACATGCAGATGAGTAAAGCTAGTACATATCAATTGATATTCAAGAACCACACGTTAATTTGCACCGTTGAATCTTCATCTTTGCGTTAGGAGATTGCATGACTCAAAACCACATTCAATGACATTCTATCACATAAGTTTTCCTCGTTATCTTTTGCTACATCATTTTTAAGGTACGAATCTTGGAAAATATTTGCATCTCCAATAATGTCTTGTAGCGACATATAACCTGCATGGTCACCTGAATTAGTACTGGTAAATTTGTGGTAGTATTACCGGTATTATCTGAATTTACCGATTTACCTGACACGCAAGTTACCGGTCATCTCTTCTCAGCAACAAAATTGGGAAGTTACCAGCAGATATGAAATTTTGTCAATACAGAATTATTCCAGATTGTTAGCTGATGGGACCCTAGAACTTCGCAGGTTTGATTTGATCTTAGTCTTGTCCTTCCGTACATATGGGTGCTAAACTATGAAGAGAATCACCAATGCATAAGTTGCAGTGAGGGAAGCACATCTATGTGTCACGGGTCGGTGAATTACGATTGATCAAAACACCGTGCGGCCTTAGGATTATCAATCCCAAGTCAGCCTTACGCACGCACGCTCGAACACAAGAGTTGGATGGGCAAAGAGAGTGTATATTCACTTGTGAACAAGTTAGTTACAATAAGGGAGAGGGATCTCTATTTATACAAATGCGGGTCACATCTTAGCCGTTGATCGTCCCTCCAATCTAACGATCCATTTTGAATCCGTATCATCATTACAAGACTACACAGCAGACTACTCAATGGCTGCACACAACAAACTCTTGAGAAGACCATGGGCGTGTGTCAGAAGTAAGATCCGGGTCTACAAGGCCGTCTGATACGAGGGCAGCCGAATGGTCACGGGCTGCACATGGACTGGTCAAACATTGCTCACGGGTCGTCCATGGGCTGCGCATGGGCCTTTGCTCGTACCGCTCATGGATTGATCATGGGTTGGTCATGGGCTGTTCTTGAGCAACCCCTTTGTGCGTGATACGGCCAAACACGGATAGTCTTGGATCATGCTTCGTCCGTGGGCCGTGTCATATGCATGTATTTCCTCCAAGATAACATCTTGACCAAGCATTTCAATGTAAGATGGACTGAAACTAACTCATAGGAGCATTGCTTCTCTTTGAAAGATATTCCTAAGATTTTGCCATTTGAGATGCATCTCTTCATACTGATCAAGCTGGATTTGTGTTGGATATAATTACGCATTGGAGGAAAAACACGTAACAAATGAGGAGCTAATCTTGTGACACTTCTATGCAATTAGATGGGCTTAAGTGGGAAATTTGGGCTTGAGCTTTATCCTTTTTATTGTTTTGGCCCAATTGTTACAAACGGTTCTTCCGGGGAAACCTCAAGTCTAGTTCAAGCAAGTTTTTTTTTTTTTGGTCAGTCCTACTCTATTCCTACTCTACACTCACTCGCAGACTTGTGCCCTGCCTCTTGCAGGGCGTGGGAGTCGCAACCCACTCTCGAAACTTACGCGTCCCTACCCCCATCCCCCCTTGAGGAGGTGGGGATTTGGACCCCTCACCTCCCCCTTCCATGTTGGAAGGGTGGCCACTGGGGCGAACCCCCAGTGGTTAGTTCAAGCAAGTTGATTTTATGTTAAGTTTGTCAGGGTGAAGATCATTGTTGGGGAGAGCTCGGGTACAACAATTCACCACAGTCAAACGCAATCTAGGATCAATTTCTCCCCCGAAGCTAAATCAACTAAAATTTTCTTAACCCCCAACAACAACCAGCAATGTATAGCCTCACAAAATGCAAATATAACGCCGAAATGATAAGTAGACAAAGCAAATAACGACACCAAGGATCTAACGTGGAAAACCCGATGCGGGAAAAACCACGGACCGCCCAAAAACATCCACTAATCACCAAGAATAGCATGATACACAAAGTATTCTTCTCTAGTCACACACTAGAGGCTCAACATCAATATTACAATCATATTCTTCTCACCACATAGATAGACAAACAAGTTTAGAGTAAGAAAATCTTAACCGTAACTGGAGAATTCAGAGACGGTTCTCGACGAACAAAAACCATCAACTCGTAACCCTCGGTCTCACTAACAACATACTGAAATTTGAGCCGATTCCGTCAATATTTGACTTTCGAATCAAAGCCGCAAAGTTGCAGCCCTCTTCCTCTGTTTTCTTCTCCCTCGCTTGTAGTTTTCTGTTTCTCTCTCCTCTTTTCTTTTCGGACGCACACCTCCACGCACGACACTCCACTTCCTTTTGTTTTGTTTTGTTTTCTTTTCCGTTTATTTATTTATTTAATGCTGGCTAGGCCCCACATGAAGGTGGACCCAGCCAACAACCATTACAAGCGAAAGCATCGCCTTCAGAAGCAATTCCCGACATGCTTGACAAGAGAATAGAAGTATAGACAAATTCATGTGGACCAGCAAGAGAAGTACAACAGTGATTTTTCAACAATAGACAGATGGGTAAATTCTATTATATATATGCTCAGCGTCTTCGAGGCTCCGATTCCAGGAAGCTGCCAACCCGTCTCTTTGTCGCATCCATCCTGTTCTGAATTGCCTTGTGGCTAAACCAAACCAGAATCGGGAGCAACAGCACCCCAAGCAACAAGATCTCGTAAAATGCCCAAATCAGTGTCCCTGCAAACCTGTTGGCCTTCGGGAATTCAACTATGATGGAGACGAAGAAAGTCAAGCCGAGAATGAGCACGGACAAGTAAACAATGAAGGTGTCGGGCAGTAACCCAATCGCCGTGGCCCAGATAGTGCTGATGGAGGTGTAAAAGGCTAAACTGTTGAGAACTGTGAAGAAGTAGACCTTAGAACCACCCAAGATCATGTTTCCAGCCATATGTGGTTTCTGAACAATGCTTGTGGAATTGGTGACAGGATCAGAGTCGTCTTGCCAATAACCTCCAGGAGGACTAAGCACAGCCTGGTAAGTGCCTGTTGCAATTAAAGTGGCCACCACAAGGATCATGTTGCGAGTCTGTTCGTCCCGGATTCCAAAGTACCTACTGCATTTCTCAAAGAGAGTTTCCCGCTCAAAAACTGCGATAGGGTGAGCGAAGTCCCAGCAGTTCCTAAAATGTCCGGGATTTCTTTGCGCAGTGGCCCTCCCGCGAGATGTCCAGGGCTGTCTTGCCATGGAAGTTCTTGGCATTCACCTTCACAAGGCGGTCTGTGTACATGCAACCCAAGAAGGGACGGTTTTTAAAAAGGAATGGACGGTCCTCGGTAAGCAACTTGACGACCTACAAGGCGTACGAAGAGAACATACTGAAAAACTGCAACATGTGAAGAAGAAATCCATCTGTTGTTGTCAAATATAAAGAAAAACATAATACCCTAGACTCTTGATGGGTCGGTTTCTGGATATTTTGCTGATTTGTTTCATCCCGACACCCAAGTGGTTTTACCAAAAACTATGAAAGCAAACCTGAGGCTGATTTGTGGACACTGCAATATGCAAGACCGTGTTGCCATCCTCATCCTTCCAGTCCAAGACCTCTGTCAGATACACCCGCTTCATCCATCCAAGGAGAACTTCGAATGCTTTGATATTGCAGCTCTTCACAGCAATGTGAACTGCGGTCTGGCACCGGCTCGTTATGTCCTCGATGGACCGCTTGCAAGCACAAAGGAAGTCGGCCAGGAGCTCCAGCTCAGCGTCTCCTTCCCTTTCAGCAATGTAATGCAAAGGAGTGATCCTCTCTCTCCCTTTGACGCGGATCAGCTCGGGGTCAATGGTCACTAGAGCTCTCGCGGTCTGAAAATGCTCATGCTTTGCAAAGCCGGTGCATCGGACTGAACCCCTCTGGGGTTCAGCCTTCGAGCAAATAAGGGCCTTAAAGTGGCCAGCTCCACAAATACTTGGGTTTTGCCAATGGCGCGGCTACATGCAAAGGAGTATTAGGGAACGGCTCCTTGGTTGCGCGGTCCAAAAGTATCGGATTTTGGACGAGTAAGGTATGCAGCGCATCAACGTCATCGTTCAATATCGCCTCTTGAAACTTCTTGTCCATTTGTGTTTTAATCTCTAATTGATGGACGAGGATGATCAACCATATAGATTTGCAACTTAAGTGAGCAAGTTTGCGCATAAATGGAAAGTTTAGCATCTTTGCTTTACGCTTGAGGTGCGAAATGTAACGAAATGGGGCACTCGAATGAAACAACGGTTCGAACCTCAGCTCATTGGAAATATAGAACGTGGTACTTTTTACTATTTTCTTTTTTGAACATTCCATCTGCTGGACTCGCTTTGCTTTTTCGCTTTATCTGGCCCAAGGCAAGAATATGCTCTCAAAGAGTGATAGAGAGGACCAAACTCTCAAGTCATAAGGAGAAAATTAAGCAAAAAATCTTAAATTTATTACACTTCTACCAATTTGATTTTATTTTTTTTAATTTTGTCATGAACAATTTTTAGTAATATTTAAAAATTTTTTACTAACTCTCTCTCTCTCCAATCTCGCCCAAGTCTATACAAGGCCATCACAGCCACCATGGCCACGAACCTAGAGTTTGAGTTCAAGCAGCCATGGCCATGAAACCAGAGCTCGAGTTTGTAGTTGCCACGAGCTCTAGTTTCGTGGCCATGGTCATGAAACCCAAGCAGTTGAGCTAGGGCCACCAAATCTCAAGTTTGCAGCTACCTTCCTCTTTTCTTTTCTTTTTTGTTTACTTGTGGGCGGTGACAGTCGCGATGTCCTCACCCTACCTCACTGCCACAAGTAAGGCTACCTCACCCTTGGTCACGAACCTAGAGCTCGAGCTCGAGCTATGGGTTCTCGAGCTATGGGTTTGCGGCCGTGGTGACTGTGATGGCCTTGCCCAAAGCCCGGCGAGGGCTTTGTGCCCTTGAATAAAAATTCAATTAAAAAATAAAATATTGATGTATCATTAAAAATTGTCTACATCAGTATCGGCTATAACATATAAGACAGTTGGCATCCACGTCCGATTTCTATCCAAAATTGATTGAATGGATTCAATCAGCAAAATATGAAAATGTCGATGACTCAATTAGTAAAATTAAAATATTTATGACTGAATTGGTAAAATTGTAATAAATTTAGAACTTTTTGGACAATTTTTTTTTTTTTAAACTTTAACTGTCCAAATGAACTTATGTATCTTCCGTAAGCATCACGCAGATGGCTGATTTTTTACTAGATGCTAAGTATTACCAAACCAAATACTTGAACGAGATGTTTTGAAGTGGTCACGATCCTAAAGGTTCAATGATTCTATACACAATGGCTCAACACTACTTGCCAATTAAGGACAACTCCAAATGCACCTCCCTCAAGTTCGCCGTGGAATGGGGCAACAGCCACACCAACGACGTTTCTCTCTCTTAATTGTCGAGTCCTGTTCATGTGCCAAATTTAGATTATCGACCGACGCCTATTCTTGTCACTTACAAAACAATCGATAATCGAAATTTGTTCAACGTGCCGACTGTTTTGTCTAATTCAAATCCATGTCAGACCGACTCATCTTCAAAACTTCTTATCAACAAGCGCATTCGACTGATCTTTTTGTGCCAGGAAAACACCATCGCAAATGGTGGGAGCCACTTTGTATTCAATGAGCTGAAGATGGAGTATGTGTATGACTACATGTACCATGTGCTGAGTGAGTATGCAAGGCTATTGACATACAAGCCAAGCATACCACCGAAGGCAGTAGAGGTATGCTCAGAGACAATGGCGTGCCCATCAAATGGGACATACAGGAGGTTCATGGAGGAGTCCATGGTGATGTCCCCAAGAGGAGGAGCCCCATGAACTCTCCCTCCTCCATTTGACCCTCCTTCGCTCCAAGCCTTCAATGAGAAGGCGGCTCATTCCACTTGGCAAGTTGAGATGATGGAGAATGACTATTGGCGAGAAGTTAACAGCAAGGACAAAGACAAGAACAAGGACATGAAGAAGCCCCTCTAGGGGAAGAAGAATCCCTTTTAATAGTTTAGCTTTGTTTTGACATTTTCTAGCAGTAATGAAGAAGTGCGGCCCTTCTATTTTATCCTTTGCCAGAAGAAGTACCTTGGCTCTGAATTTGCCGTGGAGGTGGTGGTGGCGGCGGTGGTGGTAGTGATGGCGGTGACTCGGATTTGGTGAACTGAGCTTCCTCCTTTGTGGCTTCTCCACATACACCGAGATCAGTACCGCTTTCTCTTTGCAGCATGATGCCTGAAATTGCAGACAAAAGTTGAAAAAAAAAAAAAAAAAAACAGGACTTCATTGTTGGGACCATAAAAAGCATTAATTAATAAACATGTTAAGAAGGTTAATCCATTGGATTCTCTTTCTTTCTGGCAATATGATAGAAGTCACCATATATACACCTGGGAATTCAATTGGCCCACAACAATTTGACTCTTGACCTGTTCTGTACCAATTAGAGTGTGAACAGTTTCGTTTAGAATTTATATGCCGACCAGCACTTGGAACACGCCAGCATATATTCTGAAAACCATATGTTGTTGGCTGTCGGAGCGGCTTTCCAGGATCGGCGTAGCTAGAAAACCGAACATGTAGGAGGAGAATACGAAGATTTGTGTACTTTATTAGGAATCCATTGTTCTTTATGCGGAATGATGATGATCCAACAGCAATCCGAGCCGAAGATCTTCTCCTCTAGTACCCTCGGTTCCTGGCTCGATAAGACCGCCTCTCATGGTTTGCCTTATGTGAGGTGAGAGAGACTTCATGGAAGAATGAAGGCTAGAGGATGGACCTTAGCGCTATTTATAAAGTTTTGGATGGGCCCTCTCATCACGGGCCGGGCCCAATTCGGCCCACACAATGCCAGGCCCATATTCGACTATTAAGAAAACTTTATGCCTTACCTTATTAGACTAACGCCGTACAACGGTAATTACAATCTCAATTAATGTAGCCTACATAAAGAAAACTCTTACATATGTAACATTGACCAAATTCATCAGCTGCTGGCATTTGATCTGCTCATACTCTCGTCCTTTTGGATACGGAGCTAAACTAGGAAGAGAATCATCAGTCCATAAGTTGCAGGAAGCCACGCATCGCAACGTAACATGGATCGAAACCACCTGGAACATTGCTTCTGTTGACAGATTTCAATCTTACTTGGAGTTCCACCAAGCTTTTGTGTGCAGGTGAGATTGCGATAAGCTTTGAATAGAACAGATTCCTGAGCTTGATGATTGTCCTAAGCCCCCATCTCCAAAGACGAAAAGAGTTCAAAAAGTTTGCTTTAAGAGTTCTGTTCCCGTCTCCAGTTCATCCATTTGTATCCAAACCCTCAGAGATTTCATACAATGAACTTTTTATAGACAGAAGATTGAATAAAACTACCATGCCCACACACAGAAGCAAAACTTATCGAGTTGCATTGCCATTTGAAGTCAATGGTAGATCGAACGGCATACTGTATTCAGGAAAAGTTGCAACTACGAAGTAACGCAGGGTATCATTGCAATGCCATAGTAATCGCCACACAATTCCAAAGCCTCAGGAAAAAATGTCCAAAGTCTCGATTATACGCAGTTAACCCCGTGTAAGATTGTGGAACGAAATTTATTACGTCCCAAAACACTGGACAGATTGAGTGCACGCACAGGACTAAACCGGAGACTGATAGCCCAGGCAAACCTTTTTGGACAAGTAATACAAGCAAAAACAAAACCTTTCTCCTACAATGGCCAGATGGGCAAATCCAACTTCATAATGCTTAGAGTGTGAATGATAATCATTCTTTTCAAAAATTAATTTCTAATCAGAAATAGGTTTTTTATTTTATTTCCCCAGACAAGTTTTTGAGCAAAAATATATGTTTAACAACGATATAAAATTTATATTATCGGAACAGATATTCGTTTGATAACAACACAAAATTTCTCTGTCCTTGATGACAGACGACAATAGGCGACAATGGATGGCGGCCAATGACTGGTGGATGGCGGCGGCGGCAGCATACAACGGCACATTGGCGGCTGATTAATAGCAAGAGCGAGCGCTGGGAAAAGTTTTTATTTTTCATTTCTATTCCGGAGACAGAAAAGTAAAAAAATTTGTACTTCTCATTTTTTTTTCAAGACCTATTTCTAAACTAAAAATTTGTTCCTAAAATACAAAAATTAAATTATGTTACCAAATAAATTTATGTTCTAAATATGCTCTCGGGAGCTAAAAGATAGTTCTAGCCAATAAAACGATTATTATGCGCGCCATTAGTGTCTTTTGAGCCAGGAGGTCTGTAGAAACCATCTGACATTGAAACACCCTGTGGCTGAACCATGCCATGATAAGGGAGCGAGGCCACCGCGATCAATAGGATCGTGTATACCAATTTACCCATTTGTCATGGAGACAAAGTTCCACGGTCTGTCGGGATAAAAAGCCGGAAAAATTCCGTGTCGGTAGAATTTCAAAGTTGCTGGTAAATTTCCAATGAGAAAGACGTGCTACAATTCACTAAAAAAGACCCAAAATATGTGCAAACATTATATATTCGGAAAATTTCAGATAAAGGCTTAAAATGTCTTCATTTTCTCAAGTAAAGATTTAAAATTGACATTATTTCAAATAAGGATCTAAAGTGCTCTAATTTTCGAGAAAATATTGGCTGCAGCTCTGACTCCAACGTGTCTTCCTCCGAGTCCATTCACCGGGCGACACGTGTCGCCCGGCAGCCACGCTGGAGTCCGAGCGCGTCCCTTATATTTTCGGTAAAATAATCTTATTTCTCTCTCCTCTAGCGCCCGTACGCTAGCCCCGCGCTCTCTCTCTCCTCTGCGAATCTGCACGCATTTATTGTATTCTCTTTCCTCTTCCCTCGTTCTTTCCTCCGAGTAGAAGAAAAGCCATTCCAAGCGAGCGAGCTTTCAAATTTTGAATCTTTGGTTTCGCTCTCGTTTGCTACCCCGCGCTCGTTGTTGCTGCTCCGGCATTGTGTTTGTCAAGCGGCCGTTCCCTGCCGTCGCCCGGCGCTCGCTCGTCCTGTCGTTTCCTCCGTCTCTGCTTCGGCGCTCACTCTTTGCTCCGTTGCTCGCTCCATCTCTGCTCCGGCGCCGCTTTCCTTCGCATATTAATTTGCTTGGGCGGCCGAGATTTGGGAGATCCCATTTCTGCAACCACCTGCAGAGCAGTGTCGACGCCTTCCAGGCCGGTTACGAGATTTGTGGGATGTGTACACGCAGAGCAAGAGCAGTAGATTGCCCAAGTTCTGGCGGGACGCCTTCCAGACCGGTTACGAGTTCTTGACGAATGATGTGCCGAGCGTTCGCGACGTCGCCGTTTCGGAGATCGCGAAGATTTCCCTTCGCTGCTTTACCTTCTCCGATCCTCTCGCTGCTCATTCTCGTCCTGCGGCAACCCATCCTCGCCCTTCAAAACCCCCCTTCTTCTATAATGCTTTCGTCGCTGGCTTCATTTGCTTGCAGAACTTTTAGTGCTGAGAAGTTGGGCATTTCTTGTGAAATTTTGGGAGTTTGGTCGCTGACTTGTCCTTTCAGAGATTGGATGGAAGTCAATGAGTTTATGAGGTCTTGGTTCTTGTCATTGAGCCCTCTAAATGACGTCGTTAGTAGTTTAACCACGTCGAAGGAGCTTCTGAAAGTACTTTTTCGGGTCGGTGCTCTCGAGAAGCAACATAAACCGACTATAGCCCTCGTCTCAGCCTTAGGAGTCGAGCTCGATCGTTCCATCATCCAGGTTGAGCAGTTGATCCATGAAGAGAGGTCTCATTCTCACCAGATTGATTTCCTCATGAAGCATTTCGCAGAAGAAAAGGCGTCTTGGAGAAGAAAGGAGAGGGAACGAATCATGGCAAAAACGCCTAGCAAATGTTGGTCCCAGTGGGAACCTTCTGATTGTTTCAACTTTTTGGACTCCTGATTGTTTGTTCGACTTTTTCGACTTCATGGGCTATTGTAAATTCTGATTGCAAGCAACATAGTTCATAAATACTTCCTGCTTGATAGTTGAGAAAGCAATGTTATATTTCAGTTGCACAGTAAACATGTCTGTATCCTGTGTAGTAGGACTCTTGTAACTAGTCTGTATCTTGGCAATGAAATAAGAACATTAATGACTTTTCTCATGAATTAATTCGATCTTTTCTTTCGGTAGCTCAGTGTCGAGTTTTTTTTTTTTTTTGGGGGAGGGGGTTGGGGTTTCGCCGTTTCAATATTTTCCAGTTCCATGCACCTGGTCTTATTTCAACAGGCGGTTTATCTTATAACAAATGCTGGCCCTCATGCCAGAGAATCTATTTGGCCAGTTGACGATGAAATGAGTTGTTAAGAAGCACATGGAATGATGAAGAGCATAGGTGGAATTATTCTCTCATGTTGATCATAACTCTCGTGGAAAAGTTTATTTTAAGTTCTTTCAAGCAGATGACACCGGTCTTGCAAACTGGGACAGCAGCAACATCAACATGGTACTTAGTAGCAAGAACTAAAATTGCGAATTGGGATGGTTTTTAACATCAGCACTAGACCAGCAACACATATACAATTATAGTATCAAAATTCTCGAATAGGACTAACGCGAGGACATCGTTTGCTAGCAATTTCTAGTATTCCCTGCCTAACATGGAGATGAGCGCAAAAGGAAGAAGGAAAAAAACTCTTTAATCCTGACTCGCTTCGATTTCGCATTCATTACTCTCTCCCACAGTCCAACTCTCCATGCCGTGATCTTGCAGAGGCAAGGACTGGCTCCATGGCCTGATCGGACTAGCGAAATTCAACAGCTGATGGTCCTTCAGGCCTGCAAGCGCTCTGTTTCTTCTGGTTTCGTTTTCCTTGTTGCTGTCCATTTTAGCTGGCGAGAAGAACTCTATTAGTTTCCCTGCGTCGAACCAATTCAGGTTGTCATGAGTTCTGGCACCGTCATGAAGATTCGCCCCTTTAGAGTTTCCTCTTCTTAAGGAGATGCTCTCCCATTAAATTTTGTTGGATCATCTCCTCCCATTGAAGTTGAACTCATTATTTACCAAGACCCATTTCGAGTTCTCTTGATTAGTATCGTCGTGCGCGTAGCTCCACTTGTAGCTCCTGGTGTTGTTGTCCATGTTCAATTCGATCGAATGAAGATCGCTTTCGCGGATTCATTTCCTTTGCACTCCTCTCCATCAGCTTCTTTATTCTCTCGAATAATTCGTTTTCAGCGCATTCAAGATTGATCTTGTCGCTCAAGAACGCCTCGAGCTCCTTGGCTTTCTCGATTTCGGAGAATTCTCATCTTTACTCATTTTGGATCTCATGTAGGCCTCGAGCCGAGCCCTCGCTTTTTCGAGGGCGGCATTCTTCTCTTCAAAATGGTACTTGGCCTTTGAAAGTTTCGTCTGCACTCTCTCCTTGCCAAAATGGTAATTGGCCTCCGAAAGTTTCGTCGAGAATGGGTTACTTGCAGGGACGAGAATGAGCAGCGAGAGGATCGGAGAAGGTAAAGCAGCGAAGGGAAATCTTCGCGATCTCCGAAACGGCGACGTCGCGAACGCCCGGCACATCACTCGTCAATAACTCGTAACCGGTCTGGAAGGCGTCCCGCCAGAACTTGGGCAATCTACTGCTCTTGCTCTGCGTGTACACATCCCACAAATCTCGTAACCGGCCTGGAAGGCGTCGACGCCTCTCCGCAGTGGTTGCGAAATGGGATCTCCCAAATCTCGGCCGCCCAAGCAAATTAATATGCGAAGGAAAGCGGCGCCGGAGCGAGATGGAGCGAGCAACGGAGCAAAGAGTGAGCGCCGGCGAGACGGAGGAAACGACAGACGAGCGAGCGCCGGCGACGGCGGGAACGGCCGCTTGACAAACGCAATGCCGGAGCAAAGCAACAACGAGCGCGGGGTAGCAAACGAGAGCGAAACCAGAGATTCAAAATTTGAAAGCTCGCTCGCTTGGAATGGCTTTTCTTCTACTCGGAGGAAAGAACGAGGGAAGAGGAAAGAGAATACAATAAATGCGTGCAGATTCTGCAGAGGAGAGAGAGAGCGCAGGGCTAGCGTACAGGCGCTAGAGGAGAGAGAAATAAGATTATTTTACCGAAAATATAAGGGACGCGCTCGGACTCCAGCGTGGCTGCCGGGCGACATGTGTCGCCCGGTGAATGGACTCGGAGGAAGACACGCTGGAGTCAGAGCTGCAGCCAATATTTTCTCAAAAGAAGAACCTAAAAAGTACCTAAAAATGATACCACCCAGTCAAAATAGAACAATTTAGGCTGAGAAAGCTGGACATTTTCGCTGGACTACGAGTGGTTCCTGGAAAAATTTTTAACTCCTCGAGCATCCTCTTCAGAAGGCTATGATTTTGGATGTTAAGCTTGAAAATGGCAAGTGGACTGGGACATATAGATCTAGTAAGTATCAGCTGGCCAGGCTGCTTGCTATCGCTTGTCCTCGACTGTCGTGTCTTGCATATGCTAATTTCCAGATACGTGTACTTTCTTATTAGAGCTACCCATGTCATGACCACAAAATAAGAGAATTCTACTGAAGAACCTCGTGATTTGGTCGACGAGACCAACAGTCAAGCACTCCACCAAGTAAGCTTGAAAAGCGCGCCCCCCCCGCCCAAAAAAAAAAGATGACGGTATTTCTTGCTATAGAACATTACTGGAGGGGCAGAGGTATCGACAAATACAGGGCCCCAAGTATTTGATATTTCTGGTTGGTCCTTAAACCGTATTCTTCTCCTTGTCTCTAGATATAGCATGCAACTAACAAAGCAAGCACATAGCACCACACTATGTCTAGGAAGTAAGTTCTTCTCAGTATGGACGACTCCTAGCAGAAGATTGCAGACGGCATGAGTAATATGGAGTCTTTCTTTTGCATTTAGATGGCAACATAATCCAGAAGCGGTGAAATAGAAAAGCAGGAATAATATCAACGTCCAGCATGATAAAGCTCACTTGCCAAGAATGTTTGAACACTGAGTTAACGGTGCTTAGTTAAAAAGAGTGATAACAGAATCTCAGGAGACAAAAATATGCAACCCGCAATCTGGAATATTGCGGATGGTTGTTGGCCATGTAATAGGAATAACAGCCCATGCTTAAAAAATGATTATCTTCTGATCCATTGGTGGTAAGACCGTCATCTCAATTGAATTATCTGACGTGAAGAAGATGGGATTTAGTGAACGTTGGTGACTTGCAGCACAACTGTGTCAAAAAGCATTATTGATCAACTTCTTTCTGGTACTTCTATTACCTGAACCTGTATCTGCAGAAAAAGAGGTTCTTGTGGGGCTTCTTGCCCCAATTCTGCTTATAGATACTGGATCTCAATCGATACCCACATTTGCATCATATTTAAAAGATTTAAAAAAAAAAAAAAAGAACTTGTAAAAGTTTAAAAGGAAAAAAAGAAAAAAAAGAAAAGGAAGCCAGAACTGCTTCCTCCCCTCAGCTTCCGACTTGCTTTAGTAGCTTCTGAAGGAAAAGTGAAGTAGAAATGTTGAAGTCTATATTTGCAAAATGTAAGAGAGATGCCAATTTCTCAACTTCCAAATACTGAGTTCAACAGAAGTCACGGCTCAAGAAAACAAGAAGTCGTAGCTGAAGCAGAATGAATGCTGCACCTAAAACAGGTCCTTATACAATACATGGTACATCATATCGAATTTAGGAAGTCGCCTACCCGTCTTCTAGGAGTATCAATCCGGCAGCTGAGCTTGTAAGATTTGTAAGACAGCAGAGGAATCCCACACATAAATGCCCCAAGTACATGCATGCCTAATCCAAAATATCCCCCTGCCATGCTGATGTGTCCTGGAATATTATTACTCACTGCAATGAAATAGGTGACCCAGAGATAAGTTATAGGAAAGCAAATCACTCTTGTGTAACGAAGCCCGGTGATCATGGTAAGGATTGTGATCACAGATGAGACAAAAGCCAAAGTGTTGGCTACCAAAAAACAAGTGAGAGGCAGGCCGTGCATGACCATCTGTCCAGCAACGTGTGGTCGTTCAACATAGGTGGTCAAGTCGGTGACGCTGGCAGCAATAGCTGTGGCATTGGAAAATGGGACACTATCATCTTGCCAAAATCCCCCTGGAGGACTTAAGATAGCTTGGTAGGTAGCTGTAGCAATGAGAATCGCAATCACCAAGATTATGTCTCGGGTGTTGGTATTTTTTTTGTCACCACTAACGGGCTTCCTTAAACCTAAGATTCTGTCTCGATCTTCAATGAAAGACAAATTTTCTGTCAAGTAATCAGCGAGAGTTAGAGAATTTGGAAGAGTTGAAGCTCTTTTTGCTTTAGCACGGCGTAATTGTTTCTTCACTTCTTCATTTTTATGAGGTTGCTCTTCGAATATGTCCAAAGCTGTCTTTCCATCTGAGTTCCTCATGTTTACATTCACCTCCTTAATCAGCATCTTGACAACCTTCTCAAATAAGCAGAGTCTAGTCAGGATAACATGGTAAACCTCGTCAGAGTGATCACATGATTGAGACACTAATTATCGCTGTAATTTTTGGATTATTAAACTAATGAAACATATGGTACAAGAGTCAACTCCTGTATTGCCCACGAAGCAAGTTTACTAATATTTTAAAGTGTAGTTCTTCAATTATTTGATGTTTAGTAGGCCTGACCGTAATTTTTGTTGAGTGGGATTGAGTAAATTGTCTAAATAAGCATGCTTATGATGCAAATCAAACAAGATGCGACTATCATATGTGGGCAAACCTCCGGCTGGTTTGTGGATACGGCGAGGTGCAGAGCAGTGTTGCCGTCCTCATCCTTCCACCACAGGACTTCTTCCATATTGACTCGCTTCAGCCACCCGAACAAGATCGCGAAAGCTTTCGAATTCTGGTTCTTCACGGCAATATGAACTGCTGTCTCGAGCCGGAGTGTCAAGTCTTCGATGGATTTTGGGCAAGCGCATAGGAATTCGGCCAGAAGATCGTTCTCCTCCATTATAACTGCGCCATGAAGAGGGGTAATCCTATTTCTTCCTTTGACTCTGATCAACTCAGGGTCCATGATCATCAGCGCTCTCACCGTCTGAATGTGCCGGTTCTGCAGAGCCAAGTGCACGGGACTGAAGCCCTCTGGATTCAGCTTCCAGGCGAACGAGGGCTTGATGGTGTTCATCTCCATGACGAGACGGAATTTACCGGCGCTTGCAGCTTCATGTAACGGAGTGTGCGCAAACGGTTTGTTATCAGTCTCTTCTAGGAGTTGTGGGTCCCCGGCAAGGAGAGAGTGAAGCTTTGTAATGTCTTCATCTTCCTTGGCCTTCTGCTGCGCTGTCTCCGGTCGACAGGAAATGGATAACTCCATGGTTGAGGTTGAGTTGTGAGCGCAACCGAGCAGAGATATATCGTGATATGTCGGGGAGGTGTTTAGGTAACGTTCACATGAACCCGATTTAGCTGCAGAAAGTACGCGTCTTCACTTAATTATTGAATTATTGATTGTCCAGGCACTTCTTTGCCCTTTTTCACATCTATATTTCCTACAACCAATCAGAGTTTTGGCTCAAAGGAGATTTTATTTAAAGAATGACCATTGACCAAGAAGGAAACAGAATACCCACAAATAAAATCGAAATTTGTCGCATTACATCAATTCCCCACGTCAACGCCAGAGTCTCGCATCGTATTATAATCCCAATAGATTAGGCGTACGAGGACAGTGAAGAGAGTATGTGGGATGGTATAAAATGATGGTTAGCTAGCTGCAGACAGCACACATCTTCGTCCAATCACTAAATTATTAATTGTTCAAGCATCTGTCTTTATCTATCTCAGATCTTTGGCTCCTACAGCCACTCACAAAATTTTATTTGGTAAACTTTGGTTGTTTAATCCTTAAAGAAAGACCATTTACCAAGTTAACAAAATACCGACAGATAATACAAAAATTGCCGCATTACATGAATACCCCAAGTCAATGCCAGAGTCTGCTAACTTTTGCTTGAAGTGAATTTTAATAAGAATGGTCAGTGACCAAGAATACAGCAAAATAGCCACTAATCAAACTGAGACTTTTCGCATTACATCATTACCCCAAGTCTGTTGTACCGAATTATCATCATGATATATTACATGTATGCGGGCCCTAAAAAGACTATTTAGGACTGCATACAATATTGGTTAAGTGGTGGGTAAAGCTGATAAAATGTTAAGGTGCAGATAGTCATCTTCATCTAATTACTGAATTATTACTGTTCAAGCACTTGTCTTTCACTTTCTCAGATCGATAACTTGCAAATTCTTTGGTAAACTTTGGCTTAAAGTGGATTTATCTCTTAAAGAATGACTGTTGGATAAGAAGTCAACGGAACATTAATGAGCAATTTCAAGTGTCCTATCTCCATGACACGTGTCTAGCTAAGTTGCGAAAGTAATTCTTATCCGACAGCTCAACATATGCGTCAGCCTTTGAGAAGGGGGCTTTCTCCATCGAGGAATTATGACCGGCATCAGGCCGAAGCTACACCGAAGGCTCTTAAGACTTCACCGGGAATGCGACTCTTCATATTTGCAGATCAAGTGGGAACTGGGAAGCCCCTGGCTGCTTGAAATGTAAAACGCAAATAGGTAGTCTCTCTTTCACTGAAGAGACAACTCTATCTAATGTTTTCTTTAATATGCTAAAAAAATGACAGAATAAGATGCACTAAAAGAAGGGATGACGACAAATATAATCTATTAACTTTAGATTTATTCGATGTGGTCACTAAACTTTAATTCAATGTACAATATCGTCACCAAAATTTTAATTTGTTTAATGCGGTCTTTGGACTTTTGGTTCATATTCAATTTAATTCTTGGACAATATGAAAATATACAATGTTATCATTCCATTAAATCAAGTTCAAATGTAACATTGAACATTTTCATACCATTCAGGGATTAAATTGAATATGAACTAAAAATTCAAAGACCACATTGAATAAATTAAAAATTCAGAAATACATTGGACTAAACTTCACATGCCACATCGAACAAATCTAAATTTCAAGGACTATATTCACATTAGGTTAAAGTTCATAGATCATTTGTGTCATATACCCTTAAAAAAATTAGTAGAACAAAATGGATTGTGATATGATCTTCAATAGGCTGTCTTTTCCACTCTCTTGGCTTGTTTTCAGTATTAGAACTACCAATTTGGACATGCTACAGAGTGGTGATAAATGCAGAGGCCAGATATTCATTTAAGTTGAGGACGAGATTTTTTTCGTTGAATCAGGTAACTTTTGATATGATTTGTGCAGGTACCTGATTCCATTCAAATTCAACAGGTATTCCCAACAGAACTCCCACCGGGATTGACTATTGCCAGTGGAGGGACTCCAGCATACAGAATTATTTCAAAAAGACTGCCTGAAATGAAAAACCTCAATACAGGTAGTTGAATGGTCTTTATTGGCATTACAATTCAGACTTTCCGATCAATATACTCCATTCCTAGTGCCTTATGTAGTGTTCAAGAAATCTCCAACCCGTCTCATCGGAGTATTGATCCGCTGATTCTGGTACTTTATTTGACGGCAAAGGGCAGTCCTGAAGAGCGCACACACAGCTGTATATGGAAATAAGGCACAGAGACCCCACCTCCACGAGCCAGAGTCTCCAGGACCGAGAATGGTGAACGATATCAAGTAGTTTATCATGAGACAATATATGGACAGGATAAGCAAGCGGGTGTATGGAAGTCCCCATATCAGGACAACAATTGTCATGACAGACCCAAGGAAAGCGAAAGTATTGACGGGCATGAACTTCTCCAAATCTTTGCCATTTAAAACCATCTCTCCTGCATGGTGCGCCTGTTGCAAAGAGATGGTCGGATCGGTAGCCTCACTGGTGGTCATTTTGGCAGGCTGTACATAGTCATCTTGCCAAAATCCTCCTGGTGGACTTAGAATAGCTTGGTAAGTGACTGTTGCAGTCAAGATAGCTAGTACCAGGACCATTTTACGGATGTCAATACGGGATCTCCCTAGAGTGAATGGGTAATTTACTCCCAGGACTTTGTCCCGCCTTTCGAGGAGGTTGAGTTTTTGGGTCAAGTAATCAGAGAGCGTTATGGAGTCCAAGGGACTAGAGGCTCTTTTAGCTCCGGCTCGGTGGAACATCTTCTCAAGTTCTTTGTCGTTTAGAGATTGATCTACGAACACGTCTAAAGGCGTCTTGCCATCCGAATTCTTGGCATTTACTTTCACTTTCACTCGGTTAATTAATTCCTTGATGACCTTCAAATGAACACAACAACTCGGTTCAGCAAAGTAAAGAACATTAAGCCAAGGGACAGGATCCAGAAGTTGTGAAACAGCAGAAATTAATGCGGATCATTAAGTCTTACGCCTCTTATGAAAAGTTCAATAGCCATATCAATTTACTAGGTAAAGCTTTACGTGTGGGCGTACCTCGGGTTGATTTGTGGATGTTGCAATATGCAACACGGTGTTTTCATCATCATCCTTCCATTCCAAGACCTCTTCCATGCTGACTCGCCTCAGCCACCCCAGTAAGACCTTAAAGGCTTTCAGGTGCTGATTATTCACAGCAATATGAACAGCAGTCTCGTAACGATTGGTCAAATCTTCAATGGCCAAAGGACAAGCACAGAGGAACTCGGCCAAAATTTCATCCTCTCCTATTTCAGCTGCATAATGAACAGGGGTGATGTTATTCCTTCCTTTGACCCGGATCAAATCGGTGTCAATGGTCATCAGTGCCCTCACTGTTTGAATATGCCGGCTCTGGAGAGCCAAGTGCATGGGACTGAATCCCTCTGGGTTAAGCTTCCGAGCAAGCGAGGGCTTTAAGGTGGCCAATGCCAAAGCGAAATGGGTTTTTCCGGAAGCCGCAGCTTCATGTAAAGGAGTATTATCCGGTGATGTGTTGTCCATCTTCTCTAGAAGGTGTGGATCATCAGCAAGCTGTGCATGGAGCTTCGTGATATCTTCATCTTCTATTGCACGCTGCATTTTCTGCACTCAGAGCGACTAGAGATGGGTATCTTCGTCTTTAACTCTTAAAGAATGACCATTAAAATAGCCACAACGCAAATCGAAACTTGTCGCATTGTATCGATAGCCCAAGTCAAATGCCAGAGTCTTGCATCGTATTATAATCAATTATTCATGATAAATTACAGAATCTTGGGCTACATTTGACAGTCGGGATAAAATTTGGGATAGGATATGATTTATCCTATCCTACATTTGGTGCTCACTCAGGACAGGATAAAGTCGGATATAAGGGGATATAGATAGGATAAAATTATCCTGTGGGGGAGGTGGGATAGAGGTGGATAGAATTTCTAATGTCCATATTAGGAAAGTTATTTCTCTTAAATAACAAACTTATTAAATTAATAAAATTGAAATTATATTTCAATATAAATAATATTTGAATGATAATTTAAGAAATTAAAAATTAAAAATAAAATTTCATTTTTAATTAATCTTATTTTAATTTATATATTCAACTTTAATTCTATCTTATAATAAAAATTCAATTTATAAATTAAATATTTATATTTATTATATATTTTAGGTATTTTTTGTATTTTAGGTATGTTAGTACAGTTTACTATTTGATAAAATTTTATTAAAGAATGATGAAAGGGGAAAAAAGAAATAATAAAGAAAATAATATGAAAAGAGGAAAAATAAAATAAAAATGAATTAAGGAATAGTATCACGAGAGATTTTCACCATTTCGTTTATGAACATTTAGGTTCATTTATGATTGTCCAGGCGCTTCTCCTTCACTTTCTCAAATTTATTTTTCCTACAACTACTCACACAATATTATTTGGTAAACTTTGGCTTAAAGTGGAATTAATTCTTAAAGAATGACCATTGATCAAAAGGTAAGTAAAATAGCCACAGATTAAATAGAAACTTATCGCATTACATCAATGCCTAAAGTCGATGCTAGACTCTTGTATCATATTAGAGTCATGATAGATTACGGGTACACGAACCTAGAGCCTAGAGGAAACTATTTGGGACGCATACAATGTTGGTTAAGTTGTGTGAATTGAGTAGAGATTTATTGTGATTAGATAAGAGGCGTTTTAGCTAGTTTTTACGTGAACCTGACAACATAATAAGCTACAGACAATAATCAGATTCATCTAAATACTGAATTATCAATTGTTCAGGCAATCCTTTTTCACTTTCTCTGATCTAGTGTTCCTTCAACCACTCACAAAATTTTACTCAGTAAACTTTGGCTTAAAGTGGATTTAATTCTTAAAGAATGACCTTTGACCAAGAATATGATAAAACAGCCACCAAGCCAATCGAAACTTATCGCATTACATTAATACCCAGAGTCAATGGATTACACGAACATTGACCCAGGAGGAGACTATTTGGGACCACGGAAAATGTTGGTTGACTAGTGTGTGTACAGCTGAGTAAATATTTATTATGATCTAATGGGAGACGTTTAGCTAGCTTTTTTTTTTTTTTTTTGGTCGGAGCTAGCTTCTACGTGAACCTGGCAATATACTAAGCTTCAGACAGAACACATCTTCATCTGTTTACTGACTATTTTAGTGTTTAGGCATTTCGCTTTCGCTTTCTCAAATCTATTTTCCTCCTCCCACTCACATAACTTTCTTTGGTACACTTTCGGTTAAAGTAGATTTAAATGTTAAAGAATGACCATTTACCAAGAAGACACAACTTCGGCTTAAAGTGGATTTGAAATTTATAGAATGACCGTGGACCAAGAAGTTAATAAAATAGCCCAGAATCAAATGGAAACTTGCCACGTTACATCCATCCCCCAAGTCAGTGCTGGAGTCTTGCATCGTATTAAAATCATTATAGATAACAGTCACGCATCTTGAGTAGACCATATGGGATGTCATACAATGTTGGTTAAGTTGTCTGTATAATTGGGTGGGATATATTGTAATCTGATGAAAGGCGTTTAGCTAGGTTTTCCGTGAACCTAATAACATCTCAAGCTGCAGACAGTGTACGTCTTCATCTAATTATTGAAATTAATGAAGGCTTGGGTGCTTGTCTTTCACTTTCTTATCCGACGACCGCCCACAAAATTCTATTTGGTAAACTTTGGCTGAAAGTGGATTTGATTGTTAAAGAATGAACATTGACCAAGAAGTTAACAAAATAGCCATAAATCAAATAAAAATTTGTCGCATTACATCAATGCCCCCAAGTCAATGCCAGAATCTGTTAACTTTGGCTGAAAGTGGATTTGATTCTTAAAGAATGACCCTTGACGAAGACGCCAACAAAATAGCCATAAATCAAATAGAGACTTGTCTTCCGACCCATGAAAAAAATTAGAGACTTGTACACTGTGTGAATACCCCAAGTCAATGCCATAGTCTTTAACTTTGCCTTAAAGTGGATTTAACTTTTAAAGAATGACCCTGACCAAGAAGTTAACAAAATAGCCACAAATCAAATAGAGACTTGTCTTGCGATCCATATAAAAAAAAAAAAAAATTAGAAACTTATCCCATTATGTGAATACTCCAAGTCAATGCCAAAGTCTTTAACTTTGGCTTAAAGTGGATTTAACTTTTAAAGAATAACCCTTGACCAAGAAGTCAACAAAATAGCCACAAATCAAATAGAGGATTGTCTTTTTTTTTTTTTTTTTGGTAACCGAGGATCCGTCGGGCCTGCCGGGCTTACGCCAGGCAGCCCACGGCCCGTAGAGTGCGCGGTGCACTCTAGACCAAGCGTCAATACCTCGAGGGAGGCTAGCCGAAGACCCCCCACTTAAGATACTTTAGAAACGAGAGGGCTCAAACCCCCAACCTTTGCGATGGAAGGGAGAACGCACACCAATTGCGCTGCCCGTGATTGGGCAATAGAGACTTGTCTTTCAACCCATAAAAATAAAAATAAAAATAAAAATAAAAATAAAAATAAAAATTAGAAACTTGTCGCATTATGGAAATACCCAATTCAATGCCAAAGTCTTTAACTTTGGCTTAAAGTGGATTTAACTTTTAAAGAATGACCCTAACCAAGAAGTTAACAAAATAGCCACAAATCAGATAGAGACTTGTCTTCCTACCCATAAAAAAAAGTTAGAAACTTGTCGCATTATGTGAATAACCCAAGTCAATGCCGAAGTCTTTAACTTTGGTTGAAAGTGGATTTTACCTTTAAAGAATGACCCTTGACCAAGAAGTTAACAAAATAGCCACAAATCAAATAGAAACTTATCTTCCGATCCAAAAAAAAAAAAAAAAAAATTAGAAACTTGTCGCATTATGTGAATTCCCCAAGTCAATGCCAAAGTCTTAAACTTTGGCTTAAAGTGGATTTAACGTTTAAAGAATGACCCTTGACTAAGAAGTCAACAAAATAGCCACAAATCAAATAGAGCCTAGTCTTCTAATCCATTAAAAAAAAAAATTAGAAACTTGTCGCATTATGTGAATACCCCAAGTCAATGCCAAAGTCTTTAACTTTGGCTTAAAGTGGATTTAATTTTAAAAAAATGACCCTGACCAAGAAGTTAACAAAATAGCCACAAACCAAACAGAGACTTGTCTTCCGACCCATTAAAAAAGAAAAGGAAAAAAGAACTAGAAACTTATCGCATCGCGTGAATATCCCAAGTCAATGCCAAAGTCTTTAACTTTGGCTGAAAGTGGATTTAACCTCTAAAGAATGACCCTTAACCAAGAAGTCAGCAAACTAGCCACAAATCAAATAGAAACTTGTCGTCCGACCTATATAATCTTTTTTTTTTAAAAAGAAACTTGTCGCATTATGTGAATACCCAAGTCAAGGCCAAAGTCTTTAACTTTGGCTTAAAGTGGATTTAACTTTTAAACAATGACCTTTGACCAAGAAGTTAACAAAATAACCACAAATCAATAGAGAGTTGTCTTCCCACCCACTAAAAAAAAAGAAAAATTAAAAACTTGTCGCATTACATGAATAGCCCAAGTCAATGCCAAGAGTCTTTAACTTTGGCTTAAAGTGGATTTAACTTTTAAAGAATGACCCTTGAACAAGAAGTTAAAAAAATAGCCATAAAATTAGTACCAAGTTGCCGACCTTTAAAAAAAGGGATAAGAGTATTAGAAATCTTTGTCATGAAAGTTTAATCGAATTCTAAAATCAAAAAATTCAGTTAAGTCTTAAAAATTATCAAATTAATTTAGCCAAGTCCTCGCATTAATCCCATCCAACTTAACTAACGATCGTGACATTTTTTTTATTACTTTCTCTCTCCTACATGGCTTTTTTATTATTTTATTTTAAAATTTTACTTCAATTAGATTAAATAAATTATAAGTGATAATTTTCTTTTAAAAAAATAACTACCTAAAAAAAAAAAAAAAAAAGGAGGAACGAGCCCTCACTAGTGGCCGCCACCACCCATCATTGGAATGGGTTGACGAAAGCCGCCTTGCAACCCAAATCCGGGGAAGACCTGGCCTTGGGCAAGGTCTCGCCGATCTTGAGCAAGGCCTCAATTTGTTTTTAATAAAACTTTTAGCTTTTTCATTTTTTTAATGTAAGTTAATTGTTATTTCTTTTTCAATATATTTTTGACACGGTGCTTGGTGGGCACCACATCATCACCACGTGTCTTGAGAAAATAATAATAACAAAAATACAACATCAATACCCAGAGTATATATATATATATATATTTTTTTTTTCATTCGGTAGGGCAAAAAGTACATATTAGTTGTGGGAGTAATCTATTCTTTTACTAGTAACTTCCTGTGGTTAGTAATTTCATTATACACAAAAGTAATTTTCAATATATTTAGGAACTTTTGAGAAAGAATATTGATCATAAGTTTATGAAGATACCGCCGCCGGTTCTTGGGACATCAATTGGTCTAGTTTCAAGGTGAACAGGGTCAGTTTTCAATTCCACAGTTTGGGAATCGACCCTGGTCCAATTTACAATTCTAGGTTGGAACCGATTTACACTGAAACCGATCACCCTCTACATCAATATCCCAAGCCAATGCCATAGTCTTGGATCGCTTTATAAGCATGATGGATTTTAGGTACACAGACCTTGAGGAGACTGTTTGGGATGGTATTCAATGCTTCCGCAAAACATGACGTAGTGACCCCCGTGGTTAATTGGCTTATGCATAAAGCTCAATTACTAGAGTCCAACCAAAGCCGAAAGGAATACTGAGAAGACCTATATTTGGGTTCTCCAAACAGAACTTCCCAGTCCTCCATTGTAGTTCCAAACCGGCACGCAATTGCAGAATCTGCTTCATATATCTTGTCCCACACTCCCTAAAACATATATATTTGAGAGACTCGGAATGTCAGATCCTTGGATAAATGCCCACTATAATTGTGGCCATAACAATTGAATCATAAGTTCACTTAACAAAAGTTCTTGCCACAGAATAACGTATGGAAAAGGATTGCACCCATGCTAAGGACTGTTGCAATAAGCCGGGTTCCTAGAAGATTGCAGAGGTCTTTCAGCAAAAGCATAGCCTGTGGAGACAGTTTCAGACAGTTTTAAGCTTTCGAGAGAAAGTGTTGTTTGATGGCAGATCAAGTGGAAAGCTCCCGGCTTCATGAGATGGAAAACGGAAGTAGGTAAGTCTCACCGTAGTTTGCCAGTTTCACCGAAGAGAGAACTCATCCAATGTTTTCTTCAACATGCTTGAAAAATTACAAGGACAATCAAAGTGGCATTAATCGAAACAGAGAGCAAAATGGAATATGATACGAGCTTCAATAAGCTGTCTTTTTCGTTCTTTTGGCTCATTTTGGTATATCAATTCTAATAGTTTGGATATGCAACACAGTGGTGATATGTGTGGAGGGAAGAGAATTATTTAAGCTGCGAACAGGACTATTATTGTTGAATCAGGTCATTTTTGGCATGATTTTCCCGAATCCACGGTAAATGAATTCCATTCATATTCAACAGATGTTTCCAAACAGAACTCCCACCGAGATTCGCTATTGCAATTGGACAGACCCCAACGTAATGAAGTATTTAAAAAAGACTACCCGAAATGAAAAACCTCAATACAGGTAACTGAATGGTCCTCATTGTCATTACGGATCGACTTCCCGATCAATACACACAGCACCTAGTGCCTCATATAATGTTTAAGCAATCTCCAATCCGTCTCCTCGGAGTAATGATCCGCTGTTTCGGGTGGTCTAATACAGGTCATCATGGAAATCCCGTAAGGCACTACGACCATTATAGACAGAAGAGAGCCATAGAAAATCCAACCCACTCTGCCAAAGTCTCCATCAATGCTATTGCTGACCAAGATGAAGGAGTTTATCGTGAGAAAAGCTATAGACAGGATAAGCAAGCAAGTGTACGGAACACCCACGGTCATTGCAAGAATTGTGATAACGGACAAAATGAAAGCTAAACTGTTGGCCATTAAGAAGAGCGGGATAGCTTGGTCTACCACAACTGTCTGTCCTGCATGGTGCGCCTATCCTAACAAGATGTGGTCGCAAGGGCGGGCAGAGTGTAGTCATCTTGCCCAAATCCTCCGGAAGGACTTAAAATTAATAAAGCTAGTAAGATCACCTAAAGGAGTGAATAGATGATAAAAAAGTTTCAAAAATGAATTTAAAGTAGAATAAAATATTTAAAACTCTAAGTCTAATCAAGAGAGACTTTTGGCAGATGTTTAGAATCTATTATGCGATGGAACAGACTTCTGAAATAATCTATAATAGTGCAATAGATTCAAGTAAAGAGATAATAGAATTGCACACAGATTTTATAGTGATTCAACTTAAATCAAACCTAGGTCCATTCTTTCATGCTGACAACCTACTGGCTAGATTTCATTAAATAATAAACGAAAAGTTATAGTCAAGTTATGCCACTTATACCCAAGCGCTTCCCCCTAAAGCCGGTGTTCTTACACCAAAGCACACATTTATAATACTATCAACACTCTCAAAATATTACACAATTTAAGCTTACGAAAGACAAGTGTATATGATCCGAGTTTGCTCAAACTTTGCAATTCTAGATTTTACGCTTTGTCTCTTACTTGCTCCTCGGTCCTTGGTCTTTTTAAATATTCCTCCACTTCCAAACTAGTCGTGAAACAGTATCTAGATGATCGTTTTCCAATCTACCCATTGGACACAACTATATTAAGAAGATTAGGTAGCCGTTGAGTGATAGGAGTAGAATCCTCACTTAATTCTAATCATCCACACAAACATAATATTAATTTCCATAAATAGAGCTTCTTCATTTAGAAAGAACTTATCTTCAAGATTCAAATGACTCAATCAAATCTATCTTGATGTAGAATCCAAACTAGATCACTAGCCGTTAGACGTTTTGAGCTTGTGTCACGTTTTGTCAAGTTGTTTTGTTCTGAACTTACTTCCTTGTGAGCATGCTACGTTTTGAACTTGATTCATTCTGAACTTGTCACATTTTGGATCATGTTCTGTATTTGGGGAAAAGTGCCAAAAAAGTCCTAAACCTTTTGTCATTGTGCCAATTTAGTCCTAAACCTTTTTTTGGTGCCGATTTAGTCCTAAACCTTTTTAAGTGGTGCCGATTCAGTCCATTTGGCCGGCCGGAGCGCGTGGACGCCGGCCGGAGACAGGCGGCCGGCGAACAATTTTTTAATATTTTTTTCGAATTTTTTAATATTTTTCTTTTTTTTTTTTTTTTTTTTTTTCTTTTTTTTTTTCTACTTTCTTCTTCCTCGGCGGCGCCGCGCGCCGGCCGGCGGCGGCGAGGGCCGGCGAGGTCGCCTCGCCGGCCACCGGCGAGGCTCCCCCGCCGGCCACCGCGGAGCCGGCGGGGCGAGGCTCGGCTTCGCCCGGCCGTGGCGAGGTCGAGCCTCGCCTCGCCTCGGGCTGGGCGACGGCG
The DNA here is from genome assembly GCA_014182375.1 of Eucalyptus virginea. NCBI lineage: Eukaryota > Viridiplantae > Streptophyta > Magnoliopsida > Myrtales > Myrtaceae > Eucalyptus > Eucalyptus virginea. The sequence continues at coordinate 26,971,804 of CM024517.1, read as the reverse complement.
GCCTCGCCGTCGGCCGGGCGAGGCTCGTCCCCGCCGGCTCGGCGAAGGCGAGCCTCGCCCGGCGACGGCGAGGCCGCCGTCGCCCGGATCTGGCGAGGCTCGACCTCGCCACGGCCGGGCGAGGCCGAGCCTCGCCTCGGCTAGGCGACGGAGGCCTCGCCGTCGGCCGGGCGAGGCCGCCGTCGCCGGATCTGGCGAGGCTCGACCTCGCCACGGGCCGGGCGAGGCCGAGCCTCGCCCGATCCGGCGACGGCGACCTCGGCCGTCGCCGGGCGAGGCTCGCCTTCGCCGGGCGGCGGGCGAGCCTCGCCCGGCCGACGGCGAGGCCGCCGTCGCCCGCCCGAGGCGAGGCTCGGCCTCGCCCGGCCGTGGCGAGGTCGAGCCTCGCCGATCCGGGGACGGCGGCCTCGCCCGGCGACGGCGAGGCCTCCGTCGCCTAGCCGAGGCGAGGCTCGGCCTCGCCCGGCCGTGGCGAGGTCGAGCCTCGCCAGATCTGGGCGACGGCGGCCTCGCCGGGTCGGGCGAGGCTCGCCTTCGCCGGGCCGGCGGGGGACGAGCCTCGCCCGACGGCGAGGCCGCCGTCGCCCGGCCGAGGCGAGGCGAGGCTCGACCTCGCCACGGCCGGGCGAAGCCGAGCCTCGCCTCCGCCAGTGGCCCCTCGCCGGCCCTCGCCTCTGGCCGGCGCCGGCGCCGCGCCGCGCCGAGGAAGAAGAAAGTAGAAAAAAAAAAAAAAGAAAAAAAATTAAAAAATCGATAAAAAATATTAAAAAATTGTTCGCCGGCCACTGCCTCTCACGGCCCACGCCCACGCTCCGGCCGGCCAATGGACTGAATCGGCACCACTTAAAAAGGTTTAGGACTAAATCGGCACCAAAAAAAGGTTTAGGACTAAATTGGCACAATGACAAAAGGTTTAGGACTTTTTTGGCACTTTTCCCTCTGTATTTGTGTCGTTTTAAACCTATCACGTTCTAGACCTGTCACATTCTGGACCTGTTCCGTTAGAAGTAGATTCTATAATCTAGACGTAAGTCTAAATATTTTCATCCTTAAAGTCTGCGTCTTATGATTCTTTTAAGTATAGTCCTTAACAATGTCCTTTACACATTCTATCATCTACATTGCGGCCTGTGCGTCTAACCTAGTTACTCAATTATTAAACATGTTAGTAGCCTTTGATTTATTTACCTAACAAATATAGCTTGCCAAGTCGCTAACACAATCAAGATAGCTATTACTAAGATAGTGTTACGAATGTCATTATGGGATTTCATTCCAGTAATTAGTTCCTCACTCTCGAATCTCCGTCCCACCTTTCAATGAAGCTGAGTTTTTGGGTCAAGTAATCAGCTAGCGTTATGGAGTGCAAAGGACTAGAGGCTCTTTAAGCTCCAACGCAGTTATTAAGTTCTTTATTGTTTAGAGATTGCTCTACAAACATGTCTAAAGCCGTCTTGCCCTCTGAATTCTTTGCATTTACATTAACTTTTACTCAATCAATTCCTTGGTGACCTTCCAAATGAACACCAAAGCTAGGTTCAGCAAATTAAAGAACATCAAGCCAAGGGACAGGATCCAGAATTGTGAAAAAGCAGGAATTAATTAGGACCACGAAGTTTTACGTCCCTGTGAAAGTTCAATAACCACATCAATTTGCCAGATAAAGCTTTATGCGTGGGCATACCTCGGCTTAATTAGTTGATGTCGCAATATGCAATACTGTCAGAAGTTTGGATAGAAAGCAGTAGGTGGTTTTGGGCAATTTGAAACTCTTTCTATATCATTCATGTGTATAAAAATCACTATTTATAATACAAGAGATCTAAGTCTATAAGGAAGGAGAATATACAATAAATCAAATAAAAGAATATTTCCGACAATCAAGATCACTTAAGATCACTTCCTATCAGCACGAGATCAATTAAGATCATTAACTATCGGCAACCATATCTTCAACACCCCCCTCAAGCTTGGCGGTCTATACACGTCAAAGACGCCTAGCTTGCTTAATAGATATGAATGTTGCCTTTGACATAAGGCCTTGGTAAAAATGTCTACAGGCTGCTCCGCTATTCTTATTCCTCTTGTCTTGATCACCCCACTTTGAATCTTGTCTCGGATGAAATGGCAGTCAACTTCTATGTGCTTTGTCCTTTCATGAAAAACTGAATTCATTGCAAGTTTTAGTGCAGCATCGTTATCACAATAGAAGATGGTGGGCTGATTTACCTGTATACCAAGATCTTGAAGAAGGCCTATTATCTAAACTATCTCACAGCTAGTTTTTGCCATCGCTCGATATTCTGCCTCCGTGGATGATAAGGAAACAGTTGATTGTTTCTTTGTCTTCCATGAAATTAGAGAATCTCCTAGCTTTATACAGTAACCTGTAACAAATTTTCTACTGATAGGACAAGTAGCATAATCTTTATTGCAATATGCTGACATCTCTATGTTGCTGTCTCGAAATAATATTATTCCCAGTCCCGGACATCCTTTCAAGTATCTTATAACTTTTGATGCTACATTCATGTGAGACTGTTTTGGAGCATGCACGAATTGACTAAGAATCTGTACTGCATAGCAAATGTCAGGTCTGGTCATGGTCAAATAGATGAGTTTCCCAACAAGTCTTTGATAAGCAGAAGGGTCCTTAAACAAAGGATCCTTGTTTACGGGTGACAATTCTTTGTCATATTCAACTGTTGTCAACCTGACATTCTGTTCGATTGGAATAGCGGCTGGCTTAGATCTCGACAATCCTGCTTTCGAAATAATTTCCAAGACAAATTTTGCGTTGGCTAAGACAAATGCCTTTATTTGACCGTGCAATTTCTATCCCAAGCAAGTATTTGGAGGTCCCAAATCCTTAATGTGAAATGTAGAATGCAGGTATTTCTTAAATCTATCAATGGCAAATGCATCATTTCCCATAATGAGTATATCGTCCACATATATGAGTAAGTAGATTGACGATATACCTTGTTTCCATGTGAATAAAGCATAGTCATGCCTAGATTGCTGGAACTTGGCAATCACAAGTGCATCAGTGAATTTTGCATACCATTGACGAGAAGCCTATTTGAGGCCATATAGGGATTTACGGAGACGACATACATTATTTTACCCCTGTTTGCGAAATCCTTATGGAAGATCCATATAAATTTCTTCTTAGAGATTGCCATGAAGGAAAGCATTGTGGACATCCATCTGATGAAGAAGCCAATCACAAAGAGTAGCAATAGAGAGGAAAGACCGCACTGTGACTTCCTTTGCAACAGGAGAGAAGGTTTTCGTATAATCAAATCATTCCCTTTGTGTGAATCCCTTCGCAACTAATCTAGCTTTACAACATTCAATAGATCCGTCCGCTTTGTACTTGATTTTATATACCCATTTGTAGCCAATGGGTTTTCGATGCGGAGGTAGAGGAACAATATCCCAAGTTTTATTCTCCATAAGGGCTTGTCACGACCTCCCCGAAGTGAATTGGACCACCTAAGGGTTCGGCTAATGGATTGTTAAGCCTAGACTTAGCTCGAGCTCTCCCAAGCCCATACCAATTTGCAACTTGGGGTTTAAGTTCTTAATATACAAATGATTTTTATCATAGAGTCACCACTAATTTATTTTTGGTGGATCGATTAGAAACCCAAGTAAAGTAACGGGAGAATTACCTTACTTCAACGAACTAGAGATTAAATAAGTTCGAGGACTTGGTTACACTAGACTTGTCTAATGCTCTTTCGGCACCTTTCTCTTTTTATTTCGAAAAGATATTTTACAGACAGCTTGAATTAATTTTAATTTATTTTCTTAAAATGTGAGGTGATCATGCGGGTGCGCAAATCACCAATTTAACACCAAATAAAGCAATGAACAAATTGCTGGACTTACCTCATGACATTGAAAGCATCTGCAGTGTTAGATCAGAATTCACATCGACAGTCCTAAATATGATTTCTAATTAACACGCAATTTCTTTTTTTTTTGTTTTCACTTATTTAATGAGAATCATGCAATATGCAATGCATGCTACTAATTTAACATGAAATGATATGCATGGCAATATGACCTAAGCTATATGAAATAAATAAAGTAATTTCTAAAGAAATGCAATAATTAAATGTGCAATCTAAATTAACCTAACAACTTAATTCTAATGACGGGCAATTTCTAATTAAATAAACCTAGCAACAATCACTAAATGACGTGCTTTTCATGAACCTAATTTTATATGACATGCACATGATTTTTTTGTATTTTTTTTTATAAAAGTTCGTAATTAAAAATCACTAAAAATCTAACTAAAGTGAAAATTAAAATGAAATGCTATCTATTCTAAATGCCTTCTAAACATGCATTTAAAAAAATAACTAACCTATGGGAAAGCTTCACGTGGAGGTTTTTAAACCATAAGTTATGATAATCCACAAAATGACGGTGGGATGCTAGGGTTTTGGCAATGGGAAAGCTGAGCATTGGTTGTCATGGAGATAATCAACTTTCACTGAAAAGATACTCAGAAATTCCCCCAGCTGCTTCATTAGAAGATTCATGAAACCACTGAACCCTCAGTTGTGCAAGAATCTTTCCCTTAAAATCAGGTGGGGACCACCCCGCAAGCCGAAAGTTCACGCCCGAAAAGTAGCAGATCACACTCGATCGCATGTTCTTAGTTTCACACAGTGCCTGAGTACTTCCGAATGCATTCAGCAATACATATTTTGGCTGAAGCACTATTCAGGAAATGCTTGGTAAAAAACTCTTGCGAGTTTTTAGCTTTTGTAATTCAGTAAGAACAGAATTTTGTGGAAAGTGCAGTATTTAAAATATTATGATCCACTAGGTTATTTCCAGACAATCATTAGCAGCCTGGTAAGTTGCCTGAAGAAAGATTGAGCATGGTAATATTGTCAGCACAGGCAGATGTGCCTTAATGTCTGTGTCTACGCCCTGTGTTTACATTAGTCAGCCAGCAACGAGAGTATGTTTTCCCTTATGGGATCATTTCACAGTTGAGATATGTCATCAGTAGTGAAACTCGGCAGTAGCCTTGCTCGGTCAGACTAGCCTTGCATTACACTTGAGAAGACAATTAATTCAACATAACATTAAGAAATATTTTTGCAACTTACCCACTTCCATTGGATCCATAAGAGTTCTGATATGCTGACTGCTACTGTGCAAGGACAATGCCAACAGAACTTGATTTGCACACAAAGATGCATAACATACAATTGATTAGTGCTGTACCACCACAAGAATAGCATACTGATGGACTAATCCATTGCTTCATAAATAGCACATCTCTAGTCTCGCACACGCGAGAATTCAATGCCACGATAATGATGCACCTAGAGAGGATTTCTGTTGACATCTTTGTACAGAAGATACCGACTCCTGGTTTTACCAAGCGCAGCATACCTGTCATATAAAAACCAAAGGAGTTAATTCGTCTGAGAAACAAAGCTCACACAAAGTGCAATAAGAGTCAACTAACTAATCCACGGATGGTAGAAGAATGGTATTAATTGCTCCTTCTATTCGTACCATTGAGGCACAAACGGTGCCATCCAAATGACATCGCCTGCTTGAACTGGGTACCTATCAGGAATCAATCAGGTTAAGATTAGTACTATGTTTCACGAGTGAGGAGAACAATAGCAAGGAAAAAAGATCCTACTATTAGGTTATTCAAAAGACTTCAGTAGAAATCTCCAACCACGCAGCAGTAATTTCAGGGTGAACGTCTTACCAGCTATCGCCTAAACGATAAATGCCCTGTCCCTCCAAAAGCAGCAAACCATGTTGATTGTAGTGGACCTCCTGCAATAAGAAATCTTACAGTGCTTAGTAAGCTGTGCACCAGAAGAGCTAGAACATCCTATTAATCTAAGAGGCTGTTCAGCGAATCCCGTGCAGAAAGCTTGCCATTTAACAGAGTTAAAGTCAACCAACAGGGTATGTCAACAATGACTGACTTGAAAAGGTGTACTAATAGCATTATTTCACACAAATTCCATAACTAATTGTCAGTAGTGATGATTCCCTACTTGTGCGTTTTATAGTCAATTATTCTATATTTATTAAGACAAGCTAACTATCTACAGGAACTTCAACATGGCCAAGCTGAAGGTTTTACATGGTTTTCTTATATTCCCTCCCCCCCCCAAAAAAAAAAAAAGACAAAAGACTCTCTGGGCTATAGAGTTGGTAGAGGATACTTAATACTACTTTTTTCCTTCTTTGTTTTTCTTTTCCTACTGTTGATCAGGGCAGTTGGCCATCATTACATGGTTGAGACATCCTTGTGTCCTTAATGTATTTTAAGATAGGATAATTCACTTTTTCTCACTCTTACAATTCGCAAACTACATATGTTTTCAGCATTATACTTTTGGAAATTCAATCCCTCTCTTTGGGTTTTTTTTTTTCCCAGTAGTTTTTTCTGAATTCTGAAACTTGAATCACATAATTGGCCTAACTTCCTTATTGATTTTTTTGTGGAAAGTCGAGCCTTTTCCTTAGTTTAAGGTATGATCTCAAATTAAAATTGGAAAATTGTTACGTTAACTGTAAGCTTCTCTTTTAAGCATGAGTATTATCCACATACGTCTATTATAAACCATCTGTTTGCACAGGTAATCACGTGTTTTGCAACATTTTGATATCATCCTAATCTAAATTTGGACATTTATGATGTGAAATTGGTCATGCACCTTTTAGAAAAATTGTCTAACTTTTCCAAATTGCAATTTACTCTAATCGAATAGTTGGCTTAACTTAATAAGATTTGATAACGTAAAGAATGAAGCTAAGAAATAAAATAGAAACACGCGGTTCTCTGACAGTTTGAACTTTTAGAACAAATTATCTCCACAGTCAATTAAGTTGGTATCAGAGATGGATCTCAAGTTTGATTCTGAGAGATTCCTCTCACTACTCTTCATCCATCTATGAGTTATCCCATGAGCAATCAACTATTCTTTTACTCACAGGTAGTAGTTCACATACTTAAAGCCTTCATCATCAAACTAAACTTCACATCAAGAGAATTTTTTTGACTTGCAAATGTAAATAATTTCATCTTTTCATCGTTTAAACTTCTAGAACAAATTATTACACTGCCGAACTTTAATGTGATGATATTTTGTTTTGAAGGAAAAAAATTTTCAAGCAGATTTTACATCCCATGCATTGCACGGATCATGTTCTAGTACTCAACCAAATTTAATTTCCAAAAGGAAAAATACCTTGACATTAAGAAATTCGCCAGGTTGAAAATCCGTGATCTGTATTCAAGAATAAATCATCGGGTCAGAGCAAATGAGTGTTAGATAATCTCTAAAATATTTAACTTATGTGAAAATGTCAAATGCTTATGACCTCTAAATTTTGGGTGGCCAAGGTGGAGGGTAGCCTTCAGCACTGATCTCCAATTTTTGTTAATGTGTTTGCAAGCAAAAGCCAGTTTAAAGCCAATTTGCAAAAGCTAGAAAAAGAAGCCAGAGGCAGCAGCTGCTCCCCCAGCTTTTGGCTTGTGCTTTTTAGCTTCTTAATAAAATAAATGTAACAACATCAGGATTACCTAAGAAAAATTTTGAAATGTAAAGTGATAACAAATTTTGTTTTGAGTTCTTTTGAGTAGCAACAAGTAAAAGTAGATGATGGCAATTGTTCACCTAATTATATTTGAATGAATAAGAACAACAGCTCAAGCAAAAATCCAAAAGATACACTTTAAGGGGGGAAATAACAGGTCTAAGCCACCCCAGCAAGGCTCTAGGCCAAGTGTGAAACGTGGGATAAGTATGCTACACTCTATATTTCAAAACAAAATTCGATAGAAATGCATCCCCGCCACTTGGAAATTGCCTTGTCAAATCACATTTTTTCAGCTGGCTATTAGATGCATTACTAAGAGTAAGTACTGAGAAAATGATAGGAATGCAAAGCTGACAAAATGATAGGACTGCAATGCCAACAAAGTAGTTTAGAAAGACTATCATGGCTTATGTGAATGTTGAAGTCTGTCGCAACCAAATTTTCGGGTGTGAACCACCTAGGGTTTGGCTAATGGATTGTTAAGCATAGACTTAACTCGGGCTCTCCCAAGCCCATACCAATTCGCTACTTTCGGTTCAAGTTCTTAACATGCAAATTTTTAATTAGTAGTCGCCACTAATCTATTTTTTGTGAGTTGATTAGAAACTCAAGTAAAGTAACATGAGTTTTTCTTTACTCCTACGAACCAGAGACTATGAGTACAGGGGCTTGGTTACACGAGACTCCTCTAATGCCCACCTTTCTTTTTATTTTGAAAAATGTTTGGCAAGCAGTTTGGATTGATTTTAAATTCATTTCCCTTAACATGTGAGGTGATCATGTGGGTGCGCAAACCACCAATTTAAGACCCAAATAAACAATAAATAAATTGCAAAAACTTACCTCAAAGCAAGCATCTGCAATGTTAAATTAAAATCCACATCCACAACCCTAGATGTGGTTTCTAATTAACACGCAATTTTTTTTTTCACTTAATTAATGAAAATCATGCAATATGCAATGCGATATTAACCAAATGACCTAATTCTAATGACATGTAATTTCTAATTAAATGGGCCTAACAAAAATACTAAATGAGACACATCTCAGTGAATCTAACCCTAATGACGCACATGTGACATTTTTTTCTTTTTTCTTAAAAGAATGCATTTTATCCTAAATAACGAAACTAATTTAGCCTAAGGCATTTTTTTATTTTTTTTATTAAATTCGGAATTAAAAAAAATGTGAAAATTATCTTGCTAGACTAAGATCCTATTCAATTTATATTAGGAATTAGGTTAAACTAAATCCTAATTTAAACTAAAATATTGTCTTAACCCAAATAATCCTAGAATGCAATCTATCTAAAAAAATCTATCTAAACTTAAAATTAATTAGGAAGTAAAATTAAACATGCAATCTTACCCTAATATGCATAACGTGCAAAATATGCCCTAATTATATATGATATATACATGATGGTTTTTTTGTTTTTCTATTAATTTCGAAATTAAAATTTAACATGCAAATCAAATAATAATATGAATATGCTTTCTGTTTTGTTTTCTTTTTCATGATTCAAAATAAAATCTCTATCCTAAACATGCAAAATAAGAAAAGCAAACCTAACCCTAATTTTCCTTTTCTTCTTTTTTTAATTTTCGAAATTAACAATTGCCTAATAATTAAACATGCAATTTAAAGTTAAAAAAAAAACTAACAACCTAAGTCAATTGATTTTTTTTTTTTTGTATTTAAAATAAAATTTCAATTTTAAACATGCAAACCCTAATTCTAACCTACATCTTTTTGATTGATTTTTTTTAAAATTAATTTAAATAACACCACAGCAAATCAAGCAACATTGATACCCAAATTTGACGAACCATATTTCGCGCATGAGATCGGGTTGGCCAATTTCATATAAATCGCGAATCGAATCTCGGGCGTGAGATCGGATTGACAATTTTTCAAGCGATTACGGTTGCGAGTCGGATTTCGAGCACGAAAGTCGGACTGTCAATCCCAAATTTCAGAGACAATTTCATGTCGGACAATCTCAATCTTATATCAAAGGATAATTATGCTAAAAAAAAATATATATATATATAGAATAAAATAAGGCAAATAAAAAGGAGAATATTAAAAAAAAAAAAAAAAAAAACTACCTACATTGATTTTTGCTTTTTTTTTCTTTCTCCCCCTTTTCACCCACGGCTTGGCAGCTTTGTGAGGGGTTCACCGTCGATCGCCGCCCGTCGGAGCTCCGGCGAGGAGGACCAGCAGCGAGCAAGGGGACTTCGGACGCCGGGTGTTGCAGCGGCTTCACTCAGGGGAAGCTGCGGGCTTCAGAACACTGCGAAGACAGAGCAACGGCGTCGCGGGATCTCAGCGACGGGTGGTGAGCAGCGGCGTCAGGCAGCAGCTCCGCCGTGGCAGATCGGAGGTGGAGATCGGCTGAGGCGCGGTGTGCTTCGTCGGGCTGGTGGAGCAGATCGACAAGGCAACAGCAATTTCGCGGGGGGGTGCGGCAAACCGGCTCGGGATCTCGAGCTGCTAGCGTCGCTCGGATATGCGGCGAGGCGGCAGTGGCTTCGCGGGGCAGTGCGGGCTGAGTAAGGGCGGCGTTGGGCGTTGGGCGCTGGGTCACTGGCGACTCGTGGATCAGTGCGTGGCGGCACGGCAGGGCGGCAGCGAGCAGCAAGGGTGCGGCTTCAGCAGGTGTCGGCGAGGGAGATCGGCTGAGGCGTGGCGATTCGGGAGCAGAGACGGCTTCGCGGGCTTCACAGACGGCGACCAGCGGGGCAGAGCGTCGGACGACTGGCAGAATGGCGGCGGTGGCGAGAGCGCGGGGGAAGACCGGCGTCGTGGTGCCGGCGCGACCTGGGCTGGCGCGGTCGAGGGCTTCCTCGCGAGGAAGACGACACTGTAGTCTTTTTTCTCTTTTTTTCTTTTCCTTTTTTCTTTCCCAGCTGACCGGTCGCTTCCTTCCTGTTTCCTCTGCTCCCCTGCACACGTCCACTCTCTTGCCTTTTCTTCTCTTTCTCACTTTTTTGACTTTTTCTGTTCTTTTTTCGACGAAGAGAAACCCCTTATACGGCCGAATGTATCAATATGCGTGGCCCCCAAACTCAATTGCACGCGAGGTATTTTATAAGTCTAAAAAACGTATCTTGACGGTATATATTTTTTCCTTTTTGTTCGCGCACGATACCCCTAAATATATCGTTGAAATATACTCATCTCGCGTAATATTCCCTTTTTTATTTTTCACATATTCTATCCAAATAATTCCATGTTTGCGCAAAATAGTATATGTGAAAAATCTTAATGGAATATGTAAAAAATCTTCCCTTCACCGATGATATAAAATAAAATAAAACAAAATGAAAATAAAATGTTTCTAAATTATATGCCATGTGTTTTTTATTTATTTTTTTAATAAAAATCAACCCCAAAAATTATGCAAAAATTTAGGTGTCTACAAAGTCATAAGCAATGGAGGTAGGAAGAAGCTTCCTAAGTTCGAAAACCTGGAGACACCAGAAGAAAGGAAGAGATGCAGCTTTGTTAAAACTAGGGGTGAGCAGCGATCTAGGGTCGACCCTAGATCGACCCCTGGGCCCGGCCCAACCCTACCGGTCCCCGGTCCGGTTCCCAAGGGGGGACCAGGTCGATCCTTGGTCCCAAATTCCCGGGGCCAACACCGACGTTGGTCCTCGATCCTAGAGTTTTGGGTCGTCCAATCTGAATCAACCATGTATATTATATTATATTATTTATAATTCTTTTATATATTCAAACCTAAGTAAAATGTCTTTATATTATATTATATCGAGATGTTCTATCAATAGCACAAATAGTAATTTCAGTTTAAAACTTTTGTTAAGTATTAATTATGTGTCGTTTGTTTTGTTTTCATGTGTTTAGAAGTTCAAGTGAATTAACAAGATGTGAAGTTATATATTCATGGTTTATATTAAGTATTTTGAACTTTTTATGGTTTAATTGTATTTTACTAATGAATTTCAGCTGCACTTTGCTTTTCAATTTGTGTCAAATAATAAAAGTTTTTGAAGAGTAGAGTAAAACTGCAGTTGCTAGGTGATTTGCTAGTCAAGTGGTGTGAAGCTCATTTTTTGGTTGAATGGACTCTACATGATCAAATGCAGGAAAACGCTTTTGCATATGGTGTTTTTTTTTTTTTTAGATGTTACAAGAACTTTCCATCTTGTCCCATATCTCGATGAGCGGTTAGCAGGTACGAAATTTCTATTATTGTGTCATCTTAAATTTGCTAAATATGTATTGGTATTTATAGTTTAGTTGCACAATGCCGCATTGTCAATGGATGTGTAATTTGAATTTGTCGGTTTGCTTTTTTAAGGAGTATAAAAAATAAGACGAAAAAAATTATCGATCGGTCCCGGGTTGATCCTAGAACCGGACCGAACCCAATGGGTTCGGTCCGGTCCTTGGTCCTAGGCTCAATAGGGTCGGTCCTCGGTCCTAAAAATTGATGACCGACACTGTACGGGTTGGTCCTAGGGTTAGGGGGTGGCCCGGACCAACCCGGACCATGCTCACCCCTAGTTAAAACGATGATATCCACCATGAGTAGAACGAGCAAATTGTACAAGAAATTGCTAACATCTGGCAGTCAAAGTTAGTCAAAACCATTCCTTCCAAAAATTCTGGGAAAATATAAGGGGCTGTGAAGAGATGATATCTGAATATTGTTCCCGACTAACCTCTCCTGGAGTTTCCAGAAGCGGCTGCTTGTCTGTTGAGCCAACAATCACCTCAGCAACATGACTGTCCAGAGAGGCATATCTAATAGGAAAAACAATTTCTGTTTGTAATTTTTAGGAACAAAGAGACAGACCTGACTATCGGCAAGATTTAAGACAACTGCATTTGTTGTTTGCCATTTAACCATACGAAACATCATAACTGAACCAGACCTCATATATGACTGAGGTGCACTACATATGTGAGGTTATCATCTCTCTCTAAAGAAAAAGCTAATAGTTGATTACTAGATCTAGTGGAGGCTGGAACAAACCTTCGTTCAAAGACCACCAGAGTAGCAGGGGCATCAGAACTGAGAGAATGTTCAACATCTGGAGGGAGATAAGCATATGAATCAACCTAAAGATAGAACACATGATAAGACTCTTGACAGACCAACATCAACAGATAGAAAAGAGAATGGTTATCAACATTAGAACTGAGGACCATATTATATACATTATTACTACTCACAAAAAAAGCAGCTTTAGCTACTCCTCCCAGCTTCAATAAAATAGTGCTTCTCATGCATGCAAAATCGTTAATGTAATTAGACACCATAAAAAGTAGATATCTTAACATGCATAATTAACTTAGTCAATGTTTGACATTGTCGGTAGGAAGGTAAGAAGTGGTAAACCCTTAACTAGACTCAAGAGTTTTTGGGTTCAACAATCGATAGCTACCTTCTCCCTCTATTTGCTTACTTTTTTTATTAAAAAAAGATTGCTATCCAGGCCATAACACAAAAGTCTTCAAAGGAATGGCGCTGAAGTATCTTGATAACTTGACGGTCATTCATAACTCATACGACAACATTATCATGCAGCAAATCTACAATAATAGTTTACACTGACACTTCCTGGTGGCTTCCCATTAGGTGTGTCAGTTGGTATGTTAATATCAAAGATTTAAAACTTTCTTTTAGCTTCACCTGCACGAACTCAAGCATAAAATAAATGAGTGAGAGTTTCCATACTCCAACACCACCGCATGTGCAGCTTAGGAAAGAATTGACAATAGCTATGACCAATTAGTTCAGTTCCAAAGACACAATGACATAGTCTTAGTCCGACAAATTACATGTTATCAATTGACAGATATAAGCTCAGATTATCATACCATCAGCCATTGGCTGTTGCTGGACATAGTGAGAGAGACCGTACCCTGCACCACGAATAGGAACCTAAACAAAAATTGAGCTCTTGAGTTCTCACTGACCAATTTTTTTAAATAAAAATAGATTTCAATTTTGCAAATTTCTAGCAGAGAAGATATTTCTTGGGGCAGTTAAACCGAGAATAATAATGAAAATAATACGAACAGCATATGGACCTTTCTATGTCACTAGGAGGAAGTCCTGATCTTGAATTTTCTACACAAAGCATAGTCATAACACGTAAGTGATACCATATGACCATGAATGGGACACAACTTGAGTGAAATTTGAGCAATTCTTAGAGCTATATAATTAACGAGAATCATTTCAACTAACATTCATAACCAAGACATACCCCCGCGGCATTAATGCCAAGTTAGGTAGTCACTTCCCAAAAGGGCTGTGTATTGTTCATTTAAGTGGCAGCTACATACACCATTTTATGCTTAACTTAGAGACCACTAATTCAATCTGATGCAAAATCCTTATAGAACAGCTTAAGATAGAGAAATAAAAGACATCAAACCATGGTATCAACCAGACCAGCTGCCCAGATAGTGGAGACATGATGTAGTAAACAACCACAAAGAGATGCAGCTTTGGAATTTGTCTCAGATAAGAGAGACATAGGAACTGATTCTTGATCACCATCGTTTTGAGTGTCTTTTATGGTCTCCCCTATCCATGAAGCTTTCAGTAGTCTTTCGATATAGATGGTAGCTTGTCGAATATCAGGACCCCCTCAGTTTGATTGATTCTTGATTGCTTCGATCTTAAGGGTTTTCTCTTCCTTTTTTTGGGGTGTACTTGGCGGATTAGTATAAAATGCATAGGAGGTGCAGTGAATGGTAGCAATAACATTCCATGCATACACCATGAGCTTCATGCAGCTGCTGATACCAAAGAAGCAGGCAAACCTTGCATTTTCGCTAGATACATGACAAAATGTGAACCCATTGCTGGCGTTATTAAATATGCTGCCAATGTGTTAGTCCTGAGAAAGGTATTTAAAGAACTTCAGCAACAAGACAATTCCTGCCCACATAAGCATAAGATCTAACAATTACCAATTGGGTAGAGGGCTGAATACTTGACTTTCTGGCATTATTAGAGCATGGTCTGTTCTGTAAACACTTCTGGTGAAACCCGGCAAATCTGAGAATGTGGGGAAGATCTATCAGTGGAAACAGAAAAAGAGAAAGAACACACCATTTGCCTTGGTAAACTTTCGATTTTATCATCAACAAAGATAGCCAAAAAAAAGAAAAAGTTGAGGTTTTCCTCAGAAAATCTCTTCACATTGTCTAGGACCAATTCAAGGCCCCAAACAACCAAACTGTGGCAGTTAGGGGAACTCAAACAACCAAACCATAGCTTGAGAATCTTTACAAATTGTTATGCAGCTGAAAATTTTGCGGACAATGAGTCTGATAGATATCCACCTTGAGCAGTAAAGGTAGACTAGGATTCATTATCCAATTAAAATCATTAACTTCGCTGAGAGAGAGAAAAAATTTCACAATCTAAACTCGACCAGTTCGTGAGTCTATCAAGAGAAAACACATGCTGATTCAAATGTTTCTCATTTCCACGAATCATGTCATGGTCCTAAAACAACACAACCAGCCTCCATGAAACCCCTCTGTTCATCCAAATAAAAAAGACCGTGAGTTTGATCTTAATAAATGTGATCAAAAAGTATACACTGGAGATTTAAGTCAAAGTACAATTTAAAAGAAACTAAAAACTATACCGCTTCACCCAATGAAGAAATCATCTCAACTTCCGAAATGGATTAACAGAAAAAGAATAGAAAAGCTTAACTTGAAAGACAAATTGATTTGGAAGCATTATGAGTAAACCTTTTGCAGTCGCAAGGAGCAACATTAATCAGAATCTGCCATTTCCAAGATTGACAAATCTACTAATTGTAAATAGCTTCCGAACCTTGAAGGTGAGAAGGGGACAGTGTAGGATTCGTGGCTTTCCAGTACAAGGGCCTCGACTCCGAGCCCGGAGTTTCTTTGATGATTGAAGGCGCAGCGCAAAACCCATCTTCACTCGCGGCAACTCTGAACAGACCTGAACGATTTCGACCCACAAAATAAATCCCTCTCCCCAGTAAGAAAAATCAAAACTTGAACACAGAATCAAGCTCCGTTAAGCAGATGCATTCGGACAGCTCTTGGTGATTTCCCCACGATTCCTCCAGAAACAAACAGACAGAAAGCAGGGGAGGTCGAATAGAGAGACAGCGTCTGGAGAGGGCATTCACTGAGTGTGACGAAGAGGATTTTCAGAGGCTGTGGCGATCCTGAACAAGCAAAGGGACGCCTCATCCTGAGCACGAGCGCGAGATTGAGGTCGAAAATTCGAGTGGGAGTTGCAAAGTTTCGCTTTTCCAGTTCCTCGGCAATTCAGAGTGTTTCCTTTGACCTTTTTCAGTGCCTTCTGCGTACGTTGTCTGGTTCTGAAGACAAATGGCTTCCACGCTGGAAGCTATAGTTTAGACTCCCCAGTGGTTGATTTGGTGGATCCCACGTGTGGAGCCTGGTGGGACCCGGAAATCAACAGTGCAGGCCAACCCTGTTCAGTGGACCAGGATCAACGTGAGGAATTCCCAGGAGCAAGTTTCCCAATTGGCAATCAATTCATCAGCATGAAAGCTCTATATTTGAGATTTTAAAAATAATTGTCATACAATCCCATAAAACTCTTGCATTCCAAATCTTTCTAATCTTGCTAATTGTTAGAATGAATTTCCCAATGTGGTATAATTCAGAATGCTGCACGTGTTCAGAACTTCTTCACCTTTCATCACCCGCATGCACCCGGGCTCTTTTTCAAGATAGTAGTATGAATGAGAGAAACTAGATAAAGAAGAGACTAACAAAAATGGTGTTCCTTTCGTATTCCAAAGAGGCAATTATCCAATAAGTTTTGCCGGGTGAAAGATAAAAACGCATTTGACTTTGTTCCTTGTCGCATCTTGGTTGACCCAAAACTTGCATATGCAATCTGAGCAACAGTCCAGACTGTTGTTTGAACCAGAGCTGCATTACTTCCATTTTCTTTGTTGTCTTATGAATGTCATCAATGTGGTCAAGTTACTGTCTATGATGATGAGCACATCTAGATCATTAGACTGCATTGAGAGCTGTGAAAAAATTTGTTGAATTGGCAAGAAGTTTTTCTTTTTCAAGCTAGGTGGATCAAGGAATCTCTGGCTTCTCAATTAATACTAATACAAAATCATTGATGATGAAACAAAGCTATCAAGAGCACAGCATGAGAAACACACAATGTATTTTTGCAGACAGATGTTTGCATCAATCAGGTTTGCATGGTGAAGAGCTTTCTTCACAACTACCGACAGTAAGCTAAAAATTCTCGTTGAAACTTTGGATAGATAGTAGAAACCGGCACTTCTCAATGAACCAGGCATACAAAATAGTAATCACAAGAAAGAATTTCCGTTCTGTGTCGAATATCTGAAATTACATGCTCTCATAACTTCATGTCCGAGATGAATTTTACTTTTCTTTCAATTCAGTACTCTTGTTTCCACAATTAAAGCCTCATCACCATGGAGATTCACCTTTGCTTCCGAAGCGACATATTTGCCCAAAAAGCCCATTTTTTTGGCACCTGAGAGAAGCAGAGCATTAGAACCTTTTCTCTTACCCCCTTGTGATATCCTCTAACAGAAGACACAAGAAAGCATGCTGACTTTACCTCCAGGCTTTTCGTAACTGATTGCCCTTTATTGCCCGTTGATCCCCTACTGTTCTTTTTCCTTTTCTTGCTGTCTTTCTTCGCTTGGAAACTTGTCAAAGATTGTAAAAACCTTTTGATCGAGGTTTTGTAGTTTCCAAGACAAGACGGAGCTATCTCCATTTTTCTTTTTCTCTGTACAGTGATTGTCTAAGAAAGTAGCTGATCAGGAAACAATGACAAGTATACTGTACACAGCTGTTGCTGATATGCACATCTTCAGGTGCATTCGCATAATTGCAAAGCTAATAATCGATAGGTTGATACTAGAAGTGTCTACAATTGTTTTCCTCTTTTGTGCGTGGTAAGGGTTTCTCAAACTCGTGATTTAGTTAAATTTCATGATCACAAAGTGGACTCAGCATATACGTAATGTTATTAAGCATCTTTTCCCAACAACAGGAACAACTTTTGAATCAAGATAACTACAGGATTCCTTACTTTGTCTGAAATTCGGTGGTTGTTTGTAGAGATAGGTGCTGGGAGTAGGGATGTGGATTCAGCGGCTGGTTGAGCAGATTCCCGGAGGTGCTGGGAGTAATGAAGAAGTTCGGCCCTTCTATTGTATCCTTTGCCAGAAAAAGTACCGTGGCTTTGAATTTGCCTTTCTCCATTGGGGTGATGAAGGTGGAGGTGGTGGTGGCGGTGGCGGTGGGGGTGGTGGTGGCAGTGGTGGTGGTAGTGATGGCGGTGATGATGAGGGCGGTGACTCGGATCTGGTAAACTGAGCTTCCTCCTTTGTGGCTTCTCCACATACACCGACATCAATACTGCTTTCTCTTTGCAGCATGATGCCTGAAATTGCAAACGAAAGTTGAAAAGAAAAAAAGGAACAGTTCGTGTCATAGAAAAATTCAGAGAGAGAGAGATTAGTATTCACCATTTTGGTGGGCATTCTCAGGAAAGCAGCATCGATCAGATGCAATGAGATGATCTCAATATGTGCAGGAACATAAATGGGTTTATACGTTTCTCATAGAAAGTATTGATGCAATTCAGTAATTTAGGTGGATTTGATGCACCAGAAGAGGATACGGATATACACAATTTCAAGATCCACAAAATGAGAAGGCTGATAGAGAACATCACTATCTTCGATTTGACCGAAACCAATCCCAATGCAAGTTAAACAAGGAGCCTCCAAATGTGCAAATCCGGCAATGCTTTGACATATAATATACCCCTGTAAAAAGGATATCATTCTTGGGATCATAAAAAGCATTAATTAATATACATGTTGAGAAGGTTAGCAAAAGGTTCCAAATCCATTGGATTCTCTTTCTTTCCGGCGATATGATAGAAGTCACCATATATGCACTTAGGAATCCAACTGCCCCCAACAATTTGACTCTTGACCTGTTCTGGACCAATTAGAGCGTGGACAGTTTCGTTTAGAATTTATACACCAACCAACACTTGGTGTACTCCAGCATATTTTCTGGAAACCATAAGTAACATTGACCAAAAAATTCATCCGCCGCTAGCATTTGATCTGCTTGTAGTCTTGTCCTTCTGAATGTGGTGCTAAACTATGAAGAAAATCATTAGTACGTAAGTTGCAGGAAGCCAGGCATTGCAACGTAACATGGATCAAAACTAATTCACCGGGAACATTGCTCCTGGTGACAGATTTTCAATCTTACTAGTAGTTCAGCCAAGCTTTGGTGTGAAGGTGAGATTGCAGTAAGCTCTGAATAGAACAGATTCCTGAGCTTGATGATTGTCCTAAGCCCCCATCTCCAAAGCCGAAAGAGTTCAAAAAGTTTGCTTTTTCGCATCTCCAATTATTCATCCATTTGTCTCCGAACCCTCAAAGAGAGTTTATACAATGAACTTTTTATCGACAGAAGATTGAATAAAACTACAATGACCACATACAGAAGCGAAACTTATCGAGTTGCATCACCATCTGAAGTCGATGGTAGATCGAATGACATATTGTATTCAGGAAAAGTTGCAGCTACGAAGTAACACAGGGTATCATTGCAATGCCATAGTAATCGCCATACAATTCCAAAGCCTCCGGAAAAAAATATCGAAGTCTTGATTATATGCAATCAACCTCCCAATTGAAAGTTACGAATCAAACTTGCTGGAACAACCCTGAACCTAATCAAAGTATTTCGATTGTATATGGTTCGATGGTTTTGATGTCTTCCTTACTTTTATCAGCATACGGAATCACTAAGTTAATCATGACCTTCGACAAATAGCTGTGCCTATGTCATCTCTACAAATTATAGACATGTAAAATATTAGAGGTGATCATTGGGTGGGTTCGAGCTTAGCTGGGATGGACCTAATGTGTTGCCTAAGATCACATATATCATAAATGATGAGGTTGAACATATCGAAATGTGGACTGAGAGAGGACGATGTAACCATTGGGATGGATACCAGCCAACAGTGAAATGTTGACGGCAATTCTTCGAGGTGCCAATCGAGCTCATTTTACGTGATAAGAAAATGTGAAGATGGTACATTCTCTATATTCCAATTTCGCATGGAATTATATTGCTCCTTACATATTTTAATGTGTTTGAATTATCAGATTGTTGTATTACTAACGCGCAACAAGAATCTTAAATCGCTTATTCATCTCGAATCAAATCCTAAATAACATGCAGATGAGTAAAGCTAGTACATATCAATTGATATTCAAGAACCACACGTTAATTTGCACCGTTGAATCTTCATCTTTGCGTTAGGAGATTGCATGACTCAAACCACATTCAATGACATTCTATCACATAAGTTTTCCTCGTTATCTTTTGCTACATCATTTTTAAGGTACCAATCTTGGAAAATATTTGCATCTCCAATAATGGCTTGTAGCGACATATAACCTGCATGGTCACCTGAATTAGTACTGGTAAATTTGTGGTAGTATTACCGGTATTATCTGAATTTACCGATTTACCTGACACGCAAGTTACCGGTCATCTCTTCTCAGCAACAAAATTGGGAAGTTACCAGCAAATATGAAATTTTGTCAATACGGAATTATTCCAGATTGTTAGCAGATGGGACCCTAGAACTTCGCAGGTTTGATTTGCTCTTAGTCTCGTCCTTCCGTACATATGGGTGCTAAACTATGAAGACAATCACCAATGCATAAGTTGCAGTGAGGGAAGCACAGCTATGTGTCATGGGTCGGTCGATTACAATCGATCAAAACACTGTGCGGCTTTAGGATTATCGATCCCAAGTCAGCCTTAAGCACGCACACACGCTTGAACACAAGAGTTGGATGGGCAAAGAGAGTGTATATTCATTTATGAATGAGCTAGTTACAATGAGGGAGAGGGATCCCTATTTATACAAATGCGGGTCGCATCTCAGCCGTTAATCGTCCCTCCGATCCAACGGTCCATTTTGAATCCGTATCATCATTACAAGACTACACAGTAGGCTACTTGATGGCTGCACAAAGCAGGCCCTTGGGAAGACCATGGGTGTGTGTCAGAAGTAAGATTCAGGTCTGCAGGGCCGTCTGACACGAGGACAGCCAAACGATCACGGGCTACACATGGGCTGGTCGAATATTGCTCACGAGTCGTCCATGGGCTGCGCATGGGCCTTTGCTCGTAACGCTCATGGATTGATTGTGGGTCAGTCATGGGCTGTTCTTGAGCAGCCCCTTTGTGTGTGACACGGCCGATCACAGACAGTCTTGGATCATGCTCCGTCCGTGGGCCGTGTCATAAGCATGTATTTCCTCCAACATAACATCTTGACCAAGCATTTCAATGTAAGATGGACTGAAACTAAATCACAGGAGCATTGCTTCTCTCTGACAGATTTTCCTAAGATTTTGCCATTTGAGATGCATCTCTTCATACTGATCAAGCTGGATTTGATGTTGGATATAATTACGTATTGGAGGAAAAACACGTAACAAATGAGGAGCTAATCTTGTGACACTTCTATGCAATTAGATGGGCTTAAGTGGGAAATTTGGGCTTGAGCTTTATCCTTTTTATTGTTTTGGCCCAATTGTTACAAACGGTTCTTCCGGGGAAACCTCAAGTCTAGTTCAAGCAAGTTGATTTTATGTTAAGTTTGTCAGGGTGAAGATCATTACATGCGAAAGCATCGCCTTCAGAAGCAATTCCCGACATGCTTCACAAGAGAATAGAAGTATAGACAAATTCATGTGGACCAGCAAGAGAAGTACAACAGTGATTTTTCAACAATAGACAGATGGGTAAATTCTATTATATATATGCTCAGCGTCTTCGAGGCTCCGATTCCAGGAAGTTGCCAACCCGTCTCTTTGTCGCATCCATCATTTTCTGAATTGCCTTGTGGCTGAACCAAACCAGGATCGGGAGCAACAGCACCGCAAGCAACAAGATCTCGTAAAATGCCCAAATCAGTGTCCCTGCAAACCTGTTGGCCTTTGGGAATTCAACTATGATGGAGACGAAGAAAGTCAAGCCGAGAATGAGCACGGACAAGTAAACAATGAAGGTGTCGGGCAGTAACCCAATCGCCGCGGCCCATATAGTGCTGATGGAGGTGTAAAAGGCTAAACTGTTGAGAACTGTGAAGAAGTAGACCTTAGAACCACCCAAGATCATGTTTCCAGCCATATGTGGTTTCTGAACAATGCTTGTGGAATTGGTGACAGGATCAGAGTCGTCTTGCCAATAACCTCCAGGAGGACTAAGCGCAGCCTGGTAAGTGCCTGTTGCAATTAAAGTGGCCACCACAAGGATCATGTTGCGAGTCTGTTCGTCCCGGATTCCAAAGTACCTACTGCATTTCTCAAAGAGAGTTAGTTTCCCGCTCAAAAACTGCGATAGGGTGAGCGAAGTCCCAGCAGTTCCTAACATGTCTGGGATTTCTTTGTCGTAGTGGCCCTCCCGCGAGATGTCCAAGGCTGTCTTGCCATGGAAGTTCTTGGCATTCACCTTCACAAGGCGGTCTGTGTACATGCAACCCAAGAAGGGACGGTTTTTAAAAAGGAATGGACGGTCCTCGGTGAGCAACTTGACGACCTACAAGGCGTACGAAGAGAACATACGAAAAACTGCAACATGTGAAGAAGAAATCCATCTGTTGTTGTCAAATATAAAGAAAAACATAATACCCTAGACTCTTGATGGGTCGGTTTCTGGATATTTTGCTGATTTGTTTCATCCCGACACCTAAGTGGTCTTACCAAAAACTATGAAAGCAAACCTGAGGCTGATTTGTGGACACTGCAATATGCAAGACCGTGTTGCCATCCTCATCCTTCCAGTCCAAGACCTCTGTCAGATACACTCGCTTCATCCATCCAAGGAGAACTTGGAATGCTTTGATATTGCGTTCTTCACAAAGAATGTGAACTGCGGTCTGGCACCGGCTCGTTATGTCCTCGATGGACCGCTTGCAAGCACAAAGGAAGTAGGCCAGGAGCTCCAGCTCAGCGTCTCCTTCCCTTTCAGCAATGTAATGCAAAGGAGTGATCCTCTCTCTCCCTTTGACGCGGATCAACTCGGGGTCAATGGTCACTAGAGCTCTCGCGGTCTGAAAATGCTCATGCTGCAAAGCCAGGTGCATCGGACTGAACCCCTCTGGGTTCAGCCTTCGAGCAAATAAGGGCCTTAAAGTGGCCAGCTCCACAGCGACTTGGGTTTTGCCAGCGGCCGTAGCTACATGCAAAGGAGTATTAGGGAACGGCTCCTTGGTTTCGCGGTTCAAAAGTATCGGATTTTGGACGAGTAAGGCATGCAGCGCATCAA
Source organism: Eucalyptus virginea (assembly GCA_014182375.1). Taxonomy (NCBI): domain Eukaryota; kingdom Viridiplantae; phylum Streptophyta; class Magnoliopsida; order Myrtales; family Myrtaceae; genus Eucalyptus; species Eucalyptus virginea. Next base: position 26,948,797 of record CM024517.1, on the reverse strand, counting down.
CGTCATCGTTCAATATTGCCTCTAGAAACTTCTTGTCCATTTGTGTTTTAATCTCTAATTTATGGACAAGGATGATCAACCATATAGACTCGCAACTTAAGTGAGCAAGTTTGCGCGTAAATGGAAAGTTTAGCATCTTTACTGTACGCTTGAGGTACGAAATGTAACTGATGGTTTTATGTGATGGGCTTAAGGCCCGTCCGCCCATGTTGGGTCTAAAAGCCCAGCCCACAAGAGTAGGGCCCATGGATGAAGGGACACGATTAATTCTTTTTGGAGGAACGTATATAAGGGAGGAAAGAGAGGGTGGACGCATCTCTTGGAATTAACGTACGTACGTCTCCCTCTCTTTCAAACGCTCACTCTCTCTCAAATAGAAGAAACAGTAAGCACAAGGCAACTTTCTTCTCCCATTCCAAGCGAATTGTCGTCATCGGATCAAACAGGGCCAAATTCTCTTCCTCTTATCGGCGTCGGTGTCTAATCTGTGGCTAACAAGGTACGCTCGAATTCGTGGTGTGCTTTAGGATCGGTGATACGTGTTTTTCCCGGGCTTATCTTCCGCATTCGATTTAGTGTCGAATCCGGTTTTTGGGGATCCGTTAATCCCAATATTGGTATCAGAGCCCTAGTTCATGTTTTCCCGATCCCTTTGATGTTTTTTTATTGATTTTTCGCGAAAATATTCGGCCGACACGGATCCGGGCGAGAAATCCCGACACCCGAGTACTGTTCATCCAATTTTCCGAGTTTCTGTAAGTCGAAATCGATTTCTGAAGGCATAGGGTGAAAGGGCTCGTCGAGACGAGTCCGGCAACATGTCGTGCGCCGCCGGGCGACGCCGTACACGCCCACACGCGCGGCCACTGCGCGTGGGCGCGACGTGCCCGAAGCGCTGGCATCGGCCAGTGCGTGCGCCACACGCGCCGGTGGCGAACCGGCACGTGCGCGCCGGCAGCCGGCGAACCGGCGCGTGCTAACGTCACCGTGACGTCACAGTAACCGCCGGGATGACGTCATCGGTGACGTCATCGCCGACGACCGTTGGCCGGCTGGTCACCGGCCGACGACCCGACCCGACCCGCACGGAAGACTGGCACGCGCGTGGCACGTGCCGGCTGACGTCTGCGTGACGTCAGCCCACGCACACGCGCGGCACGTGCCGGTCGCTCGGTCCGACCCGGCCCGACCGGTCCGTTCGGTCCGACCAGTCCAACCGGTCCGAGGACCCGCCGCCCGTTGACCGTTGACCGACTGTTGGCCGGTGACCGTTGACCCGAAAAAAAAAAAAGAATTTGTTTCTTTTTTCAACTATGTCTATGTGGGTTATATGTAATCCATTATTTATTCTGCATTTGTTGCATGAATCATGGAAAGTTATGTATTTTCCCTTATGTTCATTATGGATTATAAGTGATCCATTTTTTCTTCTGCATTTGTTGCAGGAACTATAATGCGTTATGCACGGATACCTGCAATCCCGAGAACGGACGAGGGAAGTGCAAGACTTAAAAGGCTGATGACAGAATTAGCTGATTATCGGTGGCATGATGGTTATTTAGTATCACATGTGGTCAGGGTCAATCAGATGATACAGGAAATCATCTGGAATGGTTATCTTATACCAGATTTTGAGAAGGTGCCGGCTTTGATGAACACTCTTCCACATGAATGGCAAGCAGTGTTAGATCGGCTATGGGAGGTCAACGTGGTCCCGGGTTATAGGAAGCTAGTGGAAGCTTTTGTAAGAGAGTACTATAGGATTGAGTTAACCAAAACTTCAACCCTTAAATTGAGCGCCACATGGCGCAGAGTAAATGCGCCTTGGTGGCGACATGAAAGCTCTCCGAAAGTTTTTCCATGGTTGGCAAATGTGCCTTCAGTTTTCTCAGATGTTTTGACTGATAGATTAGAATGGACATTCCCTATTTATTTCTTAGATTAATTATGTAATGCTTACTACCTGATTGTTGTTGATGTAGCAACCGATATGTTAGTTGTATTATGTGAAAGCATTATTGTTTTATTGGATGTCAATTATTATTTACTTTCTTATTGCTTTAGTTCTTTGTGGGTAGTTAGTCAGTGGGTAGTAATAGAAGTTTTTGTAACTTCATAGAATTTATTTGCATAAGACAATTATATTAATAATAATTTTGAGTTAGGATTTTTGGAGGATGATTGGAAACATAGTGACATTTTGATTCTGAAACCTTACTTAAAATTGTTCATTGATATGATGGGTCTGTGCAAAGTGGATGCATAAGTGATAGGCATTAATTACTCGTGCATGTATGTCTGATGTGTTCAGATCGATGGTTTCAGCAACTAAGAACGTAATTGCTGATATGAACGGCAACAATTATGAAATATTGAATATGAAGATTCAATATGTGCTGGAAAAGCAAGAAGCACTAGAAGCTCTTGACCATGTTATGGAAGATCTTGAGGATGTCATGCGCCACCTTGAGCTAGTTGAGGACCGCCTAACAGCATATGAGCCAAAAATAAATATTTGCAATGCTGGTTCTAGCTCAGAAAGGGCTTTGAGCTCTAAGCGCAAGCGTATTGATTCGTTCAATATGTGGGAATGCAAAGAATCAAGTCCTTATTGCAAGAAATCAAGAGTTAACCAACACAAGAGAGGAAAACGTCCTCAAGTGAAGAAAATGTCAAGGGTGAGGTGTTACAATTGTGACAAGACAGGTCACTATGCTCGTGACTGTCGTGAGCCAAAGAATGTATACACCTCTTGTACATTTGAGAACTTTGTTTTTGTGTCAAGTTCTGCTTTGTTGACTGAATCCAATCCTTTGTGGACTGTAGATTCAGGAGCAACAGACCATGTAGCGAAGGATAAAGGATCCTTCGTGGAATTCTGACGAGTACCAACTGGAACTAAGTGGATCTGTGTAGGAAATAACTCCAGAGCTGAAGTGAAAGGAATTGGCACCTGCCAACTGAACATGCGTGGTGGACGCACCTTGTTCCTACACGATGTTCTATATGCTCCGGAGATTCGTCGAAATTTAAGTGTTTGTTTTGGTGTTGGTTAAGCTTGGTTTTAGTGTGAACTTCCGTAATAGCAGTGTAGATTTGTATTTGGATACAAACTACTATGGTTATGGTCACTTTCTGGATGGTTTTATTGTAATGTTGACTGTGGTGATGTCAATATTTGTTATTCCCTTATTTCACGTCTTCTACTTTATATGATAATGATGTGAATATGTGGCATGCTAGACTTGGTCATATTGGCCAACAACGTTTGAATAGACTAGCCAAAGAGGGCTTGTTGGGTAACATTGAAAAAGTCGATTTGCCTATATGTGAGCATTGCCCAGTAGGGAAAACGACAGGGAAAACGACAAGGAAACCATTTGAAAAAGGTAAAAGAGCTGAATTTCCTCTGCATTTAATCCATTCTGACGTCTGTGGTTCAATGAATGTGAGAAGAAGGCAATGGGCTGTTTATTTTGTCACTATTATAGATGATTATACTCGATTCGGATATGTCTATTTGATTTCTCATAAATCTGAAGCATAAGTTGTTTCAAAAGGTTTATGAACCTGGCAGAAAATCAATTAGACAAGAAAATAAAAGTATTGAGATCCAATCGAGGTCGAGAATATTTATCTGATGAGTTCAGAAAATTATGTGATGAAAAAGGAATAGAAAGACAGTTGTCTATTCCATATACTCCTCAACAAAATGGTGTTGCGAGAGAGAAGAAACGAAACCCTACTGGAAATGGTTAGGTCCATCATGGTGCATGCTAACTTACCTATCACTTTTTGGAGTGATGCGTTGTTAACTGCTGCCTATGTACTTAACCGGGTGCCTTCCAAATCAGTTACTTCCACTCCATATGAGTTATGGACAGGTAGAATACCGGACTTAAGTTTTCTTAAGCCATGGGGTTGTGCTACCTATATTCATAAGTCCTCTCACAAGTTTGGGAAATAGAGTCCCAAAGGAAAGAAGAGTATTTTAATGAGATACTCCGAACACTCGAAAGGGTAAGTGTTCATAGGTGAGCAGGAAAGTGGGAGTATAACTGAATTTGAATCACGAGATGTCACATTCATAGTGGATGAATTTCCTAAGAAGGGCGAAATAGGGGAAGATTACCCCCTATTTGAAACTTTGGATCAAGATAATGATATTAGTGGAGTTTGTCCAAGTGGGAGTAATATGAGAAGTGATGAATTGAATTCAACTCATTCTCAATTGCACCCACATGATGAGACGACATCATCATTATCTAATCCAAGTGGGAGCATAATGAGGAATGATGTGCAAAGTGTACAATCTCCCATACGGCGAACAAGTCGCCAAAGTATTCCCCGTCGACGTTTCAACATTGAAGGGGAAACTTTTATGATTGCTCCGCAAGATGAGGATGAGCCAAGAAATATTAATGAGGCTCTGAATTGCCCCTGTAAGGAAAAATGGATTCATGCAATGGAAGAGGAAATTGAGTCAATGAAATCAAACCAAGTTTGGAAATTGGTTGATCTTCCAAAAGGACGCAAAGCTATTGGGAACAAGTGGGTTCTCAAAATAAAGCGAAAGGCTGATGGCTCGATAGAAAGACATAAGGCTCGCCTTGTGGCGAAGGGGTATAATCAATAGGAAGGAATTGATTATGAAGAAACATTTTCTTATGTAGTGAGATTTACCTCGATTCGCATTATTCTGGCAATAATGGCTAGTATGGATCTTGAGTTACATCAAATGGATGTAAAGACTGCTTTCCTCAATGGAGAATTAGATGAAGAAATATATATGGAACAACCTGCTGGTTTCATAGTGAAAGGCCAAGAAGAAAAGGTATGTCGACTTTTGAGATCGATATATGGCCTCAAGCAGTCATCGAGACAATGGCATATACGTTTTCATAATGCCATAATGGCATATGACTTTACAATGATAGATGAGGATCATTGTGTATATATATCAAAAGATCCAAAGATTAATTTGTGATCGTATCATTATATGTTGATGATATACTAATTGCCGGAAGCAATATGGAGTTTGTTAATACTGTAAAGAATTGGTTATCTTCCAACTTTGAGATGAAAGACGTGGGTGATGTTGCATACATTCTTGGAGTTAAGATTTCAAGATTGTAAACCCATAGACACTCCTATTGCAAAAGGTGAAGGATTGAGCCATAGACTGTGTCCAAGGACTCCACAAGAGAATGAACAAATGAAACATGTTCCTTATGCTAGTGCTGTTGGAAGCTTGATGTACGCTATGATGTGTACAAGACCAGACAAATGTTTTGCAGTTGGAATGGTGAGAAGATACCAATCCAATTCAGGTCAAGCACATTGGAAAGCCGTTAAGAGAATACTGAGGTATCTAAAGGGAACTGCTGATTATAAGCTGAGTTATTAAGGAAAAGATCTGCGACTCTAAGGCTATTCTGATACTGATTGGGGAGAAGATTTAGATGAAAGGAAATCTACCTCTGGCTTTGTTTTCTTACCGAATAATGGCACCATATGTTGGAGCAGTAAGAAACAAACGTATATAGCCTTGTCCACGATGTAAGTTGTGTTCGTGGCATTATCAGCAGCAGTATAAGAAGGTGTTTGGCTTAAAAGATTTTTGGATCATTTAGGTGTTATTGGAAGTGCTGCAGATTCATTGTTGGTTAACTGTGATAGCCAAGCAGCAGAAGCGTACACCAAAGATCCAAAATATCATGGCAAGACCAAACCTATAGATACCAAGTATAATTTTTGTCAAGAATATGATTGCACGAAAAGATGTGAACTTAGAGTACATACTACGCATAGAATGGTAGCAGATCCTATGACAAAACCAATACCTAGAGATGTGTTTTGTGGCCATATGAAATCTCTAGGATTGCGTAGAGGCTGATGTTATGAATATTGTTATTTCCCTAAGTGTTCACATTTGATGAATTTATGTTTTCATCATTAATGCCTATGAATCTTTGTTTGATCTTTATGCATCTTAATGCTCAGTGCATTACTTTAAGTTGAGAAAGTATGTCGGACAGATATAAGATTAGCCCACTCACACGGGTAATCGCCTCTATTTACTGTGTGATAAATAGGGATGAGACTGTTTTTAAGCTTATTATCTAGGTGATAATCGAGAGCTCAAGCTTAAAATACGTATGTCGCCTTAACTAGGTGTTAAGATGAGGACATAATACTTACTATGTCCGAAAGTAAAATACCCCACATATTTTACTTTATCTGTCTATGATGCCAGATGTGAGTTCTGATGAATTTTGTGAATGAGTAGATACGTGAACTCAAGTTAGACATTGGGTATGTCCGAACTATCATCTGTACGGTATTGAAAGGTGTAGACATACGCTCCATGGGAAAGGAGTTAATACCGTAATACGTATTTCATACTACGTATGCATGAGACGATCAATAAGAGTGGCAAAAGTTTGATCTCAACTTTTATACGGTGTGAGACTCTTGAGGAAAAGAATTCCTCAATTTTGAGTCCCTTCATGATTCTTACTTATTCTCAAGATTTCTATTTAGTGTTTGCTATCTTAGGATGTTGTCAATGGTCATGAGATGATTCGATCTAATGGGACATTTCTAGAAAAGCAAGCTGAACTGAAATTGAGAGTTTGAAGGAAAGAGGAAGATCGATTTTGGAGAATCACATTGTAGTTTTGTATTCACCGGTTAACCAATTATGACTGTCTTTGAGATAATCATAATTGTGAATACAATATATATATATATATATCATTGTTTGAAAGAGATCAAGAGAAATATAAATGTGATCGATCGATCTAGGGTACTGCATACTAAATCTACTCAGAGTGTGATGCCCATTATGAGCTGCTATATATTCCTAACAGATGTATGGCAACGAGCTCTCAAAGTATCTTTGGTCGCACGGATTATTCACCGGTATGAATGTTGAAGAGAGGTAAAGAGAATCATGTTCGGCCCACCATGTGCGAGTGGGAGATGATGGTTTTATGTGATGGGCTTAAGGCCCATCCGCCCATGTTGGGCCTAAAAGCCCGGCCCACAAGAGTAGGGCCCATGGATGAAGGGGCACGATTAATTCTTTTTGGAGGAACGTATATAAGGGAGAAAAGAAAGGGTGGACGCATCTCTTGGAATTAACGTACGTACGTCTCCCTCTCTTTCAAACGCTCACTCTCTCTCAAATAGAAGAAACAGTAAGCACAATGCAACTTTCTTCTCCCCTTCCAAGCGAATTGTCGTCATCGGATCGAACAGGGCCAAATTCTCTTCCTCTTATCGGCGTCGGTGTCTAATCTGTGGCTAACAAGGTACGCTCGAATCCGTGGTGTGCTTTAGGATCGGTGATACGTGTTTTTCCCGGGCTTGTCTTCTGCATTCGATTTAGGGGTTCGATTTAGTGTCGAATCCGGTTTTTGGGGATCCGTTAATCCCAACAGTAACAAAAATGGGGCACCCGAATGAAACAATGGCTCGAACCTCAGCTCATTGGAAATATAGAACCTGGTACTTTTTACTATTTTCTTTTCTGAACATTCCATCTGCTGGACTCGCTTTGCTTTTTCGCTTTATCTGGCCCAAGGCAAGAATATGCTCTCAAAGAGTGAAAGAGAGGACCAAACTCTCAAGTCATAAGAATTAAGCAAAAAATCTAAAATTTATTACACTTTTACCAATTTTATTTTATTTTTTTCAATTTTGTCATGAACAATTTTTAGTAATATTTAAAAAAATTTACTAACTCTCTCTCTCTCTCCGGTCTCGCCCAAGTCTATACAAGGCCATCACAGCCACCATGGCCACGAACCTAGAGCTTGAGTTCGAGCAGCCATGGCCACGAAACCAGAGCTCGAGTTTGTAGTTGCCACGAGCCCTAGTTTCGTGGCCATGTTCATGAAATCTCAAGCAGTTGAGCTGGGGCTGCCAAATCTCAAGTTTGCAGCTGCCTTCCTCTTTTCTTTTCTTTTTTTGTTTAAGCTCGAGTTGTAGTTGCCACAAGCTCTAGTTTCGTGGCCATGGTCATGAAAGCTCAAGCAGTTGAGCTGTGGCCGCCAAATCTCAAGTTTGCAGCTGCCTTCCTCTTTTCTTTTCTTTTCTTTTTTGTTTACTTGTAGCCGGTGACAGTCGCAATGCCCTCAACCTACCTCGCTGCCACAAGTAAGGCTACCTCGCCCTTGGCCACGAACCTAGAGCTCGAGCTCTGGGTTCACAGCCATGGTGACTGTGATGGCCTTGCCCAAAGCCTGGCGAGGGCTTTGTGCCCTTGAATAAAAATTCAATTAAAAAATAAAAAATATTGATGTATCATTAAAAATTGTCTACGTCAGTATCGGCCATAACATATAAGACAGTTGGCATCCACGTCCGATTTCAATTCAAATTGATTGAATGGACTCAATCGGCAAAATATGAAAAGGTCGATGACTCAATTGGTAAAATTAAAATATTTATGACTAAATTGGTGAAAATGTAATAAATTCATAACTTTTTTGACAATTTTCTTTTTCTTTTTAACTTTAACTGTCCAAATGAACTTATGTATCTTCCGTAAGCATCACGCAGATGGCTAATTTTTTACTAGATGCTAAGTATTACCAAACCAAATACATGAACGAGATGCTTTGAAGTGGTCACGATCCTAAAGGTTCAATGATTCTATACACAATGGCTCAACCTAAAATTACACTCGTCTCACCTAGAAAAACTGTAACCAAGAATCGGTAATTTGCGACGTCTCTTCTTTTTGATAGATGCAACTCGTTCACTCTCTGAAGTCCAGGCATCCGAGTCCAACATATTTGTTCTAGCCTCTGCTGCACCAAACAGTTCGCTGCAGAAAATCAAGTAGATCTCTTCTCCAAACTCCTTTACATGTCGCCATATCAGCAGGCCAAGTTGGTTCGTTCGCAGGGGAAGCGGCGACTTTGCAGCCATCTTTCTTTACATTTACTTAATCAAGAATGGCGGTCACATCCACCAGCCTCCTACAAATGGTCAGGCAGAGATCATGAAGGACTTCTTAGCAATTAGGGTGAGCATCAATCTAGGGTCAACCCTAAACCGATCCTGGCCCAACCCCACCGGCCCTAGTCCGAATCCTAAGGGGACTAGGTCAGTCCTTGATCCTGAGAATCTTGGATTAACACTGCGCGGATCAATCATTGATCCTGAGAGTTTTGAGTCAATTCAACCCGAATCAACCCTATCTATATTATATATAATATATCTAAAACATATTTTATATATTTATAACGCTTTTGCATATAGTGTTATGAGTATTATTGATATCATCTTGTCCCATATCTCTATAAGCGGTCTTAGTCGCTTTTATGGTTTCTTGCTTTTAGCAAGTGTGAAATTTTTATGATTGCCTTATTTTAAGTTTGTTGAATATGTATTTGTATTTATAGTTTGGTTACATAACGCTATATTGTCGATTATAATTTGAAATTGTAGGTTTGCCATTTTAGGGAGAACAAAAATGAAATAAAAAAATCATTGGTTGGTCCCAAGTTGACCATAGAATCGAACCGAACCCATTAGGGGTTCAGTCTTCGGTCCCAAGCTCAATAGGATCGGTCATCGGTCTCAAAAATTGCAAACCAACACTATGTAGGTTGGTCTTTGGGTTAAGAAGTGGACCGGCCTACCTTAGACCATATTCACCCCTATTAGCAATCAATGCGAAGCTCAGCCTTCTAAAGGGCCCAGCAAAGAGAATGCCGCTCTATTGCACTGCCATTCTGGGATACCAATGTTATCAAATTACTCGAGCACTGTCTGCAATCTATGGCAAAAACCACGGCCTTAAGAATGCTGCGTTCAACTTGACGCTTAAGCATAACAAGGTTGAGGCCGTCAAATTGTTGCTTAATTATATTGCCCTTTGATAGTATGGAAGGTAAGGGTGCGTTTGGTAACATTTCTGTTAAAAAATTATTCTAGAGAACAGAAATAAAAAAAAAAAAACTATTTATGTTCCGGGGAACAATTTTTGAACAGAAGAACGAGTTTGGTAATTGCACAAAATTTTTGTTCCTGGAATAGAAAAAGAACAGAAACACATTTGGTAAATTTGTATAATTTTTTTTTTAATTTTTAATTTTTTAATTTTCTTTTTTCTTTTTTCTTCCTTTTGGCCGGTCGCCTGCCTCGGCCATGGCTGGCGACCTGCCGACGAGGGCTGGCGGCTCGCCCAACCATGGCAAGGCTCGCCGGCCCTCGGCGACGCTCCGGCAAGGTCGCCGGCCAAAGAAAAAAGAAGAAAAAAGAAGAAAAGAAAAAGAAGAAAAAAAGAAGAGAGAAAAATTATTTCTCGAAAGTGTTCCCAGGAACAAAAAAAAGTTTTTTCTACTTTTTGTTTCTGTCCTTAATCTGTTCCCCGGAAAATATATATATATATTTTTTATTTCCAGGAACAAAAGTGTAAACAAACGCGTTTACTTTTTTTTTTTTTCTCGAAACAAAAGAACATAAATTTTTGTTCCAAAGAACAAAAACAAAAATAAACAAACGCCCCCTAATTATATTGCCCTTTGACCCTCGAAAAAAGGAAAGGCTTCTCATGGTGATCAACATTCTTGATACTGCAAAGTTGCATGATAGGGAGATAATGATTCGCACGATTGCTTCGAATGGTTTCATAAGTGATAAAATGCGGAGCTTTCCCCTGTGAAAAATAGTATCAAGCAAATCGAGGAGGAACTTTTAATCGGAAGGGATGATGAATGCCACACCATCTTGCATTTGGCCACCAGGCTTCTCATCCTATAATGAATTTTAATTCTTGAAAATTTAAGACTCCAGCAGTTGGCCTATTCTTGAGATTTTGAAGCGGAGTGCATCCATTTCTTATCATACCTCTGATTTACGACATCCCTCGGATCAAAAAAATTTGCAAGCTGTACAAATCACTGGTAATGCTAATGAGTTGACACTTGAGTCCTTGTGCCTGTGCAGATACTAGAGGAGCTGCTGAGGATTAACCTTTATACCCATGTTGGGGAGGCGTTGATGGGATCAATTCCAAATGGTTTTATATGAGAGTTTCAGCGTAATGGGGTTCTTCATCTATTTCACCAGGGAGGACTAACCTCTAAAGGGGATCTGCTCTATGCCGGTTATTACATGGTGAAGGCCAAAGAAGTGAAGACAAAGTAAGGGCAGGTGTGACTATGGGAATATGTGTATTTGGTGTTAGCTACAGCGGTATATCTACGACCAGGAGATTCTCCGATTCTGAATACATTCTTATATGCTGCGTATGTAACCTATACATTTCTGAATGGTTAACTAATCATGAAGTTACGTGAGATTCCAATGATTATGTACTAGGTGTTTAACAGTCATGGAAGTAATGTGCCCGGCCTTAACCAAACGCAAGAAGTGAATGTATCATCCTGGAGACAAGCTAGTCTTTACACATTTCTTGGACCTTGAAGTGCGCAGTCAAGCGCTTATATCAGTTTTGCTGTGATTTACAAATCTTGGCCCTTGGCAATGGACAGGAAAGAGTCTAATTGGCTCACAAGAAAATCATCAGGATCGTCTTTAGGCTCAACGCACATCCATACGCATCAGGCACTACTTTCTACTTATCCTTGTTACGTTTCATCATGTCGATATCTTGTTTCGATGAGATCTTTAAACAGGTTATTTGAGTGAGGAACATGTGTTTATACCACTAAAAAAACAGACTTTTCATTTCAAGTTAACTCATTAGCCTCATCTTCATTGGCTTCCTCTTCTTTTCATCAATTGGCATAATTTGCTATACTGAAAATGCAGAACTGATGCACCAAGGGTGACAAAAAAACAAAATAGTCGCAACAGAACCCTGTGAGTGACCATCTCTTCTGCATCGAGAGCTATATTACATCCTGTGCGTCATCCTATACAAATTGAAAAAGAAGAAGAAAAAGACAACCCACCTATACTCATGTCAAGAAGATTCCAAGTTCAAAAGCTGAAGCTAAGAAGAGCATCCATAAACCCCATTCACAAACTTTCCTTAGTTAGCCATGCAAGTGACCTGTCATGGCTTTCGCACAATGGCACGCCCAAATAAACCCTAGAGACTAAAGCCTAACACCCGACAAAATGATTATCAGGGATGAAGAGCATTCGGGTATCCTGAACTACTACCAGTACTTGCCTGTTGGGAGCCAAAACTCAGTGCTGGGTGAAGGAGCTCTGCTTGAGCAAAGGAGCCATTAGATGGCACATCGACCAGAAGATCCTGATCATTACTTTCATCTATGACTGGGAAAGAATCCAGCATTAGAGTGCTATTATCAGGAGGCAAGGCAAAGAGGCTTCTTGGACTGAAGCAAGAGCCATCATTGTCCAAGAGGTCCTTGTTTTCACAGCTACCCTTCCAAGCCCCCCCTTTTGGACTTTTCATCATCATCTTTGCTTCTGAAAGATACAAAGCATGAGATTATTAATTTCAAGACCATAAGATTGTCACAAGGTTCCATACAACATGTTTGTTTGACATTCTTAGAGCATGGACAAAGTTCAATTTCGCCATAACAGGATTTTTTTTTTTTTTTCCAACCATGAATATGTTTAAAAATAGTCGAATTACCAGACATAATCCCTCCTACTACCTTTCAATGAAAGAGAGGAGGAAAACCTGAAAGCAAGATTTAGCTAGGATGAGCAATTAGCAATTTATGCCATCAAAAACTTTTGGTATCATGTGTTAGGACAGCAAAAGTAAGATTGCATGTTATGATAATTAGGATACTTCTTTGACTTTTAAAAGCTCTTATCTGGTTTGTCTTGTTTACATCCTAAAATCCATAGACATTGAATGATCCAGCATTTAGTGCGCTATGACCCACAGTGAAAGTTAATAGGAGATCAATTTCTTTCCACAATCCATGAAAAAACACATAAGGATTCACCTGGGAAGTTTTGACTTTGGATGTCACGTACTCTCTTGCCGTTTATTAAGTTTCTAGCGAGATTGGCATGATATCTGCCAACAGTGGACTCTCCAGAGGTATTTTTACTATCCTGCATCCAATGATTAGAATCTAAGCAAAGAAGCAATGGATTGTCAATACTCATAGGTAAAAGATACATGCTAATCTTTTCACGTACCTGGAGCTGCTGGAGGCACTCCACCCATTTGCATTTCATCGAACTAGAAAGTGCAAGCCTTCTCAGAGTCTTATAATCTTCGGCTTTCACCCCCAAAAAGGAGCGATCAAAGACTCCTTCAGAGAGAAGCTTCTGGAAGGAAGATAAGTTCTCCTCGAAGATAGGACTATCAAACAAGTACTCAAGGCTGCACCAAAGAAATTTCTATGTCAAGGCATTAAGAGTATCAAACCTAATGATAACAATTTATCCAGGCATTTGCACACGGAAGCACACAAGCAAGCAGATGTCATACACCATAGTGACTGCCTGCCTCAGACAGCACAACTAATCTAATCCATTTTTACCAGCATCTCATGAGAAATATGTTTTCCCAAGCCTGCCATCAAACCACATGAAAATATGGGTGACAAGGAGAATAACCTGTCAGGAAGTTGGCTGGTATCAACAGGAGGTAGGTACTTTAGAAGTTGCCGTCGCTCATCATCATTCAAGAGTCTTGCGAACTCCCCAAAGTTTAGCAATTCCTACACAAATTGTGAGAAATAAAAAATGAGGGGCCATCACCATATTGAGCAGACCATTGCTGGATGGGGGAAAAACAAGTGTCTGGGAATCAGGAACAACTTGAGCTAAGACTAAATCTTGTAGTTCATGTATATAGTTGACATGAATCATTGAATCAAAAAGCATTTAGAGGTGGAAAAAGAAACTTGGTTGGATCCGTGAAGTTCCCCAGTCATATCAAATTTACATCTTCTAAGTTGCTCTATTTGCAAATACACTAAATGAGTAAATGCACGAATTCGGAATGCATATGAAAAATGTGAATGAGCAATTTTCAATCAACATGAAGAAAATCTTAAACTTAGGATGCTCATCGCTATAATCACAACAGGTACTTAAGCAATATCAAGTTGTTCAAGCTTCACTTCTATGGAAAGATTAAAGGAAATAAGTCAACTCACTTTCAAATTTATGTGACATAGTGGCGAATTATGATTTCCTAGACCCTGCAGTTTCTCGTGCTGAGATATGTCCCTGTAATTACCAATAAGTGAGATATTAGAGAAGGGCCATATTGACCATCTGTCTTGCACCAGGAGAGCAAAGTTCTACTGCAAACAGCAGCAGCTTTTTTTTCCACCGATAGATACAAGCCATCTTTTAATAAAATGCACATTCTTTGCAGAAAAGAAGCACTGATCACAAAATGGTTCCATTTGAGCATGCCGTCGAACTATCCTTAGGCCACTCTCTAAATGGGGATGCCTGTAGCCTCAATATTCAGACCTTTAATTGAGATATCACACAAAGAAGAGTTACCTTCTAAGATGTTCGACTCTCATTCCTTGTCCACTAGAGTTTTTACTCCTCTCCATTCCAGGTTTCGCACTTGGAGAACTCACCATTCTTGCATTGTTATATAGAGGGATAGATGCAGGACGAGAATAGGCCTCGCTTCTCTTATAATGCTTGCGATCAACTGAGAGAGAGCTTGCTTCAGATTCCTCATCTCGAGCTATTCCACTTGGATGTCTGATGAGAACAGTTCCATGGCCTATCTCAACAGAACCCATTGGCATTTCACTCTCCAAAAGTAAATCCTCTTCTGAGGAACCAGATAAGCATGAAGATTGTTGTTCATGTAATATAGTGTGCAAGTCTCTTGTAAGTTTCTCAACTGGAGAAGGTTTCGGACGATTCACACACGTCCTCTTCCGGGAAGGCACCATCGAATCCCACACAACCGATTGAGCTGGACCTGTCAAAGCAGCAAAGGGAGAGGAGAGAATCAGCAACAAAGGAGCAACATTACCATATAAAATTAGCAGCAGGGAGCTACCCACATATTCTCTACCAAAAAGAAGGCAGTTCTTCTATAAGATTTGTCACTGATAAAAAGAAATTGCACTCATGAAAAACCATGTAGTCTGTGATATTGTAGCAGAGAATACACCCACCCTTCTTGCAAAGAAAAATGATTCTGATTTGTGTAAGCACTCAAGAAATTTTTTAAATTATCGAAAATCACATGTACGAATAGATTTAGGTATACTAGTCTGTCTGTTTTCATTTTCCCTCTTCATTATCTATCTTGAATCTTTCCAATGTGAAAGAGTAGCATTTGATATTTCTCACTTATAGTATTGGGCAACATTTCTTTACTCTTCCTCCTGAGTAGAGGACTATGAGACTCCCCTGCCAATGACTCATTTGGACCACACGTAATAACTATAAGTGCCATCTTGTCCATGTCTGCTTGATTCTTCAGAAGAATGAAGAACAAGTTCTCTTGTTTTGAAGTACTAGAAAAACGTACTTCCATAAATAGGAAATCGATGTCCAACCTGTCAAATCACTAGCATCTGCACTGCCAAACTGTGCATCAGAGTTGGATATAGCTGAGCCGGAGCTGGACCTATTACTTGTATCATCATCTATAAACTTTTGGAAGCCTTGATTATAATCAGACATGATCCCTCCAAAAACCATATCGTCTGTGTTCTGCTTTCTCTTGGGAACTTTTACTTCCTTGTTCTTGTTTATGTTTATGGATATGTTTTTCCCTCTGCCAAATCTATGATCCTCATAATCGCCAGGTTCTGCCCGTGCATGCAAAGGGGTATAGTTAGCCAGTGTACCCTTTGTCCTCCATCGAGACCCGCATGCATTACACAGCACTGGCTTCTCAGGAGGGCCATTGCGCCAAAGAGGGGTGCCTGATGCAATGTTCAAGAATTAGCAACCACAAGCAAAAGATATTCACGCACAAATTACAACTAAATCAATCGTAGTAGAGAACAGAGAGAAAAAAAAAGGAACTTCAAGTGGTAACTTCAGTTGTCATAAGCCCAGCAGTATTTTCATGTGCTCGATGTTGGGTTAGTGAAAGCTCCGAAGAGAAAAAATGCTAATTTCAAGCTTACTATCGAAAAGAAAGAAGTAAATTTCACATAGCATTGTGTCAACAAATCAGCAGATTGCACTTCAATATTAGTTGAGAGATATGTCTCAATTAGCATCAAATTCTTCATTCATGTGTCTTGTTTAGCACCACTAGTCAAGTAACTATAGCTGATAATATCAGCATGCAAGACAGCATGACAAGTACGAGAGAAACCACACACTGAATTGATAATCCAGATGAAACATGTGGTTTCATGTCAAACTAATTTCTTATGGCATTATTATCATCATGTATCAAACGACTTTTGTGTCAAAGCAGAGTGTGCAACAGACATAAAATGAATGACATAGCTCTTGAGGACTCTGCAGAAAAGGCTAAGTTTGAAGGTTCAACAGTGAAAAGCAACTCCTGAAATCTCATCATGGTCAGAACTTCAAAGTGCATACGAGAGATACAAAGGATTGAGATAGACACAGGTCTTTGCATGCTTGCCATTGCTACTGAGAGCAGAAAAAATGGATTGCAGACCAGGTGATTTCTAACTTTAGTGATGAGTTCAATATGCAAAGGAAGTATTCAAGTGTCTGAATACAGGTGAAATAGTAAGGTTTGAATGAGCGTTAAGGAGGTAGCATGAACTGGTTCTCGATGGTCAGAGCATTTGACACAATCAAACTGCAGATTGAGAGAGCCAAAATCCTGCCCCATCAGTGCAGCATCTGAAGCAATTTGAAATCACCAAGGGTAATTTGGTTGCAGGACGTTTGCAGTCTAGTTTTGGAACGGTATGACTTGGTGACCATTAATTGGAGAATGTGGCCCATTATACAGAAGTTTTGCAAAGTGTTACCAAACACAAAGCGGAAGCTGTGAAACAAAGCTGCCCCTTTAGCACATTTTTTCCCAATTGAATCGTTGAGGTCAGTTGACATTGTCAACTGCACGGATTCAGCACAAATTCACAGGATAGGGGAAGCTACAAATCAACAAGAACGATGCAACAGCCCATCCCTCAACAAGACTCCAGACTCAATTTGCAGTGATGACATTAGCAACATGCCAGAGTCAAAAGGCACGCTCCAGTCAGTCACAGCACAAAGGGAATTGCAAGATTCAGGGAATGAATGAGAAGACCAAAGAAGGTCACTCAATTCATTGGGAATTTCCAACTCAACCCAGTTCAGAATCGAAAATCCACCTCAGATTCTCAAGCCAGATACAGACCCCATAATACATACCAAAGCAGTTCGTTTTTGCAATTTTCATGTAATCTATCTCTTCCTCTCTTGGATGGAATTATGTTAGAATTATAAATCTAATCCACGGTCAGCAAAAGTTTCAGTATATATTGAAGGAAGCAAAAGGAAAAGGAACAAGAACCCACTCAATCATTTCTGGAATTATAAGCACAAAACTCAAAGAATTATTGGAGAAACAAAAACTCACTGGTAACTCCACAATGGTAGCAAGGCCCTTGCTTGCCCATGTTCTTTTTTTTTTCCCACAAGTGCCAAAAAAAACGGCTCAACCCAAATCGAGAGAGAGGAAACAAAGGTGGGAAGGCAAAATTTAGTCAGAAAAGGTCCAAAAAGTTCCAAATTTATGCAAAAAACATATATACAAGTGATTTTGTTCAAGCCTTTGGTGGCAGAGATGCAACTGGGCACAGCAAGCGTCGCTGTAAGAAGAGAAAAAAAAAAAACCCAGAAGAAAACTTCTGCGGAAGGGAGCAGAACTCACGAGCCCAGAAGAGTTTTTATGTCTTTTAGTCCAATCAAAATCAGAAGATTAGCCAAGAGAAAATAAAAAGAGGAGAAAATCAAGAACGAGAACTGGAGAGAGATTGAGATGGGTAATTTAGCTGTGAATCTGTACAATCCAATGGAAGAGAGAGAACACCATTAAGAGGTATCTAATAAATGGGCCTTGAGGGAAAAAAAAAAGGGGAAGGTTGAAATGAAGGAAGGCGGAGGAAGAGGAAGAGGAAGTGTTTTTCTCCTGTGCATATGAATGAGACCTCCTTCTTGTGGCGTTGCATATGAAGCAAAAGAGCGAAGAGAAGCTAAAAAAAAAAAGCAAAAAAAAGGAGGAAGTGTGCAGCTTCCCTCTGCTTTTTAATTTAATCTTTTTCTTCTCCCTTTTTTGATGTCACTGAATAGAATTTTAGCTTCTTTTATTCTACGGAAAAAAATTTATAAAAAAAAAAGAACATAATAAATTAAAGATTTTTTAGTATTTAATCAAACCCGCAATGGGAGTCGGGGAAAGAACAATATAACTGCACATACCATTGTTGACTATAGACTTTTCTTATTTCACAGATAAGAGGGATGGATTTGATTTTCATCCCCTTTTTTATTTTTTATTTTTTATTTTTTATTTTTTATTTTTTCTCCCTGTTCTTGGATTTCTTGAAGAAGGGCAAAAAAGAAAAAAAAAAAAAAACACTTATTAGGGAGAGATAGGAGCAGCAAGGAAAGCAACGAGGCAGAGAAAACGACCAAAGAAAAGGAGCAAGAAACAAAGACAGCCCCGTTTGGATTCTTCCTTATAATTCCCCCCACCCAAATTTTCTTTCATTTTTTTCCCTTCTTTTCTTAATGAGAATTCCAAATTCCTTCGTCCAACTAAGCTTCCTTACAGTTTCCTATGCGGTGTCGAATGTGATGACACGATGTCCGCCCTATGAATTCGCCATGGCTGGCCTCGAAAGAGCTGAGCCCAATGTCGCCATCCACGATCCCACGTCCGCCCCTCCCTCTCCGGTCGCACGGCCCGATCCAGGACGGGTCCCTCACCGGCCGTGATTTCAAGAATCGACCGAACAAAATTTCGAGAAAGTCAAGAGTGGTCGAGGGGGGAGGGGCTGTGATTTAGGGGGGAAATTTGCCGTGGGGCCGGGACCTCATCGTAGCTCCTCTCTGCCTAGATGGGAATTTTCCGATCTTTTCTCTCGGATTTTCCAATGCGATGAAATCGGATGTCGTCACGAAACCATGTAGTGGGCGGGCAGGCACCCTCTTGACTTTGACTCTTATCCGGGGACACGTGTCATCCTCTCGATGCTGCCCACGTCCTCTTTTGGGGGCTATGGAATTCCGCGATTGGTCCGAGCCTTGGAACTTTTCTTTTTCCTCCCTTTTGTTTTTTTTTTTCTTACATTGGGGGGAGGTCAACACCGGGGGATAACGTTTCAATTTCCCGACCCATTTCTTTCGATTTCAACATATTAGGGTTTTCCTTTCCTCGTTTCACCAGATGATCATTGACCCTCCCTACACACCCCCCGCAAAAAAAGGCAAAAAAAAAGAAAGGAGAAAACTCAATTGAGAATACCCAGCTCAGATGTTGATGAAAGCACGTTAAAGAGAGTTTGGACGGCTACGGAACCGTCGCCAAAAGGGAGGATTGATCTCTCCCTTTCGTTTAATCCCAAAAGTCATGCTAAGGAACATGGGGGGGGCGCTTTAGTTTATTAAACAAAACCCAATACCAAATCACTTCTATACACACTCGCAAAAAAACAATAAAAGACAGAAACGTACAAAATGGAGTGGTTTTGGATCTCTTCTGTTGATTGATTGAGCGCCTATTATCTAATTCAATTACTGTCCGTTGACTTCTTCCTCGTGCAATTTGTGTAAGTTTCGGATTCAAAGGGGGCAAAGATCATCCGAAATACTACTATACACATTAACGAGAAAAAAATAAGATAGAGGCGTACAAAATGGAGTGGTTTCGGATCCCTTATGCTGATTGATTAAATGCCTACTGTCTAATCCAATTTATGTCTGTTGACTTTTTTGTCTTGTGCAATTTGTGTCAATTTCGAATTCAAATGGGGCAAAGATCATTCTAATACTAAATATTTTAGAACAGTTCATATTGGTCCAGTCATATCTATTTGCCATTGCATGAAAAGATTTTTAAAGATTTTTCTTTGACATTTTTAGTAAGTAGCATATTATACATTACCCTCAATTATAGAATATAATTGAAGAACGGTTGGGCCCCACTTGTATTCGCAATCGCTGGTCCTTGCTGCGTTCCTTTTCTCTTTCTTTCTTTCTTTTTTCTTTTTTTCTTTTTTTAACTTGGAAAGGTATATATGCTGGGACACTTCTTAGTAAAAATCAGCTCCGTGGGCAAGTGAAGATTAGGGCATAGAGCCCACAACATTTCATGATTAAATATGTCATCGACATAACCTATAATCATATACCTAAGTTAACAAAAATAAAGTACCTTAATTTATTGTACTTTCCTCGATTTATTGGATTAATAGCAATGAGAAATTACATATTTTTCCAAGTAAATTGCTCTGAACGTCATGCGATCAAGAGCATTTATTATTTTATGAAATTTAAATGAGGTGGTCACTTTGAGGAATTTTCACAAATTTCATTTTATTTTAATTATGAATACGGGAGTTGGTAAGTTAGGGGCGGCCAAGAGTGCTAATATTTTATTTGAACACGTTTTTTACTTGGTCAAAATTATAACGCTCACACATTTTTCCTTTTTTTTTTTTTCTTTTTGTGTATTAGATTTTTTTCTTGCCATCTCTGTATTGTGGTTAACTAGGCACAAATAATAACCATTTCACTCGGGCCCTATTTCTTGCTAGAAATAAATTGTTCTATTTTTATTCTCTAAACAAGTTTCAAAGTAAAAATATGCGTTTAATAATAATATAAAATTTTTGTTCTTAGAACAAAAATTCGTTTAATAAACATTCTTAAATATCTCCCTACCAGGTGGCTAGCTGGGTGATGGGCGGCGGTGGTAAGTAAGTGGTGCGAGTAATAAAAAGAGTTTTTATTTCTTAATCTATTCCAAAAATAGAAAAATATAAAATTTATACTTCTCATTTCTATTCCAAGTCTATTCTCAAACTATATAAAAAAAATTGGAAATAGATTAATGAAGAAAAATGATTGCATGATAGTTTTTAATCTAAGTCTATTCTAAATTACCAAAAAAAATATAGATAATTATAAATTGTCGTGAAACTCATTTTTTCAAGAATTTATTACTCATAACAAATTGTTATTCTCATAGTACCCAAAAAACTATTATGCTAGCAAAATCCAAAAATAAAATTGCGTTACCAAATGAATTTTTATTCCAAACATGTTCTTAGAAACAAAACAAAAAAATATAAAAATGGGTAAACAAAATGGTTATCATCAGCGAAGCTGTGTTTAAAACTTTTTTGTTTTCAAATATCATTATCAATATTACAAAATTAAATTTCGCTATTGAAATTTTAATTCTGCATTTGATGATTTCAACTAAAATTCTCCAAAACCAAGAGTTGAAAGTACAGATTTGCCTTTGCAAATAAACTTGAAAATGATTTTCATTTGGCTTTCAACTCCGAGTCTTGTGAAGTATGCGTATCATCTTATCATCAATTTAATTTAAGTAAACGTGACATGTATATGTAACATCTAATTATGAATCGATAAACTATTTGTCATTTAGAAAAAAAATTCAGGTGAAAAAGTTGAATTTTCTGCTAGCAAGTCTGAAATTAAAAAAAAAAAAACGGTTGATAAATCATTTACTTGCTCAATAGAAAAAAAAAACTCACTCTTACAATATTGATGCGGTCAATCTAATTAGTGAATGATTGATTACTGAACTTTATTTTCAACCTTTTAAATTACAATATTTCTAATGAATAATCAATGAAAGCATTCACTATAAAAATTTAAGTGCCGATTTTTCTAGACATTTTCCAATCTTATTTAATGAGTTATTTGGACTATCTTTTGATAACTTGACTCATATATGAGTATGATATATTATTGGTATTTATTTGTTGGATCCTCAAACAGCCCTAAATTACTTATGGATCTTAAAGGAAAATTCCATCAATTTCGTAAATCTATTTCTTTCAAACATGAAATGATATAAGTAAGTTAGATTTGTTAATGTGACCCAAACAATTCTATTTTTAATTGCTTTCTTTTGGTCCAATTTTTAATCACTTTAGAATGATATGATATTGAGTGAGAATAACTAATATTGACTTTACTCGAAGTAATAGACTTCTTGATTATTTATCCTTCGTACGTTTTATCTATATTTTATAAATATGAAAATTATAATTTTATTTATATAATATATTTTTTTACATTTTGTTTCTTATGTTCTCATTTTAGAATAGATTTGACAGGTGAATTATTTTTATTATTGTTAATCTTTTCTTTTTGGTATTATAGATGGTAGGTGATTTTTAAGACTATATTTCATTCAAACACCCGGATCAATGGCGAAAAATAAAATTTTACTATTGTTCTTTTTTATTTCAATTTCAAAGCTAAAGTCAAAAGTTTGATTGACCATTCAAGAAAAATGCTTGAATGGTGAATTTCACGGCACCCAAAACACCAAATGTTGGAAGTAATGATTTGCTGTTTAAATAAACTTGTAAATGATGAGTGGTTGGCACTCTTGAATCCCGAGTCATAATGCACTAAGTATGTTTTTGACATCTTATAATTGATTTAATTTAGCCAAATTTGATGAATATAAAAATATGTAACATCTAATTTTAACATGTCGAGTGATTTTCTTTGATCAACATTGTCTCGCATGATAGAAAAGAAACTCTCTCACAAAGAATATTGCGGTCAATCTAACGAATGAAGAATAGGTGCACTTTATTTTGGAAACTTTAAAATGGAGTTTAATTTTTTAACTCTCATTGATGCTTAGTCATTGAAAATATCCACCGCAGAATTAATATGCCGACTTATATAAACATTCCTAATCACATATAATGTGATATAATGAGTATATGTATATTTAATAATTGGATCCTCAGGCACTAATGAAATTTTTTTAAAAATATTTTAGAGGGAAAAATTGATCAATTAAGTGTATCTATTTTTTTTCAAGTGTAGAACGATTCGAGTAAGTTGCATGTGTTCATGTGATCCACTTTTTAATTCCATAATTCTTTAAATTGCTTTACAGCAATATAATATTTAATCAAAATAATTAATATGGACTTTAACTAGAAAAGACAGTGTACTTTTCAGTTATTGATTATATATTATTGTGTATAGTTTAGATATGCGGAGATTTATATTTATTTTCCTTATAATGTTCGGTAACTGTGTGGGACTAATAAAAGAGTCATGTGGCCTGTTGGATGATTTTCATATACCTCCGATTGGAAAGAAAAAGTAAAAAGAAAGCGAGTGTATCTCACACAAAATGAGTTTTAAGACAAGAGGCTATGTGTCTTCTCGAATATTTTCTAATGCTTATGGCTTAATTTCAACTCTTTCCTTAATTTATTTGTTTATTACTTTTTATCAATTTAAATTTATTATTCAAAGATACATTGCAAGCAAAAAAAAAAAAAAATAGAGAGAATTAAAGCTCTATACATTTTGATATTGTGATGCAATGTGAAGCATTGGTGTTTGAATAATCTGGTGTTTTGTCATTGTCGACTTTTTATTTGTCTTTTAGCTTTTCAATTAGAAACGTCAATAATAAATATCATTAAAATATTATCATTGCCTATAAGCGAGGGAGGAGATAGTGATGATCCGAAAAGGAATATCGAATTGTAGAAATCCATCTCTAGTTTCTTCAATGGTAATGACGATGATAAGTAAATCGATAGATGGATGAAATAGATAACATACCACGGTAAAGTCATGGTATCGAAAGTGATAATTTTGGTGATTTGCCATCTTCTTTTGAGCTTTGCATATTCTTTCTACAAGTTCTCTCTGTATTTTGCAATGACAATAAGATGGTTGTATTATTTTTTTTCCATGAACGTTCATATTTCACTATTAATTTCACTCGCCTGCACCACCAAATTTCTGTACAAATTAGGCGACACGTGCACGACTTAGGTGAGAGAGAGAGAGAGAGAGAGAGAGAGAGTATGATTGATTCCTTGGGTTAAATCGTATGAAGCTTCATGTAGAATATATTAATGAGTAGAGACAAAAGAGAACATGTCTTGAGAAGGAACAAGAACCTAATCTGAGATGCCAGCCATGACCACCCACGAATTTCACCTTATTTTAATGCAATGGATAGGCACAATGTTCTTCATCATGTCGCATGGAGAGAGATACTATTCTCTTCTTGTTTGAGTATTGTGACAAAAAAAATGAATATTTCTAACACCCGTTTCCCCAAGTTCTAGTAATTACTTGATTACGATTGTTTGGTATACATATATACCATTTTTGTATATTGTTCTTGGAAAACGGGACAGTGAAGTTAGACCTAATCAGGTCACTAGCCAAGTTAAACTTTGTCCATTGACTCTCAACAATGAAAGCTTATTTGGAGAGATCTTGGATCAAGGGAAAATATATAATTGAGAGGTAAGCATTAAGTTTTAGATTTGATTGAGAGCTAGTCCATTTAATCTACTAAAATTGGGTTTGCACATTCATGATGAATAGTAAGTCCGCTCATTCCTATTGATAAAATATGTTTATCATTTCATTTTTCTTTTTAAATGGAGATGCAATTCTACTTAGGAATTCACAAATGCTGTACAAATTGCAGAATCTAGGATGATTCCACACTCAACAAATTTTGAATACGAATGGCCATTACAATAATTTTGTTGAAGCGTCAATTTCATACTTTATTTAAATACAGAGAGTGATGTTTTTTTTCTATTTAAATTTGTGATTCATCACGTTTTTTTCTATTTTAACTGAATTGCACATTTTAGGAATAACCATCTTTTTCAAGTGAGTTTTTCTCCATACTTTATATATCATAAATAAATAAAAATCAAAATCTGCAAAAATTGAAAAAGAAACAACTGCCCTAGTGGTTCCCAAGTCACATATGATAAAAGGCAACATCAAAAAATCAACGGTAGGGATCAGTTGGTGAGATCTTTATAATGCTTTGATTTAAGTTAATCAAACTACAAGGTCCAGAAGATTAGGTGGCTAGATGCATCCGGCAATCCGAGTGGTCCTATTTCTCAACGTGGGTTGTCTCCAACATCTTTTCTCTAGGTATATAAAATTAAGTACGGTAAATGTACAATTTCTTGGATTTATTTGGTGCTTCAAGAGTACGAAATTCCCATTTACACAGGTTGATTCTCTCAAGTTCAGTATTATATATGTAAACACTTTTCATGCAATAATTGATTTTGATGAATGTGAACATCTACATTCGAGAGAAGTCCAAGGTTGAGCCATAATTATTTTCACATTCTAAAATTTGGTGTTTGAACTCGAATCACCTTATACGTTAGGAATGTAAAAAATGGACAGTCCAAATTGGAACCATCCAAATCGGATTGGACTAGACCGGTTTGGTCCAGTTTTCGGAAGTGTCGGTCCAATTCTTAACTCCTAAAAGTGGAATCGGTGTCTAAGCGGTCCAATTCTTGGTTCCAAGGGGAAATTGGATCTAGACCGAACCAAACGGACTAAATATACTTTTTATTTTATTAGTTCTTAAAAATTAGTAAAATATGAATTAAATACTATCTCAATCAGATTTCAAGTACGGGGAAAAAAGGTAATGGAAAAAAAGTAGTGAAAAAAAATAAGTGATCGGTTCCATTAGACTGGAACCAGAACCGGAACCGAATCAATCCTCTGTTCAAGTTTTTGGGAACCGAGAACCAATCACCCATATTACTCGTGTACCAGTAGTTACTTGATGCACATCGTACAAGATATAGTGACATGTAGCTAAATTAGTTGGGATAATTGTCCAAAACGTTTTAAACATATTATATGACTGTCAATTTAGTCATAAATTTTTCACTTTGGTCAAATTAATCTTAAACTTTTTGATGATTTGTTTAATCATTTTGGCAAAAATTAGTCGAAAATTTGATGTTGTGAAACCCGTGGACAATTTTCACTCCCCTCTAGGCCCTTTGAGAAAGAAGAGTTGTAAAAAAAGAAAATCATAAAAATTATTCACATCAACATTGATCATGTCATATACGACAGCCAACATCCATATCATCGATTCCAGGTCAAAATTGGCCAAAATGATTAAATCGGAAAATCTTCAAAAGTTCTACAATTAAATTGGCCAAATTAAAATGATCAGATCGAATTGGTCGCCCTACAATAAGTTTAGAATTTTTTGGACAGTTTTTTCGAATTAATCGTGTGCTTAAAAATTCCCAAGCGATCCGAGAGATAGAGAATATGGATGCAAAACCAGAAAGAAAATGACGAGTGGAGGGGTTTAGAGAGAGATGCTGACCCACTAGAAGCCTAGAAGCCACCCACAGAAGAGACCAATCGGAGAAAAAAAGCTCTCTCGTTTGCATCACGGTCCATGCCTGGCCAGACCTACCCATCGATTGACGCAGAAACACCTCTCTCTCTCTCTCTCTCTCTCTCTCTCTTTAATCGCTAAGGAAACACTGATTGATTGGTGTTAATCTAGAATGGTGGAGATTAAATTAAACAGCCGACTTTGGGAAACATGAGGCCGTGGGCTTTGTCAGCTGTGGATGACAAGAGAAACAGGAATTGGTGTTGGTACCAATCGTAAACTAATCAAAAGCTCCTAATGCTCTTTCGACATTTGGCAGGGATTTCACTTAATTAAAGCGATAATTCCTTGTAGTGCAGCACAACATGAGGGCCTCTCCCAATGCTAAAGATGAAGAGAAAGCCATAGAAAATGAAAAAAGAAAAGTGTTTGCGACGATAAAGTAGCACTCGATTAGTATTTACTGTACGCAGTACGGGCACGCATATAGTCTAACGCTTCTAAGATAGCGTGAAGACGGAATGCAGATCTAGTGATCCCAAATCGCGGGCTAGAATCGAAAGGACATAATTGGTTAAATGGCCCGATTAAGTTTTTGATTTTAAGGATAATGGTAACCGAGAGAAAAGGTCATAGTCATTAGGCGGAAAATTTTATTGGCAGCCCCAAACGTGACATCTCCAAAGGGAACAAAAATAGTTGAAAATTCAACTTTTTGACGTCTCTTTTCCACCTACACTTATTTCCACCCTCAGCTATAAAATAATGGGCAATAGCAACAGCTAGCCCCCCAACCCATCCATTATGCTACTTCTTGTTGAATTGCAAAAATAATTATTGTGTATTTCTTGCATAATTACAAATCCTCCCATAATTAATTGTTTTCCCTTCTCTGGACCAATCTGACACATTCTCAATTTGGCTAGAAAATGATCACTCATCCCAATTACTCTAATTAAGTAGAGCTGCTTAGATATTAACCATTTGTATATCTTATCACTGTCCCTAGGGTGGGACCAATGCGTAATAATTTAATATCTTCTATCTTAATCTGAAAAAAAAATCCCTATCTAATAGTCTCCAAAGTTGATCTTAGACTTCGGAAGCTATATGTATTTTCTCTGTGTTTTAATCTCAAGCGTGACCGGTGGAAAACTCCAGCCAAAAATTTCAATCTTTTAATGGTGTGGCGGACTAATTTTCATCACAATGTAAAATTTGCGTAAAATTTGCGTTCTTTTGTAAGGAATCGTATGAGCATCGTGTCATTTGTGATCTTGCGATTTAGTCTAGGCAAAAATTACCCGTCGGTAACGCAGGGTTTTTGCTCCATTCGAGTACTTATTGACTTTTAAGAAAAGTGCTTTCTACCCACTGAACACATCAGGAAGAAAATGTTAAGTTCAGCGAACTGATGCTGGAAATTGCTATTTCTCCTCCACATTGATGCATATTGCTGACCATAGTGTGTCCGATTCTAAATCAAGTCCTTCCTTTTCAGTTCCCTTAATTCGGGTTACAGGAAAATGGGCGAAGAAAAGAAAATCGATAGGCTGACATAAGTCTAGCCTAATTCGACAGTTCAACAGAGTCCGATCGACGTGTAAATCGAACACTCCGTACGTGTGATATAGGACTTCCATCTTCGATTTTGATTGAAATGGAGAAAATCTAGAACCAGCACGCTACACATGACTTCTGCAAGTCTTTTTCCACACGATTTGAAGTTGGCTACGTTTCCCACAAAGTGCAAATACTGATCCGTGAGTTTCACAAACCATTCACGTCCCATCTTTAGGTCAAAAAGCACATCTTTTTCTGCACACTTTCAGGTAGAGCAAAGAAGCTTAAAGAGACAATACTGGGTCTAACCAACCATTAAACCTAATGAGTGTTACCGAGTCAGATAAACAATAGAGACCAAACGTATCTGGTGCGTGCGTATATGGGATGGAAAGATTCAAGATATTCAGGATAGATCTAAAAGAGAAAAGTGGTGGGCTCTGATGGGGATAGCAATGTGAGGAGACACCTGTCCTATGAGGCCGAAAAGAACAAGTTAGGGGTTACCATTTTTCTCAAAGAGGATTTCCTACTTTATATGCTTAAACTAGCAACAGGGGACGTGGGGTTTTTGGACTGTTCCTTAGATGAATGTGCTTTGCTGGACAAAGAAAAGCGGCATTGCCTCCTTGAGGAATTAATGGTGGAAAAAGAATTGAGAAATTTCTTTCGGGAACGGTGGCTTTTAGTTAAAGGTGAAGATAGACGCGAAAGATCCTCTTTTATCTTTTTTTCTCTGATATGCGGTTAGCACGATAAGATTGAATCGCCAAGTTCAGAACGGGTGGTCCAGGTTAGGTTTCCGGCGCATGTTCATGTGATATTAGGATGGAGCTAGCCCAAGAACGGGTTACACGGATGATTCATGGGATCCTTTTTGTCAACTACATTTTATTTTTATTGAGAGATTGCAGATTGCCAAAAAGAAGAAGAGAAAATTGCAGAAACACTTGATATGATTCGACTGTCCTTTCGGCAAATGATTCGTGTAGAGTGCCCACGTAAAGTGCTTAGCATCATTCTTAAATAACGAAAGACATGACTAGTAGGAAAGAATCTCTACGCTGGAAGGTGAAGACGGTCCCTTTGGAGTCATTTTAAAGCGTGCATTCAAAAGACAAGGATGTGACTATTAGCACAGATGCATCACGCTCGTTTGCCTCGTGTGCGGCACATCCTGAGTAACAAGGGATGAATAATGATGTAATGGAAAAGTATCAACTAAAAAGAATCCTTGGAAATCAAGTAACTATACCATGAGAAGAAACGACACCCTGAATTCAGCAGCTGCTGCCGGAATTTGGACTTAGGATGTACCCTTCGTACAATTATTACAATAAAAGCTGTTTAATAGTTATACAAAGTGTTGGCCAGAAGCATGAATTTGTTTTATATAATAACCTACTAGAAGCCTAAAAATAATCGCTTTAACTCCACAAAATTTCCTCAATCTTTGAATAGTGATTACTTCGCCGATAATTGCTACACGCCATTACCTGTTCACTTTCTCGTTTCCTCCTCTTTTCTTGGAATCTGCTTATGTTGATCTACATCAGCACATTTCGCATTTGCCAATTTGTCTAAGTCCTCTCTCTCAAGCAAGGCTTGTCTCTGCATGGTTCTTACCATCTCCTTCATTGTCCTCTCCTCACCCTCAAGCTGCATTTTCATGATTGCCTCAGCCTGCTTGTCAATTGGCTTGAAGTAATCTTCAATGGCAGACTCCTGCATAGGTCATTATGTAACCTTGAGATACACTAACAAATGATTGGATATCAAGACATTTAACTAGGACACAAAGAGATTTGCTTCATTTCATAGACAACCCAATAAGATAAAGAATTTTAAACGCACAAGCTAGTACCAAGAACACCGATTTGATATGACGCCAAAAGAGGACATGCAGAAGTAAAATTCATGTCCACAGCATGGCAGAAGCCAAACCTTCCAGCGATATCCATTAGTGGAACATGATCCTTACATTATACATCACAAGAACCCTTTGTCTCATGAAGTGGGAAAGTTATACCCCCGAGAAAATTGAATGGGGAAAGACTAATATTCACTTTTAAGTAATCAACTCAATTCTGACAATCCTGTATATGATTAAAATATAAAAACTGTGTAGTCAAGTTCTGAATAATAAAGTATACTCTTCCAGAAAAAAGAAGATAAAACTTACGGTTTCTTCCAGCCTTTTATTTAAAGCTTGCATCTCTTCAACCATTCGACGAACCTCAGACAAAATAACTTGCTCAGGGACCTTTCTTAAGGTTGCCTTCCTTTCTTGAGCCTGCAGAGGATAACATCCAACAAAATTCAGACTAGTATAATGAAAAATGGATGCATTGGCACCAAAATTCCCTGACAGGATCCTAACAGAATTTCAATTGTGAAGAAATGTTAAAAAATGTGGTATAAAGGCGATGCATTTCGGATGTAATTTTGCTCATCATAAGGTAAACTATCATTTTTGTCATACTAAAGACAATCCTCTCCACCAAGACAAAATATGCAAGTTACAGGCAGCATGATATGAGACAGCACCATCCCCTCACCCCCCAAGAGAGCTCAAA
This sequence comes from Eucalyptus virginea, assembly GCA_014182375.1. Classification (NCBI taxonomy): domain Eukaryota; kingdom Viridiplantae; phylum Streptophyta; class Magnoliopsida; order Myrtales; family Myrtaceae; genus Eucalyptus; species Eucalyptus virginea. Next base: position 26,918,374 of record CM024517.1, on the reverse strand, counting down.
AAGAAAAGAAGAACCAAAAAAGGACTAGAGAAATTCAACAGTCCATAAGCAGAAAATTAGTCGACATCCTTTGGATGCAAATAAAATTGATAATGTCATTTGCTTCCCAAAAATCTACCTGTAATCATTTGAAAAAAAAAAAAATCAGTTTTTAAGGTTGTTTATCATAGACTGATGTATTCCAGTGCAGTCCAAGGGTTTCCCAAAATCCGGCATTGTGGGGCCTAGATATATTCAGAGAATGAAGAGAAAATCAGACCACTGGCAAAGAAAGAAATATGAAATACTTTCTCAGCTCTTGTTTTGGGAGGCACAGCTCCAAAACATAACTCCTCCATTTTGGGGAGTTACCCTCAGTAAAAAACAACTCCTAAAGAGGAAGGCAGTTGACTTTATGAGGGTGGAGATGATAATTCTATTCAAACTTTAAAAGGACAACAAAAAGGTAACAGAACTAAATAGAAGAAGAAATGCAACATCTACACGAGTTACCACAAATAAAGGTTTATAAGCTCTTAAGCCTTGAGTCAGGTGATTGATCAACCACATTCTACTCTGGATACTTAAAAACTCAGTATTAAAGCGCAAAGGGTGAATTCTAACCACCACGTTTGTCCTGTGAATACACGCAAGAGCAAACTGCAGAGTCAAAAGAAAGGAAGTAGCTTGCACTCCCCAAATAAATACCAAGTTTGACTATGGTGATGATGATAGATGTCACCAAGAAGAATTTGCTGGAATACACTCCAGTACTGAGCATAGACAACAGCTGAAACTGAAAGGATAAGCTTTTAGAGAGACTGAAAAGGAGAAAAATTCGATTCACAACCATGGTTCTTGAGTTGTAACCATACTGAAACTAGAATACAAAATCTTTTCAATAGCGAAGGATAGTTCCATTCTACAAATGAATGAAATATCCATTGATATTATATGCAAGTATTGGTCTTCATTAATGATTGGAACAGCTGATGTCTTTCTCCAATACAAGTAAAAAACCCTATAAGAGATATTCTTCAAATTTTAATTTCTGGAAAATAATGCAGATAATGAATAGTAAACAAGAGGCGAACAACCTGTTGAAGGCGCTTCTCGACCTGCAGTCTGAAAGATCTTATCCTCCGTTCTTCATATCCAGAGAGGACCCTCACATAAAATAGAGCCTTCCTTCCAAACTCCAATAGCTTATCCATACCAACTCACAATTAACATGCAAAGAAACCTACATCGATACAATCAACTAACCATTGGTATATAACACATGCTGTGCGTCAAAGCTCACATCCATTGCAAATAATTTCTATTTAGGGCTTAAATTAGCAGCTGCCTGCTTGGTGACATCCATTAATTGGTGCTCCTGAATGAGGACATGTGCACCCCATCACATGATATAATTTTTCACAACAAAGAAAAAAACCCAACTTTAAGCCTAAAACCTCAATTTCTCTCTCCTCTCTCTCCATCAGGTGCCACCTCCCCGAGTCAGCTGCCACTGCCAGAAGCCACATCATGGCTCGCTTGCCGCCATTATTGAACCATCACGAGTACCGAGTACCTGTGACCCGTTATTGTTGTAAGATGGCATCCCCTTCAACCCTCCCCCCCCCCAAAAAAAAAAGAAATAAAAATAAAAAATTCCTTTCATCCACAGCGGACAACCTCAGCTCCTCCTTGTCCACCACGGGTTCAATGTCGTCTGCCACGGCCAACACCATAAGGGCAACGCCAATGAGCAGCAGCTAAACTTAACCCTTCTATTCATACAGACAGGCGCACACATAGATGCAGACAAAATACTTAAAAGAAATATCTCCCAACATCCCTTGAATGGGTTACAGCACAAAGTCAAAATGACTGAACAGACTTTGGGATCTCAGTTTTCCAAGAGAGAGAGTATATTTCCACCCCTCAGACTACACGCGGGAGAAAGAGAAAAATTTAGCTGCAGAAGCAACTGAAACGCCTCGAACAATCAAAGCGCCCTCGATTTGCTTGCATTTTCAAAGTCAGCTCAACGTGTGACGAGCTCTCACACAAGCAAAAAAAGCACCTTGAGGGCGACCCAAAATTTGGTCGATCCTCAACACTCGACATTAGAACTGAACTCCGCCCGGAGATCAAAATTTCATCAATCCGCGACAACCACTTCGCAAATAGATCCGGAAAAATAAAAAATTACTGTGGGAGGATCGATTAAAGTCATCGGATTAAGCGCCTACTGGACAGAATCGAGCAAACATTACGGCGATCGAATCGTCACAGAACGAAATTACAGCAGAGGATGCGATTCGAAGCCCTAGCTCAATCAATTGAAGAGATACGAGCACGGAGATTGGTGAAGATGACGGGGAGCAAACGAACCTTAGGTTTAGCGACGGAAGACGCCTTTTGCTCCTACAGAGAGACCATCTTCCGGTTCGCTTCGCCGGCGGCGACTTTCTGCAGTATCGGAGACGGCGCGAGAGAGAGAGAGAGGGGTGATTTGGATGGACTGAACTCGGTCCGAATCAGTGACTGAGTTGAGCGAGTTCGACTCGAGGGCGCTCAGTTTTTCTGGTGGGTTTAGGAAAAAGGGGAAAAGTCCGGTGATAAAGTCATAAAATTTGTCGTGTAAATGTAAGTAAAGAAAAAAAAGATATATACGTAAGTAAGTCGGGTTAATACCATATAAATACATTCATATTAAATTGATTTTCATCTCACAAAGAAGCTCAAACCGATACAGGACGACATGTTTATCCGAACTATTTTTTGCCTTACGTCTAAATTCGTATCCTTAATCCAAATAAGGAAAACATATGTGGCAAACTACTGCGTGATGGACATGATACAATGATCGACGTGCATAAATCCATGAGTGTCGACGGGTTAGGTTGCACGGACACTCTCCAAGACCTTTCATGTCGTATCAAATGTCCGACACTCCAACACATGTTCCACACACTCCGACACACAGTCAACAAGTGTCGAAAAATCTGACACACAATCAATTGCCTTCGACACGCTTCGACATGTGAGTCGGAATTTTCGACACGCACGGGTTACTTTTACAAATTTCCAAAATTTTTGGGGTCTAACTATAAATATATGAAAAAAATAAAAAATAATAATAATAAAAGCTAAAACAAATTTTCAATACTCATTTGAAGATGTTTTTTTTTTTTTTTTTTTTGGTAACAGTAAGAATCGTTTGAAGATGTTAGGGTGCTTGAAATTACAAATTTTTCACTTGATGAGTCGGAGATGGAGTCTGTTTTATTTTTTTTTTTTCGAAGAAGTGGATAATGTGAATAAATAACTTTTTGTTATATTTGATGATAGAATGTTGATTTTTTTTTCTTATTGTTAAATTTTAAATTTAATGATGGAACGTGGATTACTTGTTTTTTCCTTCAAATTTTATGGATTATTACAATGAAATGTAGTTGAATTTGTCAAATTAAAACAATGAATGATATTAACAAATGTAGGATTAATGTTTTTAGTATAAATTAATTCTGAGCTCTTATTATTATTATTATTATTTAGTTATTTATACATTTATATATTAAAATATTTATTTAATATATAACGTGTCGGAACATGTCGAAATTCTCTACTTTTGATAAATGATGTGTCGGCGTGTCGTATTGTGTCGTGTCGCGTGTCATGTGTCTGTGTCGGTGCAACTTAGTCGACGGGTCTGCCCACATTGAATTTATCATTTTGCACGTTAGATCCGTTTTGCAATCGGCAACACGTGTTGACCGAATGTTAAAAGGATGGTAAATTTTAAGTATAGAGCAATAGTTTTTGAAATTTTTTGGGGAGAAGAAATTAGTTAGGGGTAAAATGTGTTATGTGGTATTATTTGAGATTTCTTGTGAGATAAAAATTAGTATAGAATAACCATGTGGAGTGCCAAACTTGGAATTTTTTTTTGTGTGATGAAAATTAGTGTAGAGGTAAAACGTGGCTAACCAAGACTAGCTTGAGATTTTTAATAGTATTAGCTCAATTAAGTCCAAAAAGTTGAAAGAATTTCAAATAGGATTCTAAAATGGAGCCGTTTCTCAAAATACACATAAGATAGAGATCTTGTCTCAAATAAGCCTCTACAACTTGTGTGTATATATATATATATATATTCCTTAATGAGGAGATGCTTGGATAATGGGCCCAGAACGGGCCCACCTTAGGAATCCTATCCAATAACATAATCTCCACCTCCTTATTTCAACGGGAAAATTGTTCAAAAAGTCCTATCAAACTTATTGTAATTTTATTAATACAATCCTAAACATTTCAATATTTTATTAATTGAGTCTATCTAGTCAATCTTAGTCAAAATTTGCTAACGTAAATGCCATTGTCCTATGTAGTATGGCCGATGCTGATGTAGATAAAATTTATTATTTTTAATTTTTTGAAATTTTTAAAATTTTTTGAAATTTTTAATTTTTTTTTCTTTTCCTCCTCAGCATGGTCACCCAACGTTCAACAATCGACCGGGAAGGGTTGATCTCATGGGCCTCAGGCAAGGTCACCCTTGCCGTCCTTAAGCAAGGCTCGCCCTTGCTAGAGGTTAGCAAGGTCGTACCTCGCTCATCTTGGCCTCTCACTAATCGCCGGAGGCAGGGCGACCGATCGAGAGGAAAAAAAAAGAAAAAGAAATTAAAGATAGAGAAAAAATAAAAAATAAATTAATAATAAATTAATAAAATTTATTCACATCAGCGCCGGCATCCATGTCAACAAATTCTGGTCAAAATTGGCCAAATGAATGAATTTAATTGACAAAAAGTAAAAAAAGTTTATGGTTCAATTGAAAAAATTAAAAGATTTATGACTAATTTAGAAAAATGCAATAGATTTAGGACTTTTTGGACAATTTTCCCAATTTCAAGATGAAATGAAGGCCAATGTAGCAACCCCATGTAGTTAAAGTGGACAATTTAATTTCAAAACACATTTTCATCTCACCAACTTACATGTTCATTTTAGGTGCCATTTTCCTCGTCGTGACTAAGGGGACTTGTTTATTTTCTTTTTTCTTTTTCATTTTTTCCTTTTGTTTTCCCCATTTCTTCTGTTCATCTTCTTCTTCGTTTTGCCTCTCCGCTGTGCGGCCACCTTGGTGGCTTTACCTCGGTTCACGCACATCGTTCCAACAGACATCGTGGCAGTATTCGTATCGGGAATGCACATCCTGTAGGCTCACGCACCGTGATGAGAAAATATTGGCTGCAGCTCTGACTCCAACGTGTCTTCCTCCGAGTCCATTCATCGGGCGACACGTGTCGCCCGGCAGCCACGCTGGAGTCCGAGCGCATCTCTTTTATTTTCGGTAAAATAATCTTCTTTCTCTCTCTTCTAGTGCCTGTACGCTAGCCCTGCGCTCTCTCTCTCTCCTCTGCAGAGTCTGCACGCATTTATTGTATTCTCTTTCCTCTTCTCTCGTTCTTTCCTCCCGAGTAGAAGAAAAGCCATTCCAAGCGAGCGAAGCTTTCAAATTTTGAATCTCTGGTTTCGCTCTCGTTTGCGTTCCCTCCTATTCGCTCTCTCCCGTGGTCGCTCGCTTTCTGCTCCGGCACTCGCTTGGGTGTCACTTCTTCGTTCCATACTCGAAGTCAACGTTTGGGCTGATGCAGGGGATGCGAGGGAGGCGGAAGCCGGACCTTGTTGATGCTCCGGGTCGATGCATCTTGACGTGGAAGAGCAGGGTCTTGTCGAATGAGAGCTCGCGCTCCCCGTAGCGGATAGGCATCGAGCTGCGGTAGCCGCAACCCCACCGATGCTCTTGACGAATCCAACCACGGCGAGACGGAACTTGACCGCGAGGAGCCGCCTGAACGCCCCGCCTCTCCTCAGCCACAACAGCACAAGGCGGACCACGTCCCAAGCTCTGCGGGTGACGCCGGAGTCCCCGCTTGCCATTTCCAGATGCAGAACACGTTACAGACTGTCAGGACGGCGAATTGCAAGCAAGCGGAAGCCCAACGGCGGAGAAGATGCTCTCTTGGCAATGGCATTTTCTCCCTGATTATCTAGATACTGATTTTCGGAGCCTTTTCTCCGACATTATGTTTTTTTTGCCATCGATTTGTAATTTTGGGATTTTCCTTCAACCTAGGTTTTTTTTTTTTTTCCCTCCCCGTTCTCGCCCTTGCCGAACCTACGCGGGAAAGATGATACAAATAGGAGTCTCCACCATTGATGTAATGAATTCGTAGCTCGTGGGCGTAAGATCCCACTTTTCTCTTCTGCTGGTCTTTCTCGGGGGTTAAGCGATGGAAAGGCTTGGTTTCCCGTTGTATGTAGAACCCATGAAAGATTGAGCTATCTTTCGGGGAGCTTGTGGTCGGATGAGAGAGATCTGCATGCATCTATCTATGGGTGGTGAATTTCTCGCCCAAGTCAATGGAAGAAAAGAGTTGATTGACAATTCTTTTCTTGCCCAAAAGAATTCAAGATAAATTCTCGTTTGGATTTCATATTCCTTAAAATGAAGAGATTGTGGAATGAAGACTTAAACACAGTACACTGTATGGTAGATTGGTGCAAACAAAACTCAACTTCATCATTGATGAACTAAATCCAGCATAAGATACAGAAAAAAAAAAAAAAAAAAAAAGCACTATTCTCGCTTGAATTGAATTGTGCCAGGATATTATTAGCCTCCACAATGAACTCAACCATAAGAACAGCCAGTGAAAACATCAAGATTACTACAGGTTTACTTGACCGTAGGCACAAAACTTGCAAGATACAACTATTTCAAACTTGCGCTGAAATGCTCATGAGTTCTGAGAAGACGGGCACGAAGAAAATACTCCAGCCGATATGCTTAGAACAAAAGTTTTCGAGCATGTTGTATTTAGTTCACAAATGGAGTTCTTGGACTTCTATATGTTTACATATTCAACGACATAAAAGAATTACACGGACAAAAGAAAGTAACAAGAAAAGAAACCGCAATAGTAGGACGAGAGGAGAGTGTGAAGGAATGCACAGACACAGCCCCCAAAAAGAGCAACTCCATCCACCCCAAATGAAAAATTTGAACAGGATGACTCCACTCTCTGTACAGACACCAAAAGAATGTCACATATAATTAACTCCATCTTTAGAATATATACAGAACAACTTCAACTTCAAGACATTCTCTCCCCCTCTTCAATCTGAGAGTCGCCACATCGATTCATGGAGGGCCGCGACGTCGAGATCCCTCGGTATTTCCTTTGTCTAATATCCCTGCAGATCATAAGGGCCCCCGTGTCGACGGTGACGGGCATAAACTACGAGAGCGAGAGCACTGAGAAGTGGTTGTCCAAGTCCTCCAGCAACGGTGCGGCCGCCACTTGCCTAACCAGCCGCTGCCGAGGGCTTCTGGCCTCACCTCGAACCACACGCTCCTCCGGCTCATCAGGCGTGGTGCGTCAGCAACGCGAAGAATGGCGTCGACCGGATCTCGACCCTGAAGTCGTCCTTCGAGAGGGTTGCGTCTTGAAGCTGGTGAAGGAGCTCGCAGCCGAGCACTCGATTGTCGAGGCGATGAAGGAGTTGGAAGAATTGGCGGAGGAGAACGAGCGGAACCGGACGTGCATGGTCGGGCACTGAGCGAGCGCCGGAGCAAAGAACGAAGAAGTGACACCCAAGCGAGTGCCGGAGCAGAAAGCGAGCGACCACGGGAGAGAGCGAATAGGAGGGAACGCAAATAGCGAGCGACCACGGGAGAGAGCGAATAGGAGGGAACGCAAACGTGAGCGAAACCAGAGATTCAAAATTTGAAAGCTTCGCTCGCTTGGAATGGCTTTTCTTCTACTCGGGAGGAAAGAACAAGGGAAGAGGAAAGAGAATACAATAAATGTGTGCAGACTCTGCAGAGGAGAGAGAGAGCGGGCTAGCGTACGGGCGCTAGAAGAGAGAGAAAGAAGATTATTTTACCGAAAATAAAAGAGATGCGCTCGGACTCCAGCGTGGCTGCCGGGCGACACGTGTCGCCCGGTGAATGGACTCGGAGGAAGACACGCTGGAGTCAAAGCTGCAGCCAATATTTTCTCCACGGTGATAGGTCTTTAAACTCACCGCCGCTTGAAGGGCTTCTTAGATGTCAAGAAGACAACGGCGAGGAGCATTGACATAATTAAAATTTAGAATAGACTCGATTTGCCTTTTTTTCAGTGAGTAATCGCAAGCTTGTCAAAAGCCAAGATTTATAATAGGATCAATCAGAAATTTATATTATTATAGATACTTCCTTACCTTAAGGGTCGTTTAGGAGCTCGACACATTGGGCTTGTTGCAACCTTTTCGATAGGCAAGTTGGGGAAAAGACGGGTTTAGAGGTGATTGTCAAATGTGGACTGATGGCTTCTAAATGGTTCAGTTCCTTCCAAATTTTTATCTCGGGTGACGTTGGAAAACTAAAATTGCAATAAGTCTATCTATGGAGTCAGAATTAACTTGGAGTCGTGCCACTGACCTATTGAAACTGGCTAAAAATTAAGTTAGAAACAAGAGGACATCTCACTTTTTGCGGAACTAGAGAATCTTGGAACGAAGACTTTATTATACTAATCATCTAATTAGCATTGCGTGTTATTTTTGTTTGACCGGCCTATCTTCTTTCTATAAGCAAGCTCCCTCCGGCCGTCCAGCCCCTGGACGGCTCTCGGTTCTTGAGCATGTTGGGAGATTAGGCGGCAGTTGAAAGAGCTGCTCGAAAGCTTGACGAACAAGCTAAAAAAGCCCTAACTATTTGATTAGTAAAGGGCTTTTCCCTTACTAGTCAAGGGGCACGCTTATGTCATATGGAAACGTATGGCTGGAAACAATTCTTATGGTTTTGATATCCGGTAGGAATATTAAGAATCAAAGTCCAGGTTGGTTGGTGAGCCTAGCGATAGGAGACTATCTAGTTTGGTTTGGGGAGCACTTCTTGGGTTAAAGATTTTTTTGTTGCTAAATGTTACGGCCTAAATGTACCCTGATAGATTTGTTACTAACTGGAATCATCCCTAACTGCTTAACAAATAAACTGGAAACAAGCGATATGTGTCAAGCAACCAACTTTCAGATCTCAAAATGTGGCGTGTCGTTTATCAGTCAAGCCTTGGAAGCATTTTATCGAACACATGGTGTGCAGTGAATTGAGGAGGGAATATCGGCCATTTCAGGACTCAAAACTTGCATCCAGATTCGAAAGAACCACTTAGAAATGTATGCAATCAACTCAAACCACTCATTCAGGCCCTACACAAATACGAATCGCAGAAAAAAGTACTGGCGCCTTTAGTCCAGAACAGGGCAAAGCAAGGGGGTTTCAACCACTACCCTGTCAAGGAAGAGCTCTCGGTCGCGGTTAACGGCTAACCTCGCGCGAGGAAGTTCTGGTTGGTGACGCCGGTGACGATGAACGGCGGCAGCGGAAGTTACAGCGTGAACAGCCCATTTCGGAGTTTCCGCGGCCAAAACGAAAGGTGAACAGGGGAGAAGGTGCCGTGCGGTGCGGCTCTTTTGTGGACATTAAAAGTGCTATTGAGTGCATGATTTAGGAGAGTAAATGCAATCCAATATGCTACGTCTTCGACTGTCATCTTATTTTTCGCCTTGTTCTGAATTATATTTTGACTCATTAAAATCACAGCTCATTTTATGAAGCCCCCATTGATTCATTGATTTAAAACTACGTGGACTTTGCTTCGGAAGTTCCTCGCATGATTATATTCAATAAGTATTTCTAAGACATCCAATGTTGATTCATAAGATTTTTTTTTTTTTTTTATAATTAAGATGTAATGCTCTTAAATATTTTTGAAATTGTCTCGCTTTCATAGCTATCAGTGGATTGCATTGTATGTCATGTTTGTTTGATTATATTCAATAAGTATTTCTAAGACATCCAATGTTGATTCATAAGATTTTTTTTTTTTTTTATTCAAGATGTAATGCTCTTAAATATTTTTGGAATTGTCTCGCTTTCATAGCTATCAGTGGATTGCATTGTATGTCATGTTTGTTCTCCAGAATGTCATGTTGATCATTTCATAGTTGCAATAATAGGCCCACTTAAAGAAGATATCGACTGTGGCCCTAGATGGCGGAGGCCAAACCCAAATTCCTGTTCGAGGTTGGATTCAATTATGAGCAAAAGCCCTATCCAAGAACGCATTTTGCTATTAAGATAACAACACAATTAATTCCCGAATTTTGTTCAAATTTATAATGTGCTTCATAAATTTTTAATTTGTTTAATGAAATCTCTAAATTTTAACTTAGGGTCGTTCGTTTCGCGAAAAATGATTTTCGAGAAAACATTTTCCTGATTTTCCGATGCACGTTTCACGGAAAATGAACTAGTCAAGAAAAATGTTTTTCATTATTGGAAAAAACATCTTTAAAAGTGAGAAAAATGTTTTCCATAACTTTTTCCATCTTGCTTCTTTTTACCAATACATTTTCGTTTTATTTTTATGCTTTCTTTTTCTTTTTCTTTTTTTAATCGAGTTTTTAATTTTTTTCCTTTTCTTTTTTTCTTTTATTTCTTTCCTTTTCATCTTATTCTTTGGCGGCGGCCGACGACCGGCCACAGCAGCGTCTGGCGACCGGCCGCAAGCCAGCTTGAGCCTCGCCCCAGGCCGACGAGGCTCCGCCTATAGCCCAATCTGGGGAAGCCGAGATCGAGCCTCGCCAAATCGGGTGAGGCGGAGCTCTCGTTGGCTTGGGGCGAGTTCACGGCTCGCTAGATCCGACGAGCTAGGCGGGGCTCGGGCCTCGCTCGAGCTCGCCAAAGGCCCGAGCTCCGCCGCTAGATCCGGCGAGCTTGCGGCTCGCTAAAGCCCGGGAAGCTCACGGCGAGCTCGGGCAAGATCGGCCGAGCCTTGAGATCGCTAGATCGATCACCGGGTCTTGGTCGGCCGCCGAGAAATCGGCCATCATCGGCAGAAGGAGGCGGCGGCGGCGGAAGGAGGAGGAAGAAGGAGGAGGAAGGAAAAGAAAAAGAAAGAAAAATAAAAAATAATAAAAAATTCGATTTTTTTAAAATATAAATAATTAAAAATCATTTTAAAAATATATTAAAAAAATAAAAGTAATTTTTTGTCAATTAAAAATATTAAAATTCAATTTTTGATAATTTCTCTCAAACAATTAAATTAGCTAATAAACAGTGAAAAAATTTTCCACTCAAAGTTTAGGTTTCGACTAAATATCGGAAAATAAAGTCATTTTCCTGGAAAATAACTTTCGGGAAAATATTTTCCGAAAATATGATATTTTTCGCGAAACAAACGGATCAATATAATTCAAGAACTAACTTAAATATATATTAAAAAAATTAGGGACAGAATTAAATAAATTTAAAAATGAAGAAATGATATTATAAATTAAGTTAAACAATCGTGGACAAATTCCGTCATCTTCCCCTTCGCTGTGAGATGTATCGTACCTCGAGTGAATGCCATCGTAGAGGATCGACGCTCCATCGCCATTTTTGCTCTTCTGTTGCAGCTCCTTCCTCGACGAAAGAAGACTCGATCGAAAGAGAGAGAGAGAGAGAGAGAGGACGCGACGATGAAGCTGCGGCGATGGCTGCCTCACGGTGTCCAAGCTGTATCTCAGGTTCTGCATTATTCGCGACTCGCTTATACCTTCGATGACCCGCGCCATTCGCTGCTTTCGATGAAGAAGTTTGAAAGCCAAAAAAAAAAAAGAAAAAAAAAAGGCCATGAATGGCGAAGCAAATAGCAGGAAAGGAAGCGCCTTCCCGCTGTTTTGTTTAGCCGCAATGGTCTCTTATATACAAGCCTGATCGATTCGTGAAAAACTTACGAGTTTTCTCGGTTTGGTTGCATGCCTGTGGATTAGCCCGCGTCGTGGCGGATTGAACGTATGCTTTTCTGGGTTTTGTTTGGGCTTTTCTCTTCTTCTTCGTCCGATCGTGAAGTAGAATGTGGAAAGGAGGGAGCTTTGGTGTCGCGGAACTCTTTGGTTGCATGCTCGTGCATTAGCCCGCGTCGTGGTGGCTTGAAACGTGGGCTTTTCTGGGTTTTGTTTGTTTTTTTCTCTTCTTCTTTGTCCGATCGTGAAGTGGAATGTGGAAAAGAGGGAACTTTGGCGTCGTCGAACTCTTTGGCAAGGAGTTTGCTGTGATGTATAATTCGGTTTTGGGTTACGTTGAGAATGCTAACGGTATGTTTCAGAAACTTTTCTTTAGGTATTTCGGCGCTTGGGATAAGGGTCGGAGCCAAAATCATGTTTTGATATGGCTTTTGATAAGCAGTCTTGAATGAATGAATGGGACGGACGTGGTTTCCAAAATTAGAGATTGTATGTGTCACTATCTTGACTCTGCAAGTGGAAAGATATCTCTTTTTTTTTTCCTTTTTTTCACGCCACAATGCACCAAATCAATGCCCGTGTTCAGATTATTATGAAGATCGCAACATGATCTTGCTCGTGGTTGTTGCTCCAATGTCGAAGAGAACGTGTATGAACAGTGACAGTTTAGATGGGAAGGAAGGGTTTGTTTCGATGCTTGTCCGAGAATTCGCAGCATCTCATTTTGAGTGTCAATAAGAAAGGGCTGGGAGCGATTCAGGATCCAGTCTTTGCTAGTCATTTGACTGATTTTCCACGCTTGATCCTTCCATACCATACGCCTACTTATATACTGCTGTAGCTGTTATCTTCTCTTTGTGAATGGATAGGGATGAGAAATGGAAATCATTCGCCTTATTATACTAAAGTAATCTTCCCTCTGCCATCATATATTTTTATCTTTTGGTGGGAGCGGCGGAAGAATGATGTTTGTTCTTGTTCTTTTGAGAGCCCATCCTATGATGCCACTTGCTGTTGCTGTGGCATGTCCTGCAGCTCGAAAGAAATCTACCCTTTAACAGTGTGTTGTTTGCATTGGGGTATCATCCATTACAAGATATTGGCATGTAAATATATAAGATCATGGAAAAGTCGATAGCTTTATGCTGTAGCTGATTTGTAGTGGGGCTTTACACTTTTGCTTGATCCAAACCTTCATGTTCTTAAGATTCGCCAATCCTGCTATTTTTTACTTAAAAATCTAGTATCACCAATTAATTGGCATCAATAGCAAATTACTGCAACATGGCATCCAATCTAATATTCAACAGAGCAATTATTTTATGCCGATTTACAGATTATGGGAAAAAATTTTTACAATATACGTCAAAGTTGGTAAAACACAAAATTTGCATTAATTGCCACAGTAGACACCATGTGATGCTTGAGATAACTGTGCCTCATAGTCTAGAAATAGATTTTGTAAAGCCTTTCATGCTCAGCCAATAGGGTAAAGGAGGAAGAGTGCCAGTGCAAATAAGCATGCTAATGAGAATCCAAACTCTATTTCTTCTGAATAAGTTGTCTTTTTTAATATTTAACTGTTGAAGATTTCTGACCTGAAAAGGGTATGAAGTTTTCTAGCTAAGAGGAAATTCTGTGTTGTTCTAGGATGTTTTATGTGGTCTGCTTCTAAAATACATTTCTATTTGGGGACCGCAGGTTGACTGAGGAACTTGATTCTGGGAAAGGCTCCAAGTACCAATTTGTCCAATGAACATGGATAATAAATCAGTGATCGAGACGTCTGAGACAACAAGTGCAGCAACGCAATCTATTTCTGATCCTGTGCTGCAGTCCATGCATGCCATAGCTTGGCAGCAATATGAATTTGAACAATCGCTATTGAGTCGGCAGCTGTGGTCTCAGCAGCAAGCTGCTTCCATGGAAGTGAGCATCAAAGCAGTTGCTTTACAAGCTGCGGTACAGGCCAATGGGATAAGCCACGTCTTGAAAGGGGGACACGATATCTCCAAGGAGGAGGCAGTAAAGGAAATCGAGTCTGATAGGTAATATAATGTCATCTCCATCATGCTGTCATATATTCTAAAAAAGAATCAGATTCATTTCTTTTTCTTCTTTTTTTAACAAACAACTGCCGTTTCTCCACACGTTGAAAGATTTTTCCTTATGGTCACTCATGTTTAAAAGAAAAAAGGAAAGCTTGTGGAGGATAGTTTTTACTTCTCTATATTATCTGCCACCTTGTGCAGCATATATTTATCCTTGAGAACTTTACAGGGAACTAAGATCACCGAGAAACATGATACATCTGCTGTCTACACTATCCATCCACGGATTACATATTCTTGTGTCTGCAGAATGAATGACCAAAAGTGTGCCTTATGTTGGAATGACTTGTAAATTTTTCGTAATGCATACTGTTTTCAACTGACGTAATCAGATATAGCGAACAAGCAAAGGAAGTTTCTATCCGTTTAGGCTGTATCAGATGGTAAGTAGCTGTTACTTCTCCACATTTGGCCCTATAGAAACAGGACAGCTTTTGAATCAGATGCACACATAGTAGAAAATGTGGATTTTAGACCTACTCTGTGTGAGTTTTGTAGAGATTATTGTGCCGCTGGACCCTGCCTAGGCACTAAGGTAATTTGTGCTTTCTCAATTCTCTAGGTTAATTATTTCTTGTAATTTTGTGAGTCCTGGGATATAATATAACAAATTGGGATCACTTACTTCAAAAAGTTACCTTGCACTCTTAATTTGTGTTTATTGTTGATTTACTGGCCAAAGATCATTGTTAAGCTGTAGCTGGGGGGAAACCTCCTGTTAATCTGTAGGGTTTTTGAAGAACTCAAGTCGAGCCGAAAGGCCCCATCTTGGCATTATTCGGCATCGAAATTGACGTCTGGCTCTCCTATGGGGCATAAGAATGACCTGAAGGAAGCAGAAACCTGGCCTGCTGAAGGCTGTACCAGTGAAAGTCATTATAAAGACGATCATTTGGACCATAAAGATACTTACCGAGAAACCCATGGATCTAGAGATAGGAGAAATTGCTCGTCTGATTACAGGAGTCATCGGCTGCACCGTCATAGAAGCAGGAGCAGGAGCAAGAGCCGGGTCAGAAGCAGAAGCAGGAGGAGGAGTAGGAGCAGATATGTGTCTAGATCACCACCCAAGAAGTACAACAAAGGTAGGAGCAGGAGCAGGACCAGGACTAGGAGCAGATATAGGTCCAGATCTCCGCCCAAGAAGCACAGCAGAGATGAATATTATTCTCATGGGCCTGAAGATCTCAAGCCTAAGTCAATTTGCCATCAACAGGAAACGCATCACACATCTTCAGGTGGTCAAACCAAGTCAGGTCATTCTCATTGTGATAATTGTGTCCAGACTCTTCCAGCAACCCCTTGGAATTGTTCCAGTGAGCAGGAAAAGAAAGATCTATTAACCAAAGACGTTGATGCTCATGGAGTTGGCAAAGGTGGAAATGATACATGGGAAGCGTGGCCTCGTGAGAAATGCATATGATTGTTCTGTTCAGGTGCACAACATTTTCGAGTCTGACAGTCATATAAGGTTAGTCAAACCTCGGCAGGATGCGGTTAATTCATGGGCTTTGGACATGTGAAAATGATGAATGGGCAAGATTAAGATTTGGGGGCATTTTTGCGTCTGACTCGAGAGACCCCTTTTATCTTTCTATATTTCCTTTCATTTGAGCAATTTGGTAGATTCTTTAAACAGTCTTTTCTCACAAACTGTCGAATTATGCATTTACCATGCATGGTGATGCCGATGAATAATGGTTTCAAGCGTGGAGGATATATTTATTTTCCCATGAGGTCGAGGGACCCTTCATTGCCATCGTCCATGTGTGGCTATTTGACCAAGATTCTGAGGGGTGCATGACAACCATTCTGTTCCAAAAATAGTTTCTGGAACAGAAATAGAAAAAATCTATTTCTATTTCTAGAAGAGTTTCTAAGCAAAAATAACCGTTTGATAACGACACAAAATTTCTACTTTAAAAATAGAAATTCATTTGATAATGACACAAAATTTCTTCCTTTCGGACGGCGGTGGACCGACGATTAGCAGGGATGGACGGCGGCGGCCGGCGGCCGGTGACTGGCAACCGGCGACGGGGCCGGCAATCGGCGGCGAGCGGCGGCAGCGAGCGGCGGTGGCCAGCGGCCAGTGGCGGCGGGGGCCGGTGACCAATAGCGGCGGCGATCGACTGACGGACGATGGTCAGAGGCGACCAATGAAGGACCGATTGACGAACGATGAGAAGAATTTTTATTTCTGATTTATATTCCAAAAATAGAAAAGTAGAAAATTTTAGTTTCTGATTTCTCTTCCAAACCTATTTCTGAAATATAAATCTATTCCAGAAATAGAAAAACTGAATAGGTTTATCAAACGGATTTCTCTTCCAGAAATAGGTCTGGAACAGAAAAATTATTTCTGGAATAGAAATTTTGGTTTCATGCACTCATTCTGAGTTTTCAACCTACGAGAAGGCATACCCTTTTACAACTTCATTTATTAAGTCAAAGCCTCTTGCCACATGTAGTTTATAATTTGGCAACTATTAACGTACAAAATCGGTAGATATATCTAGTTTGCAATCCATAATGAAGGATATGATCTCAAACTGTTCCCTTCTTCTTATGCATTTGTGCAGAATTTAGAATCACAGTCTGAAGCTCCTCCTTTTGAATGATCCGCCGATTCTTGAATTTGATTTAAGGTACATGTTTGTTCAATTTCTTCTTTGCCTGATATATGTTACCCAGGTTTCAAATTAAGTAGTGAGCCATAAATCAAGGGTAGGTTATCACAGGAGTTAAGGGGGTGCAGAAACAATTTTTCTATTCCAGATCTGTTTCTGGAATAGAAATCCATTTGGTAAACCTATTCTATTTTTTTATTTCTGAAATAGATTTTTGTTCTAGAAATAAGTTTGGAATAGAAATCAGAAGTAGAAATTTTCTACTTCTCTATTTTTGGAATAGAAATCAGAAATAAAAATTCTTCTCATCGTTCGTCAACCGGTCCTTCATCTATCCCCGTCGACTGTTGCTGCCATCGCCATTGGTCGCCGATCGCCACCGCATGTTGCCAACCGCCAGCGACCGTCGTCGCCGGTCGCCGATAGCTCGCCACCGATCGCCGGCTACCGACCGACGACCGACAACGACCGCAGCAGCCGACAATCGGTGGCGGCGGCCCCGGCAACTGGCGACTAACGGCGGCAGCGACGGGCGACCAACGACTGGCGACGGCGGCGGCGGCCAACGGCCTGCGACATGCAACGACGACCGGCAACCGATGGCGGTGGCGATGGCAGCCGGCGGACAGTGGTCGACGGAATGGATGAAGAACCGATTGATGAACGATGAGAAATTTTTTTATTTTTTATTTCTATTCCAGAAATAGAGAAGTATAAAATTTCTACTTTTTATTTCTATTCCAAACCTATTTCTGGAACAATAATCTGTTTCAGAAATAGAAAAATGAAATAGGTTTCTTAGCAGGATTTCTATTCCGTAAACAGTGCCTGAATAGAAAAATTGTTTCTATAACGAAACAAAGGTTTGTATACACCCCCTAGATAGCCTGCCCTGGTTTCAAATTAGTAATCTGCCATTATTATTATATTTTAAAAAAAAACTAAGAAATAATACCACCAAACTATAAATAATTTACCCATTAATATGATATATGTTTTTACTATTTTCATCATTAACTATTCTTTTTTTTAAAATGAAGTGGGGTTTCCTCATTTTTTAAAGTTTATCTATTCCCTCGGTTAAATTGCTCGAATAAATTTGGCCAAAACTCAAGAATTTCTCTCATATTTGTGTTATAAATTAAAAAATTTATTTTTGAGTATAATCTTAAATAGTTTAAACTTTTTTTCTCAGCTAAATAGATTTGCTTTTATGAAATAATTTATAGTTAAATTGAATGTAATTCAGAAAGATGAAGTAAAATAGGCATATTGTTGAGAAGGTTATGATTAATACCACAAAAATCCAAAATCGGTACACTTTTGTAATAAATTTATCCAAATGTCCCAAACTAGTAAATCTGTGATAAGTTCACCCTCAAATTAATTTTTTAACCACAAAAATCCAAACCGATATATTTGTAATAAATTTACGCCTTATTAATTTCCGTTAAATTGGATTCTCACCAACTAGAATATTTGCGATAAATAAAATGTAAAATCCTAAATTGATACATCAATTAATTATCTAACTTAAAAATTTAATAGATATTAATAAATGATAAATTTTTCACAAGTATACCAGCTTTTGGGTTTTTTATAATATAAAAAATAAGTTTAAGATAAATTTGTCACAATTTAGGACTCGCTTCCTGAAGGTGGAAGGCTCAAATTCTGCTTAGGGTATATCAATATAAAAAGCCATGGGCCTTCTATCTTCACGCTTATCTATAAAAAGTTTCAGGTCAATATTAACCTTAGCAAGAATTTGGGACTTACGTCTCAAAAAGTGAGAGGTCCTAAGTTTAACCATTCTGTCTCAAAAAAGCAAGAAGTCCCAAATTTTAAACATGATGGTTACCATACAAAGATTAGAGCTTTTTTTTTTTTTTTTTTTGGTGACCAACAAAGACTAGAGCTACCACCGCCCTCAATGGCATAGCTGGCTTGAGCTCTCTCCCCCTCACGAAGGGAAAAAGTTCGAATTCCAGAAGCGTCGTTAGGGATCCTTACCTGGAGTACTGTGATGGTGAGTTCTGCAGTCGCTCTCATAATTCTTTTTTATTCTGGTATTGTCCTCAAATTTTCTATTCCAACTCATTTTCTTCTAAAATTAGAGGCGTTCATTTTCTCTCTCCTCTAGCATTTCTTCTGCTTTTTTTTCTTCTTGTTTCCTTTCTTGGTATTTGGTATGAGGGCGTTGGCAAATTGGTCCTTCACGCGCACTGGATTGTGAATGGGGGCATTAAGGACAATTTGGGAGCTCATATGCATATCTCTCGGTCCAGGAAAACATATCAACTGTCTCAGGATCGACCACAGATAATTTTGGCATTTTACTTCAGCAAATCTATCATGCTTCCAGAAAACACATCTTCCATTTCCAGGAAAACTGAATGAGGAAAATAAGAAAAAGCGGCAGAGAGGTGCTTTTTAACACTCTTACTATGACTAATGTTACACGAAAATGGGGATATGAGATGAGCCTAACATAGTCATCCTGATGAAGTTTGTTATAACCTACAGCTGGGATTTTGATGTTGAATAATGTTTAGTTACAACGGCTCGAGCATCTCGCAATTTACAAAAGAATGGAAAGGAATGCCAAAAATTAAATGTTACATCTTTGTACAACATCTAACGATGTAGACTTCTCTAAGAAAAGCTAGGAGACAATGCTGGATTCTGAGGGAAAGCTTCCAGTGAGCGTTAGACCATAAGAGGAAAGTCATTTAACCAACTTATCTAGCTTGTGAGGCAATGTTGCGAGGTTGATGGTCGTTTCTTTGAATGCCAGGGCTCATTCCCGAGTCTTGGTTGAACCCCAGTCTGAGTAGCTTCTGCTTTCTCAGTTCCTCATGGCATGGTGCGAAGAACTCATGCCTCAGAGCTTCCTCTGCACTGATCCTCGCTCTTGGGTTCACTGTCAAGCATCTGTCCACAAGATCAAACAGTGATTCCGGGAGCACCTCGAGGAAGTTCGGCCTCTTTGTGTTTTTTCTGCACCAATCACGCAGATTCATTGACGCCAAGGACTGTGTGTCATAAAGATCCTGTAACAGAAACTCCTGGTCATTTATCCAACAAGAAGCTTTCCATGATTTATAATTAAATCAGAAAGAAATTTCAAAGTACCACAGGAAATGAGAATTCGCGGTCGTGTAGCTTCGCAACTTCCCATAGATCTTCACTGCCCCTCAATTTTGCTATTTCTTTAATATTCCTGCAAGGAGTTTGATGCCCTCAGACATGACAACAATCTTCTTGTTGACTTAGAAAATAAAGTAAAAGCACAAGTTCATACTGCTCTGGATCGCCAAGAAAGGGCGACGTTCCAATCACCAGATAGAGCAAGGTGACCCCAGCTGACCAGACATCAACCTTTGGCCCTTGATGTGGAGATTTCAACAAGACCTGCATAGTAAAATTAATGAGCTTCTCTACTCTTCCAGAGAAGATTATTGGAAAGTGCAGCAGTCATAAAAGAAAGTCACGAACATGCAACAGTTGTTCATGTTACATCTATGGGGAGAGTTAACCCAAAAGGGTAACAAAAGTCCAATAACTGCATCTAAATTAGAAGTGATAGCCAGGGAACTTAGCTCTGCCATTTTTATTTTCCCAAAGATGAATAGGGAGTGGTAAATATGTGATAAGATGATCAAGGTACCGGTTGTCTTTCAAAATGCCTTGAGTTTCCCGAATATGACAAGTCCCCCAAAGGTGACCTAACTAGTTTAATAATAGGATACTATATACTAATATTAATGGCTTAATTCTCACCTCTGGAGCCCTAAAGCCCTTGGTCCCTACACAAGGCCCTTCTTTACCATGATCACCTGAGAATCAAATGAAGACCATAAAACGACGAACGACACCAAGGTCTTATGATCAAGGTAATCTAATGGGAACTCTCTATTGCAAACTATATACCCTTACTCCTTCTCAAGCCAGCACCAGAAACTGCAACGCCTCTTGAATGAAGAGGCATCGGTGAGATGATACATAGTTTTCCTTCTGATTTTCTGGGAGGAGCAGCTACTCTTTTTCTCAGAGTAGCTGGAACGCTAGATGCTTCATGATTCGTGTGCATCCCATCATGCAAAAGGTTTATAAGCTCCTTTCGACCTTGCCGTGGCAAAGGTTCCCGCAGCCTTTTTGCTGAAGGGGTGCTACCACTAGTCAAATCCCTGGTAGAAGTTATGCCTGAACCATCTGGACCTTGGCTCCTTATTGCATTGCGACTAGCTAAATTATTATAAGACTTCTTCTGGTCCACAACCTTTCTTTTCAAGTTCCTGGGATCTACAATTGACTTTGAACCCTTTACCTCCTCCAGCTCCAACTTGAGTGCGCTCAAAGATTTAGCCCTTGTGGACTTCCCATTCTTAGTTGGAGTAAGAGATTTTGGATTCTGAAATGAAAGAGGGTAGAAATCTTCTGTGTGCGTATACCCCAACTTCAATTTGTCTGCAGCATAGAAGGGTACCGAGTCTCCATCATTTTTATCATATGACAATGACAAAGCAAGTGTATTACTTCAACACAAACATCACAAAAAGAAATCAATTGGCATTTCATTGTGGCTTGAAATTTGGACGACGGCTTTATTTTGTAGGTTTGACTTAATAAACTACAATTTTCTTGACAGAAACCAATAAATAGAGATTGAGAAAGAGATTTGGCCATCAATCCGAAAATTTATAATAATCAGATTGCAATAGTTACTCAGAACTTCTTATAGCAGGCTGTGAGACTGCTGAGGCTTGCCAAATACAATCAAATTAGACAGCCTGCCAATTTCACATTAGAACAACCAACCAATGATGATACTTACTTTTGCTTCCATACTTCTGTTGAAGATCCTGTTACAAAAAAAATGACAAGCACAACAAATTGAAACATAAAAACTTGTGCATTGAAACCATGAAGGAGAGGGAAAACAACAGAATTACAAAGACCAGGCATTACTGACCATGGCAAGGTTAAAATCAATAAGGTAACCTTTGTTAGCCTTGGAAGAGTAAAGGAAGTTGCCTGGTTTCACATCTCTATGAACGATTCCCTGTCAAATTTCGAAAAACTCTTCAAATCTACTATTTGGGGAAAACATTTCTATGGAAAGAACTTCTGTGTCGGGAAATCAAACCTGCTTATGAAGACCAGCAAGTGCTCTAAACAAGCAATAGCCATACCACCGAAGCTGGAAAATATCTATTTCTTTCTTGAGCACCTGAAAATCAGTTGAAGATTTCATGAGAGAAGAAAAATCAAGAAAAAAGAAGAATATGTGATCCAAAGCCCCAATTACCTCAGGTCTATCATGTTCTACATACTCCAGAATAAAGCAATCAGAATTTCCATTCTTGAAGCTGCCTTCATACTTTATTACAAAGTTCTTTCCCCTAAAAATCACATGAATGTCAGTGATATATTCAAAAAAAAAAAAAATGCACCAAACTGAATCACAATTTCAAACAACCTACCCGAATTTTTCCAGCATCTTGAGCTCATTATTTATGTGGTGTTGATTTACGTTCGCATGAGGACCTGTGAGCCATAAACACATGCTGTGATATTGGAATCTTCAGTAACTAATAAACTAGCACTTGATTTTCCACAAAATTGAAGTCTATTCACCCATCGCAACATAGATCCAATTAAGGAAACAGTAATTGTCTGATATTACATCGCTTGCATGTGTGATTCCAGAATCAAGTTAAGCAACAGAGTTTCACTTACATTTAATGGCAACCGTACTTCCATCATCTTTTCTACGTGCTCTGTAAACAGTGCCATAACCACCTAGCAATCAAGGTTTGAAGAAAGCTGTTAGAAGTCTGAGCAGTTCATTGTCAGTTCATTAGCTGGTGACTCTCATTATAAGCTAAAGACAGCATCTCTGTTACATTAATACCTGAACCTTCCTCTTCTTCCACTATATAAGATTCAAAATCAGGCAGTACTTTTGTCTCCAATTGGTCCTACAATGATGCAAGAAAATGTTGATCAAGGAAACATATCCTAAAATGTGGCATGATTGATTATCAACCAGATGACTTAATGCATGTCTCGCATTGCAATGCGCAATTTTTAGCCAGCGATATACCAAATGACTAAAAAACTGTAGCTCACTTTAAGAGATACAGAAGTGGAGGTTCCCTTCCTCTCCTGATAGCACATGCCACTCTGACCATCCTTTGCTTGCTGCTTCAGATTGCTCAATTTCTGACCTCTTTTCACCTGTTCCTTCAAAGTTTGAACAGCTTTTCTATGCTCTAAAGATTTGGAGAGAGCTTGCATACTCGGAGACCCTGCATGCTTGTGATTGGCTTTCATCTTGGCAGAAGGTTTTGACAAAAGATTCTGCATACCAGAAAGCTCAACTTCTGGCAAGGAGGCTTTGCTCCCAATAGAAGGTCTCTTGTCAAGACAATTTACCTCAGACCTCCTCTTAAATTCTGTTTCAGATGGTCTGTCCAACGTAGTAGCATCAAATGGCACGTTAGTCTCCTTAATGTCTCTTGTGAGTCTGACAGGACTCACCGATACTTCTTTTTGACCATCTACCATGTTTCTCTCATTGTTAGTGGGTGTCCTTGTTCCTTCAAGGGCATGATCTACATTTTCAGCCTCAGTCAGCGACATTTTTTCTCGATTCACCCCTTCACAAAATGCTTGACCGAAGTGTTCATTCTCAGTGGAATTTATTTTTTCAGTAGTTGTCTCTTTGCACATGAAAGGATTTTCCAACACTCTATGGAAAACATTTGGCATCAGATAAGATATAGGAGGGACCACATTTCCAGGTGTCTGAATCTTTGATATGTCCAAAAATTCTTCAACTTTGCAGGAACTATTTGGGTAATTCATGGTAACTCCATCTTTCTGAGCCTTTTCCATTGCAAAGTTCATTAATGTATCATCTTGACCTTCATGATCGGTGTCGTTGCGAAACCAGCCTAACCGTCTCGTAGTAGCATTGACAAACGGCCAAGGAGTCGTTATCAGACTACTTTGCATGTCTGGCATTTTGCTTCGCTCTATGTTTATTGTCCAGACTTTGTTAATACATAAATGAACCTGCATTGATAATTTATTCTCATTAGGTTTGTACACCAAGGTGGTGGCTGAAGCAATGGATCAAAGACAAATGAGAATATGAAGTTGATGGCGTGAATACATCACACCCTAAGACATCAACAGTGCACTGGGTTTAATTATGAGATGTGATGTCTAGCTCCTACCTACTTCAGATAAGATATGAAGTGAATCCAATAAAAATAGCACTGATTCATGTCTATCATCAATCAGAGAGATGGGAATTGCCAAAACATTCATGGCTTACTAGCACATGTCATTTTAGCAGAGCGTGTGGGTTTGCGCTCTATATACTTTCGCCAAGCATCACTGTTTAAGCAGGTTCATAAGATTCCAAAACTTGCACTTTGGTTTTAGAGAATAGCGACACGGAGGCATATCATGTGGCCTTTATTTTGCTAATTCAACATTCTTCTGGTGCACTGACTTGTGTGCATTATACCTTAAGTAAGCATATCTATAGATCAAGAACATCAACAACCAAGCTTCGTTTCACAACACATTTAATCAACCAAATGCGCAGTCTTATGCCTTTCCTCTATACAGTTTCAAACCTATATTAAGATCCAAGTAAGCTACTTATCAGTCCAAAAACTTCGAGAACTAACTTTTTCTCTGCTCGTTGCAAGAAAATCAACCTAAACAACTGCTGCACATCTATATTGCCCCTAATATCATGCAGAGTATATGGGCCAACAGAATTATACATGAGAACGGCATAAGTGAACACTAGAACTTCGCCAACCAATGAAAGTAAGATCTACAACTTAATTATCAAAAACATTACATAGCTAGATAACACGATGCTCAAATTTAACAGTATACAGCATGAAGAACAGTTGCCAACGGTACCTTATTACGATCGTCTTGATTCCCCTCAGACAAGCACAAGAAGGGACCGCAACTCCTGCCTAGTATCAAAACCATCACCTCAATCAACGAACAGCACTAAAACACAAACAATATCCGACATCAGGAAATCAAAAACGAGAAAAACCACGCGCATTACCCTCTCCAACATCTGGACAGACTGTCCCATCCGCGCAACCGTCCGAACTCGCTCTCCTCTTCGCCGGCGGCAGACTCGCGCGCTCTAGCTCGCTCCGCTCCCGCTTCCCGAAGCGCAACCTCTCGACCGGAGGCGAGCAGAAGAAGCCGACCAGATTCGAGCTCGTCAGGAACCGAGCGAGCGAGGCTAGGGCGGCGAGCGAGAGCGTGACGAGGGGGCCGTCCGCCAGGTGGATCGGCGAGCCCGGGACGCCGCAGAGGCGGCGGATGAGATCGGGCGGCGCGGGGAAGAGCTTGCACCGGGAGGCGAGCTCGAGGGGGCTGGACGGGCGGCCGAGCGAGAGGAGGAGGGACAGGAGGTGCCACGCCTTCTCGGAGTCGCTCGGGGAGGAGGAGGTCGGCGGCGCGGCGGCGAGTCGCGACTCGGTGGAGTGAGTCGACATGCCGAGTTCGGGGTGGGAACTGGGAGGACGAGGGGCGCGTATTTGGAGCGTGAGATCTGCGAAATGGGGAGGAGCTAGAAGGATGGGGGGAGAGGGAGAGAGGAGGGAGCGGGAAAGGCGCGCGTGTGAGGTTTGAGATTGGCACGTGCGGCGTTCTCCCGCCTAATGATTTCGGCCTTAAAGCGCAGCTCGAACGGCCTGTCGTTTTGGCGGCTGATGGGTAGGTCCAGCTGACGAGAGCGCTGAAATTTAAGGAACAATTACATAAATCGTCCCTATATACATTGTTGTCCCTAAATTTTTAATTTGTCTAATAAAATCCCAAAATTTTAGCCTAATATGTAATTTCATTTCCAAATTTTTCATTTATTCAATATGATCTTTGAACTTTTAATACATTTTCAATCTAGTCCTTATACTATGTAAAAATGTTCATTGGTGACATTCAATTAATTCAAATTAACGGAATTTGTTAATTTAATTTTCAATTCAGTATGTATGAATAGTGGATAAAAAAATAATGTTATATGTGGATTATCCACATAAAATATTATCCTGGTGGTGTGGACTATTATGCCTCAATTTAAGTTGAATATCTTATAGAAATAGTCCACGTGTAACGTCATTTTTTTTTTTTTATCAATTGCTCATACGTACCGAATTACATTGAATTAATAAAATGGCAATATTAAACATTTTTATATAGTTTATAAACTAAATTGAAAATGTTTCAAAAATTCGGGGACTATACTAAATAAATTAAAATTGAACAATGTTGCATATTGTGCTAAAGTTTAAAAATCACATCAGATAAATTAAAAGTTTTGATATCATGTTACGCATTTGGTTAAAGTTAGGTATCTTTTATTTCATTTCCCCTGAATTTATTAAGGCATGTTCAAATATGTCAATGTGAGCCATTCTCCAATTCCATATTTTTGGGCTGTATTTAGGAGTGTCGAGTCTTTTGGACATTGATCAGCTTTTCTTTTCCTATCTATAAAGCTATCAATTTGTCTGATCAAATCCAATTTGCACATGCCAACGCCGATGACGTTTTTAACTAATATAATAAATTAGAACTTGAACATATTCAAGATAAATGAAATAAGAGATCAGCTTGTCCTCTCCCTGCATCTGAGACTCGGAAAAGATGCACATTGAAGAAAAGGATTTGCGAACGATCATTCTGATCATTACACCTTGCAAATTTCGAGAGTGAACATTTGACAAAGGAAGAACCAAGGTAAATGTAACTTAACCAAATAATTATTCATAAGCTCCGTTCTCACACCGTTCGGCAAGTTCGAAAGATGATCATTTGATGGGTGCAAACCCAAACTAATGCCAGATACTCTCAAGGACATAGCTGACAAACGAGCCTATAAGACACGAGTGTGTAAAAATACTGGAATGCACAAAAATGGAAAGCAAAGGGAAAAACATTGGGGAAAACTTGCATCCAAACAGAGCCGGCAAAATTTTACAAGGACATCGATACTTTCTTTCATGGGAAGTTATTCTGCCGACGGTGAAGACAGCGATAGGTTTAAAAGGAATCCAACCATGATTCCAATGAGAGCCACGAGAAGTGCGAATTTGAGGGAGAAGCCAGCGTCACTTTTTCGATGCCTTCGTCTCCTCAGCATCTCCTGAAGTACATGAAGATAAAAGCAAATTTTCTGCTGAGGGGGGGATCTATAGTAAAGGCAATGCAAATATGAAGAACCAAATCTTCTTTATAGTTGTTTTGGACAATAGAGTTCCATATTGTATTGTTCGATGGAAAGGCCTATGAACAAAAGCTAAAAAGACACGCCTCCATAGAATAGGTGAGAAACACATGCAGCTAACATTATCTTTGCACCCGCAGATTCCATGATCTAGAGCTAAAAAAACAAGAGCCACGAGAAAATTTTGTTCAGAGATTTCAAATTATCATTATCTTAAGTCGTGTAAAAGATGTTTGACAAGTAACTTTTGCTAGATTTTAACAAAAAGGGACAAGTGAAAGAAGTTGGAGTAATTTCTAATAATCAAGAACTTCACAAGATGCTGACTTGTATCCCATCATTGCCCCCTGTTTTCGTTTAGGTACCTCATGTCCTCGACTTTGAAAGTATGTGTGTAATTATACCTCCATTTATGGAAGGAGTAAGTCAAATATGGCTTCTAACATGGATCAGTCAGCAAATCTTGTAAAACAAAAGGTTTGCAACCTTAGATGTTCGCAACTCTCACATAGCCAAAGTGATCATTATCATCTATTCAAACGTTTAAACATGTTGCATGGTATTACTAAAATATCAGTCAAGCAGACGACATCAAAGAGGATCAAAGAGAGAAGGTATTCACCATTTCCTGCCGCAAGAGCTGTGTTTGCCGAACAGCTGCATCTCTCTCATCCTTCAGTTGCTGCACAGACTGATTCTAGGACAATGACATAGCAAAGAATAAGCATAAAATTGCAATAAAATAATACATAGTAAAGTACGTTAATATATAGGAATGCGTATTTTCTACTTCTTGAAGTAACTTCTGTGGAAACACAATTATGGTGGCCAGGAACAACTACTTCTGTCATATGGTATATTTGTCTTTAAAACCTATCAGTCCACAAATCTCACGGAAAATAAGAAACACAAGGAAAAAGAATAGTCTTGTCCATCTTTCCCTGCTCCTTCTGTCCTGTTTTCTCGTATCTGTCTGTTACAAGACATATTAGAAAAGGCTTGAATCGGCAGTTCTAGTTGTTGTCTTTCTTGGAATTAAACTGTGAACATTGCAGACGGTTCGCCATTTTCAAAGGTCAATCTCACCCATAATATTCTGTTTTGCAAACCAACACCATGATCACAGTATTCTCCAGAAATCTACCTTATAGACTGAAATCTTAAAAGAATATCGGTGCATGAAGAAGAAATCAGGAAATTTTACATCCAGTGGGGTACCAATTTTTTCCTCTCCCCCTTCACCTTTGTCCCCTATTAACAAGTGTTCTGTCTTCTCAAGTCTGTCGCATCATGGATAAAATTTCCATTCCCACCAAGTTTGAGGGGAGGATTAAAAAGATCGAGCAATCTAACAAATTCCAGAAAAAAGGAGAAACTACATATATCAATTCGAAAGACTCACAGTGGAGTCATCAAAACTTTGTCTGGAGCTCTTCAGCGTATTCTCTTCTAAATTTTCTTGACCTGTTTTAGGAGAAACATATACAACTCTTAGCTTGCATTCCTCTACTGTTTTTCCTCCATCCTTATTGAACTGGACAACAAATCATAACATATTTGTGTAAGAACCAAGCCTGATTGCACTAGAAATAGAATGAAATTATAGTGCGAAAGTTAGTAAAATAGGAACACGGTCCTTTGTAAATAATATTCTTACAGTATCTGGAGACAGGTCATCAACATCTGAATTTGCTGGCACTATTGTACTCTGCAGAAGAAATTTGTCTTTGCATTGCATGTCAGGGGGATATTCCAGTTGAGCTTGGAGAGTGACTTCAGACCAAGCAAGGAACAAAAGAAAGCAAAAGCAGAGTTAGACAAACAAAGTGGAGAAATACAGGTCATATCTCATGACCAGATGCGAAAAAAGCATAATTTAAACATTTGTTGTCCAACGCACTTAGACATGTCAAGGTAAAACCGACAACATCAAAGGTTATCCCAAGAAGAAGAAGAAGCAGACTACCTCGTATGAAACATGCATCCCAAGGCTGTATAACATTGGTGTTAGGTCGTACAAAATACTTCTTAGGAGAAGTTGTTTTAACCTGGCATATCAAAGGGAAAGAACTAATGTGAGCAAGCAAATGTCTAGACAGCATAAATCTGAACATGTTTTGACACAATAGGTAGTACCTTAAAAGCGACATGGTGTTCTGTGTTGTTTACGACTTTAAGATCACAGTAGCTTTGTTTTTCCAGCTCAACTGAATAGAAAAATCAATCGATCAGACCACTAAGGCCTAAATTCCAGCTTATGCCAAGAGCTAAATTAATTTTGAAACGCTTTGCAAAAACAGAGAAGTCAATAATGGTGATGCATCGTTCAATCAGGTTTATATGGAATGACAAAAGCGCATTAGGAATGACCAGTGACAGCCAATATTCCCCTTTTCCTTTTACAAAAACCAGTACAATAATACTGAACATTCATTCAGCCGATTGCACACTCGAACATATATGTCACATCTCTGAGAATATATTCTCGAAACAAGGGAACAAAGACCTTGCTCTGTAACTCGAAAAGGCTTAAATGCCAAAAGCATTGATGATAGCCAGGTATGAAATTGGCTTGAAAATCTGATTAGGCTGAAGTTTACTTGTCTCACATTTGACTTGTGGTGCTAAGCATTCTAAGACTTCTGCCTGTGGTGAGCCAGAGGATGAAAATAAAACACTTCACACGTCAGACAAGAACCAAGTTCCAACCAGTATCAACAAAGGGGGAAAAGGTAACATTACCCTCAATCACATAATATGTCTGAAGGAACAGTTTGACTAGTTGAGACCTCACATACATAAATGTGTGTACCAACATTCTACTAAATCTTTTTCACCAAAAAAAAAAAAAAAAAAAAAAAAAACATTCTACTAAATGAAAGAAGGTACACTGCAATATTCTCTCCGCATTAACGGCTTATGGCCATATTGATCCCCGCATGGTCCCACGACATCTCGGGTTGGCAATATTTCATGGACATTCATGACATCGTCGACCACAAAATGCGCTTTTGAAAGCAAAAACGCTCGCTACTTGAACAGTGTTAGCAAGGCGTAGAACCTAACACAAACACTTCAACTGTTCACGCTATACGGCCACAACTACCTGTAACCCTCAGATCCCACTCCAGAATAATTCCGGAACATGTCTACACACCTTTCTGATCCACAACGGATGGTTCAGCCCCATATGGAATTAAGAAACCAATCCTTTCTGATCCACAAAAGGATGCTTCAGCTGAATGGGGAATCAGAAACCGACGACCCGCCGAGAAGCAACGCACTAATCCAAGCCAAAAGTGGCTGATTATAATAATCGCCACCGAAAACGCATCCCCCCACAGCAAACTCGCAGAAGACGCACGGTATCGAAAGCGTGCGTCATCTCTCCGTTTCGATTTTTATCGCCTATAAAATCGAAAGTCGACATCAAAGACGTGAGCTCAGCCGTGAGGGACACGTACGTGGCGATTCCAGTCGCATCAGCATCAGCATCAATCAGTGTCCTCTTTTCTCTCTCTCTCTGTCTTTTTTTTTTTTTTTTTTTTTTTGGGGGTTGCGGGGCGCATCAATCGATGTCGAAAAGGTCCAAAATTCCAATCTCCACAGGATAGCCGAGACGGTGAAATCAGAGAGGTAACTCCAGAAACACATCATCGCAGACACGTATCCTCGCTAGACATCGCCATGCGTTCGCGAGAGAGCGAGAGAGAGAGAGAGAGAGAGAGAGAGAGACGGAGAGCATACAATTGAATTTGAGCTCGTCCGGATGAACGGAGATCAGCGCGTGACCACCGGCGGTCATGATGGAGAAGAGAGGACACAGCAACAGCCACGAAACTACCGCCTCCTTCACCGAACCGACCCCGCGCGAACCGAATCCGGTACCATCCACCAGCCAACAGACGCGCGAAATCCCGCTGGATAGAGAAAAAACGAAACCTCGCCCGAATCAAAACTGGACGACAACAACAACAACAGAAACACCAAATCCCGAAACAGAAAGAGAGAGAAAGAAGAAGAACTCACGGAGGAAGAGAGAGAATGTAGAGAGAGAAAGGGAGAGGGGAGGTGTGCGGTGGGAGCGGGAATGATTTGGGGGAAGGCTTGAAGGGGGTGGGGATGGATGCTCGGTCCAAAAATGGTTGTTACGCCTCGCCTGAAATATCGGCTACTTTCATTGAAAACGATGCAGAATCATCCCCTCCCTAAAAGAAGAGAGCGACACCAGGTAGAGAGAGAGAGAAGGAGAGAGAAGGAGAAGGGCGGTTTTGGTTGGGACTCTGCAAGAACTAGTGCGCTGGTTAGTTGCCAAGTAATGAGAGAGGGAGAGAGAGGGAGAGCGACACCGAAGGTTCGGATCGGCGACAGGAGAGATGTCCCCTGGGAGGAGGAGACGCTTTAAAAGAAATTCTTGGCTAACGAAATTTGGGTTGGTCGTCCCTCGGGAAAGAGCTGCCGAAAACTTGTTGCTACAAAATTGGGATGATCCTCTCTCGTGGGAAAGACTTGCTCCATTATTATCTCGATAAGAAATGTTATAGATATGATCTTAGAATTATATCGTAATGATCAATCTAATCCCTAATATGTCCATATATCCAATTTAGTTCGGATCTTTAGTATCTTTTTATTTCAATTTATTTCTTAATTCAACAACAGATATGGATATCTTTTTTATTGCTTTTTCCTCTGATGCTCGACATAGTCCCTTGATTTCTTTTCTTTCCGATTTGGTCTTTAAACTTTTCAGAATCTTCTCACGTGAATGATTTTCTAAGTTATTAGTGTTAGCTGACACGAATGATGACGCCATCACCCTCTGCACGCTGGCACCTACGTGGAGTCCACATGTCGGACTCGAACACCATTTGCGACCGTGACTCATAATTATCGCGATCGCGACCGCAGTTGCGATTGAACCCATCATAGCCTCGACCTCGGATAGATGGTCGGGACCTCCGATCTGAGGCCGCACCTTAGATTGAAAAGGGCAAGACAACGAAAGAGATAGCATCATGAAAAGTTTAGGGACCTCCGGTGTCATCATCTTCGTACTTATAAAATAGTTTGAAAAGATTAAAACACCGGCCGCTCAATCAAACCAATTTGTACCTTCCAAAGGGTATTAAAAGCGCACGTAATCGACCACAGAAAACCAGAGGTCCTAAATTTGATTCCATCCTATCCGCCGACATTGAATAAACCATGTCCCCGACCGGTAAATTTACCATCGAGGCCCATCCCAACAAATCTAGCTGATCACACATGAGAAAAACAGGAACATCTTACGACAAAACGAACAGCACAAGAAGAGATGTAGAAATTACACATTCCTAATCATTAGTACACCGATGTTGTCCTTCTCTGCATGATACGAAACAATGGAAATACAGGATCAGAACAAACAAACAAAAAAATTAGGAGGCCAGTTCTAATGCCATTTGCAGGTACCCCCAAAAAAAGAAAAAGTAAAAAAAAGCTCCTTTGAATTGTGAAGAACCGAAGAGTGGAGACAGGATTGTAAGCTCTTCATTTAAAGGTGGAGAGCCTGGGAAGCTTGTCCCTGAGATAGTACAACCTAGCCCTCCTGACCTTCCTGTGCTTAACAACTTTTATCTCCTTGATGTTGGGCGAGTACCTGTTACAATATGGGACGATGGAAATCGCAAAACTTAGTACGTTGCGCTTAGCCAAACCAAAACGTACATGGTATGACGGACACAGAATAGACAGCACTTGAATCAGTCGGAGGAGAAGAACCAAAAACACTGTCGGGAGTGAATAGTAATAATTCTGAAGAGAAAAAGTCTTGAATAACAAGGTTGAAGCGTAGTTCAAAGGAGAAAAGCTGAGAAATGAGCCGCCTTTACATATTATTCAGAACAAGTCATTGAGACATTAAGAACATCATCCAGTCTAAAACTCAGTCGCCGCACAAAATCAGCTAAAATATCGGCAAAACTCCACAACCACCACTTACAACTATTGCTACATGACTTCTGATGTGTAGCACTAATCATCAAGAAATTAAGAACATCATCCAGTCTTAACACTAAGTCACTGCACAGACATCAAATAAAGTATCGGCAAAACTCTACTACCACCACTTACAACTGTTAACACATGACTTCCAATGCATAGCGATATGTTCTATCCCATCTACGAATGCATTAGCATCAACCATATCACAATTTGTAAAACTGACTAAACTGCCATGGCACCAGCAAACCTGATGCATTTTTATCTATGGCCTCCATTCAAAGCATATCAAGTACAAGAGCCTAACATTACATACTTTATGCAACTATTCAAATTCACAATGATCTGCTCTCAGGTTCTGATTACTGGGACTACTCAAAAGAAGTTCAACAACACCTAAGAGCTGCAAAGAATTTAACTGCAGGGAGGAAAAAGATTCACTTACAGCGGGAATACAATCTCGACCCCAATGCCAGCAATAATTCTCCGAATTCTAATGGTCGTGTGGATGCCGGCATTTTGTCTTGAAATGACTATGCCTTTATAGATAGACAATCTGCGCCTATTTTCAGGCACTTCCTGCAATTTAAATCAGACAAGTGTTTACAAGAATCAGTAAAAAAAAAACAGATAAGACTCACAAAAGTAAAACCAAATAAATTATAACAAAATGGATAAACAATCATCAAGGTTTACCAGTTTAATTTCCACTATATCTCCAGTCCTGATGTCTGGAACCGGCCGTTCTTTCTCAGATGCCTCAACTGCTCTTTTGTTCAATATCTATGAAAGTAGTGGAAAACATTTAGATTTTCTCCCCTATTTTCTCATTCATGAGAAAGACAAACAACAAAGAAGCAACCAAAAAGTTCCATCATTATCGTCAATGGACTCTGCAACAAATGATCTTCTTATCTAGCAGATAACCGCTAAACTACAACCACATCATTACTTCGCAAATACGAAAACAGTCTTCAAAAGCCAACTAGCAGTAGACTATCAAAAGGTGACGCATACGCTAAAAGGAATCATCTGGTCTTTCAAAGAAGGTAAAAGTCACACAACCTAATCACCAAAACCGGTACTAAATGGGAAAGCTAGACCAACAGGCAGGGTCTGGAGAGCTAAGCCACACTAATTGCACTTCACGGATCGTAGCCATATTCATAAATTCAGATACCAACGGTATTGGACGAATTACCCCCATAATATCGCCAAGCTTAACCCTCGGCTTACTTGGAGGCTTCACTTTCGCGACTTCCTCCTTGGCTACCGCCGCTTCAGCAGCTTCCTCGACGTCGGCAGCTGCCGCTTCAGCATTCTCCTCTCCGCTTCCGCCGGCGGCAACAACTGCGGCTTCCGGCTCCGGCTCCGGTTCAGCTCTAACCACAAAACTCCGCTTCGAAAGGGCCGCGATCACCGGACTGCTCAATCCGCCGGAGCCGAACGAAGCCCTAGACAGCAAACACCCGCGACTAGGGTTGGTCCTAGAGGGTCCGCCGGAGCCGGCTACGAGCGCGGAGAACCCTATCTTCCGAGGAGCGCAGTGGTGAGTGGCGCCTCTAGGAATCGCGACCAACGCCTGCAATTACCGACGAAACGGAATCGACCCATCAAACTCGAAGACCAACTAATACCAAACGAAAGCGTAATTCGCCGCTCTACATGGAATTCAACTGCCGCGAGCTCTCGAACCCATCAATCAAACAGGTGAAACGCATGTACCCACGAGCACAGACGCACGCACACGCGGACATTACGTAGCTCTCTGCGCACGGAAACGGCGTACCTGGGGAAGAACATTGGAGGCCATCGGCGGGGAAGAGAAGAGCGAGCGAGAGAGAGAGAGAGAGAGAGAGAGAGAGTTACAGAGAAGTCATGGATGGAAGGAAGGATAGAAGCGAGACGTTGAAGCGGGGTGAAGACGCCTTATCTGCTTCTCTGTTTTCTCACAGGGAGGGAGGGGCGCCTCCCGTTCCTCTCGCACGTGCGGGGATTAATTGGGCCTCTGGTCCCCGTTCGTGGGCCTTTGGTCGGCCTACGTGTTTGGGCCCAGAGAGGGCCCAGATACTCTCCTCTCTACGCCCATTTCGATGGTCCGAATCGAAACGTGCATGATCTAAGAAAAAGAAGGAGAAAATATCACCATGAATTGGACCAAACCAAGTCATTAAAAGGCTCCGTCTCGATTCTAGTTTGGAGCTCGGGATCACTGGAATGTAAAACTTCTAGAGGGTATCCCTTCTTCCCAAGGAAGATAAAGATACGCAGCAAATTAGGATTCCAGAATATGCAGATACCGATACGTAAAAATAAGAAATGCAGAAATTTGCCATCCATGTCTATCAACAGATTGGTCCGGAGGCTCTCGTAGGAGAGAAAGCTCCTTTCCTTGGTGAGGATGGATCAATGACATGTCATGTCCATGCCTGCCCATGATAACAAGAACATCATTAAACTCTCTCGACATAAAATTGATGGGGCTTTAGGCGGACCAGAGTGAGCGGATTGTGTCCAAGAAGGGAATTGCTTGCCATGCATGCCCATCTTGTTGTCGGGGCGATTAGACCTTGGCGGGCTCGTATGGCGGCCCACCTGCCGTTCACGTCCACAAGTCCTCCTCTCTAAAGTTTAATCACCAACGTATAGGACTGGGTGCTTAATAAGTTACTAATTTTTCCATGATTTCGATGAAAATACTATGACCTCTCTTTCATAGAAGTTAAAACAGATTGACTGGACAGCTTAGACTTTGGAAGTACAATCAAATCCTTTGCCCATGAGGGAAAATGAGCGAGCATTTAGGTTCCGTTCGTTTCATGAAAAATAATTTCCGGAAAACATTTTTTGGATTTTTCGGCGTTCGTTTCACAAAAAATGAATTCCTTGGGAAAAAATGTTTTCCATCAAAGAAAAAAGGTCTTCTAAAATAGGGGAAAATATTTTTCACTTTTGAAAAGTGGAAAACATTTTCCTCACTTGATCTCTCTTATCTCACACCTCTATAAATCCTCACTTCCTCCTCTCATTTATTCTTCTTCTTTTCTTTTTTTATTCGAATTATTTTTAATTTCCTTTTTCTTTTCTTTTTCCTCTTCTTTTATTTTTATTTTTTCTTTTCTTTGTTTCTCATCTTCTTCTTTCTTGGCTAGTGGTTGAACCAAGTGAACCTCAAGCTCATCGATCTCAAACTTGCACTCGTCGATCTGGCGAGCCTCGAACTTGACGCTTGCGCTCGCCAATTTGGAGATCATAAAATATTTTCCTTACCGAACAACGGAAAATATTTTCCGAAACATTTTCAGATTTTAGCTAAACACCAGAAAATATTGTCATTTTCTAAGGGTGCATTCGTTTCACGGAAACCTGAAAATGTTTCGGAAAATATTTTCCGGTATTCGATAAGGAAAATATTTTCTAAGACTTCACCACTTAGGCATACATTACTGACCGACCTATAAATCCATCAAATATGAACTTGCCTTTAAATCCAAACAAACTTGCTTCATATCTTTGTTCCCTCATTATCACAAAACGCTCATCTACTCTAAAAAAATGTTAGTATGGATTTTAAAAAGAAGTAAAAGAGCAAAGAAGCAAAGCATGTACAGCCCTAATGAGAATCTTCCATTGAGTGGCTTGTTCTCCCCTCGCGTATTTTGTGTTCTAATAAACAAAAGAAAAAAGAAGTAAAGCATATAGAGCCATTTGCTTGAGCAATGTACAACTGCATGGTAGAGTAAATAAAGAAAATGATAAGCAAAAGTGCAGAGCATGAGCTTGAGATCGACGAGCTCGAGGTTCGCCAAGAACGGCCGACGACTAACCAAGAAAGAAGAAGATGGGAAACAAAGAAAATAAAAGAAAAAGAAAAAGAAAAAAGGAAATTAAAAATAATTTGAATTATAAAAGAAAAATAAAATTAAAAAAATAATTCAAATAAAGAAAGAAAATAAGAAGAAGAAAGGGGAAGAGGAAGTGAGGATTTGTAAAAGTATAAGATAAGAGAGATCAAGTAAGGAAAATATTTTCCACTTTTCAAAAGTGAAAAATATTTTCCCCTAATTTAAAAAACTTTTTTTCCTTTCATGGAAAGCATTTTTTCTAAGGAATTCATTTTCCGTGAAACAAACGTCGAAAAATTCGAAAACGTTTTCCCATAAATTATTTTCTGAAAATGAACGGAGCTTTAAAATCATGCAGGCAAGCTTAAATCTTCAAGGCAGAGGTCCGTCTCTCACCCCCACTAGGCTGGGGAACCTCTTCGGTTTACTTCTCGAGTCGAATATCAACATAGAGAATCGCGATGCACGGTAAATGAGCGACCGAGTCCGAGCCCTTTTCTTCTGCATAGAGACCAAACATAGAAATCATTATTACTCAAGGACCGCACGATCGATTCGATCTTTAGAAACGACGAAGATATCATCTTCTCAACGAACCCAAGCTGTCAAATTATGCCCGTGAGTCTCGGCCTCTTGGGGTTGTGGCTGTGGTCGTGGTAGTGGAGGACCAAATTCGTCCATGCGCGACGCGCGGGTGACAACAGTGGACAACAGCTAAAGATTGGTGGTATCTCCACACATGAGTGCGATTTGCGATTTTTCAAGAGAGAAAAGGCCAAGCTAATGGGGATATCCGAAGAGCCAGCAATGGCGTCTTTGCGAGTCTTGTTCGTGTTTCACTACGCAACCCAATTTGCCTAATTTTCTTGAAGACTTACGTTTTCATCGATCACATGTTCTGGCACAAACGATGAATGGACGTCAAATAACCCTTAAATTTGATCTAACTCAAGGTTGTCCTCAGGAAAAATTGTCACGAAAGTCTTAAATCTATTATAGTGAGAGCCAGAAATGGTGTTTTTGTGAATCATGTCCGCATTTGGCCACGCGACCCAATTTGGCTATTTTCCCCGGACTTAAAATTTTGTCGACTACATGTTCCAACACAAACGATGAATGTACGCTAAATAACACTTAAAGTTTAATCAAAATTGAGGTTGTCTTTGTTTACCAAATGCCTTGTTTAATGAGCGGACTGCGAAGATTGAGATCTCCGAAAAATTACTGAGTCATACAGGTAAAAAAAACGCTAATATGGGGCTTTTTCTCTAAGATTGATCCTTCGGCTTGCCGCAATTCACATTGGGATTCTCATGGAAAAAGTCGAAATTTCACATGTCGATAAACATTCTAGTAGGACGAAGGAACGAAGGGCGTGAACGAGCGATTTATCAATTTTGGGGTTGCCAAGAGCTTATGGCCACTGTTGGTCGATGCTCATGTGAGGATAGCAAAAGAAAGAAGAAGAAGAAGAAGAAACGAAATGAGAGAGATTGAAATAAAAAGGGTCACGGGGACAAATGGAGCCAATCTCCACCACACCCTTGGAACATCTCCACATTGAATTGGAAAATACTTTTACTCCCTCGAAATTAAATGCTTCTCCGCATAAGGGGGTGCACCAAAGTTTCGTGCCACTTGGTTGAACCGCACTTTATCACAGCAAATAACTCAACACTCTTGAGCCCTGTTTGATAACCTTTTTGTCCCTCAATTTTTCTGTTCTTTAATTTTTTGAAATAGAAAAATAATAGAAATTTATTTGGTGATGTCGACTAAAATTTTTCTATTTCCTAAAATAGATCAATGACTAGGAAATAGATTTGGAATATAAACAAGAAGTAGATAAAACTTACTTCTTTGTTCTTGAGAATAATTCCTAAAACATATTATATTCTTCTTTTTATTTTTTATTTTCACTTTCTCTTCTTCCTTTTCTAGCTGATCGTTGGGCCTTGGGAGAGCCTGATGAGGCTTGGCCTTGCTTGAACACCATGAGGTCGGCTTCGCTTAGCCATTGTGAGGTCAAACTCGTTGTGGTTCGGTGAGGCTCAACCTCATTGGAGGCCAGCAACGTTGTCGACTCTTGTCTTTGGCCAGTCATTCGCCATAGCCGAGGCTCGGCAACTGGCTAAAAGAGGAAGAAAGGAGAAAAAAAAAGAAAAATCTCACAAATTTATTAAAAAAACAAAAAGTTATATGCCACAAAAAAAAAATTGAGAGGTGTACCAAATGCATTTTTATTCGTTTCCTATTCCGAAAATAGAAATTCTGTGTACTCATCAAATGCATTCGAATGCTAAAAAACTAGTCTAGACAATGGAAATGAAAAAAACTATTTCTAAATATGAATTATTCCTGAAAACAGAAAAATTACAGATTATTTTAAGTTCCCTAGCTTCATGCGATTGTGGTCCTATGTGGCATCTAATTATTGTTGACCATCTTACGTGACACGCCAATGTAGACAACTTGTAGATCACCACAATAGTGGTTTCAGCAAGCAATTGGCCAATTTTTTGCGCAAAAAATTTAAGACTATGAAGGCCAAGTTGAAAAATTTACGATCGAACTAGTAACCGTATAATAGGTTTAGAATTAATTGGGCAATTTTCTAACACTCATTAACAAGAAATAACACACTTTTTTGCTTGGTTAGCAGGGCAACAGATTGCATGCAGTGTCCATAACTCCATGGTTAACCTACAAAAAGTCACAGAGGACTTCAGCTCTACCTAGCACTTCCAACTCTTCCTTGCCCTTGGCTCTATATAGCAACCTCAACCCTATTATTTCCCATCTTGCCAAAACCAGGGTCACTTCCCATTGCATCAGTCATGCACACCACCACTCACTCACAAGCACAAGCATGTGTCACAAGCCGATCGATTGAGGTCGTGACCGCGCGGCGACTCGGGCTTTTTCGGATCACTCAAGCCAAGCCTTGCTCGATCGAACGCTCACTCGCTTGTATACCCGAATCGTAGAGAGAGAAAATTTAGTGAGAGGAGCTCTGGAAAGAAATATTACTGAAATAGTTGGATGGATACAAATGAGGGGGAGGGCATCCTTTCTTATACTTAAGGCCATCGGATTACATCCGTTGATCTAGAATTTAACTGGCGGACGAGATCGCACTGCCTCAACTACTGATACTTAATGGCAACTACTAGCTACCGACATTAATGAAAGGAGACTTCTAGAATCAGGCGTAATGACGGTGATGTCCGCTCTTGTAAATCTCCGGGAGAAGTCTTGATGGGAATCCAAGTAAAAGCAGGAGGTCCTCCACGGATGAGTCACGGCCGTCCTCCAGGAACCTCTTGGGTCGGCCTTCTTTCGGGCGGTGACACATGGCTCTCCCCACTGTCATGCTTTGCTCAATTTTCCTCCTCTCTTCTAGCCCCATCAGCACCTACTCAATCCCTTTCACCCTCCCCATCAACCACCTCCATGACAATGCCGCCCTCCTCCATTGCCATCCCTCCCACTGCCATGGCTCCACCTTCGACCACCACAGCGACACCACCCCCCACCGCCACCCATGTCTCATTGCCTATGGCGGAGATGCCTCCTGGGTCTCCTTCGATTGGCATCCCTGCAACACCTGTGTCTTCTCTGCCTATGATGGAACCTTTGATGCCGCCCTCTCCTCACTCGCCTCCAACAATGAGCCCTGGGGATGCAACGATGCCGGCACACTCCACAACACCGGTAGCCTCCACGCCGAGCAAAAATTGCTTTTGCTCACGGGAATAGTTTGGCCTTGATGGTTCTATCAGCAGCAGCTGCATTACTGCTCTAAATCATTACACAGGGTCCATTTGCTTTGTAGCATTATGACAGTGTAGCTTAATAAGATGGATGTCGTCTGTTTGTGTTTCACTTCTCGGAAGACCCATCTCGGCATTTTCCTCTTTCTCCTGAACTAGTAACACAAAACGGACACATGGGTCATTTCTCAAAAGCCACACGACCGATTCGATCTTCTGGAAACGAATAAAGTGTCAAATCTTCTCAATGAACCCAAGCATCCTCCGCATGCCGTCTTCCCTAATGAGAATATAGCTGTCAATTTATGCCCCGCGGGACTCGGCCTTTCGTGTGGCGGTGGTCGTGGTCGTGGCCGTGATCGTGGCCGTGGTCGTGGAGGACCGAGGATTCATATTCGTCCATACGCAACACGCGGATGACAACAGTGGACAACAGCTAAAAAAATGTATGATTTCTCCACATCAGTGTGATTTCTCTTTCCTTTTTTCGTCGTCTTTTTAATGGAAAGGGCAAGAAGGAGCCACACAACAAAAAAGAAGAGGAAGAGAGAAAAGTGAAAAAAGCTGATAGAGCCAGCATTTGGTGGCTCTCTAGAATCTCATTCGTGTTGATTTATAGCGCAAATGATAACCATTCTAGTCAAAAATTGATTTTTTGAATAAAAATGATTTGTTGAGAAAAATACACACTTGATAATGACACAATTTTTGTTCCCGAAATAGAAATTTAGTTGATAACAACACAAAATGTTTGTTCCCGAAATAGATATTCATTTGATAACAATACAAAATTTCTTCCTTCCGATGGTGGCGAAGAGCGGTCAAGGCCAGCAAGGGGAAGGGTGGCAAACGGCAGTTGGCAACTGGCATTGACAGTAGAGGGCAGCTTGTGGCAATGGGCGAAAAATACACCTTTAATAAAAATACAAAATGTTTGTTCCCAAAATAGAAATTCATTTAATAACTACATAAAATTTTTCCTTCTAGCAATGGCGAAAGGCGGCCAGCGACGGCAGAGGAAAGGACGACGGACAACAACCGGCGACCGGCATTGAGGATGGAGGGTGGCTTGTGGCAGCGAGCGATGGACAGCAACAGGCGGCGACCAACGGCGGGTAGCAATCAGCTCCGAATGGCGGTGAATGATGGGTGGACGGCTGGCTAGTAATGAGGATAAGTAACGATAAGAGTTTTTATTTATCATGTCTATTATGAAAAAAAAAAATTATTTCTCATTTTTATTTCAAGCCTACTTATGGACTAAAAATTTGCTCTAGAAATTGGAAAATGAAATTGCGTTACCAAACAAATTTTTATTCCAAAAGTAAGTTTGGAATCAAAAATTAATTTTGGAACAGAATAGAATGATTATCATACTCACTCTTAGCTCTCATCTTTTCAATTTGGCCATAGGAAAAAAGAAAAGAGAATGGAAAAAAAAAAAGGAAAAGAAGAAAAAAAATTGACAAAAACTATTAAAAATGATAAAAATCGTTCGTGTCAATATCGACTATCCCACATAGGTCAACCAACATCCACATCAGCAATTTCCGACGAAAATTGATCAATATATTATATTGGCAAATCGTCACAAGAATTAAGAATTAAAATTGGCAAAATTGAATAGTTTAGAAATGAATTAACACAAGTGCGATACGAAATGTTTAGAACTTTCTTGTCCTCATTTACCAAGTGTCTGGATTTATGAGTGAACCACGAAGACCTAGACTGTGGATAAATTTACTAAGTACATACAGGTAAAAAGGACTAATATGGGGCTTTTTCTCCAAGATTGATCCTTCGGATTGCC
The DNA here is from genome assembly GCA_014182375.1 of Eucalyptus virginea. NCBI lineage: Eukaryota > Viridiplantae > Streptophyta > Magnoliopsida > Myrtales > Myrtaceae > Eucalyptus > Eucalyptus virginea. The sequence continues at coordinate 26,876,118 of CM024517.1, read as the reverse complement.
GTGTTTTACAGTGCAATTCTCATGGAAAAAAGTCGCAATTTCACATGTTGATAAGCATTCTAGTCGGACAAAGGAACAAAGGGCGTGAACGAGCCATTTGTTTTTTCAATTTATGGCCATTATTGGTCAATGCTCGTGAGGATAGCGAAAGAAAGAAAGAAAAATAAAGAAGAAGAAGAAGACGACTTGGGAGAGATTGAATTCGAAAGGGTCACGGGGGACAAATGGATCCAATCTCCACCACTTCTTTGGAACAGCTCCACATTGAATTGCAGATACTTTTATTCCCCTCGAAATCAAATGCTTCTCCGCATAAAGGGTGCACGGAAGGTTTGTGCCACTTGGTTGAACCGCACTCTGCCACAGCATACACAACTCAAGACTCTTTAGGCCCTGTTTAGTAACGTTTCTATTCTTCAATTTGTTAGTTCTTTTGTTACTCTAAATTAAAGAAGAATAGAAATCCGTTTGGTAACGTTAACTAATTTTTCTATCCCCAAAACATATCAATGGCCATAAAATTGATTTGAAATAGAAATAATAAGCAGAAAAAACTTATTTTTTTATTTGCGGGAACAATTTTTGAAATAGGTCCTTTTTTCCCCCTTTTTTCTTCTTTCTTCTTCTTACTTTTTTGGCCAATCGTGGGGCCTCGAGGGAGCCTCACTAGAGCCTCGCTAGCCCTCAGTGAGGATCCCTCAAGGCCGACGAGGTCACCAGCTCTGGTCTTTGGATTGTTGGCCATCGTTGAGGTCCAACAACTTGGTAGAGGAAGAAGAAAAATTGAGGAAAAAGAGAAAAATACAAAAAGAATTACAAAAATTTCATAAAATTATTTAAAGACTAGAAAAAATTTGAAGGTCGTATCAAGATATTCTTATTCTTTCTTTTATTTCGGAAATAAAAATTTTGTACAGTTATCAAACGTATGCTCAAAAACTCATCTAGGGAGTAAAAATGAAAAAAACTATTTATGAATAAAAAATTATTTCTGAAAATAGGAAAATTGTGGAGCAATCCCTAAGTTCCCTAGTTTTATGCAATTGTGGTCCTACGTGCCATCTAATTATCATCAACCACGGTGGCGGTTTCCAGGAGGCAATTGGCCTATATTAAAATTTCATGCAAAAGATTTAAGATTATAATGGCCAAATTGAAAATTTTATGATCGAACGGGTAGTTGTACAATGTGTTTAGGATTGATTGGACAATTTTGTGACACTTAATAACAAGAAATATCTCACTTTTTTTGCTTAGTTAGGGGGGCAAGAGAGTGCAGGCAATGTCCATGCACTCCTTGGTTAACCTACAAAAAGTCATAAAGCACCTCCAGCTATTCCTCGCCCTTGGCTCTATATAGCAACCTCAACCCCTATTATTTTCCATCTTGCCAAGCCAGGGTCACTTCCCATAAGCCTCAGTCACACAAGCATGGCTCTCCCCAGCCTCATGCTTTGCTCAATCGTCCTCCTCTCTCTCCTAGCCCCGTCAGCAACTGCTCAATCTCCTTCACCCTCCCCGTCCACCACCCCCATGACAATGCCGCCCTCCTACATCGCCGGCCCTCCCACCACCATGGCACCGCCTCCATAGACCATGGCGCCACCCCCCACCACCACCCCTGCGCCGATGATGTCTCCTCCGACTTCCAGCCCAACGATGAGCCCCAGCCCGTCCATGAGCAGCCCGCCAACACCTATGTCTTCTCCGACGGAACCTCCGATGCCGGCCTCTCCTCCCCCGCCTGGAGCAATGAGTCCTATGGGTCCGATGATGGCACCCTCCACGACACCGGTACCCTCCTCACCGAGCAACATTGCTTTTGCTCACGGGAATAGCTTGGCCTTGATGGTTCTATCAGCAGCAGCTGCATTACTGCTCTAAATTATTGCACAGGGTCCATTTGTTTGAATTTGGTGTAGATTAAGATTTCGTTTCACGTAATTCTTTTGTCCTTTGTTTGTCCTGTTCTTTTTTTTATATTTAGTCACGGTTTCTCTTCCTTCCCTTGTTTAACTTCTCTGATTCTTGGGCAACCTACCTATTATATATAGGTGAAGATTTGTGAGGATTCTCGAGAGATGTTACAGCACTTTGTGCATTATGACAGTGTAGTTTAATAAGATGGATGTTATCTGGTTTGTGTTCCGCTCCTCGTAAGGCCCATTTTAGCTTCTTCTTTTTTTTTTTTTTTTGCTTTCTCCTGGACTAGCAACACAAAACGGACAAATGCGTCATTTATCAAAAGCTGTTGCTGTCCAAGCTCAACTTGCTCGTCTTTAAAAAGCTACATTAGCCTTCTAGGGTATAGCAAACTGGGATTGATGTATGTCATATCTTGCTTCATGTATGATGTCAATTATTGCTAAAACTCTCTGCAATACTTTGGGTTATCTTCTACCATCGATCATGGAGGATTCAAGCTTTGGAGCCTGTAGTACTCTCAGTCATGCTCTGATTTTTTTTGGGCAAAAACTCCGAATGATACTCTTTGATTAAACAAAGCATGTTTGAAGAATCAACTTGAGAAAACTCCCAATTGGATTTTCCTAAACCTAGATGGCTTTTTGGGAGGGTAGATGGAGAAGGAATGATGGGTAGAGACATGGTGGTGGTGGGGAATGAACATAAAGTTAGGTGGTGCTAGAATTATGAGGAAGAGAGTCAGGTTGTGAGTTCCTTTTGCCAATGGGAAAAATGTGGAGGGTGTATTATTGTTGTGTTTTTTTTTTTTTTTTTTTTTTTTTGGGGGTGGGGGGGGATGGACGTGAAATGGGAATGTGGGAGAGATACGGTGGAAGGGATGGGGCTTTTTTTTTTTGAGTTCTAGTGGGCAAGAATGGTTGGCAATTTGCGATGGTGGGGCTGAGCCGTAGCTTTAAGACAGTGGAGCAATGATCGTAGGAAAGTGATGTTCACATGGTGCGTCAACCCCACATTTTCGTACCTGTCTCTGCGCGTGTTTCAAAGAGGAGGAAGCTGGGGCGTTAGTGTAGATTTTCTAAGTTGTACACACGTTTCACGAATGGTGCCGGCCCATCGGCAAGTTCACTTGTCGGTTGGCGATTCTCCTCATTTGCGTTAGTACTACAAGGGAAGGGATGCTTTTAATTATCGTACATGGAGCATGACAACCTCGTAACACAATAGAGAGTTACTATTGGATTTCGATAGTTAGTCACACAAATAAAGCAATTTTACGCGCTATAAATTGGAAAGGACACAATTCCGATTCGTTTATATCATCACTAAGTCACATAGCAAGCACAACGCAACGACTGCAACCAAATCATTCTCAGGTTCCATTTCTTGTCCATATTTTCACTTTTCAGCCAGATTATTAGGTTGAGATCCGATGGGCACGTCGACTCTGCTCCATTGATCTGCAGGTTAGAGAGGATAACACTGTGCAGTGAGTTGCAGATTGTGGTGGTAATCTAGTGCAAAAGAGTGGAAGTGATCCAAAAAGTTTCGCATGCCGTTGAGAAAATTAAGCCAAGTCATAGGGAATCTCTTTTGCCCTGGAAGGAAAGGAAATCAGATTCTTGGAAGAAGAAAAAGGGGTTAATGTTTTCACAGAAAAAGCCAAGTGTGAGCATTGGATTCCATCTAGAAAGTACAATAAGTGAGGATCATGCCCTTTTCTTTCAACTTTGCATTCTTTCCCTAAAGAACACGATACTAAAGCGGCCTTTCCATAACCTTTACCTAGAGTTCTTTAGTTCATTATTTCACCGATGCAATCACAGGCAATGTACATGTTAGCACTTTATGGAGAAATATTTGATTAAACTCATTTCAATGAACCAAGCAACTCACGCTCGAAGAAAGAGGAGCATATTGAATTCGAATATAAGAACATGGAAGCAATACTTTCTTCACACTATGATTCGAATCTTATAATTTGATTAACAAAACATCAAATGACGTGAACTATTTTGCGTAGATCAGATAAGAAAAGCACTCACATCACCACAGAAAATCCCGGAAAAAAAGAAGGCCTTTCCCATGCATACACATCATCTTCCTCGGGGGGACATTTTGGCCATTATCGTTTGCAGACTACAATTGCTTGATTGACTTTCATTTGTTGCCATATAAATTGGGCACCGAGAAGGCTTTTCGACCTAGTGCGGCCACTATTGCAAAACTACAGAGCACGCATTGAAACCAAAACACATGGCTGTGGCAAATACAAGCAGATGTCCATAATTTCACAGTGGTGCGTCCATATCAAGGAAGATACTTAACTACCCAGGCACTACTCTTGAGATTTCACACTTTTTGATGCGCGAGATTACGATTGCCAATGTGACCTGGTTAATAACCCAACGTTGATGTTGCAAGACCTCCCCATGTTGAATGCTCAAAGCCAACATCCCCCCTGACTCATTGGACAAGTTTTGGGAAAGTCGCAGTTTTTTTATTTTTATATATATAATTATTAATGAGTTCTAGATATACTAATTTTCATCCTTGCAGTCTAATCAGGAGAAGAAAATAGTAAGCATGTATTCACTAAAGGAGCAACATAAAACGGCGAAGACAAGAGGACATTCCTGCTCGAATCAATCTTTCTTTTCCTTTCTCAGAAAGCAAGTCAGAAAATAAACACACCATTTATTGCTCAAGATAGAATGCCTTTGCACATCCAAAAATATGTGTTAGTTTCTCCTCCAACCTAACAAAATTATCAGGAAACCTCAACTTTAGTCAGCTGCCTCTTGCTCTAACAGATCCCCAACAATGATCATGCTCCTTTCAAGTTTCAGAGGCAACTTAACTGGGTAAACTCAGCACAAGAAAAGAGGCAGCAGCTTTTCAGGTCAAGCATGATGTTTAATCTAGTACTTTTGGTAATTGCACAGAAAATGATTTTATTTCATATTATTTTCTTCTTTGTCTCCTTCGACACTCAAAACAATCGTCACATGGAGAATTACTTTTACTAGAGTACGTGCCTTTTATCTTGCTCGGAGATACTTTTAAATCTTCAACCAGTATCTGGCGCAGCTTTTCGTTCTCCTCCATGAGCTCCTCGATGACTTGCTGATGCTTCAACACCTAAATAAATAGGACATTAACTCAATGAATGGGCCACCATCAGCCAAGCAGAAGACATGTTAACTAGCACCCCATTAAAGATAAGCAGCTAATTGGTACAGATACGATGTGAAAATATGTACAGACTGTATAGGTTAATTATCTCTAAGACAGTATTTCAAGAACCCTGGTCACTTTAACAAAAGAGCCAGAAGTTTTCGAGGATGACCAGGTTTCTTGAATGCAGTAAGCAAGCTTTAAGATCTCTTGGGGACAGGTGCAAACTTAGACACCCACATACACAAATGAACACAGGATGCAAATGTTCTTAACATTACCATTTGAAGCACATTATTCTCCGCTCGCAAGCGTCCTGCCTACAAACATAAAATTGAATCGAATAAGATAAAAGCACCAATAACAGCAACAAACTTTTGCCTACTAAGTGAGTCAGCTTCATCCACGCAAAAGAAAAAGGAACATATAAACCTCATTGACATATGGTAGATACCTCAACCCAGTATATAATGTGAACGAAATGATGCTATGGTTGCAGTTCAAGTGAAATATTCAGCATTGAGAACTCGGACCGGATTCTTTTTTCTATTTCAATAAAGATTATAATTAGCACTCTCCTAGAACGCGTGCAGCAATTGAGTTACATATCACTGGAAGATACTCGTGGTCTTATCCTCATCTATGTTTTTGGTTGCTTGAGAACTACAGGATTATGTCCTTCAAGGTTGCGAGGCTCCCAAGCACACTTCCACCTACTGTTCCAGATCCAAAATGTTATAGTGCATATGCATAGAAAAATGAGTCTCTTCAGTATATTTAATCCTTACACTCTTGATAGTTTTATTTATAAGAAACAAGAAAGCAAAAAAGATTCTACTCTAACAATTGTTTGTTCCCCATTAATCTTATCCTCTGAAATGCACATTGCAGACAGATGAAACATTGTTACCACATGTTGAATTCAACTACTAGGATGGAATGAACTTGAAAGCAGTCCCACCCATATGAAGAAAACAAAGGCCAAACAGCAACCAAGAAAATACTGCAGCAATTACAGTTAGCAATAGCAAGGAGTGCCATTGCCCCTTATCAACTAAATCAACAGAAGAAACAGGAAATATCTGCCAATATAACTCGAAACTTTGTTCTGAAAAGCAAACTTGTGCAATTAGAAAATGGCTGAGCTAAAATAAACTAAAAAAAGCAAAAGGAGATAAGAATGCGGGATGATAAAAAGAAGGCAAAATAAAACTATAAAAATCTCTCAAATCACAATTACTGGACAAATTCTGACAAGGAATACAAAGGTTGTGATATTCCAAACCCACTACCTACCAGATCCTTTAATTCACTGTCCTCTTGCTTCAGAACAGGATTTTGCAAGAAGTCGTTTAAAACCTTCTCTGTTCGACTGGCGGTGGACGGGTCTGAGTGTTCTGGAACGCTCGGGGATGAAATACTTTCATGTGAAGAACCCAAGCCCATAGTTCCCAGTCCTGGCAGTCTTGGTGATATGTTCTCAGCTAACTTGGGACCGAGCTGCATAGGATTTCCTATTTGGTTTGCATTTGAGGGCATGTTCATCATGCTCAAGCCCCCTTGAAGAGAAGCAGGAAAGGCTCCCTGCCCAATGGATAAATTGGGAGCCATCCCAAACTTTATCATCACCTTCGTCATGAGTTGCTGCCAAATTCAAAGTTGGCATTCAGATGACTGACTGAAGTCAACATGACAAAAAACACAGAAGACATCAAGAAGATTATACATACCACTGCATTAGATTGTATCTGATTTATCAGTCCAGGCTTCAGTGCAAGTCCTGCGAAGAAAGCATGCATTGTTCAGTATTCAAATACGGAGGGCAGGGCAATGTAAACTGTGAGCTTACATAGTGAGAGAGAGAGAGAGAGAGAGGAAACAATATTGATGGTCAGTTTCTAGATAAACCTATAGAAGAAATAGAGGTATTGGGATTAGAGGACAAAACAAAACATCCATCGCTAGAGTATCAAAAGACTGCCAATCTATTGCAAAAGCCATCTATTTAAGAAAAGCCCCAACTCATCCGCATTTATTGAATATGATAAAATTTCATGTAGTTACAAGTAAAGATAAAGCATCCATGATCTCCATTAGAGGCAATTACTGCCAACAATATTCTGGCTTAGTATAAGAGCACCTGAGTGATGCTTTCTGAAACAGTCAGCTGATCAGCAAAATCCTCGATATATAATCCCATCATGATATTTCTCTCATGTCAACTCAGATACTGCAACATACTCTGTGAAGGACTACTTTTACCTAATGCCTATAGACAGTCAACTTTTTAGCTTTTAATCATCTGTACAAATTTAAAGGAAGGGCTTTCTTTCTGTATGCCAAAAGAGGCACTTGAAGATTGCAGAATCCCTCTACAATAGCCTTTCACAATCATTCCTCCTCCGAGATGTTTGCAATGATATGGCACTGACACAGACATCTGCATACCATTGACTTTCAAGTTGCAATAATTATGTCACATGTTACATCTACCATTTTGCAACAACTCGAGGCATTACCAAATGCAATAGAAACTGTCACATAGATGACATAAAACTTGTCCTTTTTTCAAGGCAAATGGATCTCATAATGCAACCAAAGTGAACTCAAATTTCAACAAATGTATTCGTAGAACACATGGGAGTTAATTTTCCCTCTAGGATCACGGACTACGACATACCAACTCCAAATCCATGGCCAAAGCCTACTCCGCACCCAATACCAGCTTCGACATTTTTCGCTCCAAGCTTCCTCAGCTGAAAAATTGACGAACAAGAGAAGAAACATTGGCAAAAAACTTCAAGTTACATCGAGGAAGAAGAATAACTACAATTCAACTCACCCCATCATTGACGTGCCTCGTGACACCAGATAATGCATAAGTTGCTCCACTGGTGGCACTCATAACTTGGTTTACCACCGGTATCGCACCTGGTGGACATCCCCAACATATCACAGTAAGGGACTCACGAAATTCCATTCAACACAACACTTTCTAACGTCACAGCTAGCAATCCAAAAACTCAAAACAAACAAATAAAAGGTACTCAAAAAATTCCATTCAAAACAACACTTTCTAACGTCACAGCTAGCAACCCAAAAACTCAAAACAGACAAACAAAACTCTAAATAACACAGGAAAGTACATGGCTTCTTGGCACCATCGGGCTTGAAAATTTTTCTGAAATCCATCTCCTCACTAGTTCATCCAAATGGTTTAGAGCGACAGAGAGAAAGAATGTACCCAGATTTATGGGGCGACCAACGCCGATACCAAGACCGCAACCAATGCCGAAGCCGGTGAATACCTGACCCACTTTGAAAGTAAACGGATTCTGTATCCGTATCCCCTGAAAGGGCTTCTTCTGATTGCTCAGAGCCACGCTACCGCCACTGCTACTTATGCTTTCCCCGTTGCCGACGCGGCTCTCCATTCTTCAACAAGCCGCTCCCCGACTTTAACGCCTCTTCAGGAGCTAAAAAGAACAACGGATATACCTTTCTTCCTCTCTCCCCGTCTCTCTTCGAATCCGCTTCCGCTCCTTTCCGTGAGCTGGAGAAGTGGGTCGTCAAGCTGTCCTCTTTCTTGGCGTCGGAGCAGCAGCAAGGAAGATGCGGGAGCGGTGATTAGAGAAGGAATTAGAGGGGATAAGCCGGTTTTGGAAGACGATGATGGAGGTGGGTCTTTCCGCTGCTCTTGACGAGGGTGTCGCTCCCACCTAAGATGTCCGTTGCTAACCAAACGTCAAAACGAGGACTTTCGCAGTCGGAGGACGGAGGTTGTCTGCTCGCGGACATGGCGGCGGCTACTCAGCCGGAGACGATGGTTGGGCCCTTGCGGTGGTTTGGGCCGGGGAGAGAGTTTAAGCCCAAGTAAGATCTATATTTTGCCAGCCTCTTTGTGAGGCTAACCCCAGCCCATACATCCACGCCTCAACTACTTAAGGGTTATCGGTTCTCGATCTGGCTTCCGGTTCTCGATTCCCAAGGACCGGAAACTAGACGGAGAGGCCCAATTCTCAGTTTTTGGGAGCAAGACTAGACCGGTCCGATCAGGTCCAATGGAACCGATCACTTAGCAAAATAAAAATAAAAAAATTGAAAAATACTAGATTTGTTACTATTTTATGGTTTATTGCTATTTTTAAGAAATAAAATATATATATATATATATATATATATATATATTTTCTAAAAAAAGAGTTGGTCTGATTCTCCTCAAAACCGGATAAAAAATTACCGGTTTCATTTTTATGAAACCGAGAACTGGATTGACATTTTCAAGAACCAAACCAAACCGGTCAGTCCGGATAGTTCCCGATTTAGTTGGTCCAATATGGGCCTGTTTGTTAGCTTGCCCAACAGTGAAAGTTTCTATTCTTTTGTTCCTGAGAGTAAATTTGGAACAGAAATGCATTTGGTAAAAATTTTGTTCCTTGGCACAAATCTCTATTTTTTTGTTCTAGGGAATAAGTAGATTCGGAACAGATTTGAGAAGTAAAAAAAAGTTGATTCTTTGTTCCTGAAAACAATTTTAGAATCAAGCACCTATTTTCTCTCTTTTCTTTTATTTTTTCTTGTTCTTCTTCCCTCTTTCTTCTTCTTCAACTGTCGCCGCCGCCGCCATTCGCCATCCGCCGCCATTCGCCATCCACCGCCATTCGTTGTCCGCCACCCACCACCACCAGTCCACCGATGACCGGCTCGACGAGCTCGCCGAAGGCTCACCCAACCACCGACAGGCCTTGCCAAGGCCTCCCTCAGCCACCGGCAAGCCTCGCTAAGGCCTCCCCCAGCCACCGGCGAGGCTCGACCTCGCCCAAATCTGGCGAGACCGAGCTCGCTCAGCCCTCGGCGAGGCTCAACCTTGCCAGGGCACCATGAGGTCGAGCCTCGCCGTCGGTTGGGCGAGCTCGGCCTCGCCAAATCTAGGCGAAGCCGCTCGCCTAGCCAAGGCTCAACCGACAAGGCATGACCTCACCGAGGGCTGGCAACGCTCCGGTGAGGTCACCGATCATCCCAAGGCCAGCGACCGGCCACCTTGAAGAGGAAGAAGGGGAGAAAGAAAGAAAGAAAAAATGATTTTAAGTAGAAATTTTGAGTACGATATCAAATGTAATTCTATTCCTAGAATTGAAATTTTGAACAATTACCAAACGGCTTAAAATGCTTAGAAATTGTTCCTGATAACAAAATAAAAAAGAATAATTTTTTATCAAAAAATTGTTCTCGGGAACGGAAACATTACCAAAAACGCTCTATGCTCACCCCTACAATTGCTCAGCCAATTTTAGCCAAGTTTTGTCTTTCGTAAGAAGTACATATGTTCCTTACTTCGTATTTGACAACGCATGTGTAGAATTACTAACTCGAAGATATTAAATGGTATTAGGATTAAACCTGTACAAAACAAGACTTCGTTGTTTTCTCATGGTTTTACGACACCAACAAGCAATCGAGAGAAGAAACTACAAGAAATGCAAGACATGATGGAGAAGCTGAGAGTTGAGAAGACGAAGACGGAAGAGATGCAGAAGAAGAGGGACATAATGCTGGGATGGAAGAACAAGGAGCTCAAGAGCAATGAAAGAGAGCACGAGAAACTCCAGTATGAGCTGAAGATGTTGCAAAACGTTGAAGGAGAAGAAGAAATATTAGCCCGAGAAGAAGAGGCCATCTTCAAGGTGCAAGGGTCAATTGAATGAGAGATGAAGAAGAACCGCTGGAAGCAACGATTAAAGAGGCCTCAAACATCTCGGGAGCAAAATGAAAGAGTAAGGAGAAGAAGCCCAGAGAGAAGAAGGACCATGCTCTCTATATCAAAGTGCTTTAGATGGAGCTATATATCAATTGATAGCACGGAATGAAAGTCACAAACAAGAGGTTTGATCACATGAGCTACAATCTCGGAACTCTTACAAGAGATTCGAGTATGGAGATCGAGATAAAGGAAAAAGAGACTAAAGCCCAGGACAATTAGGCGTTGCCCAAATCCAAGCTTCATAAAGTTTAGACATAACTCTTGATCACATAGGCAGCAGAAGCTAGAGCATTTAGTGCTAAATCAGGTCCCCATCTTGCACTTCCTCAGTCAGCACGAGAAGCGGGTAAACCCAAGGAGGAGTGCCAGAGGATTAAAGGAAGAAAATGATAGGTAGCTAACCAAAAACCACCTCACATGATTGCTAGATCCGCATCAAGAGAGAATAGTCAGTGAGGGGGAGTGTTGAAGAAAGCATCGCTTTCCTCTCATTACTAGATTTTTATAGAAGTAGCCATGAGTCCATGACCAGATTTTTCCAAAGAAAAATCAACCAAGAAGTTGTCAAGGAGACTTCTACGCCACTTTGGAGTTCTCTAAGATAAAATCAGCTAAAGCAAGTTGCAATGTAATGATCACTTCAAGAGATATGTAGAACAGTAGAAGAGTGTGGAGGCTTCCTCCACCGACTAAGCTCTAGTATAGATAGGCAAGGCCCTCCTCCATTTGCATTGAGTGAGAGTGAAGCAAACACTTGGTGTGAGCGTCGTGAGAGAGCGAGGCTCCCCTTGTTGAGTGGAAAAGAGTCTCAAAGTAAAATATCGTTGAGCGTGTGAACGGTGTTGAGTGCACTTGTAATAACAATATTGAGTGTTTATTTTAGTTAGAATATCCATTTGAGTCCAACAATTGGTATTAGAGCTGTGCGTCGCGCTAGCACAGCGGGAAGACTTTTGATACAGTTGTGCCGAAGGCTGCTCGAAGAAGAATCGTCGAGTCTTCGCCTGTTTTCTCCGTGTGAGCAACTCGTCCAAATCCGGTTGGCTCTGTCACTATGACTCTAGGTCCGGCCGGCCAGATCTGATCTGCCACAGTGAAGACAGAGGGAGGACGGTCATGGAGCAGCTACAGCGGCCACAGATCAGATAGCAAATGCAGAGGGAGGACGACTCACCTCATCGGTCATGCAGCAGCTACGGCGCCCATGGACGATGGCTTGTTTGACGCCTCGGATGACGACGATGGTGTGTGTCCATTGCCTGGGTAGACTTGATTAACCAAAGATGTAGAGACGTGGACTTTTTCTTTATAAAAAATCAACATGGACGATAATGTCTAATTAAGAAAGCCACGTAGGATCTTTGGGCGGAAAATTTGTCATCAAAGGCACTTAAGCGGACTTCTTTTATCCAATTTCACACTTTAAAGTAATGGTTGTATGAAAGTTGTGGCTCTCCTAGTGTCATTTTCCCATTGACAAATATGTGCACACGTTGCTTCAGCCAACAGCACCCTTTTGTGCCCCTTTGTGCTCATCATGAAGTACAGGAGTCTACACAGAGAAGATGCAGATCTCACGGCGATAAGTATGAACTTAAGGTTGGCGCTAGTTGTCACTCCAACGTACACAAGATAAGACAGAGAGCAGCTGGAATCCGTAGTTTTTTGTTTCCTGGCAAGCTTCGCTCTTACGAGCCTCCTCAGTCGTAGTCATTGTACTGGCCAAACGCAACGCAAGAAGCTATCTCTTCTCACTGGCCGTTCGTTCACCAGAAGGTGGGAGCTGCATCATGGTGTGCCGTGAAGAAATTGGCCGCCTTGGGTCGTTTCTGGCTAACGAGGCTTATCGCACAAGCTCAGTTGGTTCGTCGGATAAACTGCAGACCCAGTCGTTGACGGAAGAGCGAAGAGCAAGAAAACAGCTGCTTGAAAGTGTCAAGGTTTATATATAGAAGGAGGAGTGGACCGTGTCTGCTCAGGCTCAATGAATATGCGAGCTCTACAAATGATCGACAAGCTCGAGATGAGTCATTCCGTTTGATTAGATATCGCGAATGCTGAATATGTCGAAAGTTTCGGTTCTTTGATGTGTTTGCGAAGCAGACGAGTGTCTAATTCGAAGTGTGAATTGAGATCACACTTGAGATCGACTTTTGACGCAGAAAATGCATGGCCTCTATTCATTTAAGTGATCATTGGATCTTGAGCAGAAAAGAGAAAGGCAATCATCGAATTCAAGAAGGAAAAGACAATCAATATAGAAGCTAGAATGGCAAACAGGTGCAACCTATGATGAATGTGATCACTCTCCAGGAATCGTGACAAAGATATTAAATCCAGGCACGCCATCGTCACCACCCCCACACGGTGCCACCATCACAAACCCATCGCCGGACGCGACCCAATGGGAGACCAGAGCAGGTTCGTTTCCTCTCCTGAAAGCCACGCCGCTCAAGCCCAGCCTCTCCAGAGTCACTTCACTTGCAGCCATCTCGGTCTTGACCTGAACAGCTCCACTTCTCTCAACGCACTCCGCCGTGACAATCCCCGATCCTTCTTTCACCAGCAACGCGAATCTCGACCCCATCTTGTTCTCCAGTTTCTTCTCCGCCTCCTCGGTGCACAGCAGCGCGAGTGCCTTGCTCAGTTCACTGCCGGCCTTCGCGTGGGCGGCGTCGACTTTGAAGACCATCGTCTGGACAGTCTTCGGGCAAGGACTCGGGGAAAGAGAGGTCAGCGGTGAGTCGCTGCGTCTGGTGCTGGAGAGATAGAAAATGGGTTTCTTGGGTGCGTTATCTCCAGGAATTAAGTTCAGGTCATTATGGATGGTGGCCCATCTCTTGATGAGATTTATTGTAGAGATAGGGTCTAGAAGTAATAGGCTACAGCTTATCCCAATTGAATAGCCACCACACTGAAAGTTCGTCACCTGGAAAAACCACAAACAAGATGAGGGGGGAAGATCATAAACCTTCATCTGCTAATATAGTTCTAATCAACTCTCTTGTCCTCCTTCAACGGTTTGAATGTCCAGGACGGCGAAATCGGGTACTTATAGGAGACCCATATGACCGTCTGATCCATGTCTAGGATGAGTTTAGGAGATTGAATTTTACCTGGATGTAGAAGAGTGGACAGAACTCAGGATTCTGTGCATCGATGTCCTTCCAATGCACTAGCTCAGCTTCACCATCCGCCCTCCTCTTGGAGCCGAGAAACTCATCCAGAGTCACCCCGATCCTAGCCTCGATGAGCCTGGCGCCGCTGTCGTTCGACACGATCTCTAGCTCCCCTCCGCTGCCGCCCTCACCTCGCCGGAGCCGCCCGCAGAGGAGCGGCTGCTCAGTGAAAGCTCTCCCCATCGACTCCTTGATCCACCCCGAGAAGGCCCAGCCGGTCTCACCCTCCACCAGCGCTCGATAGTACAGGATCACGTTGAAGCACTTCTGGAAGATCCCGCTGCCAGCGGGGTCAGCGACCAAGACAGGCTGAATCAGGCGCGGTTCGGTCGCCTTGAAGGCGGTGACACTGAGGATGGCCTCGTACTGGACCCCGGAAGGCGGTCCGGTGGCCATGCCATTCTCCGTCGTCATCTTTGGAAACTTGGGACAGTGCCTCTCCGATGGTTCCTGCCCGCCCATTTATAGCCAGAATCAGAAGTCACGTTATTGAATGTTTCTTGGAAAGCAGTTAATCCGAGATTATTAAAAGAGATTGCTTGCCCTCTGTTAATCATGGGTCCACGGACATGGTCAATGATGGAGGTGTGGAGCGAGGATTGGCCTTCAAAGAGCAGGTTTTAATGACTATGTGGTTTGGAAGAAGGGGAGTGGGCATTGGTATGCTGCTGCACCTAACCGTACTGGAAGGGAGATTTTAGGAATGGAAATTAACAGCATTTTCTACAAGATTAGGTCGTCAAATTGGAGCTAATCCTTTCTCTTTCCTTGTCACATCGGTCTCGCTGTTCTTCCCGAGGACAGAAAATCAAGCCAAAGGTCAAACGTCGTTGGAGCCTCCGCCGCTGACTTCACTCGATGAGTCGTTGAATCCGGGATGTAACTCGAAATGTATTTTCAATTCAAATCATCATTCCGTGGATCACAGAAGGGACACATACCGTGAGTCATCAACAACGATACACGGTATGAGAAACGATATGACAGGAGTGGATCGCGTACCGGAATTTGATGCTAGATTTAGAATGCACATTATAAAATTTCTATTTTTTTATCATTCTTTTTCTCTGTTTCTCACAACAAGTTTCGAACAGAAATTCATTTGATAAAGTAATTTTATTTTATTAAATTTAAAATAGATTCATATTCCGTAAATAGATTTAGAGCGAAATTAAAAGTTAAAATTTTTAGCTTTTCAATTTTTAGAACAACCGTAAAAAATTAAAACTTTTTTCATCGTTTACTCTTATCATCGCCCGTCGCCCACTCGCCACCCATGAGACGCCCATCGCCAGTTGCCCGTCTTCGGCCACCCACTACCGAACGCCCACCGCCCGTCGCTCATCGTTGCTTGCCCACCGTCAAATGCCGGACTTTTGCCACCCATTACTAGTCGTCAGCCACCACCCATCGACCACGGGTCATCGACCACTCGCCACCAGACGCTAACCGCTGACCACCAAACACTCTCCGTCGGACGCCAAACATCGCCAACCGGCTGCCCACTGCCGGACGCATGACTTCGACCACCCATCACTGGTTGTTGATTGCCGGATGATGCTGTCGGATGTCAGATGCCTGCCTGTCAACCACTAGACACTCGCCGCCAAACACTGAACGCCGCCCCTAGAAATAAAAATTTTATTATGTTGTCAAATGAACTTTTATTCCAAAAACAAGAATTTTGAATCATTATGAAACACGTTTCTTTACTCAAAAACTCGTATGGAAAATAGAAATTAATTTCTGTTCAATAAATTTTATCACGCGCGCTCTTAGCAGCCTAAGACGCCCTTAGCAACCTAGGACATTGGTAGAGATGTAGAGTAATTTTGTGGGAAAATAAGTATTGATTGTGGCCCACTTTAGCCAAGCAAGTTTTTCTGGGGATTGGGAACAGTACTGAATTTTTCCCAACTGTAGCATCTACCCCAAATTGGAGCCTGCCGGATCTGGTATAACTACGTATCTGTCATTGCGTTCTCCTCATAATTACAAAATAAAGAAATACCAAGTATGTAGTCATTCAGGCTGCCTTCCTTGTCTGCTTTGTGTTTGATAAATGGTTGGTCGGGCTTGCTCAACATCAAGGCAGAGCGATGATTATCAAATCGAAGCATCAAAGCCCCTCGGTTCGATTCTCTCGAGTCCATCGAATTCCCAGAAGGCGAACTAAGCCCTTCGGACCAAATAACTCGTGGCCCTCGATCAGGATGTGAGGAGATCACAGGGCAAGTATCGACCAGAGCCTGCTGTAAAGAAAGGCGAAACTAAGCCCTTTGGAATTCCTACAGACCAAGCGAATCAAGCGAGAGAAACAGAGACCCTTTTGAGACCGTATCGGATCGGAGGTGGGTAGAGTCGTGTATAAGCCAGAGGGATGTCGATACCGTCGCGGGTGCGGTCGGAGCAAAGATTTGCTGGAGATAATGAATGCCCTATTGCCACTTCGTTTTCCTTTGGGAAATAGCGGTTGGCAGTTGGAGAGATCCGTAGGATTTTCTCCGAATGGGGAGAGAAGCATGCTGCTTGCCGGCTGATTATTGCACCGCAGAGCTGGCAGCTAGACCTTGTGGTGTCGAAGAGCTGGCGGGGCAATTTGCTACCCTATGGATAGATAAATGTCACGATCCAATTTATGACTTCCAGCACGGGACGCACGAAATCATATTATCCAGCATTCAGGAATGTTATTGCTGAGGACCCCCTCTTCTTATTTCGGTCCCGCTGCGCCCACTTTAGTTTTGGTTGAACATTTGCATCAACCATCACCTATAGAACATAATTGGTGGGTTTCAGAACTAAAGGGTCGTGGGAAGGGTCGGTAGGACAGGCACGACGGCGTTGGATTGGCCATGGCAGCCCGATTACCGTCGGCCAATTGGTTTGATTCGCATAAGCGACGGGCCAATTGGACTAGGGATGTGTAAAACGAACTGCCCGAGCTGGACCAAACCGGATCAAACCAATCAGTTGGATCCGATACCCAAGAATATCCGTGCAATTCTTAGTTCCTAAAAGTGGAACTAGTTTCCGATTCCAAGAAGGAACCAAACCATACTGATTACGTATACCTTTTTAATATAATTTTTATTTCTTCAAAAAATTATTGGATTTCGTTTATTGTTTTCAAGGAAATATGAGCATGTAATTGAATAATGAGATATCCAGATGAAAGCATAGGATTTGTCTCGAGCTCTAAATTTGTTTGGTCATGCTTTGGACAATAAATACACGAATAATAACCATTATGTTTCTTTATTTTTCTTATTTTCTATTCTCTCAAATAGATTTAGAACAAAAAAGCTATTTGGTAATATAATTTCATTTTTCTATTTCTGGAACAAATTTTTACTCCAAAAATCATAAGCTAAATTTTTTTCATTTTTTTAAGAAATGGAGACTCTTCTCATTATTCACTTTCTTCACCGTCCACTCGTCGCTCATGGGATGCTAGACGCCAACTACCTACCCCCAGTTGTCGACCATCGGCCACCAATCGCCCATTGTCGCCCTCCAGTCACCAATCGCCGCCCCCTCCCACTAGTCGCCCACCTCCCAACACTATTCACTCACCTCCCGTTGCCTCTTGCCGGTCGCTGGACACTCGCCACCAGCCAACAGACATCGGATGCCTCCCACTACCACTTGTAAGGGAGAATTTTTGTGTCATTATTAAACGAATTTCTATTTCGGGTACAAAAATTGTATAAGATTATTTCACGTGTATTTTTACTTAAAAACTTATCCGAGGAATAGAAATAGAAAAATCAATTTCTAGTCAGAAATTAATTTCTAAAATATAATGATTATATTTCATGCCTTACTATATCCAAATGGAAACATGAAAAAAATTAATGATATGTTCTATTAGACTAGAGGGAATCGGGAATCAATCATCCCTAAATTGGACATAGTCCAAATTGGGCCAAATGCACTTCAATCTCTTGATGAATTTGGTCTTCGCCCAAGTATATGCTGCAAAACTTCAATTTACATAGCTCGACGGCGCCGCCAGAGCCCGATGGGGTCAATATCTAATTTCCCGATGTCCGGGGGGCTGTTGTAGCAAAATCCCTTTAATATCTTCCCCTCTTTCACACTTGGCCGGCCCGGGCCGGGTCGAGAATCAAATGTCTTTGCCCCAGGTTCGGGCACGGGCCCAATCCCTGTTTGGGTCGAGGCCCACATGGCCCCCGCCTTGTTACGGGCGCCGTATCTTCCCGCCGAGCAAAAAAACGCTCCGTCGGATCAAGCACTTCCCCTCCGCACCACTCGTTAGCTTCCATGGCGGACGAGTCGCCACCGATGCCGCCATCGCTCTCGCACGCTCGCGTCCACACGCGCGGATCGCGCCCCCCTTCGACGACCCCCAAACTCCACGGTCGTCGTCGCTGCTGCTTCTTCATCGGAACCCGCTCCCCACAACCGCCGGCTGAACCTCCATGTCTTCGCTCCCCCCGTGCCGCCCTCTCCGCTGGAGCTCGTGCTCCGCCGCGCCGGCCGCTCCTCCTCCTTCTTCCCGTCCGTCGCGTACCGGCGCGTTCCCGCGGAGCCGTGGCCGCCGGCGCTCGTCTCGACCTCGCGCGCTCTCCGTGAGGGCCGAGGCCGGCGTCCTGAAGGAGGACGTCGTCGTCGTCGGAGCCGGCATCGCGGGCCTCGCCACCTCGGTGTCGCTTCACAGGTCATTTTCGAATCGCCGCTCCTTCCTTCTCGGTTACTTTTGAGTTCATTGTCGATGGAGTTCGGACTTCGACGTCTGAATTTGGAAAATTCCTTCCCGCAGGCTTGGAGTCAAGTCCCTGGTGCTCGAACAGGCGGAGTCGCTCCGGACTGGCGGGACCTCGCTTACTCTGTTCAAGAATGGGTGGCGAGTGCTGGATGCCATTGGGGTCGGGAGCGATCTCCGGAATCAATTTCTTGAAATCCAAGGGTATGTTTTTCTGTACACAGTTCACCGGGGCAGGAATTTCTTGAAACTCAGTTTCTTGAATTCCTTCTTATGCAGCACGCTTGGTGTACACAGTTCTTGTGTTGGAAAGTGGTACCGAGCTCACCGGGGCGGGAATTTTCCCGACCATTCATGGTTTTTCTTCCAGCAAAGTGATTAACTTGGGGTTAAGTTACATTAGATACTAGATACTTAAGTCAAGAAGGCAACAGTGGGATCGTGCATTATTGAGTCTTGTCAGTAAACCCAGCATATAGTTCAACTAGTAAGGTTGATGACCGAAACTATTTATTCTCAAGTTTGTTTATCGACCTTCGTACAGCGATGTTTGAAAGTCTGAATGACTTTGAGATAATGGCTGTTAATCAATGGAAATTCAGAATTCATCTTGAAGGAATGGCTGCTGATGATTCTTACTCTTTTCTAACCTTGTTCATTGTACCAGCCGTGCAGGATGGTAATAAAATCAGAAGATGGGAGGGAGCTCCGCTCATTTCGGTTCAAGGATGAGGATGACAGGTGCGGCAGCTGAGAGAAATTCAAGGACTTCATGTTTTTTCTGCAATTCAATTATGGTCTTTTATCGACTAACTTTAGGTACTTTTCCATGAATCGACGTGGTGCAGCCAAGAGGTCCGTGCAGTGGAGAGGAGAATACTTTTGGAGACTTTTGCTGATCAGCTACCACCTGAGGCTATCCGATTTTCATCAAAGCTAGCAAAGATTGGCAGAAGTGATAATGGAGAAACTATGTTGGAACTTGTGGATGGGACTCGTCTATCTGCAAAGGTCAATAGGCTTACCCTTTCATTTGAGCTCTTAACTGAACATGGTAGGAATGCCAATTTTAGGATCTGGGACAAAAATATTAGTTAAAGGGCATTGCATTTTTTCTTGCTAACACGTTACAGCTTTCATATGGTTGCAATAAAAGGCCTATGACGTTCTTAATCACTTTCCTATTAATCAGCAGATTGTGATTGGCTGTGATGGTGTTCGATCTCCAGTAGCTAAATGGATGGGCTTCTCCGAGCCTAAGTATGTTGGCCATTGTGCTTTCCGTGGTCTAGGATTTTATCCTGATGGTCAACCGTATGAACCACGGGTGAGTTACGTCTACGGTAAAGGGTTGCGTGCCGGATATGTCCCAGTATCTCCAACTAAAGTTTACTGGTTTGTCTGCTTCAACAGCCCTTCTCCAGGTTAATCTTGCTCCTAATTGTGCTCAAACAACTAGACATGTAAAAATCGAGCTGAAAATGTTCACTCTATCGCTTTCTTTAAGATTCCCATGTATAGTTTGGCACAAGTCCTGCTTATCCATTAGAGCTGTGTCCATGATAAATGAACGGAAGAATCAGAGATGAATGAGCATGTCTTATTACAGGTCCAAAGATCACTGATCCATCCATACTGAAGAATCAGTCACAAGAACTAGTTCGAAACTGGCCTTCTGAGCTATTGAACATCATAGATCGCACTCCTGATGACACAATCATTCGGACTCCGCTGGTTGATCGGTGGCTGTGGCCTGTGGTAAGCCCTTCTGCTTCATCTGGCAGCGTCGTGCTGGTAGGGGATGCATGGCACCCAATGACGCCAAATCTCGGGCAAGGCGCATGCTGTGCTCTGGAGGATGCAGTTGTTCTGGCTAAAAAACTCGCAGATGCAATTAATTCTGGGAATGGATCAGTTGAAGGCGCACTAAAATCATACGAGAGCGAAAGGTGGCCCCGTATCTTCCCTTTAACAATAAGGGCAAACCTGGTCGGCTCGCTTCTGCAGTGGGAAAACCCAGTTGTTTGTTCTGTTCGGAACAATGTGGTCATACCTAAGCTGGTTAGGATTGGACCTATGCTAGAACACACAAATTTTGCTTGTGAGCGTCTGTAGAAGGGGAAAAGTCGCTCATGCTTTGCCCGGGAAGCCGCTTTCAGGAGTCATCCTTGGAGTTGCTCCCTATTTTTGGGTGATCACGGACATTCCCATTCTGTTGGGGAACGACTTATATAAGTGTACATTGTATGTTTTTAACATGTTGATGTACCTGCATATCATGGACGAATCAAATGTACAAAGGAAAATTCCTAATTCCGTCCGATTCTTGAGCTGTCATTGAGAATGTCGTCATTGCAAAAGAGAGCTTGTGGCTTAAGGCACATGGATTCACGAGCGTCTTGTTACACAATCCATTGGGGTGTCGAGTCGGCATCGGGCATTTTAGCGAGCTTAAAATCATATGAGCTATAATGCAAAAGGAACTGAAATTTCACGCCTCCTTGAGCGGCCTCGGGTTAAATTATTGCTTTAACACAACTGCTCCGCGGCAAGGACATAAAAAGTACAAGAAGGTCCCCGCGATTCTTTGAAACGAGAATCAATTCCACAAGTCAAGCCAGATTCCCAACAACCCATTCCTATGCAAGCTTAATGGCACGGTTCGCATAAAATATGTGGGTTAATCATTGTGATAACATTAGTTTTTCTTCATGGGTTTAATCAAAGAAATTAAGGGAAATTGTCTAATTAATCATAAATTCATTATAAAAATGACGATCTGATCTTAAACTTTCTAACTTTATCAATATAGTTCTAAACCTTTACGCAATATTCCAAAATAATTTTTCTGTCTAATTTTCATTGGAGATTACTGACATAACAGTATTTCATGTTAAATGCCCGACAATGATTGAATCGCCATATCAATGAATTCTAACGAGAATTAGGCAAAAGGGTTATGTTGAGATTTCGAATAAAGATTTATGATTGAATTTATGAAATTAAAATATTTAAGATTGAATTAATATTATTATAATCAATTTAAGACTTAGAGTAATTTATTCAATAGCTTGCGCATGAAGTGACGAAGCGGCCAGTGCTTCTTGGACGGGGTGTGCGATCCGATGCGGTGGCGGACACGTTTGGGTTCGAAGAACCGAGGAAGCTATGTACGACGACAACTGGCTTTTCCTTTTCCAACACCTTTTCTTTCTTCTTTTCTCAATCATTTGCCTGACATCAATCGCATCTGACGGGATTAACCAATTATTGAATGAGAATATTATTTAGGAATTTACAAGCCAACATTTTATATATTGTAAAAATTCCGAGTATTTATGCACACAGGCTCTAATGCTTTGAAATATTCTTAAAAGCCCATATTTGTGTTTGTTAAGATTTAGAGTGGGTTTCGACCCAAAAAAAATAAAGAAAAAAAAGATTGCGCAGTGTTGAATCAAAATCAAGTATTCAATTAAAAATGGATAATCTAGTTAATAGAAAATGCAAAATGAAGGTTTTTTTTTTTTTTTTGTCGGAAGCAAAATGAAGTTAATAGATCAAGAGAAATAACTTTTGATAGAACATGCTTGAATCAATCTCGGGTGCTCAAAAAATCAACTTGTCCAATGGGAAATACATTTTCAATCAACAAATTTTTGTGATATTTTTATTGGAACTACTTTCGACAAAATTATTAAGAAAACTTTTCACCGCTATGTTTAAAATCCACGATTGCGAGAATTCAAATAAGTGAATTAATGACAATAATCTACGCATAATTATGTTGCGACGATCGGTTCCCTCGTCAATTATATAGCTCACATCAATTTCGTATGAAATAAATGCATATCCCGTGTTCTAATAAAGTTATTACGTGTTTGGGAAAAGCACACTTAATGTCGTCATCGAAATAAATTATGGGAAAATTCGGAACAACCGGAGTCGGATCCGGATCCGGATCCCACTCTTCTGATTCCAGAATAATACTTAGGCCACAAAATCCCGCAAAAAGCCCACGTCAGCCCCATCTCGTCGAAAATAAAGTCGGTGGGACACGTGTCGATCCCCTATACGCCCGCTCCTTCCCCCCGAACCGCATTAAAATAATTATCCGATATAAAAATATATTTTAGCCAGGAAGGTAAAGAAAAAAAGAAAAAAGAGAAAAAGAAAAAAGAAAAGGAACACCGTCGTCGCGAAGAATTTGCGTCCTTTAAAAATCACGCCTCCCTCTCTCTCTCCCCTACACCTTTCGTCTCCATTAGAAGTTTACAACTCTTTCTCTCTCCTCTTTCTCTCTCTCTCTCTCTCTCTCCGGCGACTCCCAAATTACCGGTCAAGCGCTAGCCGGACGACGTCCTCCGCCGGCCGTCTCGACCCTCCCCCCGCCGGCCCGCCCGATTCCCCCCTGATCTCAGCGTCTCGGAGCCGCCGCCATGAATCCCGAATAGTGAGCTCTCTCGTTCGCCCTGCCCCCTGATTTCACTTCGAAACCCTCGATTCGGTCCTCTTAGGTCGCGAATCTCGCCCCGATTCCGCGCCCCGGGGCCCGATTTCTGCTGGATCTGTTCGATTCTCGCTGCTCCGTGTGTGCGGGAGCGGTGCGGTTGCGTTTCGCGCGTGTGATTAGGGTTATGATTGGGGACGTAGCTTGTTCGGATGGCTTTTCGCGGGGAGTGCTTTCGGGGAGTTTAGTTCCGAGAGGGCTATGATTGAGATCCGGGCGAGTTCCCTGGTTCAGATCCATGCGCCAATTCTGGTCGACTTTAAAGTTGATTTTTTTTTCTTTTTTTTTTTTGTGTCGCTTTTCGTGAATTATGGGCTGTAGGATCATATGTTACCCGTTCTCTGGCAAGATTTTCGCTTCATGATTGTCTGTCGAGTTTTTGTTTAGGAACTGGATTAAGGTGAGTGGTCTTCATTGGTTGCTATTGGTTGATGGAGAATATGCGGATGCCTTAATGAATTTCCCTGGAAAAATAAATTCTGGAGAAGGGACTTTAACTGGTCCAATGAGACTGTTACCCATGTCATAGAGAAGTGGTGTTATTTTTCACATACAAGTTCCTTGATGGCCATGTAGATTGTCACATGTGATTAAAACTTTAAGCTGTTGAAGCACTTGGATATTTAGTATGAACTTAAAATTTGTTCCAGTGGGAGACTAAGCAAAAGGAAAGGCTGATTAAATGAATATCTGGAATCAAGGTCAATTTTATACTTGCTTTTATATGTCCTACTTTGTAATTTAATTCCATTTTTTTCTACCCTGTTTCCCATGATTGTAAGCTGATTTTATCAATATTAATGTCGGTATCCTCAAGTACTTCATGTCATGGGCGCATCAATTGTATCTGATAATAAATTACTTGATTCCTTTCCATGACATTTGTGATTTGCTCATTTATTAATGGTGGAGATGGCTAAGAGGCCTGATCAGCTTTGTTGAAATTGATTTGTTTAAGTCAACTAAGAGAGAGTGCTGGGTTCAGCTTATTGATTTTATGCCTTCTGATGAGAGTATTATATTTTTATTGTGCAATCAATGTTCCTAAACTCAAACTACCACTCGCAAAAGCTGTAACTTCTCCATGATGTCATGTGCAGTGACTACCTTTTCAAGCTTTTGCTCATCGGGGACTCTGGTGTTGGCAAATCGTGTCTCCTTCTGAGGTTTGCTGTAAGTTCATTTGCCATTTTTGTTTGTTTGTTTTTTTGTCTTTCTTCATGTTCATCATACTTGTCCGAGACACATATATGCATTTTGCCTGGTTGACGAAATTGACCATATGATTCTAGCATATAGGCAGTCTGGATATCTTCATTTGAGCACAACGTTTTGAGGATCTCACCATGTATCCAAGAAATTATCAGTAGCTTCTGATAAATTCTTTCTTTTCCTTAAAAATTTCATCCCCATTCTCTAAGCTTCGGAACTCTTCCAAATTATCTAAATATGATTGTTGATCATATCATGTCTAGATGACATTAATCTTATAAGCTTCTGATAAGTTCTTTATGCATTTTGTCTGGTTCGCCAAATTGACCATATGATTCTAGCATATAGGCAGCCTGGATATATACATTTGAGCACAATGTTTTGAGGATCTTAGCATGCATACTAGAAATTATCTGTAGCTTGTATAAACTTCTAATAATTTATTTTTTCCCCCTAAAAAGTTTTGTCCCTGTTCTCCAAGCTTCAGAACTTCTCCAAATTATCTAAATATGGTTGTTGATCATATGAAGTCTAGATGACATGCTTGAAATATGAATGTCATCACATGGATATACCAAAAGTTGCTTGCTTGTGTATGTGGTTTAATCTTGTCATTCCAGAGCCTCATTGCGGTTGAAATTAACATCATCCTTATCTCAACCAGGATGACTCATATCTGGAGAGCTATATCAGTACCATTGGTGTCGATTTTGTAAGTCATTGAATATCTAACAATTGATTATGTTTAGTTTGGTATTTATGTGTGCAGTCCTAACTTTTCTTTCACCTGTATGATTATGCAGAAAATCCGCACGGTGGAACAAGATGGGAAGACAATTAAACTACAGATTGTATGTTGTTTTCTGATCTCTTGTTCTTTTTACTTAAATCTGATTTTGGTGTGGTTCTCTTGATGATAGTTAGAATTTCCATAATGAGAATTGGAACTAGAAAACTTGTTTTCCTGTGGGTAGTGTCTGCTATTTGCTATAAACATCATGAAGTCCACGTAATATCCCGATTTTTTAAAACCCAAATTGGCCATTAGATATTCTATAACCTTCAGTGAAGAATAACTTGCGGGTCTGTGTTTGTTTATACAGGAAACTATGTATAGTATGACCCTCTTCAAGTTGCTTCTTATTGTTATGACTTTTGTTGCCATTCTTTCTCTGGATTCAGTGGGATACAGCCGGACAGGAACGTTTCAGAACTATCACTAGCAGCTACTATCGTGGTGCCCATGGCATTATTGTGAGTCTCAAACTCCTCTTACATTGAATATGGAGTGTTGAGTGCTTGAGTTACCTTTTGCCGACTTATTACTAATATGTAAATGACATGTTGCAGGTTGTATATGATGTCACAGACCAGGAGAGCTTCAACAATGTCAAGCAGTGGTTAAGTGAAATTGACCGATATGCTAGTGAAAACGTGAACAAGCTTCTAGTTGGAAACAAATGTGACCTGACGGCACAAAAGGTCGTGTCTACTGAGACAGCCAAGGTAAAACTGTTTGAGTTGTTGTGCATTCTCTTCATGCTGACCTAGGTCGACTTAGTAGCTGAAAGTGATTGTGTAGGCATTTGCGGATGAGATTGGGATCCCGTTCATGGAGACAAGTGCCAAAGATGCCACCAATGTCGAGCAGGCTTTTATGGCCATGGCTGCTGCAATCAAGAATAGGTGGGCTACGTAGTTCTCATACTTGTGAATAGAACTAGTTAATTTTTTCATAGTAGCTCATCTATCCAAAGTTCTTTTACTGTTGTGAAAATCTGATTGCAACTAGAATTTCTGAATTGCTGCAGCTCTTGACTGTTTATATTTTTTCATGTCTGTAGGATGGCAAGCCAGCCTGCAATGAACAATGCTAGACCTCCAACAGTGAATATTCGAGGGCAACCTGTCAACCAAAAGGCCGGCTGCTGTTCTTCTTGAAGTTGAAGTTTCCTCGGCGGGCCTGTGACGTCAAAATCTGTTCTCTTTGGCTATAGCATGTAAACCTAGTATCTTTGAAGTGATGCTCTGCTGTGAAGACAGTTCATTAAAATATGCATTTCATGGTTATTCTGGTACTTTGTTGCGATTTCCATTCTTTCTCATGTATTTGATTCTGAAACGTTTGTACAAATTAGGAATGTTGGTGAATAGCAGTATTTGCCTCGTTGATCTGTCTATCAGTTTTCTTAATCCATTATCATTGTGATCAGTGACATGCCTATTACGATCTCTAGAGTGGCGATGAGGAGTCGTCTTTGTCTGTTAATTTGAAGGTGCTCGTGCTTCGACTTCGTGCTCTTCGTGGAGCGATAAATACTTGCATCGGTCGACTTTTGGAGGTGGTTAAAAATCGAAAACGCATTAATGAAGTGGGCCCTTATAGCCTTGTGTCCTGCGATGCAAACCAAAAGCACGGTGTTTGTCATGACAAACCAAACCTTGTTAAAAGAGGTAAAAAAATAAAAAAATTGCACTTCTATAGTAGGAAACAGCAGCGACTATACGAGTCGCAGAAATTCTTTTCAAGGTACTCGATTGAATTGAAAGCTGCGGTTGGCTTTGGAAGAAGACTTAACTTGGTTATACTATTGACAGCTACAATAGATGAACATCATTGGCTATGGTGCTAAGACACTTTTGAGTGCGAAAACAGCGTAGCAGCAATGCCGATGCCTTCTGATGGCGGTGGCAAGCACCAGCCACACAGGCTGGTGTCTGGTGGTGGAAACAGCCATCGATCGATCTTGACAAGATATTACAAGGCCCGAAAGATCAGAAGATGACAGCACTAAAGTAACGGGTCTTAAAGCAAGAATGCCTAAAATCAGAACGACTGTTGACACGTTCATCCTACGCCCAGCACCTAATTAATTAGCTGCTAACAACAATAAGCCTCTCCGTCACCCTTCCTGTTCCGTATCCTAGATTCCGAAACAGAACAGCTTGGCAATTGAGAAAAGACAGCCATCTCGCTACGGGAGAGTGGAGTGGAAATGCCCAAGCAACGCATCAAACATCAACCCTAGTTTTCTAACTTAACCTGTTCACACACGTCCTTCCTGGTGCCAGACCACTAAAGAGCGACTAACAAAGTTATTATGGTCGAAAAATTATTAAGACGTGATTATGACGATACTTGATAAAGCAGTACCAACTCCGCGTAATTAAACTTGAGTAGACAGTAAAATACACATCTCAAAGGCATCCGCTTGATTAATCACGACAGACATATCATAAGATATTAACTGATTGAACACTTGAAAAGAATCTTCATCCATAGGCACCACAGATGACGATAAAACAAGGCTAATCTGCAATCAACGATGAAACGGTATATGGAGCGATGGAGCATATATTGTTTCCTTCATAATCGCATGTATTATGACAAAAAAATGAAGTTAGGAAAAAAAAAATAACTTGAAAGAAACAGGAAGTTTAGAAAGGCTTAATTCATTCTCTTCTAACACAATCAAAACTGATGTGAGTCAAAAGAAAAGCAAAGTAAATCCATGGAGAAACTAAAATTTACACTCAAAAAAGACTGAATAATATCAAAGGTTTCTGTTACAGGAAAAATGTAATTCCCGTTAATAACTGATTACCCTGGAAGATCACAACAACTTCAAGCATGAAGTAACTCAGCTTGAAGTATGCAGTGGTAAAACCTCATTTCCCACCAAGGGAGGGGAACTGGCCAGGATCCTCAATCGAAGGAGCAGCTGCATCTCTAGCATAGCCACCACCACCTCCACCACCATAACCACCTCTGGCACCGCGGCCGCGGCCTCGCCCACGGCCACCTGGGTTGTAGTATCTCTCCCCTTCAGCAGGCTTTAGAAACTCATTTATGCTGACAGACTACAGATGAAAGAATACATGCATGTGAGGAGACGCCAATGATGAAGCACAAGCACATATAAAATTCAATTCTCAAGTGGAGACATGTATCCATGAAAAGAAAGTATCAATTAGACAGCTAAGAATATGAAGTTCACACAAATCTCCAAAACTTAGGGAAAAAAGGAAAACAGACAAGCACCTTCTTGGCTCTCTCTTCTTTCTCAGCAGCCTCTTTGCGTTTGTCCTTCTCGGATCCCTACAAAAATGTTTGCTTAGTATTGACGTTTCTCAGCAAGCAATAATGAAAATACAAAACAGAATCAGCTAGCAATTTTTAATTCTCACCAGCTTGATAAAGATGTCATTGTTTTCCTTCTTGCTAGAGAGTTGTTGCATGGACTTCAAATCTTTGTCCACCTCCACTTTCCTTTCCTCAGCCTTCAATGCAAGCAATGCCTTCCTCTTCTCTTCGCGGACCTTTTCATACTCTTCTAATGTCATCTCCTACAATAAATTGGAAGGATACATGTCAAACAGGTCAAAACATCAAAGCCTGTCAATGATGACCATGAAACACTGGTCCAAAAGGTGGCTGGTCACAGAAAATACCTACCCACCTTCCCACTAGCTAAGCAAACATTGGCTACAATTTTCAAGAAACCTTGTCATCAAGCCCATCAATGATTATCTTGAAACACTGGTCCAAAAGGTGGCTGGACACAGACACGTCCTATCCACCTTTCCACTAGCTAAGCAAACATTGGCTACAATTTTCAAGAAATCTTGTCATCAAAGCATGTCAATGACAATCTTGAGACACCGGTCCAAAAGGTGGCTGGTCACACAGATTCTTCCTAGCTGGTCACAGGGATACTTCCTATCCACCTTTACACTAGCTAACCAAACATTGGCTACAATATTCAAGAAATCTTGTCATCAAAGCCTGTTAATCACGATCTTGAAACACCGGTTTAAAAGGTGGCTGGTCACACAGATACTTCCTATCCACCTTCCCACTAGCTAAGCAAACATTGGCTACAATTTTCAAGAAATCTCGTTATCAAAGCCTGTTAATGACGATCTTGACACACTGGTCCAAAAGGTCTCGCCACACAGATACTTCCTATCCAACTTCCCACTAACTAAGCAAACATTGGTTTTCAAGAAATCTTGTTAATTTTCCTCAGGCAAATTGGTGAATGGACTCGTTCAAAGTAACAGTAAACATTCTTCAATCCTTCGCCACGGCACTGGGCAATCTTGCAGTTCTAAACATCTCAAGAACCTATTTTCCAACAGAAAGAATCACAAAGGACTTGGACTCCCCCTCTTAGTGCACAGCAGGAGTTTTTTTTGGCATGCCCAGCATAAATGCTCATGCAAGAACTGAAGGGGAAAAAAGATGGAAAACTATAAACTGTTCAGCACCATCCATAACCAAGAATCATGCGGAAGTTTTTGCTTATCATCGGCATCAGAGGAAAGAAGGAAAATACAAGCTCCATGGCATCAGAGAAAAAAAAAGGGAAAAACAAGCCCCATGGTAGGTAGCCAGAGAACCCGCAACAAATTAGCCACTTAGAAAAATAGCAACTTGGTTTAATGCTTCAATTGATCAGGAGTTAGTGGAGGAACTAATGGAAGTTAAAACTAGAGAAGTAATTTCCTTGTCAGGTAGCACCATTGCCCAAGCTTTTTTCCAAAAAGTGATTATGACAAAGAGTCTTTCCACTATTGCCCCAGTAATTGCGATTCTTAAGCTTTTTTAGCCATGCAACATTAAGCTTTTGTATGCATCCTCAGGTTTTCTTGAAATATAGATAGAAAATCCCGCGCAACAAAGTCAAGCACTCAATCCATCATAAAGAATAAAATGTGTATTTGGCAATATCAAGCTTCAATCAACTGTTTGAGTATGTTCTAGAAGGTAGAAACAGTTTTACCTAAATGCCTGAGATAAGGCATCATAAGGATGGTTGGATTTTCATGAGGTCACGTGATAAAGGGTGCAGCCAAGAAGGGGACTATTGATCATAAAGAATACCCATGACCACAAGATGAATTTACCTTATCTTCAGGCTCTTTTTCCTCTGGTTCATTCACAGGATTCTCTTTGCTAGCATCTGCAGCCTCCTCATCAACCAACTGCTTCTCAGATCCCACAGTTTTTTCAATTTCCACAACAGGTTCTTCAGGCTCCCTGAGCACAGCAAAATAAAAATATTGATGAATTGAAAAGAATCACCCAATGGTGAACAGAAAATTCAATAATAGCAAGATATCTTACGGAGCAATTTCATCAGTAGGAGTTCCCCAGTTTCCACGACCAGCTCCATCTCGTTTAAACTCGTTTCTGAAGCAATTAATTTGGATCAGCATCAATAGCAAAACATTGGCAGTGCTATGTGGTTCTCTTTTATATGTATGCATACATAATGTGGCAGGGCAAGCATTGAGTGTAAGATCATGGTAGCGTTGGGAACACGCACTCGCGCATGCATGAGAGAGAGAGAGAGAGAGAGAGAGAGACTCAAAGCTAAAATGCAACATTCTTGGTGTACAATACCAACCCTCGTCCAGTGCCACTGCGGCGTTCAAATGTTCTTCTAGGACGCTCCCCCTCGCCAGCTTCTCCATTGTTAAAACCGCCACGGCGACCTCCACCTCCACGGAAAGGACCCCGAGGCCCACCACGCCTTTCAGATGGTTTCCCAGAATCTCCTTCCTCTGAGGCTCTATAACCCCCAGAAAAGCCATCATTGCCACCCACTGCTCCCTCGCTGTATCCTGATTCTTGGTCATATCCTCGACCGCCTCCACGGCCACGACCATAACCACGACCGCCTCCACGGCCACGGCCACGCCCAGTATCACTCCTTGTTTCCCTCACTAGTATAGAAGATAGTATATAGTCAGTCAATTTCCAATGAAAATAATTTTCATTGTGTAAAGACAGAAAAAGGAAAGACAGGTTTAAAAGAAGCAAAAGGTTTGAGTCAAAAGATTCCAATACTCTTTAGTACCCCAGGGAAGAGCAAAGCTAGGCGTCAAGAGTAAATTAAGTATTAGCTCGAGTAAATGGCATTTAAAGCACAAAAACTGCCCTTGGTAGGATCGATTGAAAATATGACCATAAAATAAGATGAAACTAATCTCTATACTTGCCACCAAAAAAAAAAACGTTCTAAAGTCTGCAAGAATGAAATTACATTTCGTTGCTTACCTTTCTCCTCCCCCTTTTTTCTTGTAACTAAGATAGAATCAAATTAAGAAAACCATAAATCATTTGTAAAATTCATGAACGCACAATGAGCAAGAGATTTGAACAATTCAGAAACCTCTCTGTCGAGGATAAACAAGAGGATAATAAGAGGCTGCAATGAATGAAAATTTCAAGTGTCATGCAACACCCAACATCTGGTCAAAACTGATGTATCTCAATACAAAACGGTGTTACTTTGGCAATGACAGACAACGTCCAGCTTAAGGTACTCGGTATACCATCAGCCATGTTTATTCGTACCACGAATCCTACAGATTCAGCTACCATATCATTCTTCTGGTGAATCAACGAAAAAACCGGCTGCTAAATTATTAATTGCAACTGATGCCAAAAAAAAAAGAAGAAGAAGCACGAAAATCGCCATCGTCAAACAAATTACCAAGTCCAACACTTGCAAGCCATACATTGCAGCAAATCAATCACACATGCCGCACCCAAATTAACTGAAATGAACTTGCAGTCCAGGTTTCTCGCTCAAAGAGTAACAAACCATGTTAACCAGAAAAACCTTAACAGAGTTCTTCCATTTCTGAGAATCGCTATCTAAACACAAGCTCCATGCATTTCCCGATATCATATTTCCGGCAAAGACAACGAAATTCCTTTTTTCCCCTCGAGCGGAGCATAAAGATATCGACTTTCAAGATTCCACTTTACCGAAACAACCAAACCCGACGCTAGAGATCAGCTCACCAGCTTGAGCAGGGGGGAGGGGCTTGGACGGCAGCGAGGCGGCCGTCTTGGGCGGCGGCGGCGCGGCGGCCGGAGCCGGAGCCTTCTTCGGCTTCTCGACCGGCTTGGCGGCGGCGAGGAGCTGGGTGGGGTCCTCATTGTCGTCGTCGCCGAGGATGTCGAAAGGGTTCATGGTCGCCATCCCTCTTCTGCTCTCGCCTCGAGACAAAGAAAAAGAGACACCCCCCGGACGCCGCGCTTATCGAGAAGCAACCGCCGAAACCCTAGAGCGCGCTGCTGCTGCTGCTGCTGCTGCGAGCCATGCGATTGACGGATCGAAGCTGCCGCCGGCGGCCTGAAGAGGAGAGCAGAGGTCGGTAGAGAGAGAAAGTGATGGTGGAAAATGAGGGGAGCTTGGAGAGAGTGTAGAAAGAGAGAGAGAGAGTGACTGAAAACCCTAGCGAATGCGGCAGGAAAAGAAGATAACCACAGGCGAAAAAGCCCCCTCCCTCCGTCTCCTATAAAAGGCCCCCGGGGGCGCGTTCGGCTGCGACCGGGCGCACCGTAAGCTCGCCCCTGGATTCCGTCGAGGCGATGCGAGCGATCTGCGGACGCTCGATCTTGCATACTTTTCCGAAGCTAATGTCACCGAATTCTCTCTTGCGCTGTAGCTCTTAAATTACCGAGATACCCCAAACTCGATTTATTCTTAAAAAAAAACAAAAAAACAAAAAAGGAGCTACGACAATCTCAATAGGAACTGCAATAAAACTCTTAGGAACATGCTGAAGACTATCCATAACCATGTGTACATTTGGGTTTCGCGATCGGGTAGTGTCCACACAAATTTCCGTGCACCTAGATCAATTTACCTCTTGAGACAAATTTAAGAGTGCATCCCTTCGTATCAATTTTCTGCATTCAAGATTTTACTTCTCAAATGCTTTTCATAAAACTTAAATTGAAGATCACAAGGACGAGAGAGTTCCGTTACCATCCAATCCAACTCCTTGTCAGCAAGACTTACAAATATATATTCAATTGTATTGGAGGTTTGCATAAATTGATAAGATCCCTTTCATGCGAGTCGAATCTTATATACTCTAACGTCGTTTTACGCATTATAATCTTACCTAAAAGGGAACAAAAGAGCATGAATGAATAAAAGAATAATGTGGGATGAGATTTGATAAGATTCGCGGAAGACATGATATTCAGTTTGAATTCCATTGCTCTTTCTTGATAGCTCGAATGTCCGAATGAAAATGATTCGTTCGGTCCATGCTTTTGTCCCCTTGACGTGCTCTGCCAAAACGTATGCGACAGCATCCATGTTGGGTTTTTCTCACTTTTATTGTGTTCGGGGGACTGTCGTCTTCTTGCTAGATAAGATGACAAATTTCCAGATCGGGGATTGCTGTGACGTGGCGGTCCTATCCGAGTCGTGCTTTCTTTGGGGCCGGTGATGGGCACAACGACCCGCAAATTTTCTCTCGCCCACCATGAAATGGACCGAGGACAAACCACCATCGCAGCCTTCCATGACTTTTGCTGCGCGTGGGACCCACAAGATCAACGGCGACAGCTCTCATTTGCTCGTTTGAGACCAAGACTGTACAAAAGAATATATACATAGTCCTAACTTTACCGACTTAAAAAAAAAAAAAAAAAAAAAAAAAAAACTTTACCGACTTTTATGTCTTTAACATTTCAGATCAAAGTCCTAATTTTTCCATCTCTCGCCTCGTTCTCTCCCTCTCACTCTCGGTAGTCTCCAGCCTTGTCAATCCGTCACTCCCTCTATCACTCTCTCTCTTGGTCACCTCTAACATCCGACCTCATCACTCGCTCTCACATCTCATACCCCTTCTAAAGTGAGTGCATTTCGACTAATTCGATAAACCTACTCGAGAACCAGATCAAATCAGCAGTCTAATTCCCAGATGATGGTAAATGGAACCAATGGACAGTTCCCAATTTCAAGGCGAAAACCACTCTTGGAAACCGATTATCCCTACCAACGATGTCCTTGTGTAAAGGCACGGTTCCATTCCCCACATGCAAGCAGCAGTACCTGGCACTATGCCATTTTGAAGAGTGCCCATAGAGTTCATATTCTAAATTTTCCGCTCAGGAACGCTGTGGGCACTCTACTGACCACTTCCTGAAGTCGGGACCTCAACGTTCTTCGAGCGAATTTGGTCGGCAAAAGTGCTAATTCCTCACCCGAGTTCCGCTGGAGGAGAATGCCACAAGCAATGGTATGTTCTTAGCTCACCACCCGCGAATAATGCTAGTGCTGTGCCAAGGCTAGGCCTAGCGACCGTGACTGTCGGTGTCTCGCCCTCATAGAGTTCCTACTTCCTAGAGCCGTTGAACTTTCTCAACAGCCGTTTCTGACAGAACCCAGATTCAACCTTCGATTTCAGGCCTTCGGTACTTGAGATCGGAACCAGCTTGGTCTAAAAGATCTTCGACCACTCGAGACCTGGGAGAAGTACACTACCAATGCCATAAGTTGTGTACGTCACTCATTTTAGTGCCAAAAGTTTCAATTGGATCACTTAAGTACCAAATCGGAGGAAAAACGATCACTTTAGTGCCATCGGCGAGAGATTCCGACCAAAATGATTATGTGACTTTTATATTTTAAAAAAAAAAATCGACATGGCTTGAGAAAACGACATCATTTTGCCATCCTAAGTGGATGGCCTCACAAAAACGACGCCGCACAACTCATTTTGGGATTTTCTTTTTTTTTTTATTTGGAGATTGAAATTAGGGTTCCAATCCTCGTCAGCCGCCGACCTAGGTCGCGCAGCCGCTATCGCTCGGTGATGTGAGGTTCGCACTTGAGCGAGATCATGGCCTTCGACTTGGCCGTCGAGTGGCCAAGTCGGGCCTCGGGGTTGGAGTTGCGGCCGCTGAGTGTGGGGGCCATCAAGGATGGCGACTGGCCCATCATCGGCGATGTTGCCATGGTTAAGGTCGACACCAACGACGGTGCGGACGCTGAGGTCGTCGGGGGCAGGGGAGTAGAAGACGTTGGAGTAGCCGCAGACGTTGGGGTCGACCCAATGGGCGGTGAAGTTGTTGGGGTCGGAGAGAATGGCTTGCTTCAGGGCCTGGAGGGCGACGTAGGCGTTGCGGAGGCATGGGTTCTCGAAAGAGGCAGAGGGGTTGATGGCGACTTGCTTGCCGCAGTCACCGAACTCATCAAGGTAGTGGAGGAGGTGGCGGTTCTTGGCGGCACCATGGGTGGCGGCAGAGAGGACGGCAAGGGAGGAGAAGAGGACGAAGAGGACGAAAGGGTGGCAGTGACCGAGATTATCCAGCGGATTTAGGGTTTAGGGTTTTAAATTGGGGAAGAGACACCAACCGAACGACGTCGTTTTATGGTTTACATGCTAATTGTACTCTACGGCGAGCCACATCAACGTCAAAAATTAATAAAAAAAATGTCGCGTCGAATTTCCGATCAATAGGATCGTAGTTGACACTAAAATGATCGTTTTTCAAAATTTTTGGCAATTCGATGAAAATTTTTAGTACCAAAGTGAGCGCCGTACACAACTTATGGCACTAATAGTGTACTTCTTCCCTCGAGACCTTGTACATGTTAAGCCGTCATTCTCACCTCATGTAAATTTTCAGCTTAATTACATCTTCGATGCCTCCAAAAGAGTCTCCTGGTCATTCCTTTGCTTCTGTAACCTTTGCAAGAGGCTATGAACGGCATCTCAGCTGTAGTCCCATGTATCCTACACGTAACCATGAACTCGAGAATCTAAGCACTTAGGAATACATTTCACCTCCATGCCGATGCACTGATCATGGAAGGTCGAGGCGCGTTGCTCCCGACACGTCAAATCCCTCCTTGCAGATATGATGCAGAGATGGCCATTACGCTCCAATCTCGTTCATTTTCAATATGGTCGTGTCTAGACACGCAATATCTCATGGCATTGGTAAGGATCAGCTGCCAAGGCCGGTGTCACATGTCGGAACCAGCCATGTCCATTTCACGGATCTTGACAAGATAACAAATCTCTAAAACTCAGCTGGATCACAATATTTAGAAAGAGAGCCTTCATCCGTAGAACAGCTCGGATCTAGAAGAGAGACCTAAACACGTTCATCAACACTTGTAGCACCAACTTAATTAGTGGCTTCAACCTCTCCTTCGCTCTTTGTGAATAATCCTGTAGATTGTATTGACATCTTGGCAAGTAAGAAGGGACAATCACCTTAGGGAAATCGAAGTGTTCAAGCAAATCATCAAAATTATCCACCCTAAAGGGTATCTTTGTGACTTGTGAGTTGTGGTGCTCATCCACATCCCTGCTATCACAGATCACTAATGTGACCGAACAGGATGAAGCAGGGATATGGAGCAACGGAGCAGATATCATTGCCTTCGAGATCACATGTATTGGGACAATACTATAAATTCAACTTGAAGGAAGCAAGAGTCGCGTAAGAGGCTAAATTCATTCTCATCTAACAAAATCAAAACTGATTCGAGTCAAAAGAAAACCAAAGTAAATCCATGGAGTAACTAAAATTTTTACACTCAAAAAGACGAATAACATCCATCCAAAGGTTTCTATTACAGGAAGAATAGCATTCCCGTTCATACCCAACTGTCCTGGAAGGTCACAACAACTTCAAGCATGAAGTATATCAACCTGAAGTATATGCGGTGGCAAAACCTTATTTCCCACCAAGGGAAGGGAACTGGCCAGGATCCTCGATCGAAGGAGCAGAGACATCTCTAGCATAGCCGCCACCACCACCACCATAACCACCTCTGGCACCACGGCCGCGTCCTCGCCCACGACCACCCGGGTTGTAGTATCTCTCCCCTTCAGCAGGCTTCAGAAACTCATTTATGCTGACAGACTACAGACGAAAGAATGCATGGACGTGAGGAGACACCAATTATGAAGCAAAGCCCGCACAACATTCAATTCTTATGTGGAGACATGAATACATGAAAAGGAGGCATCTTCAATTAGATATCTAAGAACATGAAGTAAACTCAGATCTCTAAAGCAAACCTTCTTGGCTTTCTCTTCTTTCTCAGCAGCCTCTTTGCGTTTGTCCTTCTCAGATCCCTACAACCAAAAAACAAAAAAAAACAAAAAGCTTGGTTAGCATGATGTTTCTCAGCAAACATTAATGAAAATATGAAAACAAAAACAACTAACAATTATTCTCACCAGCTTGATAAAGATGTCATTGTTGTCCTTCTTCTTGTTAGAAAGTTGTTGCATGGACTTCAAATCTTTGTCCAGCTCTACTTTCCTTTCCTCAGTCTTCAGTGCAAGCAATGACTTCCTGTTCTCTTCAAAGACCTTCTGATACTCTTCTAATGTCATCTCCTAAATAAGTTGGAAAAATACATGTCAAATAGGTCAAAACATTAAAGGCTGTTGACAACAATCTTATAACACAAATCCAAAGGGTGGCTGATCAGACAGACTGGGATAGAACTCTTTTCCAACAAAACTTGAATAAACAATCTTTTTCAGTCTGTCTGGCCAATAATGTTACTTCGACCAACAAAGTAACAAATGCAGCTTCCTATCCTCCTTCCCACAAGCTAAGCAAACATTCCCTACAACTTAAAAAAGAAACCTTATCAATTATCCTCAGGTAGATTGGTAGATAGACTTGTTTACAGCAATAGAAAACAGTATCTTCAATCCCCGGCCAAAGCACAATGGGGTATTGCAATTCTAAACATCTCAATAACCTATACCCCAACAGTATCAATCAATCTTCAAGTGACTTGAAGAATTCCTCTTCTAAGTGCATGCCAGGAGTTCTTGTGGCAT
The DNA here is from genome assembly GCA_014182375.1 of Eucalyptus virginea. Lineage (NCBI taxonomy): Eukaryota > Viridiplantae > Streptophyta > Magnoliopsida > Myrtales > Myrtaceae > Eucalyptus > Eucalyptus virginea. The sequence continues at coordinate 26,837,989 of CM024517.1, read as the reverse complement.
GCCAGCATATATATTTCATCTCAAGACAGAAGAAAGAAAGGTGGAAAACTATAAACTGCTCCTGCTCATCCATCCCCAGAATCATCCTGACATTTTTGCTTCTCCATGAGCATCAGATAAAAAAAGAAAATTACAAGCCGCAAGGGAGGTGGTCGGAGCACTTGCAACAATTCTGCTTCTTTAGAAAGTAGCCACAGCTAAGATCAAAACTTTGATTGACTGGGTGGAAATGGAGAGAAACTAAGGGAAGTTAAGCCTAGAGAAGTACTTCCCTTATTCAGGTAGTACTACTGCCCAGCTTTTTCCTTCCACTATTGCTATAGTAATTGCTGCTCTTGAGCTTTTCAGCCATTTAATTTTGGCTTACTATGCATTCTCAAGTATTCTCGATACACAGATAGAAACACTCCGAACAACAAAGTCAAACAATTAACCCACCCCAAATGAATAAAATATGCATTTGGCCAAATCAAGCTTCTCTCCACAGATTGAGCATGGTCTTGAAAATAGGAATGGCTTTTGAAAACTACTTGATCATAAGAAAAGGGTTGGACCATGATACTGTCACAGAATACAGGGTGCGGCCCAGAAGAGGACAACTGATCCATAAAGATGATCCATGAACACACGATAGATTTACCTTATCTTCAGGCTCTTTCTCTTCTGGTTCATTCACAGGTTTCTCCTTGCTAGCATCTGCACCATCCTCACCAGCCAACTGCTTCTCAGAACCCCCAGTTTTCTCAACTTCAGTGACAGGTTCTTCAGTCTCTCTGAGCATTGCAAAAATAACAATATCAATAGATCAAAAGAATCGCCCAAAGGAAAAAAATAATAATAATAGTTAGATATCAAAAGTTAGCAAACAAAGTGCATACGGAGCAATTTCATCAGTTGGAGCTCCCCAGTTTCCACGACCAGCTCCATCTCGTTTAGTCTCATTTCTGAAGCAATTATTTTGGATCAGCATTAATAGCACAACTTTGGGCATGTATATGGGTTGTCCATTTGCATGTATGTGTGCATAACATGGGAGGGCGCATAATTGAGTGTGTGATTAACTTCTTGGATGCATTGGAAAGGCGCATTCTTGTGCGTGTGTGCATGTGTGTGTGTGAGAGAGAAAGAGAGAAAGACTAAAATTGCCAAGATGTAACATTCTTGTCTACAATACCGACCCTCGTCCAGTGCCACTGCGGCGATCAAACACTCTCCTTGGACGCTCCCCCTCACCAGCTTCTCCATTGTTATAACCACCAGGGCGACCTCCACGGAAAAAGCCACGACCACCCCTTTCGGATGGTTTTCCAGAATCTCCTTCCTCCGAGGGTCTATTATAACCACCAGAAAAACCATTATTGCCAGCTGGTCCATCGTAGTTCCCTGAATCTTGGTCATAGCCACGACCGCCTCCACGGCCACGGCCGTAACCACGACCCCCTCCACGACCACGTCCGCGCCCACCAGTGTCGCTCCTTGCTTCCTTCACTGTTACAGAATATCATCATATAGTTCGTCAATTTCCAAATATAGTTCTCAGGAAAAACTATCACCAACTTAAAAGAGAAAGGCAAAGACAGGTTTACAAGCACCAGAACAATCAAGCAAAAGTTCCGATACTTTTCACCATCCCAGCTGTAAGCCAAGTCAGACAGAAAATTAAATATTAACTTAAGTAAATGGTATTTGAAGCACGAAACTAAATGGGAAAAAAAGACAAGTTTTCTAAGCTTTATTTTTGTTCGTTGATCTCGCCCAAATGCAACATCAAACGGCTGGTCAAAAACTGGTCCGCTTAAGTACAAGAAGCTCGTACTTTAGCGCTGACAGTCAGCAATTTCAAGTCAAGGTACTCAGCACACATCTAAATTACCAATTGCAACTATGGCTTAAAAGGCAAGAATGACCGCAAAGCGCAATACTTACAAGCCAGCGCATTGAAGCTAAACAATAATCAATACAGCAAAAATTTACCTGAAACGACCTTGCGCTGCAGCTTTCTCGCTCACAGAGTCAACCCATGTTTACCAAGAAATCACAACAGAATCAATCCGAAATTTCCCCAAATTTCTCATTTGTGGCAACAATCTTCTCAAATCGCTATCTAAATACACGCTTTCTTCATTTCAATGTCTCATAGTTACAGCAAAAGGATTGAAATTTTCACTCCTCAAGTGAAAAGACGGATGACAAATATCGAGATTCCACACCGCTAAGAGCAACAAAATCAACGCCAGAACCCGAAACGGAGCCGCGGCAGAGCTCACTCACCAGCTTGAGCAGGGGGGAGCGGCTTGGAGGGCAGCTTGGCGGCCGGCTTCGACGGCGGGGCGGCGGCCTGGGCCGGGCCCTTCTTCGGCTTCTCGGCCGGCTTGGCGGCGGCGGCGAGGAGCTGGCTGGGGTCCTCATTGTCGTCGTCGCCGAGGATGTCGAAAGGGTTCGCGGTCGCCATCTCTCTCTCTCTCTCTCTCTCTCTTACCTCAAGGAGCTCTCGCCTTCCTCTCGGACCTCGACCGCCGGCGCAACCAGACAGCAACCGCGAAACCCTAGAGCCCGCCGCAAGCCATGGCGGAGCTTCGCTTTAACTTTAGGGACGGGCCGAAGCTCGAGAGAGGAAGGAAGAGGGAGATGGCGGGGGGGCGGAAATGCGGGTGCTCGCGAGCGGAAGCGAACGACTGTAAACCCTAAGGAAGGCGGCCGAGCAAGAAAGCAACCAGCGAGGAGGCACGGCTCTTATAAAAACCCTAGCAGGGGGAATGCGCGGCCGCGGGCGGGTCCATCGTAACGAGGACGCGAGCGCTCCTCTGATTGGTCGGATGTTTTTCCAATGCCCTGTCGCCGTTAACTCGAAGTCGGTTGGATGGGCCGAACGAGGAATCAACGGAGGGAATTTTATTTTTTTTCTTTCATGATGACTTCGAAAAATGGTTGCCTTGATTATCTAAAAAAAAATTAATTTCCGCGTTCAAAGAGATTTGGTAAGTGTGAAATAAATAAAAATACAGACGTTAGGAAAATTTACCTCTTTCAACAGCTCGAATGACTAAGATCTTGTCTGTACAAACTTTTTACTTTTTTTATTAAAACAAATCTTGTGATAGATCCGTTACTTTATCTTAACACTCAATGCTCGGAACTTTCGCAATATACATAAATTTTGGTACATAAGTTCACGCGCGATTTTTTCGTAATTTTTTAAGAAATAGTATTCACTTTTTTATTTCATTAATGAGAACATACGTAATTCATTAACAATTTGATAAGGACTTCTAGCTGCGCAGCTCGACCGTATTAAGGGAAAAAGAAGAGAGAGAGAGAGAGAGAGCTCTGACGTTGTAAGAGCTATAAAGGCCTCTTGCTTCAGAGGGAATCTTTCTTGGCCCATCGTGGGCGGCACTACCAGGAACCTTTGCGGCCACGCTATTACCAATTTCCTCAATTTTCCACGCGCACGGAACAACTCAATTTCGTTTTATTTACAGCGGGCTAAATTTATACAGTAATTTTCGCGTAATTTGGTCTTTTGTGTGAAAAAGTGTGCTACATCTTGATACGTTTGCATTGTAATTTTTAACCGTAAGCCTTGATATGATGCCGTTTTTCATAATTTGGTCTTTGTCCATTTTGGTTGAATCGCTAGCAAGACAACACAGTCATCGTCGGCCGTCTCACGCGACATATAATCACGTCGGCAAGTTCCCGACAAAAGATGGTCGGCATAATTATATTGGAATTTCACATAAATTTAAAGATTAAATTAGTAAAATTAAAAAATTAATGACTGAAATAACACCCGTAAAGTGAATGTATGATTGATTGGACAATTTTCTCCTTAAACAATTGATGATGATGTTGTACCAACACAACAGAATGTGAACCACCCCTAACAAATCAAGCGCTTTATATCCTATGCGCAGGAGTAGTAATTTTAAGAAGCAGTCTGCATGCTCTTTGGGTTCTTCTCGTATGTATGCATGTGAATTGATTGAGGCAAAATCAACACAAAAGCAACAAAAGTAGATGTTACTCTACATAGACGTAGCGCCTGCCATTGACAGGGGGCGTAACTCTCACGTCAAGACTAGTTCCCCTTCGCATGCGTTGCGAGCTTGCCGGATTCGAGATGGATCCTGGTGATTTTTGTCGGAGATATTGTTACTCCTGTTGATATGACAATGACATCTTTGGCACCGATTGATTTGATATGATTCCCTTGATTGATACTGCATATCGTGGAATCGTTTTTTTCTTTTCTTCTATATATTCTTGCCAGGACTATTTAGGCTATATGTACTACCAATAGGGTTGTACACATACATGTTTGATACGAGAAAGGAATACATCTCTATGCCGGTTTTAATTTGTGACATGGTATCATAGCCTCTCAATTTAAACTAGCTTTTGCGCACCATTTTTTACCCTGCAAGCAAAATGCCCAAAAATCATAACGTCGATTTTGGCTAGGGGTAGAATTGCCCGAAATTGGAATCGGATTGGACTGGCCTAGAATCTATAGTTCCCATGGCGACCGGTTTGGTTCTTGGTTCAAATTTGGTGAAACTAGTGAGTACCATTCTGATTGTCGATTCTAAAAGTGGAACTATCCACTTACTCATCCGAGCTGAATTAGTGTATACACACATATATATTTAAAAAAAGAAATTCCATCTCAATTACTCAATTACTTTGTAGTTTTTTGGCTAAATACATATATATTTGTAGTTATTTGATATTATTAATTAATTTTATCTCTTGGATGCGTGATGGGATTAACATCCTACTTGTTTTTTTTTTTTTTGTTCTAATAATGTATTTACTTGCTTTCTCGGCAAAAACAGAATAAACAAAATGAAGAGGAAGAAGAGAATCGATTGGTAAATGTCCATAAACGTTGCAATGCTCTAATGTCATGTGTGAAATTGAGAGCCAACAACTCATTTTAAGAGCATAAATAGAAACTAGATATACTATGATATTAATTGATAAATTCAATTTAAAGAGATTAAGAACTAGTTTCATAGATCCATTAGGGAACTGGCCTATAATTTAATTGGTTATGGGATGGATCCATAAGACCAATAGGCAGTTCTTGAAATTAGGAACCGTCCACTTGAACCATGCTCACACTAAAATTCAATAATTGCCTATCTAAACCATGCTCATTCCTAATTTTAGCGCATCACATAGCCCCAATGACCCACCTTCGGATGCACGCATTGATTTACCCAGCGCGACCAAAGAGAACAAGGGCGGCCAAATCAGGCTCGACAAGGGCAACCTTTCCCGGGGCCAGCTCCAGTTCAGGCCCATTCAGGGCAGCTTTTCTCGGGTCCGTTCGTCCATTGTTTTCCCATTCAAGTTCAGCCCACACAGGACCAGGCAAATCTATCAAGGTCAGCCCAAGGAATTTCTGTGGAGAATTGTGGGCCAGGAGGAGGCCCACATCTCGGTACTGAGCCCAATCCGGTTCCTGAACTGGGTTGGCAATTTCCGAACCAAACCAATTCGGGTCCACCGGGTTTTGAGGCAAACCCGACTCCAGTTGTACAATAAATAAGGTTGTACCCATACATATTTGATATGAGAAAGTAATACATTTTTCCACCCTTTTCTTCCTCCGTCTAGCTTTCCATCGGTTTTCATTTGTGACGATTTTCAATGGGGAATATGAATATGAATTGGAGATTTGCTAGGCAAGCCGTGCGAAGATGTCGATGCATAATATTTCATTCATTTTTTTCCATATTAAGATCACAGATTATGATGTTTAGGTCATTTGAACATCTGGACATCAAATTCGAAAAGTTGGGTTCTGTAAATAACGTAGATTGACGACAATACGAAACTCCCTCTGAAAAATTGGCTGGATCCTCGGAGGCAGATGGCAATAGCGACGGGACATGCGACACCGACGGTCCGGGGTAACTACCATTTCAACGACCGAGAACTTGTCAACCGTTAGGAATCCCAAAAAAATGACCTTTTAAAGAACTTGTCCAACTTCACCGTCTGTTTACCCTTTTGCCCCGTCGGTGCGGAACTGTGCGACTTTTCAAGGTTGAAGTCAACACAACATCGTCAGCGGCGCATCAATTCGAACTTCTGCTCGTTCGCCAAGCGATCCTCGCCGCCTCGCGTGTCGGCGTTTGCAAGACCCGGTTGTCAGTTGCCCCTGCTGTTTCAGGCGCTTGACCAAAGAGAAGCACACCCAGCACGACACTCAAACGTAAGGCGAGACGAGGTCTCAAATTCTTCCTAAGTGAACTTCACGGCAGATTTCGATACTACAGGAGAACGTTCATGCGCAGAGAATGATCTCATCGATTAGGGAATCATCTATGCATATTAATGACGTACATAGTAAAAGTTTCGCGGTTGTTCTTTGTTTAGAAAACACGAGTAATGTCTGAAACTTAAGAAGGCAACTTTGTTAAGATGGGCTAGGCAAGCAGCTAGCCATGTTGGGAGGTCTAATTTGCCCCCTTTCTACATTCAAAGTTAAGGCATTGGCCTTGCTCGTGTACAGCTTCTTCACGTTAGTTCTTTGTTCGTTTAGCAACTTCACTAGACTACGCTTCGCGTTCGCTCTGAAGGGGCAATTCGAGGCCATGAACCCGTCCACGAGGTGGAGGTACGCCTCCAGGTCGTGGCAGCACGCGACGTCGACGTTCGGCTTCAGGTACGGCGACTTCCTCGTGTCGAGGCGCAGCTCTGTCCCTGCGTGCGAGTAGGAGTCCCACGGCATCTGCCCGTTTTCGAGCATGCCGTCGACCGTCTCTTTCAATTTGCGTTCTAGATCGTCGCTCAGGAACATACCGGGCACTCTGGTGATCACGTCCTGATCGTTCACGATCCTCAAGACCTTGACATTCTTTGAACGGATTCGGTCCGCGAAAGCGCTGTTCCCGACCCGAGGTCCTCCGAAAGAGAACACCGCGAGCGACGGCAGCTCTGCCACGCGTGTTGTTAGCTCGTCGGCCACTAGTAATGCTAGCGCCGCGCCGAGGCTGTGACCGGTGATGGTGATGCTGAGGGTCTCGCCCTTGTAGAGTTCCATGAGCCGTTGGACTTCCTCAACGACCGACTCCGCCAAGCTCGGCACGTGAGCTCCAGGAGTCTTGAACAAGCTCATGAACCCAGATCCGACCTTGGATTTCGGATCTTCGGTACTCGATATCGGCGCTAGCTTAGTCCGAAAGTTCTCCGCCCACTCGAGGCACGTCGCGGTCCCCCGCAGGGCGATCACGACGTCTCTCCGGCCCATCCGCTGTATCTCCCTCTTGTCGTCGCACACCGCAACGTAACCGACCCAGCTCGACCGCTGCGTCAACCAGCCGAGGTCCGGGGCCACGTCGTCCACCCACTTGGGGAGCCCGACCGCCGAAGTGGCGTACAGGCTCTTCGTCACCTTATAAGACTTATCCGGCAGCGCCACGTGGTGGGGCATCGGCGCCTCCTCCGTCGGCATGGCGGGGTTCGAATTGAACGCCTGGTAGGCCGCCTGTACCAGCTCACCGTACCGGATCATCTCCCGCCGGAGGTTCTCGTCGAGCGGATCGAGCAGGCCCCCCCAGTCGTCGCAGCCGTGGTACTGCCGCCACCGGCTCCCGAGGCCGTTCCTCGGGGAATACTCCGGGTTCTTAGACAGGAGCCGCCGGAGCCGGCCGAGGCGGCGCGGGGACATCTCCTCCGCGGCCGCTTTTATTTCGGGCCAGATTCGACTCAAGTTCAAGCGCTGCAACAGTCCCCTGCCCCTTTTCTCCGACGACGAAGACGACGACGACGTGCCGAACCCAAAATCCGGCTCGGAAGCTGGCTTTTGCTGCCCTTGCTGGAGCGACAGGGCCGGCGGGGATTCCTTCTGGAGGACGCGGTCGAGGTTGGCGAGCTGTTTCCGAGCCGACTCGGTGGAGGTGATGGGTCTGGCGGCGGCGGCGGCTGCCGAAGATGCCGAAGGGTTTAGCGATGAGAGGCGGCGCTTGAAGCTGGCTCCGCCGCACGCAGTCTGAAACATGTGAAGATTGATAGCGCCGATCGCCATTGAAATGTCTGCACGAGCTCCAGAGATAGAGAAAGAGAGTTGAAACCGAGTGGCTTGGCCGGGACGAAGTAGCGTATATATAGTCGAAGATGTAAACTCTTTACCCTGGCTTTTGGCCCGTAATTACGATTCGTACCCGCTCGTATGGCGGGCGGCGTACGCGGTTTGCGAACCGCGATTCGGTTGAGGAGGGGCAAAAAGGGAACGTTGGCCACTTCGAGGAAGGATCCGCCCGGCGGGCGTTGACCAAAAGTCGAGAGAGCGCAGTCCGCGGCTCGATGTTGATTTGACGGAAATGCCCCCCGGCGAAAGGGCTCGGGGGATGACGTGGCGACAGGTCAGCGCGGCACGCTGTGACGCTGGCCGCGGCTTAACATGATTTGACGGAAATGCCCCCCCTCCCCCCAGCGGAGGAGATGTCAGGAGATGACGTGGCACCTACAGTCCTTTTCCTCCTCTTGGGCCCCAGCGACTTTTAGTTGGCAGTTGGGGTAGGTCGTGCAAAGTGAAACGCTTAAAAGTTATTTTCTTTTCGATTTCCAATTTTTTTTAATCTACGTGGACCTTTCGCGGTTAGGACTTGGCGTTTTCGATCTCATTCGATCATCTAACGTTGATTTTGACGTAGAATGTGTACACGTCTATAAAATTCAAGAATCCTCAGCAAGTAATCTGCTTGACCGTGTATCAGACCAAAAAAAAAAAAAATCTGCTTGACCATGTATTTTAGAATTAACATACAAGTTGAAATACGGTCGATCGTTAGTTTAGACATACAAATACATACTATCATAGAGTAATACAAAATATATAACAAGATATGTTCTTTTGATTCATTGGACCGGCGAATTAAACGTAATGATTGGCACACACCTAATGAGCAAATTAAGAACTTGATTTATGCTCGAATTACTTGATTGATCTCGATCAACATTTCATCCCATGGTCTTTGTTTTACAAGATCGGTCTAAGTTTGATCGGTTCAATATTAAGCAATATTCAATCGCCCAAGGCCTCTGAGGGTGCACACGTTCCACGACCGTGTGCTGATGAGTGTTTGGATCAAACTGGTTGACGTATGCTTTAACAATCAATATGTCAAACATCGCATGTCCTTCAAAGTCCATGGCACTACTATTCCTAATCACCGACACACCAAGTTACACGAGCAGTTCCTTTTTCTCCTAAAGCTCGGAAGGGGAAAAATCAAGCTACAAAGTCATGGAATTTGAACGAGTTTCGTCAACAACAGTTTGCTACGACGACATTGGCCTTTTTTCCGACGTCTCCCATGTTCTCCACCACAGAAATCTGAACCGATCCACTGACCAACTGTGTTCACATAATCTCGTCTTGCTCCCGAGAGAACCCTGGAATAAGACTCCGAGGAACTTGTCGACCCAGAAGCGGGAATTCAACCAGGAAAAAGTCAGCCAATTCGATTTCAACTATGACGTTGGCAGTGAGCAAAAGGAGGCGGTCGTGTCTACCTCGGCATCATCTCGTCGTCGTAATTGGACGGCGAAAACAGGCGAAATAGAGGACCGCAAAGAAGTAACGCTATCGACCGAAACCCTAAAAACGAATAGACGAGTGAGCAAGACCGGGAAGACAACGGTCTACCCTAGCTTTCCGGTCGTGTCTGGGTGCTGTGCGAGTCTCAGAAAGTGCCCTTTAACCAGAGATCGTTGCGGCAACGTGCTGCCCCGGCTTGAGACAAATCGGGGTCAGTTGCATGGGGGGCTAAAGTGAAGTCCACCTCCTCCTCCTCAGATGCGCCCTGCATGGTATCCTTCGCTCGGAGATTCGCGCTGTTTCGTTTTTTTCCTCGTGCGTTCGCTGTATTACGGTCCCCACGACATCGATCTAAGCCAAAAACACGTAGATACTCCACTATGTGTGAGAGATAAGGTCGCTTGTGCTTGGCTCCACCAGCTTCGAGTGCATCACTTTGATGATAAAGAAAGAACGTGAATCGCGATGTGGGGCAAGAGGGAATTAAGAAAGATTAAGATGTACCCGCGTGGAAAATATATTACAGATTTTAGAATATAGAATGCAGCGAGCACAAACACGTTTGGGCTCTTTTTCATTTTTTGATAGTTCGTTTCTGGTTTCGCGATTGGTCCCATAGCGCGTGCATTGGACGGAGATGAAGGCCTCGCCATGTGCATCACGTTGGAAAAGGCAACGCTGCTCCGGCTTAGGTGAAGAAGCGTGACGCGTTGTCGTTCTTTCTCCTGTTCTTGTTTTCTTCTCCCTTTAGCATGTTATCGATTGGGACAGGATCGTTTTGCGTATCCGCTCGCTCGGCTGTCGCATCTCTCTAATAGTCCTTCGTGATCTCGAGCTTTAGTGATTGATTTCTCTCTTGTTTTTTTCCTTTTGTTTGAATTGCGAGATGCGGAGAATATTGCGTTTTAGGGACAGATTGAATGCTCAAGAAGCTAAACGGAGAACGAGTGGAAATGCAGTGAGAGGAGGGATGCTTGAGGTCCCGGAGAAGTTGGCGGATGAGCGGCTCGAGTCGGCATTGGATCGAGACGTTCGAACGAGATTATCTTCCCGTGAATTAGTGAAGTACTTCGGTTTCCACTTTGCGTCTTATTTTAGATGGATTTGGTGTCAAGAGCTCAATAAGCTATTGCACCTCCTATTGTTTTTCAAAGACCTAAGAACTGGTGGATGTTACGTAAGCAGTGATTCTCAGTACATGCAGATTTCAATTTACATCTTTAATTTCTCCAAAGGGTCTCTTGGTCATTCCTCTATTTCCGTAACCTTCGCGAGTGGTTACGAACAGCATCTCGGTCATTGTCCCATGTATTATTTTATACGTGATCAATGTTGAATTAATATCTGAAGTTTGAACCGTGTTGGAGACCCGATCGGAGGATGTAGACAAATCCGTGTTAGATGAGACGTAAGGGAGAGAGTCATAATTTGATGAGACAAGTGATAATCTTGGGTATACTGGGCCGGCTGATTCAGATAAAGAAGTGAACTTAAATAAGGAAAGTTCCCGCTGACATGTGACTCAAGTGTATATATATAATAGTGGGACAAAAGGTTTGTGAGGGAAAAGAAGAATAAAATGATGTGGGCACGTCTATCCGAGCCCACTTAGATGAGTTTAACAAGTTCATGATAAAATTAAAAAAATATCAATAAAGCCTTGAGAAACAAGATATGGTGTTGTTGGCATCTCTACCAAATTATTTTAGAAGAGGCAAAGTTTGCCTTCTTATCTAAGAAGCGACAAAAGAAGTTACGAGAAGATAACGCAAAGGGCAAATACCATGAAAAACCTCAAATTAATACATCTATGACAAATATAGCCCAAACAAGTTTTTTGACTACTAAAAACTTTAAATTAGTACATATGTAACAAATTTATCCCGAATTAATTTTTTGATCGCAAAAAACCCAAAGTGTAAATTTACCTCAAATTAAGTTTTTGACCGCAAAAAATCCTAAATAGGTATACTTGTTATAAATTTACCCAAAACTAATTTTTTTGTCTACAAAAAATCCCAAAATGATACATTTATGATAAATATATCATCCGCTAAATTGGATTAATACCACGAAAAATCATAAAAACCGATACACATATAACAAACAAAAGATAAAACTCCAAATTGGTATACTTGTTATCCACCACGTGTCATCTAACTTGGGAATTTGACAATAAAATTTAACAGAAACTTACAAAGAATAAATTTGTTACACATGTACCGATTTATAGATTTTGATGATCAAAAAATTAATTTTGAGTAAATTTATTACATGTATATTGGTTTAGGGTTTTTCAGGATTAAAAAATTAGTTCGAGATAAATTTGTCACATGTGTATCAATTTTGGATTTTTCATGATCAAAAAATTAATTTAGAGTAAATTTATTACAAGTGTATGAATATTAACTCTAATGCAAGATTTGTTTATCCGAGATAAAGATGAACGAAGAGAGTCTGGAGGTAGCACATAAAAGAGTTGTTCTAAATCAAAGTCTAATATTTGAAATCACCTATGTTATCACTATGATGGGTAGCGCACTAGAGAGATTGTCCAATGTACTAGGGTAAATGAGTTAAGGTGGAGTTTGCAGGTGAAGATAATATTGTTACCGCAACACATAATAACTCTAGTGATATCGTTGTTGTGTTAGCAATTACCATTAGTTCATCAGGTGACTATTGGGTGCTTGACTCGAGATGTTGTCATCACGTGACCTCTCATAGACACTACTTATCATTGCACGGAGGGCAACAAGGTGTTTATGGAAGACGGTGCTACTTATGAAGTAGTATGGATTAGAATAGCTCACATTAAGATGCATGATGGAGTGGTGCGAATATCAACAAATGCAAGGCATGTACCAGAGTTGAGAAAGAATCTTATCTCGTTGAGTGCTCTTCACAAGTTTGGATATTGAATCTATATTTAAGGTGGAGGAGTTCTCTTGATGTGTGCTTACTATGATGCAGGGGAAGATAGACTATGGATTGTAATTCTTCTAGGGAAAGATAATGATTGGCTTGTTTGCTAGATTCTTTCATACTTCTAGTCAGGACAAAACACAAGTGTGGCAATAAGACTTGGACACATGAATGTGAGGGAGATGATTGTTTTGAGTCAGAGGGGTTTATTAAGAGACCATAAAATTAGGAAGCTTAACTTCTGTGAACACTGCGATATGTTTAGTCAGCAAAGAGTGAAGTTTAGCATGGAAGTTCACCGGACCTTGGAGATCATAGGCTGCATATATCTAGACTTATGGGGGCCCTCTCAAGTTTTGTTTGAGAAAGTGCCAGGTATGTGTCGTCCTTTGTTGATGACTTTTTGAAGGAAGTCTGGATTTGTCTTCTTAAACACAAGAGCAAGGTGTTTGGTTGGTTCAAGTCATGCAAGACAATGATTTAAAGGCAAATAGGAAGAAAAACCATAAGTTTGAGAACAGATAAAGAGTTGCATTTTGTTTTAAGGAGCTTAGCTCGATTTTGCATAGAGGAAGACATAGTGAAACATCGCACTGTTGTTAACGCACCACGACTTAATGGAGTTGCCTAACTGATCAACATAATTATATTGGAGATGTCTTACTCTTTACTTTTAAATATTGGATTAGATGAAGATTTATAGGATTGAGTAGTGAATACAATTGTATGTAGATATTGAAATAAATAGTTTCAGCATAGTAAAGACAACTTTGGGTATGGAGATGCAAAGAGAGTATTGGAATATTGCGAGTGACTCGAGAGTTACATTGGAAAATTTCAAAGCCCTTCAATGTGCGGTTGAAAAATTTTGTGAGTACCCTACTTGCTATGTATCATGAATTGTCTAGTCTATCACCATGTACTTGGATGAAGGTGGAACATTTGTCCTTGGCTTCACATATTAGTGTTTTTGGCTATTTGAGTTATACCGTGGATAGTATTAAATAAAAGTCAGAGATATCACTGGAGAATTGATGATCGAAATTTCTACGTTAGAATTAGCATGTTGGAATAGGATGTGACTGCAAAGAAACTTCATTCCTCTAGATAATTTCAACCTTGCTTGGGTTTCACAGACATTTGTCATGGTTGAGTTTCCATTGAGGCGTTGGGAGAGCTGGCATAGATAATGAGCATTATGACTTGCCTTTAACGTTGAACCAATGTGGAAATTATTAAATTAATGCCTCAAGTTTAAGCCGTGTATGAGACTTGACCAAATTAAAGGATGTAAACCGATCTGTGTTAGATGAGGCATAAGGGAAAGAGTCTTAATCGGACTTCAATTTTTCTTGACTTCCTTTCAAATGATAATCTTGGATTTACTTGGGTGGTAGATTTTTAAATAAAGAAACGACTTTAAATAAGAAAAGTTGTTGCTCACTTGTAACTTGATAGTTTGACCGATCACTAATTGAGCTGCTTATGAAGGAAGCTTCAAATAGTGATTTGTGCAAATGACTCTACACCCAAATTGTGTTGTTTTCTTTGTGGAAACGTAAGTGTTTCAAGCAATGAGATGATTATTTGTAAAGCAAAACACTGGGTTAAGGTGTAATGTAGGTATAAGAGACACTTGAGCGTGTGAGTGACTCTAGAATTCTTCGATTGATTAGTGAATTATTTGCTGCTAGCTTTCCTTATGATGTATGTATCAACACTCGGGTCAAATTACGTAAATTTCTGGTGTTCTTAATGTTCATCGTTTATTTCTCTAATGATTATGCATTGATTTAATTGCAAGGTCCATTGGCATTTCTGCATTGTATTACAACAACCGTGATGAAACTTCCTTCATACTTTGGTCAATGACAGTTGAAGACAGAAAAATAATTTATTCATTATGCATACTTTAGAGACATGGCTGACACATTATATCCCTCTCTCAAGAATGGCAATGCATGATAAATTCTTGGAATGTTTGATTTGCAATTAATATGTGTATCTACAATCATTCTAACTATAGTAGATGAATTGCATCCCAAAATAAGCATACCACTTTATTTTTTATTCGAAAAGCATACTATTTTTGAAGTTGCAGTCTAAAACACTAGACATCATAAAAATTCCATTATAAGTTCTCTTTTACTTACTCATAACTAAAAACAACATGTTGGACCACATTTATTCAGGTGTGTGTTGATGATTGGGTCGAAAGACTTGTCCATAATTCTTGTTGCTATCGACATTCTAGAATTACTTTTTTGCAACCTTGAGTAATACTTTCGCTTCATTAGAAACCATATCATTATTTAGAATCAAACTCATGCGAATCCTTCCTCTGTGGAATGCTTTATCTCAATCAATCGCTCCATTTCTTCAATCAATCTTCAATACGACCATTATCGGTCATATCTCTAAACTAAATTGCCAAACTATAGCATTCAATCACACCTTCTTGCATGTGTTGCCATATATTATCTCTCACCTTTATGCCCATACATTGATTGTGGAACATTAAGGGGCACTTCTCATAGTGTCATCATCAAATATTTGTACATTTCTTTTTCTAACTCCGTATTACACTCTCCATTAACCTACAAACTTTGGCTCCTTTACTAAATTACCTGAGGAACAAACTCAAATACAGTAAGATCACAAACACATTTGATTTGCAATTGACATGGTTTGATACCTTCTAAGTTGACCAAGATAGAAATTCATTGAATGAAAAAAGACAAAAGATTAGGACATTATTTTAGATTTGATATTTTTAAGAACTAAATATTTCTCATATGCATTAATTTTAAACTTCCTTAACAACTATTAGAATAATTGATGTGAACATTACTGTCAAACTACAAACCATTTTTTATATGGGACTCCTACCGGCTCTCTCGTCTGGCTTTTTCATTAGATTAGTTTATGTCGATGAATATATTACATCTATCCTTGTTGGAAGCCTGGGTGTGTTTGGATGAGCATTTAGAAAGCTCCTTCAAGCCCCAAAGCCCTTTCACCCCAAATTGAGGTGTTTGGCAACCATTCTTCAAGGAGCTTTCAACTGAAAGTCGACCCTTGGAAATGCTGAATGGTTCATTTAATGAAAATAGTAAGTTGCCTATTTTGCCCTCAAAACTTTATTGAAAAACCACTTTTGCCCATTTAGAAAAAAAAAAAAAAAAAAGGGATATGTTCAACAGAAGTCCTAAAATTTGTCAAGAAAGTGCAATTGAGTCCTAAAACTTACAAAAAGTGCAATCAAGTCCTAAAACTTGTCAAGTTGGTTCAATTTAGTCCTAAAGTTAACACCGTCAAAAAGTTAACGGAATTGCGACGTGGCGCCGACATAATATTTTAAATGAATTTTTATTATATGTATGGCTTTTTAAAATTATTTTTATTCAAAATCTTTAAAAATAAGATAAAAAATTAAAAAGGAAAAGCTAAATTTATTTAAAAAAACAAAACTATTAAAAATAAAAATAAAAAAGGCTGCCGGTGGAGCTTCCGCGGCCGCCCATTGCCGGAGGGGCCGGCGACGGCCGCCGAAGGGGACGGCGATGGTCGCCGGCCCTGGGCGGGGTGGCCGGCCCTCGCTCGAGCGAGGTCTCGTTAGCCCTGGTGAGGGCCGCCACCCCGCCAGTCGGGCGAGGATGCCCAGATCTGGGCACGCCGCCCCGCGAGGGCCGGCCAGCCTCGCGGGGGCCGGCGACCATCGGCTGGGTCGGCGATGCTCGCCCGGATCCGGGCGAGCGGGCGTCGTCCGATGAGGCCCCGTCGACGGGTCCGAGGGGGAGGAGCGCCGCAGCCTGACGAGCCGGCCAACGAGGAGGACGAGGAGGAGCTCGAGGCCGTCGCCCGCTCCACCAGCTCCGCCGACGAGGACGACGCCGCCCCGCCGACGACGACGACGAGAATGGCGAGGCCGAGGAGGAGGAGGACCATGAGGTTCGGTTGCTCGGCGCCCGGATGCGGGCGAGCATCGCCGACCCCGGGCGAGGGCCGGCGAGGCCTCGCGGGGGCCGGCGAGACCTCGCCCGCAGCGTGCCCGATCTGGGCATGCCGCGGCGAGGTCTCGCTGGCCCTCGCGAGGGGCCGGCGACCATCGCCCGCCCTGGGCGAAGACCGGCCACCCGCCCGGGCCGGCGACCGTCACCGGCCCGTCCGGCGGCCGTCGCCGGCCCCTCCGGCGATGGGTGGCGGCAAAAGCTCCACCGACACCTTTTTAATTTTTATTTTTAATAGTTTTGTTTTTTTAAATAAATTTAGCTTTTCCTTTTTAATTTTTTATCTTATTTTTAAAGATTTTGAATAAAAATAATTTAAAAAAGCCATATATATAATAAAAAAATTCATTAAAAATATTATGTCAGCGCCACGTCAGCAATTCCGTTAACTTTTTTGACGGTGTTAACTTTAGGACTGAATTGAACTAACTTGATAAGTTTTAGGACTTGATTGCACTTTTTGTATGTTTTAGGACTCAATTGCACTTTCTTGACAAATTTTAGGACTTCTGCTGAACATATCCCAAAAAAAAACCTAGATCTCGTTCTCTTCCCACCTTTCCATCACTCTCTCCCTTAGGACGATTGCTTCTCGCTCGACTGCATTCTTCGCTCGACTGCGCTTTTTTTTTGCTCGTCCTTTGTAGGTTCGTCTCTCCTCTCTCCCCCTCGCTCTCGAAGCCCGGTGAGGAAGGGGGGAGTCGGTGGTCTTGGACTGCAGCCGGCGGAGGAGCTCCTGCAGGTACTGCAAAATCGCCGAGTGGGTCTAGCGTTTCTCACGGTCCGTACGATTTCTCCTTCGTTTCTCGTGGTTTCCCCCCTATCGTTGAGTGTAATTTTTTGCTCGGGCTCCAGTGGCTCGGGACTGGAGATGCCATGCTTCGGGTTTGCCCTTTTCCAGCTTTTTCCATCTGTCGTGACGTTCATGGTCACTGGAATTGCTAATTCGTGTTTAGTCTCTAGTTCCAACATGATGCTTCATTGCGTGCGTTGGCTTACGCTGGCGATTTTTTCTTGTTTTGGGTTGTTTGTTTTTTAACGTCTTTTTGACTTGGATCGCAAGCTTGATTGTGCAGAGCCTAATCGTGGATGACTATCAAGGTTGGTGCGCAATTTCCTATTTTGAGAGTCTGGGCATCTCTAGACTGTTGATGCGCTATTACTAATCCCAACTCGTTGCTCACCGTGTGTTCGTTGAAATGGCCGAACCAAGCTAGCGTATAGTTTCATTCTATTTTTAGGTTCATTGTTTACTTGGAGTCTTATGTTTCAATGCCATGTGAGAGCTATTATGCTGGAGCAAAGATCACGTTTGCCAATCACTCGTGAAATGTACGAGTCTATTTCCACATATTTCTCTTTTCTTCATGTCCCCCTCTCTCTGATGGAAGAATTGGAGTGGGAAGTAAGATATGATTGTAATGACTATCGGGGGATTTTGGGTCTCCAGAAAAAAGGCGTTCTTTTTTCAATTTGCTGTTCATGAATGATAAATGCGAGGGATGCTGATGAGCTTTCCCTTTTTTCTTTTCCTGTCATCTTGTTGTGTTATCTTGCGTTAATGGTTTGAAGATGTTCTAGGGGACTAAAGTGAAACCATGAAAACATTATTGATGTTGTGACTGGACTTTGTGATGCGAACAGGTTATTTGTTAGACAGGGCTTGACGACACAATCCGGATCAGTACGCACATTATTTGTTCAAAAGAGAACCGTCTTTTGGGTTATTTTGCTTTTGGTATGTTTGGCTCGAGTTGGCTTGTCATCCTCTAGTTTTGGAATATTATTGGAAAAATATGACATACTTTTATGTAGTTATTGCTAGCCCGAATACTTGTAATTTGAACTCAATTGCATACATTTAAAAAAAAGCAGATACACTGCTCAAGAGGTGGAGATAAGCTCATCCAGGGTTCTGAACAGCAATCTCTTCTTCTAGAACCAAAAAGATTAGTCCCAATTCGATCTTTGTCTTTTGGGGTTTTTACATATCCAGTAGAAACCCTTACTTTGCCTCGTTTTGATTTGATACTTTTCTTGGTCTTCTCTGCTTTTGATTTGAGTTCTATTTGGTTTGTTGTCTGTAAACTTTTACTTGCTCCGTTGGTTGATGAGAAAGTGAAGAAGCATATGCTAGTAGAAGAGCTAATTACTAGTTGGGGATTTGTGATCCACGCTAAGAAGCTAGAGTAATGAGTGAAAGACAATGTTCATAGATTTGTCCAATTTGGCTGGTTTTAATTATCTTTTTTACGAAACCTTGTGACTTTTAGAGTAATGTGTGATATGTTGTAATTCAAAAGTGGCATTGGTAAATGATGTTTAGCTATTTTCAGATGCTCTTGTTCATGAAGTCTGTTTCTGTTTTTGTTTTCATGTCTGCACAACTTGTCAATTAAACATTTGCTTTTTCACTCCAAATGTTGACCCATAAGTTCAAGTTGACATCTTTTAAAGTTATTTTCTCTTAACTATTCACTTTTTACTTTAGCTTGAGGTTATGAATATCTAAAATTGAAAAAAAGCAGTTTAGTGTGGATTGCATCTGTTGTCTATTGTATTTAAACTGAAATTGCGTTTTTTTAATGTTGCATTTATTAGTAGATGGCAAGTTCATCAAAAGAAAATGCATTTTGGAGCCCTGAAGATGTTAAAACCTTTTGTAAGTTGTGCGTTGAATAAATTGACAATGGCAATCGTCCTACAAACAACAAAAGGAATGGATGGACGGTTATAATGAAGAAATTTGAGGATCTAAGGGGCAAAAAGTATGATAAATGTCAAATGAAGAGTAAGTGGGATAATCTTGAAGAAAATTGAAAAATATGAAGGACATTGATCCTAAAGGAAACTGGATTAGAATGGGATCAAAAAAAAAAAAAAATACCATTGATGCAAGTGATGAATGGTGGGAGAGAAAAATTTAGGTTTTTTCCCTTCTTTTATTACCTTTTTTTTTTTTTTTTTTTTTTTAAAGTTCATCGTTTTTCTATAATACTCACGAAAATATTTATTACAATAGGAAAATCCTAAGGTTAGAGCTTTTAGAATGAAAGGCATACATCCGGATCTTCAAGTTTTATTGAATAGAATATTTGGAGATACTGTTGTCACTGGAAGCATCAAGGCTTATGTATTGATGAGGATGTTGTGGCCACACAATTTGATATCGGTGGTTTGGCAGGATTTACTGATGATAATATAGAGGACGATGTGGGTGGAAAGATTAGTGAACAAAATCGAAATGATAAAAGAATGTCGCAGAGTTTGGTGAGGTAATCTCAATGAAAGAAACAAAAGAAATTGAGTATAGCTGATAAGCTAGCAATGCAAATAGAGCAAATTTGCTCAACTATTGAAAGTAGAAGTTATGCCAAAGAGTTTGATCCTTACAAGGAACTCATAGAGACGTTGAAAGCTATACCCAAGGTTAAGCAAGACCAAGGGTCCGTTCGTTTCGCGGAAAATAGACCAATTTCGGAAAATATTTTCCCGGAAGTCATTTTCCAGGAAAATGACAATATTTTCCGGTGTTCGGCTAAAACCTGAAATTGTTTTGGAAAATGTTTTCCGGTGTTCGGTAAGAAAAATATTTTCTTAACTCTTTTGCTTGGGAATAGTTTGCCTCAGGCCATTGGTAAGAAAAATATTTTCTAATCAACCCATACTTTGCGAAGAGTCGCACTCTTCCCCATGAATATTGGAACACATTAATCATTAAACACAAAATGCATGTGAAATACAAGAAGGGCAAAACTAGAAGAGTAAAAAAAATCTATTGACATGTGAGCCTCTATATATGAACAAGTAAAATAGTCTTCATTTTACACATCTTACACCAGATCCTGAGAGGAAGGCGACAGCTACAAACTATCCATTATCCCACAAAAACAAACAAACGCAGCTGAAAATCTTCTTACATCCTGAGAAGAAATCTTGAGCTAGCTCAGAGGAGTTCTCTTGTAGGGCAGAGCAGAAGCTGAAATACCCTTACTGCTAAGTATCAAGAAAATCCACAAAGGAGGGACAACCAGAAACAAAAACAGAGTTAGCAAAACTTGCAACTGTTCTTCATTTTAAGCCAAATTCGTCAAAATTTATGTTCAATGAAGGTTGTCTAATAAAGCCAACCAATTGTTTGGCAGATGTAAAGCAAACTGTGCATTGATAGTGATTTTTAAACATGTTTTGAACCCTAGAAAAGAGATCATACAATACCCATAATCATGAGCTTGTAAGAGAATAATCAAACTAATTATTTACGAGAATGATCAAACTAAAACCATTTCATTCAAATTCACATCTAATTGATAATGCCCAACATATGTCCAGTTAGAGTCAACGTTCAATGCGCTTGAGGCATAAGAGTATAATAATTCAACCAGAAGCTGTGTAAAGCTTTGAACTTCAAAGCTCGCAGGCAATGAAGAAAGCATTGGAGAACAACCGAGATCAAGCAACAGTCAGTATCTCATTGAATCAGTACAATGACTCGCCACCTTGGATTGAGGACGAATGAAAATTATTCTAATCTATTGATCCAATCAACCAGCTTTAGGACTAGAGTGATTTGAAAGCACGATTCAAAGTGCAGGGGAAGAATAAGAGAGGCGGAAAACTCGCAACATTTGCAATAGCAGAAAACTATTCCAAATGCAGCAACAACGAAATCGATCAACCGATGCAAATGCCTCGGTCAAAAAAAAAAAAAAAAAGCAACAACCAACAAATGCAAAAAGCTAGCAAAAGCATTGATCCTGTCTCGTGAAGAACCAAAACCAAAACCGCTAGGACACATCAAAAACCGAAGCCGATCATCACCTAAAGCACTCGGCATCTCCGACGTTGCGTGACGTGCATATACAAAAACGGGAGTCTAGATGAGAACAGGTAAACGCGACGAGATTCAAAGGGAGATAGAGAGGGAGAGACCTGGCCACCGACGACGGCGATGGAAGGCAAGGAAACACCTCGGCGGGTGCGGCTCAGACCACAATCGCCACCGAGATCAAAGAACAGCACAACAACAAAATCACATCCACAAACAATTTCCGCAACACGAGTAAATCGAGAATCCGAAACATCCGGGCAAAGGAAAGAAGTGAAAACAGAGCAGAGACACGAAGTCAAACGCCGGCGATTCACGTGGCCGGCCGGGGGAAAACCATCCGGCGGCCGAAGCGAGAGGCGCATACCTAGATTTCTTTGCTTTCGGCGAGGGGAAACCGTCCGAAGCGAGTGTGCGACTCAGCAGAGTCCGCTGATCAGAAACCCTAGGTTTCGTTTCGTGAGAGAGAGGGCAGAGTAAGGAAAGAAGCAGCGCGAGAGCGAGTGCGAGAGAGAGGACGGGAAAATGATTTCCTCTTTTGAAAAGAGGAAATCATTTTCCACGGTGTTATGAGAGGGTTTTCCTTTGACTGGAAAATGTTTTCTTTGACCGTCTAATTTCCGCCCACCCGAACACCGGAAATTCCGGAAAATATTTTCCCGGAATTATTTTCCGTGAAACGAATAGACCCCAAGTGTTATATTTTTTTGCACTAGATTATTTATCAGAAAAGAAATATAATAGGCAAATCTTTATGAACTTGGATGGTGATCAAGAAAAAGTCACATGGCTCAAGTATAAGTTTGCACAGCGTATGGCTTACTAGGATATTTGCTATCTACATTTTTTTTATTTATAATGTTATTATAATATGATACATATTTGCACTAATTATTTGTAGTAGTTGACGAGACATATTTATGCTATATTATCAGACTTGTTTTTAATTGGTGTTCTTTTGATTGAATGGAGTTTGCATATATATATGATAAGCGTTTTTTGTTGATGAATGATCTAAATAATTTATTATATCTCTTATTCTAATTCTATTTTGTTACTTTAATTAGTTATGGATGATTCTCCTGAAAGGGAAAACCATGAAAAAGAGGAAGAAGAATATTGGCATTTTTATACAGCTGCACATACCTATGGTGTTTATCAGGTAACATATGGTCAAAAAATACCGTGCATGACCTCATCATATACAGGAAATGCATGGTTAAGAGAGTTGATGGACATAGATGCTAATCCTGAAAGGTTTTATCGAATGTTTAGAATGAATAGAATTGTGTTTAAAAATTTAATAAATGATTTAGTGACACGATATGGTTTGCAAGGATCTAGAAATATTGATGTTGCAAAATGCTAGGATTGTTTCTTCATATTTTAGAATATAATATAGGTAATAGGTTAGCATAAGAGCGCTTTCAACATTATGGGGAAACCATATGCAGGCTATTTAGCTTAGTTTTGGATAAAGTACGTGAAATGGAAGCAGATTTGATCCAATCATCTAATCGACAATTCAAGGAAGTTCCAAAGAAAATCAGAAATAATACAAGATTTTTTTATACATTTTAAGGCAAGTTACGAGTATACAATAGAAAATATTATTTAAATATAAATCAAATAATATTCTTATTCTTGTTTTAGGATTGCATTGGAGTTATAGATGGTACTCATATTCCAGCAGTGGTACTTACGAGTAAGCAGCTTTGTTTTATTGGTCGAAAAGGAATACCGACGCAAAATATGATGGCCGTGTGTAATTTTAACATGGAATTTACTTATGTGTGGGTTAGTTGGGAGGGAACGGCTCATAATACTCGTATCTTTTATGAAGCTATTAGGAGATATGATTTACAATTTCCTCATCCTCCAAAAGGTTCGTTAATTAATGGTTTTTATGCATTAATATATGTATGTGTTATATGTTGATTAAATTTACAACTTTTTTGTGGAGGTAAATATTATTTGGTTGATGCCGAGTATCCAAATCTCACGGGTTATTTGATGCCATACAAAGAAATTAGATATCATTTACTTGAGTTTCAACGAGGTCCTCAACCGACGGGTTATAAAGAAGTGTTCGATCGTGCTCACTCCTCACTATGATCATAAATTGAACGAGTTTTTGGCGTATTGAAGAAGAAGTGGAAGATTTTAAAGAGTATATGAAGTTATCCATATACAAAGCAAGTGAAAATTGTGATAGCAACGATGACTTTGCACAATTATATATGAAGAAATACCCTGAATGATGTACATTTTGCTAAAGTGGATTTTGATCCCAATTTATATACAACGGATCTTGATGATGTAAATGGGAAGGGTAATGCTTTAAATGATGATGTAGTATCTGATATGACACGTTTACGTGATCAAATAGCTATGAATTTAAGAAATAATTAAGGATATTTGTAATTTTTAAAGATAATGAGCTTCTTTCCTCAAAGCATGTGTTATCATATTTTTATTATAATTAAAGTATTCTTATTGTATTGAGAAAGAGAGTACATAATTTTTTTCCATTTGATGTTTTTAGCAAAAAAAAAAAAAAAAAGGAATTTTAATTTTAATAAAATTGTTTACACAACATCTTTAATATTGTTGTTAAATATAAATTAAAAAAGTCGCAAACATTATTTTTTTTAATTTTAAACAAATAAAAATTAAAATATTTAGATTAATCACCAAAAGGGCTTTGCAAATAAATGTGTTTTCTACCAAATAGCATTTCTTTTAAAGTTGTTTTTCAAAGTAGAATTTACCAAACAATTTTTGCATTTCCTCCAAAGTTCTTTAGACTAAACTGCTTTGCATTTTTCTAATGAGCTTTCCAAATGCCGAACCAAATACATCCTTAAAAGCTAGACAATTGTCGTCTTGGGGGCATAATGTTTCTCTCTTGTTCTCTCAATCCACCTTTCACTTATTTTTCGTTTTCTCGATATTTGTGAGATTTTGTGAGATCATTGTTAACAAACGTTAAATGAATGTTTGGTTAATTTTAAATATTCTATCACTCATTATCGCATTCAATTTGATCTTTTTACCTAATACTAAGAGTAAAAATATGTAATTAGAGAGATAAATATGAATTTAAGAAAATTTGAATTCTGATAAATATTTAAGTATGCTTTCTGTGTTTGCAGATGACAAAATGACTCGATTTCTCAAATAATATAGAGGGTGCGTTTGGTTTAGCATTTTAAAAGGCCATTGGAAAAATGCAAAGTAGTTTAGCCTAAAGAATTTCAAGCAAATGCAAAGGCCGTTTGGTAAACTATGCTTTAAGAAGTAATTTTGAAAGAAATACCGTTTAGTAGAAAACACATTTGAAAAGCTTTTTGGGTGATTAATATTAGTTTTCTTAATTTTATTTGTTTAAAATTGAAAAAAATAATGTATCCAACTTTTTAAATATAAATTTTAACAATAATACTAAAAAAATCAAATACATATATAACTTTTTCTTTAAAATAGACCAAACCCTTCATCAGAAATTTTTAATTTTATTTGCTTAAAATTGAAAAAAAAATCATGTATACAACTTTTTAGATATAAATTTTCACAATAATGTTAAAAAATCAAATTCATATATATAATTTTAAAAAAGACCAAAAAATAGACATATTAATAAGAGGACTAACAACCCTAATTTTCACAAATGAAAGAGAAAGGGGAAATCGAAATCGAGGCGCACCAAAATTTAAACACTTGGCGCCACTCATTTCCCCCGAAAAGTACCTCGAACACGAACAGCACGTGCAATCCCCATCGAAGGTCAGAGAGAGAGACGGAGAGACAGACGAACCAGCTCGAATGAAGCCCAGCGCTCCTTCCAGCGTACGCGATTCGCAGGTACGAACTCGCTCTTCATCTTCACCGTCGCAGTCTGCAACCTCAGATGCCAATTGCCGTGTTCTTCAGATGCTAACCCCGCATTCGGGTTCCCAGATTTCGGCTTCTTCCTGCTCGCCCTCGCTCCTCTCCGGTGGGTGATCGCTCGTGCCTCTTCCCCTACGAAACTAGAGTAGCTTGACAGCCGCAATTTCGCACCTTTTTGATGACCCTGATTTTTTTTTCTCGTTTTTCCTTTAGATTTCCGTGTCTTTTTCGGCGCCTTGCTTAGCGACGGGAAGAATCTGATTCTTTTTCGCTTGATGTGTTGACTCGCAGAGCCTCCCGATGTTAGGAGATGGTTCTCTAGCTACGTTTACGAGTCGCCTTCGCTGGGTACGAGCGAGGGGTTTCTGGGTTCTGTTCTCGACGAGAGCGAGCGCGAGAACAATGGGTGCGTTGTTGACGATGGGAAAAGAGGAGGAGGAGGAGGAGAAACGACTTCGCGAGGTTCGAATTGCATCAGAGGCAGAGGCAGAGGCAGAGTGGGCGCTCATGAGTTTGCCGGTAATCTTGGGAGCAATGAGCTTGTAGGAGAGTCTCCAACAGAGGTGATTTGCTGGATACAGTTTTGTTGAATGAGGGAGTTAATTTGGTCTTGCTCACTGAATGGCTTCCTGGAATCAAAATTTTTTTTTTTTTTTTTTGGGTGTGTTCTTTTGGGGAAGGGGGGTTCATGTTGTGCTATTAGCTCACCCTTTTGCATTAATCTTTTTGTAGGTTCCAGATTCCTCGGAGTCATCTTTGCAAATTTCAGGTTGGTATTAATTTGCTAAGGTTATGATTTATCGATCTCTCGGTGTTATGCAGAAAGGGAATTGATTTTCCATTTCTGCAAGCGGTAAAAGGATTTCTACTTTTGATCTGGTACTCATACTGATTCTTGTTTGATTGATGCAGAACCTCCCGATGTCAGAGAATGGTTTTCAAGCTATGTGTATGAGTCACCTGAGTTGAGTGAACACAGCAGAGAATTTGTTTCCGGAGAAAGCGAATGCAAGAAAGAAGGGCCTTTTACTGGTGAGAGCAAGAAAAAGCATGGAAATTTAGGGGAAGTTACCAGAGTGAAAGATGGTGATGCTGCTGGTGCCCTTGAGGTACCACACGCCAATGGGCTTGTGTGTAATGGTGGTGGCTCATTCGTGGATCAGGATTGCGAAAATCAAACTCCGACCAAGGTATTGTTCTGCAACCTTTGGTGTTTAGAATTGGGTTTGCCGTGGCATAATCCTTATGTGTTTTGATGAAGAACCCGCTTTGTGATCCCCATGGCTCTTCCATAATACTGACTTTCGTTCTTGTAATCAGCTTTCCTCTGTGTTTCTTCAATGGTTGTTGTACAGCTAAATATAACTTCAAAGCCCAGTCTTCATTCTTAATGAAACATTTTTTTCTCCCTTCTGGTGCAGATAGCAGATTCTATGAGCCCATCTTTGCTACTCTCTGGTTGGTATAGCTTCTTTCATATATTAAAAGGCACCATTAATTCACCTCTTTGAAGCTCTTAAGATTTCTAAGTGGCTATATATGAGTGATGGAAATTGGTAGTTACTCAATTGTAGGTAATTGGTAGTTACTCAATTGTAGGTCTCCCAGCAGGCTGATACATCAGACTGCGTGATGTGTGCGAGTCTGTGTGGGTTACATATCTCTAGACATATGTATGTTCTAAAATGAGTTATTTCATGTTTGTCAGAGCCTCCTGACATAACAAATTGGTTCTCAAGCTATGTCTACGAATCTCCAGAATTGAGCACCTTCCCAGGATCTCCTGTTCAGGACAATGGTGATGTGAAAGATGATTTGATTCTTAAAAATGTTATTGGAGAAAAAGAAGACAATCAGCATAACTTGTCAGGTAAGAGAATAGATGGTGGCACGGGGATCAATGAACGGTTGAACCCTGCCCTCGATAGCAGCTCTCATAAAGATCTTGAGCATGAATATCAGCACACTCTGGATGAGGTAATCTTTCTTTGCTTCCTTGTTCCTTCAGTATGGATGTTTAGGAAGTACAGCTTTTTATTAGTAAAGGATAGTATAGTCAGCCAAATTCTTGGTGGTTTTGACTCTGTGTTTCTCTGTTTAGATCGAATAGTTCTTGGACAACAATATACTTAAGTTTCTCCTAGTAAAAAAACAGAAAAAAGGAAAAGAAAAGCGAGATACTTAAGTTTCTAAATCCATGAAAATGTTCAAAAATTACAGGTTGGCAGTACATCTAAAGAGGACAAACATCTTTTACCTCAAATTCCTTGCCCTGAAATTACTGATGGAAGGATGGAATTTAAAGCTTTGCTAAACAATGACTGGGATTGTAAAAATAAGAGGCCAAAGCAACTTCATTCTGAAGAAGCCATCCTTTTTCACTCCAATATCAACGAGAACTCAAGCAATGGTAAAAGAAAAGTTTGTAGAGAGTTGATTGGTAGATATGAAGAGGGCTCGGGACTGAAGGCCCAGAGTAGGGAAGTTGCTCACACACTGCTTGATGGCGATTTGGGCTTATCTCCAGTCGATCAAGCTTCAACAAGAAGATCAACTCACGGAGGTCATGACAAAGAAAACAATCGAAGAGATAATGACAGCACTAGTTTTGTTTCCATAAGGAGGAAGGAAACTACAAGTGCAAGTGATGAATTGACGAGGCCACGGAGGGCTTTGCACCAGTGCTCACATGCTAAAGGAAATGTTTCGTCAGCTGCTATAGAGGATGAAGCCAAGATGAAACCATTATCAGAAATAACTAATTTCTGGAGCAGTTTTGATGTGCAGGAGTCTGCTGGGAAATGGAAGTGTCCTCAGAAAAGAAAACCCATTCTTGGACCTCCAATGAAGCAGCTAAGACTAGAACGATGGATCAATAGGATCTGAACACAGTGTTCATAAAGTGGCGAAGAGAAATATGAAATTAAATGCCAGAGTATTCATAACAAAATCCGCATTAGCTACTTTCTCCACATCACAAGTCAATGCCTTACCTTGACAAGCCGTTGCTTTGCGTTTTTGAGTTCTATTATTTGTTTGACCCGGACCAGAATTGATGGAGTGATTATCACCTTCTGAACTGCCTGAGCTTAAGCACGCCATCTTCTCCTTTTCATATTCCTCAGTGAGTAAGCCATGTTTCGGCCTTCAAGAACTTATTTCCCTGAAAATGTTGGGGGCATTCTGAGGTCGCATCTGATATGGAGGTATTTGTAGCCGGATTCAGAATCCATGAAATCATTGACAGTGGTATATAAAGCATCAAGGAAAAGTCTTGATCATGAAAATCAGGTGGATTTATTTCTGTTTTACTCTTTTCATCTCTTCTTATTGAACGAGAGTACTTGCACTTAAATATGTAAATTTTAAATGCAAGTTCAAGCACCAGCATTATCATACCCTTCTCTTGTTGTTTGATTATAACTTAATCAGTGTTCATCAAAGATGCTTGGAAGGCAAGACATGGTTATATCAGGATTTGTGTTATAATTGAAGGCATTACGGTAAGTTAGAAGCTACCTGGCAAGATTATGGATGGGGTCAACACAGAAAAGGCACCTTTTCTTTCAGATCAATTGTAGTCTCAAGTGCTTAAGAGATCATGTTGGTACCAGTACCAGTTCTAGTCTGAGTTCTTTCAATATTGACCAAGTTTTTTTCCCACAGAATAGGTCTATGTCAGGTCTAGCAGATCAAGTGTTAAAAAATCTACGCATTTGGTGATACTGAGGGCATTCATTTGCTTTGCCTTCAGTCTTCACCATGTAAGAATGGCTTGGATAAGCGAACTGACAAAAATGAAAAACCTTTTCTCAATATCTGACAATCCAGCAATATCAATTTTTTTACAGCACTAACAGTTAAGAGCTGATTGCGTAACCAAAAGTCATAAAGCGTAAGCAGGGTGATATATTTACTTTCCAATTCAATGCTATGAAAATGGAAAGCAAACTGAGACCTTGAACAGATCATGATCTGACCTAGTAAAATAAATCATATAACCATTTCATCAACCGCAGAAACAGCTCTTGCATCTCCTGAATCACATTCAAGTCGTCAAGAATGAAACGATTGCGCAGGTTTTTTGAATGCAGATTTGTTCAGACATGAAACCGTAGTCGACAAAAATTCGAGTAAGGCGTAAAGAACTGATATTGCAAAGAACTGATATTAAGTGACAAGAAAATAAATTTGAGTGGGATATGCATTATTCTGGGAAAGCGAGTTTTCTGCTGGTGTGGTCGTTGATTGGAGCCCAGCTTCTATATCTTTGTGAGTCCTATTTCTTTAAATCACTCAGTTGTTGGAATTCTATCATTACGAATTATGATGTTTAGGATTGTGTTTCCTCGCAACCTTTCATTCAAACAGTGTAAGAAGTAACGTTGCTCAAATTCCATTAAACAAAAGACAGGTTATGGATGCCTGATCTCGGAGAAGCGCAAACACTCAAAAAAATAAAAAATAAAATCAACTACAAGTGTTTTTTATCTTCACATCCAATGGAATTAGAAAAGAAAACCAAGCCTAGCCATTGTCGCGACTCATCATTTAGTTACCCGTCGAGCAAGAACAGGTTGATGAATAGGAAGTTGCGCGATGCTGTGATCTATTGCTGGTTGTCAATATGTGAATCGCTTGCTTTCGATTAATTGCAGAGTTGAAGCATATCTAAAATAGGAGTTCAATGAACAGGGAAAGATTTATAGTATGCTGGGCAAAGGCCTCTCTCTCTTTCTTGGGCGAATACCTGGAACTATATCCAAACAAACCTAATATTGTCCCATGACGGAAACGACACGAAATGCCAACTACGATTCGTACGAGTCCAATTTGCCAAATGCGGTCCAAGTGCTATGAATTGCAGGATTTAAGCACCTGCATAATATTCAAACTTTTACCACCAAAAGCAAGTTGCGACCTTACAAATTATCGATTCAACAGAAAAAGTCGGGGTATTTAATTTAATAAAGTAATTTGACATACTCAATTGAATAACGAGCCAAATTTAGATATTCATAACATCATTATCTTGAAATTTATGAAGCAAATGATGGTCACTTTCAAAAAATAATTTTCAATTGCTAGATAAGAATTTGTGTTTGTGATTTGCTTATTCGTACATTACTCAACAAAAGAATAGAGAAAATTCCAAATAAGAGTTTAAAGTACTATAATATAAACTTTATTTCGAATAAGAACCTGAAGTGATTATGGTTATTACTAAAAAGGCTTAACTTTGTCGGTTTGCAAATTGTTCTGACTAATCATGGATAGTTTTGTTTAAAGTCAATTTTAATTTCAATTAAATTAAATTAAATTAAAAATTAAAAAAAGATAAATGTTTTTTTAAAAAGCAAAAACATAAGTGGGAAGGTGGGAAGCCTCTCACTTGTGGTCTTTGCCCCATCGCCGGTGGGGTGGTAACAATAGCCGACGACTATTACCGGCTAGAGGCGATGATGGCTTGCTAGTCCTTGCTAGAAAACAAGAGAGTGCGGCAACTCTCTACCAGATTTGGGTGAGGATTGCCCCCCCTTATATAGTATTGGCGGCCCTTGCCCAAGCGGTCGTCGTCGTGCCTCCATTGGCATTGAAGACCATAGGCGGAGGGCCTGTATGTGTGTGTTTTTTTAAGTTTTAATTTTTTTAAGTTTGTTCTTTTATAAAAAAAGAGAGAAAAAAGGAAAAAAAAAAAGTAAAAATTGCAAAGACGAAAATATCCTTCGTCAGCCGATGAGTTTAAGCCTTTTTAAAGATTGGTACGACCATTTCATGATCTTATTCGAAATAAAGTCCATTTCATGTCATTCTTTGAGAAAATGAAGATACTTCGAGCTTTTATTTTAAATAATGTTAACTTTAGTCCCTAATTCGAGAATATAAATACCCTTTAGGCTCTTATTTAAAATAAGGAAAAATTCTAAATAAGGGCCCCGAGTGCACTCAGTTTTTCAAATAAGGATATGAAGTAGCCATATCAATCTCAAATAAGAATCTAAAATGATTATATTTGTTTTAAATAAGAGCCTAACCTAATTGGCTCATCGGCTGACAAAAAATTTCAACTAACCAAGGGTATTTTCGTCAAAACATATTTAATCTATTAATTTTTTTTTTGGTTTGAAAATTAGATTAACAATTAAAAAACCTTAAACTAAAAAGAAAAAAAAAAAGAGGCTGGAGGAGCCCCTCCCGCTTGTGGTCACCACCCCATCACACTGGTCGGCGGGGTCGCTGGTGCCTGGGTGAGGGGCGACAACCCTTGTTGATCGAAGGCGAGGGTCAGAGGTGTTGGGTAAGGGTCAGAGGTGTCGAAGGGAGGGCAGGCGACCATTGTCCAAATTCGGGAGAGGGTTGCTACCCTCTCTCGCTTCTAGTCAGTGAGGGTTGCTGGCCTTAGCCCAAGTGCTAGCCATCACTATTGCCCCACCGGTGATGGGGTGGCGGCCACAGGCGGGAGGGAGCCCTCCCTCCTGTCTCTATTCTTTCTTCTTTTTTTAATAATTTTAATAATTTTTTTAGTTTGTTTTTTATGGAAAAAATAGGAAAAAGGAAAAATTTAAAAGACAAAATTGCCCTTATCAAATAGTGAGTTGATGCCTTTCTTTGAGAGTGATATCGCATTTTAGCCTTTTTATTTGAAAACGATAAAGATTTCAAGCTTTTATTTAGAATTTTCTCTTAAAATAATGTCCACTTCAAACTCATTTTTAGAAAAATGAATGTAATAACATTGATACTCCCACCCGTAGATAGCCGTGATGGTTGAACTTTATTACCTTATCGCAAAGAGAATGAGTTCGATTCTCCAGATGCTTGCCACTTAAGTGGAGGTGCCAGAGATGGTTTACTAGGCTAACCCCAAGAGTTTACGTATAGCGGTTTGCGGTGAGACCTCACCGGTACTTGCTTGGTAGTACCGTAGGATTGTGTGATCCCCCAAAAGATGATCTCTGGCGATCCCTCGAGCATAAATAAATAAATAAATAAATAAATAAAAACATCGATACTTATTTAAAATTTTCCCAAAATAATACATAGCCAAGAAAATGAACCCCGAATCCAAACCACCAGCCGTTTGACAGACACTCCCTCTTCAAGTTCCGCTCGTTGACTCGCTGCCGGCTCTGAAGCTGATCCGAAAGAGAAGAAATGGCGAGTCTTTCACGTCTCCAGACCATCACCAGATCATTGAAGCGAAACCCACTTCCCCATTCCTCGACCAATCTCTTCAACCCGCGCGAAACGATTCGCCACGCGTCGTGCTCCAGGGCGATAGCATCCCCACGATGTTTCACTTCCGTGCCCGGAAATTGGCAGCTCCAAACTCGGCGGACCCTCATCTTGGAGTCGGCTACCTCCGCGTCGGAGTCGGTGAAACTGAGCAGGCTCTCCGATTCCGATTCCGGTACTTCACGCTTGCATTCGCGTTCTCTCTAGCTGATTGAGTTTGTGAAAAGTTTAGTTTTTTCGCTTGGACACCTGCTCTACGGTGTTCGTGATTGAGATAGATATGGGTCTTGAGATTTTCGGAGAAAGAGCGTGTTTTGGAGATTTTGACGTGATGGGAGTTCGTGGGTAAGCAGAGAAAAAACTTGATGATTGGTTGACTAGAAGAAAGGTTGTGTTTTTCTCATTAGTTCTTTATAATCTGAATTGAGTTCAATAGTGGAGTTTGCGAGTTAGGATTGACGCTTCCAGGGACACCAGAGTGATACAAGAATTGGCCACAAGTGAAGATTGTTCTGGTATTCTTCGTAGAGATAACGACTTAAAAAACCGAAAAGCAGTTTGTTGAACAGTTCTTCGATTTCTTCTGGTAATTAGGTGTGAGGAGCGATGTTTGAATGTGGTTTGATTTGATTTAACAATGGTTTTTCTTGAGAAGGATTCATTGCAATCTTCAGGAATAGTCGAGGTCTGCTTGGATAGACCTGGAGCTAAGAATGCGATAGGGAGGGATATGTTGAGAGGGTTACAGAACGCGTTTGAAGCTGTGAGGGAGGATGCTTCGGCGAATGTTTTGATGATCTGCAGCGCGGTGCCGAGAGTGTTCTGTGCTGGTGCTGATTTAAAGGTATTACCATCACAATACTAAGATTTTTAGGCTAAATGTATTATTCCATTGGATGTATGTTTTTGACTATGTACAGCTGTTTTTGGAATCGTAGTAGATGACTTTCTGGTGGGAGTACTAGAATGTCAATTGTTTTTTTGGGTAGATAACTCTTAATGACAGGCTAATGTTTTTTAGAATGTATAGCGCTTCTTGTACATTTGTTATTCATTTTGGTTACACTTCTTCCTCCCTTTTTTACCCTTTTTAAAAGCGTGTTTTCCATATGCAATTTCTTCATTGTTTCCCTCGTCTTTCTTTGAGTTGGCAGGAGCGCAAGACAATGAGCCCATCTGAAGTTCAGCTTTTCGTGAATTTACTACGTTTGACATTCTCCTCATTGGAGGTGGGTTTTTGTCCTCTCTGTTTTCATACCAGATTATTTTGCTTGCTGCCAGCGATGCCCACTTATGAGCTATTGCTTTTTTATTGCCTCTAGAGCTCTTAGCGGCAGGGTACATCACGAGGCTTTTGCTCAACATAGTATGGTCTATGGTGCACTAGTTTTCTAGTTTGGAGCTTGAAGCAAGATTAACCTTTAGATAATCATCCACTTCAGTATTACAAATTCTTTTGTTGTTCTCGTATGCACACTGTTTGTATCTGCTTATTTTATTCCTGTATATGATAAATTCAAATTAATCAAAGTTTGGCTGTGTAAGTAAAAAAAAAAGTGCGATTTTCAAACCATCATGGACGAGCCCATGACATTTTTTGCCTTAGTGATGTACTTGCATAGTTTGTCTGTAAGACCTTATAAATGACTGATGACTTTTGCCACTGTAAATCCATGGATTGCATTGTGGATCTGCATTCTAGTTTGAGTTGTGCCTTTTCTTAATCAGACTGATGAGCTGAGAGCTTAGACGGATTTTTATGCTACAAGCTATGGATATAGTTATGCAGAATCACATTTCTTTAACCTACTCTTGTACACTTTTGCATGAACTCCTTTTTACCTTCTAACTTTCAACGCCATGTTATAGCCACTTGACACTTTTTGGATTGGCTTCTGTTCTCTTGTTGGCCTTTCTGATTAATTTAGATGTTCCGTAGTGGATCCCTCTGTTTTGGTGCGTAAAGCTATAATGCTAGTTATGTTTGATTGCTTACATGAATTACTTGAATGTGGAATTTAGGATCTACATATTCCTACTATTGCTGTTATTGAGGGAGCAGCATTAGGGGGAGGACTTGAATTGGCCCTATCCTGTGACCTTCGAATATGTGGTATTAGCTCTTCATTACCTTCCAAGTCGACCTCATTTTACATTAGGACTGGGTTCCTCATAAGTCAGATATCCCTCATACATCCTTGCTTTGCCACTTATTGACAGGAGATGATGCAGTTCTGGGCTTGCCTGAAACAGGACTTGCCATAATTCCAGGGTATTACACAATTTTGTTAACTTATATCGCCCATCTTTTTGTAATGGCACTGCTTTTCTGTATGAAGCAGATTTATTTTCTAGGTGGTTGATCAAATCTATGACAATCAAGGACATTAAAATAAGAATCAGAAATCGGTAGGCCAGACTTGGACTGGCAAGGCAGGTCATCATCTGCATCAATATTTGTGGCATAATCTAGATATTCTTGGGATAATTATTTTAACTAAAAATAGGCTCTCCACAGTTAAGAATTGCTGAATTCTTCAGTACTTTAAGAACCAAGTCTTTTTTCTCCACTTCTTACATATCTGTGCTTCATATGTTGAGCTCATTGTATAAAGTCGGATGCAATTATTCTGCCTGCAATCTCATTGTTGCCTTTTTCTCTTCTTTTGAGGCACCTTACTCATGAAATGCAATCATCGGTTATACTTTGTTATGGTTCTGCAGGAGATCCTGTTTTTCACAGATCAGAGAAAAATTAGGGAATAAGCAGTGTCGCTTATTCTTCTTTCTGTGTAAATTGATTTCATCAAGAGTCAAGTCTCCTGTTAATAAATATGCAATATGCAAGAGGACTTGAACATGTGGCATTTCTTTGTTGTCATCTTTAAGCGTCAGAGCGATTAGATTGTCCATCTAAGGGAAATCACTTCTCATTTGGTTTGTTTCTTTGCAGAGCAGGTGGTACACAGAGGCTTCCTAGAATAGTGGGAAAGTCTTTGGCAAAGGAACTCATATACACAGGGCGGAGAGTTGGAGGCAAAGATGCAAAATCTATGGGTATGCTTATGTGGTTCATGGTGTTGTCCCTTTGATGAGCAGGGAGGAGGAAGTTGCTACTCATGCTGTAGTGGTTCACATTGGCTATGTTGCAGGTCTTGTCAATCACAGTGTTGCCTCTGGTGAAGCTCATCTAAAGGCACTTGAGATTGCGAGGGATATCAATCAGAAGGTATAACATCCATTTTTGCTATTATTGACATCTTGAAAGTGTACATGGAAAACAATGGTGGAGCAACTGGATCTTCCCATGATATATGGTCACGATACTCTATCTGGCTGTCTAGAACAAAGAATTGATCCATCAAGCGGAAATGAATTTTTCAGAGATGCTTTATCCCACTTATCATCGTATTGTTATTATTTGTTTTTCGGGTTCAGCTTACTACTCATAGGGGCCCTCAAACTAGAAGGTTGATAAAGGATCAATCAGCGGAAGGATTGTTAGTCTGTTC
Source organism: Eucalyptus virginea (assembly GCA_014182375.1). Lineage (NCBI taxonomy): Eukaryota > Viridiplantae > Streptophyta > Magnoliopsida > Myrtales > Myrtaceae > Eucalyptus > Eucalyptus virginea. Next base: position 26,802,031 of record CM024517.1, on the reverse strand, counting down.
ATCAACTTAGAACATCTGTTTGACTGTAAAAGGGGTTTAACAAAAATGTTTTCCCCTTTAAGGAGTGCATAGAAGCTTGTTATAAATGGGAGGCTCATGATGGTGCCTTGTATTGCCGATAGGATTGGCAATCATCGTATTATGCCTCAAAGATACTCTAACGAGAAACTTCTAATAATGTTCATTCAGAACTTCAAGGAGCCGAGCTGTTATCTTTACCAAAAGCGCGATATAGTGAGTTTATATTGAATTACCAACTTCTAAGCATAGCAAGCCCTATGACTTTAGTTCCTGAACAACTTAAACGGGAACAACCATGTAGTCCATGGTACCTTACCCTTGAGATTGTCAACACTTCTTGATCGCCAAGTATATGCCCCGTCAATTCAAAGATATAAATTGTTTCTTTGATAACATCTTGTAAGAATGTTCAGGTGAAATTTTCAGTCAATTTATTGTGTCGAATCATCTATCATCTTTCATTTCTCACCCGATTGAAGTATTTCCTATTATTTTCAGGGTCCATTAGCCCTCAAGATGGCTAAAAGAGCGATCAACAAAGGATTAGAGTTGGACATGGTATCAGCACTTGAATTGGAGGAGGATTGTTACGAGCAAGTAATGAACACAAAAGATCGCTTGGAAGGTTTAGCGGCATTCGCCGAGAAGCGGAAACCCAAGTATACTGGCCAATAGCAGATGCGTGTGGTTTTTAGACAAATTAGATCCCGGTTGGTGTCAGCTTTCATTTTAAGCTGCGGCGGTAGTAAGTAACATGTATCTTATCCAATTGCCGCAAGTGATACATCAATTTGCTGATCTACCATTATGGTTGACCCAATTGGAAATGAACTGTGGCGCCACTTTAATGCGAATTTGCCTGGCAGTGCAAATGACATTGTACAACTTTGATTTGAATGAGCTCTAATTGTCCTTTTTTTTTAAGCTGTTGAGCAGATCTATGAGGGTTTAGGTAATGTTCTTATCCTCTTTGAATGTGAACTTGAACGTCAACATACATCGAACGAGTCCACTCCAAATTTGAAAAGTCAAGAAATGGATAAGCAATTTGTAGATAGGCTATACTATTCTTAGTCCTTGAGCGCACGTGCACATGTTTTTTCCCGCTTGTCTGAGCTTTCGGTGCGCCGTTCCAGCGTTCACATTTGGGACACGTGGGAACGGGTTGAACTGTTGTCCGAACGAATAATGACTTCACACTTCAGAGAGCGTTTGATTTTTCTTCAGAATTCAAAGCTTTTTAATTTTCTTGAGATGAAAACTTTGTTTCTCTTGTGCATATTCTGATTTCTGTTGAACATCGTTGAATTAATTAAAGAAAATTTCGTTCTTTACCTATGTTAAAAACTATGCGCCGACAGAAGGTGAAAACTTCGCTCCCTAGCCCCGAAGGGAAAGGTAGGGACACGTTCACCTCTATAATAACAACAAAATTTCTGACGAAACCAGGGCGATCTAAATATTTATAATCTTGTTGGCCCATTAAAAAAATGGATATTCGAGAAGTAGCCAATTAAGGAAAGCGGGCGGCTATCAATGTCCTTGGTTTATACCCATTCTATTCCCCGTGCTTATCCAGACCCCTCTTTTTCTATGTAAAAGGGAATTCGCAACGGCTTAGATCCATTTCGCACTTCTTTCTCATAGCTACTAGATCTGAATTGGTAATGTGAAAATGGAAAGATTCCGCACTTCAAACATCTACGGTGGCTTCCACAAAACTTCTCAATAATGCATTTTTTTTTTTTTTGAACAGACTCAATAATGCGTTAACAAAATCTGTATTCACAGATTCAAGGGAAAGGAATTAAAAAAGAAATAAAAAATCTCCCCTTTCATTCACTTTATACATATATTTAGAATAATTTCTTCCCCAATTTTTCTTTTTGGTCGAAAATTTTCTTCTCCCACTCCCACTCCCAACAAAATTCCAAAGAATTTATATTCCTTAGGCGAATCGTCCTCGGGGCTCTTTATCAAAAATTGTCATGGTCCCTCAACAAGTGGTTTCACATTTCACTGTCTGTCGACATCCACTGACCATCAGCTGCTGCCCACTTGTCCACATTGCCACTTGCTGTCCAACTTGCAAAGATCCGTTGACGGCGTCAGCATTCCCCACTCGCTCCGACCCGGGTTGAGCCGCCGCTGCCCGACCCGCCGGCCCGGCCGCCTTCTTCCTCCTCTTCGAGGCCTCGCTCTCCGACGACGATGAGGAGAAGGAGGAGGAGGAGGAGGGCGATGCTGATGATGGTTCCGGCGATGACCGCTTCGACGTCACTCTAACCGGGTCGGGCTCGCCCGAATTGACCCGGAGAGGGAAATTGAGCAGTGCTCGCGAGCCCCGCATCCGGTAAGCGGCCCGGTCGTAAGCCAGCGCGGCGTCCTCCGCGGTCTCGTAGGTCCCGAGCCAAACCCGAGCCCCGTTTTTAGCCGGGTCGCGGATCTCCGCCGCGAACTTCCCCCACGGCCGCTGCCTCACTCCTCTGTAATGCTTCCCCTTCACCGGGACCGCCGCCTCGGCCGCCTTCCCCGTCTGAGGGACAGCGGCTGCGGCTGCGGCGGCAGATTCCGGCGAAGAAGCCAGCGCCGGCAAGGAATCCAGCTCCCGCTTAACCACCTGGGTCGCCCCGAATCCGGGACCGGGTGGCCCGCTCGGCTGGAACGGCGCCCAACCGACCGTGAGGGCGTCGCGGAGGACGCCGTAGAGGACCATGTCTTCCGGGTCATCTTCTTTGAGCGGCAACTCGCCCCAGTTCTCGGTCAGGCACGGGTACAGGCTGCTGAAGCTGGAGCTCCCGCAGAACCCCGGGGCTCCGGCGCCGCAGAAGTTCCGGGTCGCCGGCGGCGGCGGCTCGCAGAACCGGTACTCGGAGTCCTCCGACAGCAGGTACCGCCGGACGGAGTCGAGGAACGCCGACTCCGGCTCTTGAAACATCTCCACGGCCATGATCGGAACTTCCCGGTCGGTGGGTCGGTGGGTCGACTACTGTTTCGGCACTGAATTCGGGTTTCCGGCGTCGCCAAAGCAGGAAAGAGATCCGATCTTTTGCAGGAATCCCTGTCGTTTGAACTTCTGGTTATGGCAGAACGCCGAAGCTTATATAGCCCGAGCAGATGCATGCACCCTGCGCAAACAGATGTTTTGTCCTTTTTTTTAAAATTTTTTTAAATTTTACTTTTCTCCATTTCGTTTTTTGAAAAAAATTGGATTTCGTTCTTTATCCTCAGCTTCTATGAAAGTTCGCCATCGTGCCCAAGTTGCGTGGCGAGCAGCTAAAAACACGTGGTGTTTTCTTTCCTTGTTACAGAGGAAGGCCCGTGACGTCATCGCGCTTGCCAAACGTTGTTTGTCGTCTTGCCAGTCACTTGATGTTGTCCTACTATGGCGTCGATCGTCCACTTGCGCAAGTTGTCCCCCGGGGGTGGGTCCCATCTCATTTTTTATATTTTTCTGGTCGACGGTCCCATCTCGTTCATTCCCATTACTTTTAAGACCCTTTCACACATTTATGATTTAAAAAAGGGAAAGAGAAAAGGATAAGTTTATTTTATATATATAGGAAGAAAAAGAGAATTCGAAGTTTTATACCGTAAGCACATATGTCTATCTGGCTCATAACTTGATACGTTATTAGATTAGGAGAATTGCTAAAAGGGTCAATACCCCGAAAAGACCCAAATTGATTTACATGTGGTAAACTTACCAAAAATTAATTTTTTAATTATCAAAAATTCTAAATTGATACATTTTTTGACAATTTTATCCCAAACTAAGATATTTGTGATAAATTTACTATCTATTAGTTTTCATTAAATTTTATTGTCAAATTATTAAACTGAAAGACACGTAACAGTTGACTGGTATAACAATTTAAGATTTTACTTTCTGTCTGTCACTTTTTACAATTTTTATTTTTATTTTTTTGTGGTATTAATATAATTTAACAGAAGGTATATTTGTCACAAATATACTAATTTTGGGTTTTTGGCGGTCAAATAGATTAGTTTTAGGTAAATTTATGATTTTTTATAGTCAATTGGAGTAAATTTGTAACAAGTGTATTGATTTGAGAATTTTCATGATAAAAAAAAATAATTTTTGATAAATTTGTTACACATGTACTAGTTTGGAATTCTTTAGGGTATTAACCATTGTTAAAATAAGTGTTAGATCTATTGTGTAATGGTTAATTTAATTATAAACATTTCAATTAGATAAATTTTATTTCGAACCTTTCAACTGTGCTAATCTAATCATAAATTTTCTAACGATTTATCAATTTATTCATTCCAGCTAATTTTGGTTGATTTTTTAATTTTAATTTTTTTTTTACTTTTCTTTTCATTTCCTTTCCTTATGTTTTTTCCCCCTTTTTTTTTTTCCTTTCATCGGCCTCAAGCGAGAGTCGACATTGCCGGATCTGGCAATAGTCCCTCTGTAGATATTGAAATTTCTCACTCTGTCACGATCCACTATGAATCGATACTTAACTTCCCTGGTGGGGAATTCCTAACTAGTGTGACGTGGAATATTAAAAAGGTCTAGGTCGAACAAGATAATAACATTTCAAGCTTTGAGCAATCCGAAGTATCTTGATGAATGATCATGACAAGGACCATTCATGTAATCTTGAGTGTCACCTTTCGATTGTCGTACTCCCGTGATGCAAATGACCTACTGAGCCATGTTTATAGCCCACGCAATTTTCCTTTTCTTATTCCTTTTTCTTTGGGTCAATGCAATTTTGCTTATTCCGGTCGCGTTAATTTAGCTGGCAAGAAAAACAGCACGTGCTAACGTGACGGGGGTGTAGAAATTATGGAACCGGAAGTACATCGATCCTGGACATGTCGAGGGCGAGTCTACGGGGAGAGGTCAACTGTCAATTTCACCCATGTAACGTTTGCCATGCCAAGAGGTGACCCACCAACCACCACCACAAATCTCGCCTCGATCTTATCCTTTCGCCCCGTCAGCCCCCCTTCGAGGAACGCGACACGATTCACTGGCCTTTTTCGCCTTTCCCCATTTTCGATTATATCACCCAGAAAGGAAAGATTCCCATGTTATTTAAATCGTATGTTTCGCCAAAAATAAGTAATTAAATAAAATAAAGTTGATGCGATGAAAAATCTAAAATCAGTATTAGTGGTGAGTAATTTTCACATTGGTATTGGAAATCGTCCATCAAGGATTAGTTCCGAAAAATTAGAATTGAGAACTGTCTGTTGCTTTCATAGATCCACTTGGAAATTGCATTGTTGGTCCGGTTCAGGAACAGTCCCCAATTAAGAACATTAAAGCTTGTCGACCTTAATTTCAGGTTGAGCATCTCCAATCAGTCTCTTCCATCCATTTCGTTTGTTTATTTTGTTTTGACTAAGAAAGCAAGTAAATGGATCATTAGAATGAAAAGTTGGGGGTTTAATCTTATTATGCACCCAATAGACAAAATGAGTCGATAATGTTTAATTTTACAAATATATATGTATACATATATTGATAGAAAAACTACAAAATAATTAAATAATTGATTTAAAATTTCATTTTTAAATAAATAAATATCAGTTCGGGTGGGCGGTTCTACGCCCAGAACAGGAAATCGGCTGATACTCACCGGTTCTAGCAAATTTGAACTGGGAATTGAATCGGTTCCTAAAGGAACCATTGATTCCGGGCCGATCTAGTCCGATTGTGCAGGCGGTTCGAGCAATTCTTGATTTCTTTGCGCACCCTTAACTAGTATATCCACAATAAATTTACCATAAACTATTTTTTTGCTAAAAAAAAAATCCAATCTAATACATCTGTAACAAATTTATTCAAAACTAAATTTTTTACCATTAAAAACCCCAAAATTTGTATATTTGTTATAAATTTATCCTCTATAGTTTTCGTTAAATTGAATTAATACCATGAAAAACCACAAATTCAATAATGGGTAAAATTCTAAATTGGTACACTTGTTAACTGTCATGTATTATCCAATTTAAAAATTTGATTAGTAAAATCTAACTGAAATTAATGTAGGTAAATCCGTCATAGATATTTCAATTTGATTTTTTAATAATCAAAATAATAATTTAAAGTAAATTTATCACATGTGTATTAGTTTGAGGGGTTTTTTTTTTTTATGATATTAACTCTAAAAATACCTTATTAAAACAATTGCTCGTATCGATAATGAAAATATTTTTCGGCGATTCATTTTTGCAAATGATTATTTTTTGAAAAATAGTTTTCGAACAATTCATTTTCCCCAAATCAAACGAACTCTAAAAAATCCGTTTCGTTTATCTAATTAAATTTTGCATTTTCATTTTTTCCTAATTTTATGTGCATTTTCTTCTTTTTTTTTCAAGTCACTATAATGCTTTGTATGGAGTGGCTTCCACTCGCCATTGCCCACAAAATCCCTTTCGGTGTATTTGCGGATGCTGCCGGGGGGGTCTCTCTTATTTTATTCCATTGGGAAGCGGACAAAGGCGCAATTTCGATCGTTTGTCGTGACGTCACACGCGACGATAGTTTTATAATGTTTAAACAACTGGGAAAAAGGTTTCATTAGAGCGTAAAATAAACTACGAATATTCCCGAGAGATCAGGTTTCTGCTGCCCATTTATATTCGAACTGATCCTAATCTGTCTTGTTGCTCCGGAAAAGCAGCTTCATCAATTAAAGTGGTGGGGACGGAAGATTCCGGGTCAGGGTAAAAATCAAATCGTGCTCTTCCCCCTCGTGCTTAATGCTCCCAAATGTATTTCGAATTCATCATTCCGATATGATTTGATGTTCAATGAATCACCAAACTTAACATCGACCTCGATATCATTTATAACTTTCTTTTTGAGCCGAGATATCATGTCGCGTTTGCTGCAATTATTATAAAAATTTTAAATATATTATATTTGTGCCAATTCAATCATAAACTTTTTAATCGTATCGATTTAATTTTAAACATTTTTATATTTTTCTAATTGAACCTATTCGGTCTTTTTGGTTGAAAATCGCTGATATAGCTATGGGCTATTTACACAACTAACGTTGATATTAATATTTTTAATAATATTTTATTTTTTAAATAGTTTTTTGATTTCTTTTCTTTGTTTTTATTTTTATTTATTTTTGATTGGGGACTGACAACTCTCATTGATACTGGGCAAGGGAATTGTGGACCTCGCTAAGGCGACGATGCCGAGATCTTGTTGCACTCCTCAATTGTGGCTGGCAAGGGCTAATCGGTGACCCTCATTGGCACATAGTCCAAAAAAAAGAGAAGAAAAGAAAAGAATTAAAATATTATTTAAAAATATTCATATTAGTGTCGATCATCTACGCCACATGGGGATTAATATCCACATCAACAATTTTTGATAAAATTAATTGGATGAATTCAATTGATAAAATATAAAAATATTTATGATTTAATAGCTCTGATGACGCATAAACATGAGATGGGCAATACCCTTTAAAAGTCAAGAGTGTCCTTTACACAACTTACAGCCAAGAAAAAGGTCTAGGAAGTCCGGTCGTATTCCCTCCTGTTATATTTTCCAATTTCCAAGGTATTCTTTCTGACTTTGACGAGGAACAGTTGGTCAACCTAAGACTCTACCCGCACGATCCAAGCCCGAAGACGTGCGCTCCCCCCACCGGCAAAAAATACTATTCCAAGTCCAACATTATTATTCCACAAAATCCAAGACGAAAAAGAGATGGACCCCCCCACCACGACGAGATAATCTCGCCCATGTTGCGAAGAAAATGCACACGAAAAAGCAATTTTATCAAAGCACGTTTTCAAAAGAGGATGGTTCCCAGTACCTTCCCCGCTTTTGCTTTCTTAAATTAAAAGAGCAAGCATCAAGCAAGCATAAAATAGAGTTAAAGACAGATTTTTTTTTTTTTTTTTTGGGATCTAACCACCCGAAAATGTCAATAATTTAGTACTCCTTTTGGAAACCTGTGATATCGAGGGGGATTTGCCAATGAAAACACGCCATTATATTCTAAGATGTCTTCTTTTGTCCTTTACTTTTCTGCCAAGTTGGTCACGGCTCTATAGCAATAATATGTTGACATCTAGGGTACTGATGCGCACTAAACATGTTAATCAATGCTTTCTTGTCCCTCATCCTCGTTGATTTATCTTTAAGCAATCACCATTGCTTGTGAGATAATCATGACAAAGCGTGAGATGCAGGGGCGTTTAAACACCGCCGAATTCGGATCGAGGGAATTTGAAAATTGAGGCTATCGGAATCCTTGCGGCTCGAAAACTGATTTTCTTAGAGGTTTCTTCAGGGCTCGTGTGAAATTGGGAAATGATCGAAAGTGATGCCAAAATGGAAATATTGCGATTCATCGCATAGCTTATTTTGATGTTGTAATTAGATGTTGACCAAAGTTGATTATTGCATACAAGAACAAATTCGTCTCCCGAAATATGGTATAGAATCGACTGTTTAAGTTGAGATTAAGAGACCCGTGATAAATCGATTAGTCGATAAGAAGTCATGTCGACTAAAAATAAAATGCGAGACTTCACTTTCATTTACATTTTTAGAATATTACATAGACCATAATCTGGACGACATGCTACCTAATCCTCTGGTTCAACCATTTCCCACTTCAACGCTGTTGGGATTCAACAGTTGGAAAGTTCAATTACTTAGATTGAATGATTTGTTCAGAATTTGAAATTGAACCTGAATCACGTGACAAAATGTTGACCTTGATTATTCACCATTCCTCCTTCCCACCTGCTCTTCTTTTTTTGTTTAATAAGCCCACAGAAGAACTGCATTACTTTAAAGGAAAAACTAGCAAAGTTCATGGGCGGTATTGCCTTAAATATCAGAAGGAAGTAGAAATGAAAAAGAAGATGGAGTGAGGTCACCCCAGTTGCTAGGAACCATCTTCCTCTGCCTCTCCTTTTAACTAAGTCGAACTTATCGCCGTGGAGTTGCCTCCTTTAAATCCCGTTTTTATGTCGAAGATGATATTCTCCGTGTAATTATACGTGTTTTTGAGTGTGAAGATGGAATATCCTCTGTCGACACTAGTTCATGTGTAGATGTGTTAACAACAGGACGTCTGTGCCGGTGAAGAGCTTCCTTACTTTGCAAATGAAAAAAACTGGATATTGAGTGGAAAGTGTTGGTTGGAAGGACCTTTGGATTTTGATTAGCAAGTGAAACGTGAGATTGTCGAGGTGGTCAGATGGACCGATTAGAATAATAACAATTTTGATAACACAAATGCATCAATATGCTTGGAAGGATCCACGTGCAGAAGGTAAATAGATTGGGATCGAGTGAAATCGTTAGGTTTGAATAGATTGTGTCTGGCTCAAAACCAATTCGATATAAATTCAAATTGGTGTTCTGGAGTCCATTTCAGGTCTCGGAATTCATGGAGAAGTCATAATAGGCGTCGTCGAGATGAAAGCACTTTGATTTTCTGAGATCTCATTCAAGAAAGGTTGGATGAGGAGTTTTCTGTGTCACAACAATGTTGGTATCATTGAATGAAGAAGGCAGAGAACCATTTGATCTAAACAGATTATGATAATAAACAGATTTGGAAACTGCAAAATCTCATTTCATTGTCAACCCCAAAACACCTTCATCTGTTTTAACTTTGCAAGGTCTTGTTTCTGCTTCTTCTAATCAGGGTGGTTTGATTGGAGAAATTTCCATCTTCGCAATCTTGCAGGCTCTGCAGTTCTGCTTTCAACTGCTCAATCTTCTTCAAGTTATTAAACAGAAGTCCTCTTACTCCACCACCTCAGATCAGTTTGCCATTTTTTAAGACTTTTTCAACTCGTTTAAGATCTTCACTTTCAGTTTCCACATCCCATGCCTTTTGAATCGTTTCTTCACGGCCTTCATCGGTTGTTCAAAGTGTGTTCAAATCTGAATGGCTTTGCATCAATCTTATCTCTGCAATCAGGGTCAACTATCAATGGGAAATGGTCTGATCCTGTAGAAGGATCATGCAGTACTTGAGTTCTAGGGAGGAACAGACTCTTCCAAACGACATCCACAAGGCCTCCATTTTTCTCTTATAGTTCCATCATCTCTGTTTTTACACCAGGTGATTCTCTTCCCCTTAACGCCATGATCTATTTTTTTTTTGGTCAAAAGAGAACAAAATATTACTGATTAAAGTAGTCTTACATAACATCGCCATGATCTATTAAAGCAGTATCAAACTACATGTCTTTAAAGCCATCAATGCACCTAGCAGACTTCACATCGCCTCCCCACTTCTCAGCAGTGTTAATCGCATCGTTGAAGTTATCAACACAAAGCCATGGGTGATGATTTGACACTGCTATCTCCCTCAGGTGCATCCAATTCTTTCGTCTTTCATGGAAATCAGGGTGGCCATGTACCCAGTTTATTCTCACCTCCCCTCCCTTCTACTGTTAGAAATTAAACCTAATTTATTGGTGTCGATGACTGTTTGGTACCCGCATTGAAGAAGAATCATAATTGCAGCATTATTTTTAATGAGTGTGTTCGTAATTATCTATAATGATATGTTCGTATTTCGCATTTCTAGTTGTGGTGATTATTTTTAGAGATAGCGATTGTTTTTAGATGTAAGGTGAAATATGGTGAATGTGAAATAAATCTACAAGCTTATTTATCTTCTTCACTTTCTTGTGTGATTGTGAGCGTTTTACTTTCAAAATACTTCTATCAAAGTGGTATCAGAGCTTAAGGTTTGTGATCATAGCGTCAATAAACAATCAACTTCACATATGTGGGAGAAAGGAGATGCTTATCGAGTTAGATGAGACAATTAAAGGGAAAAAGTCTCTTTCAATTATAACTCCAAAATTCTTGTCGAAGGCAAATGTACAATTTTGATTCGCTTGAAGGATGGTGTAGGTCAGTTTATTATTAATGTTTATTATGTCCCGAAAATGTCAAGCAATATTTTGAGTTTGGGACAACTTTTGGAGAATTGCTATACTGTTCATATGAAAAATCTTATTCTTGTGCTAAGAGATAGGGATAATAAACTAATTACGAATGTGAAGATGTCATAAAACATGATGCTTACTCTCAATATAAATAATGATATGTCTCGATGTCTGAAGGGTTGCATAAATGATCCTTCATGGTTGTAGCATTTGAAGTTTAGCCATTTCAATTTTGGCGGACTCAATTTGCTTTGCCAAAAGAAGATGGTTTATGGCTTACCACATACAATTATGTAAAGAGTGTGTTATCAATAAGCATTCCAGAACTAGGTTTTTGAAGGAAGCAACTTATCGAGCGAAGAGACCGCTTGAGTTGATTTATTCTTATATGTATGGGCCAATCACTCCTCACTCATATGGTAATCATTGATATTTTGTTACTTTTATTAATGATTTTACTCGAAAAACTTGGGTCTATTTTTTGAAAGAAAAGATAAAAGTGTTTGATATGTTCAAACAGTTCAAGAACCTGGTTGAAAAGGAGAGTGGCTACTTTATCAAAGCTATAAGAACTGATTATAGTGCAGAATTCATCTCAGTCATATTCAACAAATTCTGTGAGAATCATGGTACTCGATGTTTCTTGACAGCTTTGTATTCTCCTCAACATAATTGAATAGCTGAACGAAAATATATAACTATTCTTGACATAGTTCGAAGCATGTTAAAGAGCAAAAATTTGCCCAAGAAGCTTTGGGCTAAAGCTGTTTCATGTGTAATCTATTTCAAAATAGATGTCCCACATTCGGACTCAAAGGTGTAACTCCATAGAAAGCATGGACCGGGAGAACACCAAATGTTTCACACTTGAAATTTTCAGGAGCATTGCGTATGCTCATGTGCCGGACAAAAAAAAAATTGAAGCTGGAAGACGAGCAAAAAGCTCATCTTTATTGGGTATGACTCCTCATCCAAATCCTATCGTTTATTTGATCCTAACATTTTGAAAGTGTATATAACCATAGATGTCAAGATTGATGAAGATGGCACGTGGGAAGACAACCCCAAAGATGAAGTGAATGCTTGTGGTGATACCGATCAAACTTGAAGGATCATTCTACACTTTCTTCTCTAGAGTATTTTGAAGGTGAAACGCTCACAATCAACAAAGAAGAGAAGAAGATAGATAGGCTTGTAGATTTAGGGGCTGCATGACAACGTTTCTCTTCCTCAAAATTTCTGTTCTTTTGTTCCCCGGAACAAAAAAAGAACAAAAACCTGTTTGGTAAAACATTTGTTCCCGGGAACAATTTCTCTAATTTTTTGTTCTCGGGAACAGTTTTGAGAAGCAAAAAAAAATTGCTTCTTGTTCCCGGGAACAATTTCTAGAAATAAGCTGATTTTCTTTTTTAATTTTCTTTTATTTCCTTTTCTTGCTGCGGCCACCGTCAACCGCTTGGAGCCACCGCCCACCGCCGTAGCCGCCGGTCGCCTACCGTCGCCGCCGCCGGTCGGTCGTCGGCCGCCGCCCGCTTGTCGGCCGCCGCCGGCCGCGGTCGCCGCCTCGCCGCCGCCGCCGCCCGTCACCGCCCCCGCCCGCCCGGCCGCCGCTTGCCGCCCGCCACCCGACCGCCGACCACACCGCCAATCCGCCGAAAGCCCATCGGCCGCCCCCTCCCGCGGCCGCCCGACCGCCGGAGGCGGCCGGGCGCCGTCGGCCGTCGGCGGCGATGGGCTTCCGGCGGTGGTCGGCGGTGACGGTCGGCGGCGGGCGGTCGTGCATCGGCGGTGGCTGGTGGGCCGGCGGCGGCGGCGGGCGGCGGCGGCGATCCGTCGGCAAGAATAAAAAATGAATAAATACAAAAAAGAAATTGTTGCGTTACCAAACGCATTTCTATTCTTTTTCTATTCCAAGAGTAGAAATTTTGTGTCGTTACCAAACGGGTTCTTTTACTCGAAATTGTTCCCGGAGCAGAAATAGAAAAGAACTATTTCTGAAAAAAAACTCTTCCCGGGAACAGAAGCGTTGTCATGCGCAGCCTTATTCCACCTTCAAAATACTTCCATCATCTACTTGGTCTTCTTGGATTGTGAAAAAATAGCTACGAGGAAATCAATTAAATTCTGGGATCTGGTAATTAACTCTGAATTTCATATCCATTACAAACATTGCCGACAAATAGCAATTCGCCAAACCGCTGATGCAAGCAGAGGCAACAAAAAGAAGAAGAAGAGAGAGAGAAACAAAAAAGTGCCTATTTATATCTGGGACTCCTAACTGTTATATTGGTGATGTTAAAAAAAGGACATTACATAAGTGGGATCAGGCGTTGAGTACATGTATGATGTGTAATTTTAACAAATGAGTTCATTCAGTTAGTAGATGAGGGTTTCCACTTCATGACTAATTGTACAAAAAAATACTTTAGACTAGTAGTGCACCATATATCTACGTCAGAAATGTGGAATCCAAATAACAGATTGATGCAATTCGATGGTCTTATGTGACTTGATTTTGATGCATCATCAACTTCAATCGGTGAATTCAATTGACCAAATTAAGGTACATGGCTTGCTGGTTTTGATATTGACACATATTTTAGTGAGATGTGCTCCATGTTCCTTTGATAAGCTTCTTGTGCTAATCAGCCAAAAACACCTCAAGTGCCACAACTTAGCTAAAATTTCCAAAATGTACACTTAGGTCTGTTTGGCAACCGGTCAAAAAGTATCCAATTCCATTATTTTGTTCTCGGGAACAAAAAATGAATAGAAATTCATTTGATAAATTTTTTGTTCCGGAGAGTAGATTTGGAACAAAATTAAGGAATAGAAAAAGCAACTTCTTTATACTCGGGAACAGTTCCAAAATTAAGTCAACCTATTTTTTTTTTTTTTGGTTTTCTCTTTCCCTTCTCTCTTCTTCTTCCTCCTACCTAGTCATTGGCCACCACTGCCCACTAGCCATCGGCCATCTTCTTTGCCAGCATCGACAGTGGTCCTTAGTGATCACTTGGGTGAGGTCCAACGAGCTCGCCGGAGGCTCACTTAGCCACCCTGAGACTCAGCCTTGCTAGTGGTTGGGCAAGGTTAGAGCTTTGCCTAGCCATGGCGAGGCACGTTGGCCCAAGCCTCATTGTGACTCGACCTTGCTAGGAGCCAATGATGCTCCAGTAAGGTTGGTGGCTCTCATCTAATCAATCATCGGCCATGGCTGGTGACTAGAGGAAGGAGAAGAAGAGAAAAAGAAAAAAAGAAAAAGAAAAAGAATTATAAAAAGATTAAAAAAATGATTTGAGTTAGAAATTTTAAGAGTTCTACCAAACGCATTTCTATTCCGGAATTAGAAATTTTGAGTAGTTTCCAAATGTTTTCAAATGTTTAGAAACTCGTTTAGGGAACATAATAAAAAATATTCATTTCTTAGTAGAAATTGTTCTTGGGGATAGAATGGTTACCAAATGCACTTTTAAGTGTCAAAATCGAAGAGAAAAAGAACATTTGGTGTCAATGACGAGAACTTCCGACAAACGGCTGAGATGGCTTTTTTTGATGAGAATTTTAAATGATGTGGCATTGCTTTAATTTTTTTTTTTTATTAATCTAGTATTTTTGTTAATTTTTATTCAATTTTTAAAAAATCATTTTAAAAAACTAAAAAAAGCTAAAATTTATTTAAAAAAATATAAAAAGAAAAAAGAAAAAAAGAAAATGGCAAGGCTCGCCGGTGGGCACTTTCGCCGCCACCCATCGCTAGAGGGGTAGATCATCGCGGCAACGGCGGCGAGAAGTGGACGACATCATTTTAGGGGTTTTAATTGGGGAGGGCATAGGGGATGATGTCGTTTTAGATGAAAATCTCTTAGTAGACATTTGGGCAAGTCACGTATGCTAATTTTATTAATAAAATAACGTCATGTCGGATTTTCAACAAGCCTGATTGGAGTTGACAATTAAGTTTCTAATTTTAAAAAAAAGGTGACACTTAAGTGTATTTTTATAAATTTTGGCACTTATGTGTCCTCGGTCTGTAGCACTTGGGATGTTCTTTTGCCCGTGCTAATCAGAGCTATCACTGTCAGAAAGATTCAGCAGTTGACTCATAACAATAACAGAACCTGCGAATGCCCGAAGTGTTTAGATGAGAGCGTATATCGCCTTAGGAAAGAGATGATAAAGCTCCGAGGAGACTTGCCGCGGAATTTGCGAGGTAGCATTTTTGGGCCTCTGAGAAATGGACAGTGTAGTTCTGGTCTTGAATCAGTGACGTCCTAACAAGCAATAAACACCATCCTATTACTTCGATACTGGGCTTCCTGTTGGTGGATCAATGAAGCCCATGAATTTTCATGGTACAGAAAATCTATGGGAATCTTTTGACTTTGATCAATATGGATGGATGACCAAACTCTGCAACCAACTTCTACCATCACAACCTTTGGTAAGTGCATGCTGCCGATCGCACTCATTGTCCAAGAACTTATTTTCGAGACGACAAACGCGAAGGAAATGATATAAGAAAATGATCAGTTAGTGTCGTAACTTATCAGCTTGATTCTTAAGCGAACTGCCTTGGAAATCAAAGCTGTTGAATGGGATATGCTAGTAATTTGACTTGGATTGGTACGTCAGTTGTTCCAGTTATGCATCTCATCGGCTTAAAAAAGTCCATATTGAATGAAATCTAAGGACTTTTCGAAGAAATGGAGGATGACAACATATCTAAAATGATGAATTGCAATTCTGAAGTCAATCAAGGTCTCAATTGCCGAAACATGGATATGTTCTAGAAGCTAGTATCAAGAAATGACACAGCTTCTCATTTCCCAGAGTCTCAATCCGTTTGCATCTATTCAAATTTTTTCGAATTGAAATCGCATTAGGAGGTAGGGGGATGAGACCGACCTGTAAATGGTTCGAGATGATTTTGGCAATGCAATAAATTATGGGTTATGAGCACTAACTGAGCAACAAAGGGCTCAAATCTAATATTTCTACCAATCTTTATAATCTCGTACGAGATCCCGAATGTAAGCAGAACAAAATGCTCCTATTTTGCGTAAGAATACTAACTTTGAACTCGGCCTACATTAAGTTCTCACCTTTTCCATAAGTATGATCCTTTATTCAACATGGATACCATCCAAATCTGTTCAACACTCCCACTCCTCTCTTTCTAAGGTTTGTGCAACTGTATCAATGTTTATCTATGATGCACATTCACAGCGGTTTGCAAAATAAATCAAGGCACGAAGCAATAGGAAACGACACTTGAAATTTATCATGTCAGCCGTCACTTCTCAAAAGAATGACAGAATCACGAGCAATTCTGAACCGAATTGATAGTCATAGATAGAACTTAATTTCCTCCTAACTCCGCATCTTGGATCTGAGTGGCGTGAAGAAGACCCGAGGGCATAGAACCGAGTCAACCGGCTTTACTCAAATGATTCAATCTTGTACTACTTTCTTTGATTCCTCATGCATACAAAAGTTGTTACGAGCAAATGATGAAACTAGAAAGTTTGACCGGCAATTGGTCAACCAGAAAAGAAGCAACATATAGCAGTGGATGATGGAGACCAAGGACCGTCTGTTTTGACATTTTTTGAGCCCATACCATCTTTCAGTACAAATCTCAAACCCAGACAAGATTTTACTTCCACTAATCTCAATCCGCACTGATTACTCGACCGATCTGATTTTAGAAAGAAAAATAGAATGCCAGATTAAAGGCAGCATTTACTTGTCAAGTTGTTAGCCTAGCTAAGGTTACAGTAAGGAAAAAAACAGCATCTACATAAATCACGTCATTGGAGATCGAGAATTTTCTCGTGGGTGACATTTCAGAAAAATCACGAGAATGAAAAGCATGGTATTCCAATTTCACAACTCGAAGCAGATTTCTGTCGACAGGGAGGGAACTGATTTGCAGGGCCTGTCTACCGCTAAATAGAGACTAAACAATTCAGGAGCCAGCTAAACTAATCAATTAAACAGCACAGAGTTGTTAAGAAGTGGCCCAAGCTCTTGGACCGGGTTCATCCTTGAACTTCGGTTGTTTTCGCTCTCCATTAATGACTGTTGTCTGCATTTAATATGGGGGGAGCGGTTGGGGCATGTGGATATTCGAAAATGGACCAAAGACTGCGAATATATAATGTAAGCTGGGACCTTTTGACCACTTCTCGTGTGCACTCTCTTCAAACGCTGAGCACAAGCAATGCCCAACAAGGAAACACGGTTGCTTTGCTTATGGTCCACGAGGGGACCCAACCAAAGGCGAGACGTGAAATCTTCCATTTCTCTTGTGGGGTATGCTTTTGCCGAGCTGGACCCAAAGGATTAGAGTCATTCCTTTGCCACAAACTTACTCCAACAGAGAAAACCATCGTCTCTTCTTGGTTCTGTAGCTGAGCTAATAAGAAAAAAAGGACAATTTGTCTTGATTTGTTAAGATAAAAATGTGTTCGGCCCCACTGTTCAGAGACGGGTTTAAGTTTTCGGGCTGGAATTTCTAGTGCGATTTCATAACGTGGCTCTGGTGCCAACTTTGAGATTGAGTATACAGTTGATGTTTGGTTAGATTTTTAGCGGGACTTCAAATCTACAGAGATGCGCGTCCATTCGGATCTTCCGCATCGGGGAGAGAACCAAGTTGGAAGATTTGGTCTCCACAACACTGGTTTGCCATCTCTTTGAAGATTTCATAAAGAAATTGGAAACTAGATAAGCACGATCAACATTCCACATTAGATATTTGTTTTTTTTTTCTTGTTTTGGTCGCAGGGGCAGCTTTCTTCCAACTTCCATATCTTCACCCTGCAGTTTAACAGATGTTTCGTGGGAATACTTCTACATAAGCGCTAAAAGGAAAAGTCTCAAAGACTCTCGAACTCTCAATGAAAAAGGAACATCTCTCTCTCTCTCTCTCGTTACCTTTCACATTGAAAAATTCAAACCCACATTCCCAAGCATATATCTACGTTCACATCCTTCTTGGGCAAGAGAGTAAGTAGGACTCGCAAAAATGTCAATCGGGAAAAGACGAAGAAGCCTCAATGACCCTGGAATGTTACCTGCTACAACGGAGTCCATCCCCATTGAAAGATCAGTAACAAGACAGAACCCATCATCCAACCAACCTTGACTTCGACCCAAAAAAAAAAAAAGAGGCAACCTTGACACGCAATTATCCGACATTTCTTGTTTTTACTCGGGCTTGACCTGTGCGTGAATGGCAGCATCTCTTTGGCTTTCTTGATGTTCTAGAAGTCGAATAGAACAAGGACATGAATGGGATAGCTTTGATACCAAGGCAGGTTACCTTGCGAATCGAAAGACGCCTCCTTTACGACCAAATCCCACGCTCCCTCCTCCTCAAACTTCGTCTCCTCTGCGGCCGTCCGCATAGAACGTATCATCAGCCAATGGTTATCGATTCACCTGCAAGTTAAAAAGCATTATCCATTGGACAAACCTTTGCCCTTCTTTTTTGGGGAGGAGTTTCCACGAAAATGGGTGAGGTACAGAGATGCAGAGACCCGTAAAGTAGAAACTTTGTACGAGAAAGGGGCAAGCCTGAGGTAAAATTATCTGCTCCCAACAAATCAGACCCACCGTGGTTCTCTTTTGACTTTCAACAGTAAGGAAGAATCCAACGGTTCCAATTGGAAAATAGGAAAAATGGAAAGATAGACCAACACACCTTCGAGCAATAAGGGACGCAACAAAGCTTAAGAATGGTTCGATCTCCTGAATCAAGTCGCGTAAAGGGTGATCGATCTTCAGTATAGATATAGACCAGTAAAAACTTAGTATTTGACCGGACACTAAAATTCGGATTTCAAAGTCTTATAAATGCAACAATTGAAGCTTAGAGATTTATACGTCGTGACGCTTCAAGAATGTTTAGTACAGCTTTCTTTCAAAAGTTAGGTCTACGAAAAGGATGGTGAGGTTTTTATTACTTTTACCATGAAGGCTGCAAATACATCGAGTTAAAAGACCCTGCGCAACTGCTTTAGGACACCGTGATACAATGCGATGACGACTATACCAGATGATCATCCTTGGTACCGAAATCGTGGCAAAATACATCGCCACTGCTGCATTATGATTCGAAACGAAACAAAAGAAAAAAATGGTGGAATATAATATTGTTGGAAGGAAGAAAAAGGAACTCAAAGCAGTGCCCTCTTGCTCGCGTCATCATGTTGGAGGAGGAAACAACCGGGGAAGTCCCTGTTCAAATGCCAAAGCCGAGCCCCCTCTATAAATACCCTCCTCCTCTTTTGATCTTTTCCGCAGTCTCGAGTCTCCAGAGCTTCCAAAGCTTCCATTGGCAAATTTCCAAAGCTTCTCCCGAAGAAGAAAAGCATCCAAACACACAGATTTACATTGAGAAAATGGCATCGTCATCGTCGTCGTCGTCTTCGTCATCCGCGGCATCGAACGGAGTCGCCAACAAGCTCCAGCTCATCAAGCAGCTCCTGCTCGGTGAGCCCTCTCCGGTCGCCAGCACCGCTTGCCCTGGTGGCTACCTCAATTGCGCCGAGGCTCATTCGGTCAACGGAGCCGGGGAGCAACCTGAGATAGGGTACTCGCGATCGGACTCCCTTGGCACGCAGAACTCGAGCTCCCACTCGACCATAACCATCTCGGAGCTGGACTGCTTCCAGGACCCCGATATCTTCAATTTCGATCTGGCTTCGGTTCCGAGTCAGAACCCGAGCGACCTCTTCGAGTTGGAGGCCAAACCAGAGATCATCGACCTCACTACACCGGAATCGTTTTCGAGCTTTACCTGGAACAGGGAGTCGGGCTGCTGCTTTGAGTTCGGATCGAAGACTTCAGTCTCGAGTGCCGGCAGCTCACTGCAAGGCGGCTTGAGTCAAGCTAACCGGAAGCCGTCGCTGAAGATCTCGCTCCCTAACAAGGTGGAGTGGCTCCATTTCAGCAATGGGGACCAGGCACTGGTGGAGGTCAACGCGCCCGTGCCGGAGGAGGACCACCGCCACTACCGGGGAGTCCGCCAGAGGCCGTGGGGGAAGTACGCGGCGGAGATCCGGGACCCCAAGCGAAAGGGCTCGCGGGTCTGGCTTGGCACCTACGACACTGCCATCGAGGCAGCCAGGGCATACGACAGGGCCGCCTTCAGGCTCCGTGGCTCCAAGGCGATCCTCAACTTCCCGCTGGAAGCCGGCAAGTCCGAGCCGATGGCTTCCCGGGATCGCAAGAAGCGGCACCACGAGGAGGAGGCCGAGGCCTTCGCGAAGAGGGAGAAGTTGGCGCTGGAATCCGGCGAGCATGGTTACCGCACGGAGGTGCCATTGATGTCGCCGAGCTGGACGTCGTTCTTGGAGGGAGACGTGAAGGGCATGTTCAACGTCCCTCCGCTGTCGCCGTTGTCGCCGCTCCTGGCGTTCGGGTTCCCGCAGCTGACCGTTATTTGAGGAAATTAACTAAGCTAGTTTCTTTCTACCCTTTCTCGCTTTTTTTTTTGGATTTTTTAGGGAGTGTAATATTGTTGTGCATAGGTCGAAAGGAAAACAATGGGCAAATTCCAAGAGATTTGTTCCAAAGATTGCGAAATAAAAATAATTTGTTTGATGCATTATATGTTTTGACAATGACTTGATGCCAATTACGGTTAGATTAAAAACAATTTATTTTATGTATTTTATGTGTTGACAATGACTCGATGGCAATTACAGTTGGATGCAACATATAATTTATGTCGCAGAAAGCATGTGGCAACATTTGGAATCGGTCAACTAAGCGAGATAACGTATGGAGGCAAATTACTTTGTGACAAGGCACGATTGCGGTCAGCCTCGTTTGGGGACGGTAGCAACATTCCTGTAGTCACGTAGTGAAACAATCTACATGGTGGTGCACATGAA
The DNA here is from genome assembly GCA_014182375.1 of Eucalyptus virginea. Lineage (NCBI taxonomy): Eukaryota > Viridiplantae > Streptophyta > Magnoliopsida > Myrtales > Myrtaceae > Eucalyptus > Eucalyptus virginea. The sequence goes on along the minus strand of CM024517.1, from coordinate 26,781,164 downwards.
TTTCCACAAGAATATCGGACATTGTTCTTTTTTTTTTTTTGGTCAAAAAATATCGGACATTGTTGATTAGCTCATTATATAGTCCGAATTGGTGCAACGGCAATTCACTGTACTTTGAATTCATATTAATGATACATCTCGAAAATTATATCTCGATAGCTATTCGATGAGTTAAATTTTGGATTTATGCTTCCTATTTCTTCAACTTAGATATTTGACGCGAAAAGATCATTCGCTTGGACTTATATATAGTGTTTTTTTTCCTCCATTTATTAGTAAAGAATTTTTAATCGGACATTTAACCCATGCGTTATCAATATGCGCATCTCTCATTTTTTTTAGTGATATTCAATACCCATTTTTTTTTTTCCAAGTACTTCATGTCTTCCATTCGTGCACGCTTGACTTCCTAGTAATTGGTCGAAGACAATGAATAATATAGAAAATTTAGAACATAATTTCCTTTTGACCAATTCACCTATATATGTACAAAGCCTTTCATGTGAGGAGTTTCTTTAGCAATCTCATTTTATGACTTAGCTATCCTCAGAGAATCCAATAATCAAAGTCAAAACTGTTTGTTTGCATATCTGAAACCCTTTCCTTTGGCAGTGCGATTTGATCTTCAAGGCCATATAAAGCAGCAGCATACCATGCACTATCCATGCTATTATTTACATAAAAGATTAGAAAGATAGTGACAAAAAGCTTATCATCCATCTTCCACGGTCTTCACCAACTTCTTACAAAAGAAAAGGAAGTTAAGGAAAGAGTTGAACGAAAAACCCCAAGATTAGTTGTTGACCAGAGGTTCCTTGACCACAAATTAGGCTTTTCCGTGACCAAAGATTACCCAAAAAATGAGAAAATAAAAGAAAAAATCAAACACTTCGGTGACTAGAGACCCCACCGCTCATATGTAGATCGATCTGTATATTTCACCATTTCACCCCAATGGCCGGCGCCACTTTGATATTGTTAGTGGTTGATAGACATGTATACTCGATCGATCGGGTCTTGGAACAGCCAGAGGTTCGGTCGTCGTCCTCTTCTTCCACATTGCCGTCTCTGCGGGTGAGTCCAGTCGTCGGATAATTTTGCATGCCCATGACATCATATTCTTTTCCTTCCCTTGTCCTGATGATTGGCCTCGTACCGTTCGAAGTTCCCTGCCCTTCGGTTGACCCGGAAAAGTTGGCCGTCTATTGCTGGTACTTTTCTCCTAGTCTGATAAGCGAAATATCAACAGCAGCAAGCTTCTGCGTGGAGTCAGAAAAGACATGCACAATGGAAGAGAGGCTGTTTCTGATGGTGATGTAGTAGCCCCGCGGAAGGTGCTTCGTTGCCCAAGAGACCAGCTCACTCGCACGTTCACGGAACTTGTAAGAAAATTAGGTTAGATTATCTGTTTTTGTCGATGACAAGCAAACAAAGGGGTGAGTCCAAGATGGCATTTTGTATGGTATTTGTTCATCCTTATCATGCAGATTATGAAGATATTTTATGTGTATATAGAAACCGTTGATATGTTAGCGCTTGTTTTAAGTCATTTTGAAACGCAGCAACATGGAATCGGTGTCCATATTGGGATGGTGCTAAAGTTAGGAAAACACTTTCATATAATGTTAGTACCTTACGAAGAAAAAGAGGTGACAATTTACATGAGGGTCACTTTTATTTAATATTGTATATTCAATAAAATTACAACCGATATGATAAGATAAAGGCGGCAATTTAAATCTGATGGTCACATATGGGCCGTGTTTAAGTCATGTTAATGCTATTTAAATGATGTTAATGCTATAGACCTGTATGAATATAGGGTGGCTTGTTTAACATGACCACAATAGCTTCTTTAGTATAACATTTAGTTTTACAGGGCTGTGATTCACAGAATTCATGTGCTAAAAGTGATTACTTACATTAAATAAAGTAAGTTCAGGGGAAAAGTAAGAAAACAAGGAAAATTCATTTATTTAATACAATATCTAAAGTTAGAATTTTTTTTGAGTTACATAAGTTAAACTAAGCTATGTCAATATACTATAATCATTTGGCCTATCGTGATCGTTATTAAAGGAAAAAAAGTTGCATGTAAAAGTGAATTGGTCAATATAGGCCATGTCATGATTGTTTTTTTTTGGTAAGATGCCATGTCATGATTGTTCGACTCCACACGACTCATTTAATTAGACAAGTCCTGTGAACATTTAATTTGGGAACCCGAACACTAACAATTAGTTAATAGCACAAAGACGATCTTCAAAATGATTAAAATGAAGAGTCTTGTTAATAAGTGCTTTTAGGATGCTAGTTAGGTTAATTAAAAAGTGGAAATAAGGATTTCCCAAGACCCATCACAAATGAAAAAAATTATGCATTTTAACGAAACCATTCATTTGAAATTGCAATATCTTAAATTATTAAGGCACATTAAATAAAACTTAACAAGTGTCCGAGCACCTTTTTTTCAACAATCTTCCTAGACATGAATTCAAACCAGCTAATGGCTTGTAGAGTCATGTAGTGGAATTCACAAAATGGAGTGGTGCATATCTTTACAATCAACGGGGACCAAGTATTAAGACTAGATAGCTCGATATACGCCAGAAATTTCTCGTATGGACAGAGTCAAAGAGGGCTATAAAGGACCCGAATCTTGGCATTATGTGGGGGCGAATGTGAACTACAAAGACAAGCAAGCTCTTTAGAATCTCGAGAAAGGATTTTTTTTTTTTTTTCTTGTTCCCAGTAAATGGTTTTTGCCACACCCTGAAGTTAATGCAGATTGCGCAATTAATTACGAGCCACAAACCAAATTAGTCAAAGTCTTCTCTTTAAACAAGCAAAGTCTCCTCCCCCATTTGACCCACCCTCTCTCCCTCTCTCTCTCTCTCTCTCTATATATATATATATAGTTATTCGTTGCTCGTTGATTAATTTCAAACGGCGTAATAATGAAGAAACCCTAGTTATCTATCGACGAGACCAAATCATGTATGTCACATGCAATCCGTACTACACAAGTTAATCTTGAGGCTATATTGTACCAACGTTTGTTCTTGTTCGTATCATTTATGTATAAAGAGATTAACTACTAGGGTTAGTACAGTTGAGTGGGGCGTCGGAGGATTTTCAATTTAGAAACCGAAGGCATCCATTAGAATTTTACCAACCACGTGCAAACCACTCTAAGTCAAGGTCACCTACATGTGCTAAAGACCTGAACTTAGTCTGTTTCTGGAATTTGTAAGGTGTTCCGTGGGTATTAGGGTAGCAAGGTTTAAAATCCCGTGCTCCTAAATTAAAAAAAATAAAAATAAAATAACACATGGATATCAAGGGCTTTAAGGATTGTGGTATGAGCTCCTTTTTATATGATAATAGTTTGAATACGAGGAGATAGTACGCTTGAATGACAACTTTCTCCCCCTTTTTTCCACTCTTGGAGGATTATGGAAGTTAATGGCTAGGGCAAATTTCCCTCCTTACATTGTCACAGCAGGATGCACGTTTCTGACTGGGGACAGACATTACTCACATGTATTTATAATTGAGTCCATATGCAGATGATGTTCATATCTGTAACCCATCAAATTAAAGTCCTATTATCAGGAGAATTCTCTCAATCAAAGATGAAGAAAAATATAGGCGCAACTTTTATAGGCAAACGACATTCGAGTCCAAATCTGGAAGGAACTATTTGGCCCTTATGGCTACGTCATATTTTTCTTTGTGTATCGAACACTTGTTTATATTCCTGCTAATTTACAAATTTTACTTACATGTGCTTCTGTTTGTTAAATAGCAAAGGAAAGTTTATTTACAAGTGCACTTTGACTCCACATTGGCCACAATAGTTTGTCACATATAACGTAGGAAACAACCGTAGGAGACAATCAATGCTGGCCACCCCAAATGGCTGTTATAATAGGAGTTCCAAAACTGCGGAGGCTAGATCTTGGGGATGCACAACTTATTTTGACAACTCAAATGTCATTGCGAACGAGATCCCTTTTAAGAACATCGAGTTTCGTGCCTCACTCTTGCCGGTCGCTTCGAACTCAAGACCATTGGAGAAGGATGAGAAACTCGCGCATCAGCCTCCGCCTGCAAGCGCAACCATACTTCAAGGGTAGAACTTTATATATTTCAACGTATACGTTCCGTGAATATCATCAGTAGCCTGGACTAATTGTTAAGGTGATTTTCTTGTACTGTTCTTTGAGAATCATTGATGACCTGGATCAATGTTGATTTGATGCATGTGGCCTCTAGCTCAAATATAGTGTGTTGATTTAGTGATTGAGGAATGAACATGTGAGTTGACGACATAGGTCATACCTGATTCATGAGGTGGCTTGTTAAAGGGTTACTTTATAAGCTCAGAGTAACCCTAAGTAAATATTTATGGTAATTTCGTTGGAAAATTATCCAAAAAGTCTTAAACTTATTATATTGACTCCAATATAATCCCATATTTTTCAATTATGTTAATTTAGTCATTAAACTTTTGACGATTTGCCAATTCAGTTCTAAATTTTTTAGTTATATTAATTTAGTTCTAAACCTTTTAATTATTTGCCAATATAGTCCTTCCAACCAAATTACCAAATAATAAGTTTAAGACTAAATTGGCAATTGACACAATGAAATCTTTATGACTAAATTGGTAAATTGCAAAAAATTTAGGACTAAATTGACACTATTGAAAAGTTTTAAAAATGAATTAATTACCATGCAATAGATTTATGACTTTTTGGATAATTAACCATTTTGTAATACATTTCTTTGAAAATTATTGTTGGTATTATAGGTAGATCATACCTAAGCGACGGTATCTTAGTGATTAATGAAAGAGTGTGTTAATGTGGACTAGGTGCATGAAATAAGTTTTACCTGGCCAGAAGCTACGTAGACTTTTTTTATAAGTTCCAAGTTTTTTTGCTTAAATTGATTTTTCTAAATACGAAAAAAACAAAAAAAATCTGAATGATGGGGTTTACTGCGGCTTTCTCTCGAATGGACAAGACTAAACAATGTCAAGAATTAGTGGCCGAAGGACGTGTCAACCACCATTTTCGAGATGTAGAGGTGGAACGATGATGGAAGTCGTTGTGGCAACTTAATTTTAGGATTTGTCTCCTTTCCCCGCGTTGCACTTGCCTAGTGTTGACTATTATCATGTAGAAGTACGACAGGTCGAGAGCTTTTTTTTTTTTTTTTTTTTTTTGGTAAAGGGACAGATCGAGAGCTTTGTTATCATAATTTTATCATAATTCATTTTCCTATTCAAAATATATTAATCAACTCTCAAAACATGCGTGCACCTTGCCTATTTTTGTATATGGCATGATCTTTTTGGGGCGACCCATATAATAAAACCTTGTCAAGCCTTCAAAGTGTTAACATTGGACCGATTTTTCAGAAATTAAAATACTTCATACTATTCCAACAATTAATTTTAAACTAGCTGAAAATCCATGTTGTAAAAGCACAGGCTCCACCTAGAGATACTGAAACTTTATATATACACACACATACATACATTATACAAATGAGAGCCACCTACAAGAAAAGGTATGGCTATGATGTGACGCATGAATTATCTTTTATGTGTCGATAAGTCATGGTCGAATTTATTCCACTTAATAGTCACTTCCTATTGACCAACGAGAAACTTCGGCGTGTTCATGCGCAAGTAGATCTTAGTTTATTCAGCAGCCCCCAATTAAATTCTTATGAAAAGTCAATTCAAAACCCCATCTGTAAGATTCGTATATTCCGGTGGAGAAGAGAAATTTTTGTGTGTACGTGGCACGGCATGATAGGAGACACTGGACAAAAGGGAGGCCTTTGACTAACCCAATTATTACGAATCAAATTAGACAAGTTAGGGAGAAATATGGCGTGCACGTTTGTATTCTTTTTTTCTGTTCAAGAACAGATTTTCTGTTTTTTTTTTTTTCCGGAAACAAAAAAAGAACAGAAACGTGTTTGTTTGCGTTTTTGTTCAAAATTTGTTTTTTTGTTCCCGGAACAAAATTAGAACGGAATTAAAAAACAAAAAAAAGTTGTTTTTTTGTTTCGAAAACACTTCTGATGAACAAATTTTTTCTCTCCTCTCTTTTCTTTTCTTTTTTTTTTTCTTCTTCTTTTCTTCTTCTTCTTGGCCATGGCCGTTGAGGGCCGGCGACGCTCGGCCTCGCCTTGGTTGGGCGAGCTCAGGCTTGCCCAAATTCGGCGAGGCCGAGCTCGCTCAGATCCGGCGAGGCCGAGCTTGCCCAGCCAAGGCGAGGCCGAGCCTCGCCCAACCACGGCGAGGCTTAGCCTCGTTGGGGGCCGGCGAGCCTCGCCGTGGTTGGGTGAGGCTGCCGGCCTCCGTCGGCCGGTCGCCAGCCTTGGCATGGCTAGCGACCGGCCAAAGAAAGAAAAATGGAAAAAAAGAAAAAGAAAGAAAAAAAGGAAAAATAAAATAAAAATATTAAAAAATTAAAAAGAAACAAAAAAAAAAAGAATATAAATTTACCAAATGTGTTTCTATTCATTTTTTATTCCCGGAACAAGTTTACCAAACGCGTATTTCTGGTAAAAAATTGTTCCCCGGAATAGAAATAGTTTTTTTTTAATTTTTATTCCTCAGAACAATTTTTGAACATAAACACAAACAAATGCACTCATAGTAGCCGGGATCCATGGCAATCGTGTCCCTATTCACCATCAGTGTTGAGGGTTAATTTCCCATCTGATTTTGTTAGTGCAAGTATAATCTATTCCTATGATGATTTGTACAGCTCTTGATTAAATTCCACTCACAAATTATGGAATAATTTTGTTGGACGATTAGTTTATCTTAAAAGTTACCGTTCTACGAATCGGACCAATAATATATTCCAACATATTACTTTACACTCCTCCTCACGTATGAAACTAGTCCTCGCACATGCATGGTAGGTTGTGAAATCACGTTAAGGGGTAACTGCTGGAATATGAGAATAGGCAAAAGAAAAGTCGAGAGAGAATATCAAGATTTGTGACATATGTCCATATATCATTTTAGAAGAACAGTTTTTCTTAGCAAATATTAACTTGTTAAAAAATAGGTCAATAATGTATTTCTACCGTATTAATAAATAAATTTAATACTAATGTAATCTTTTTGACTAAGAATGAATGAAATAAAAAGCAAAAATATGATAAAAAATATATCATCCGTTGTGGTCAAAAGTTTCTGTTAACCTTGCAACAATATCCTCTTGACCGTCGTCTAACCCAAGAAGAATTAATAATGTTGCGTGCCGTTAAGTCAAAGTCATCGTGGCATTATTCTATCTTACAAGAGAAATTGAAGGAAGTCATTGGTCAACCGGTCATCGCAACCTAATTCTTAAACCCGGTACTAATTTATTTTACACATCTAAATCCTAAAAATGGCTGGGACTACACAGCAGTCTGACGCTAATTCTCTCTCCGAACCAAACTGGATTGAACCAAAGCTTAAGACAATGATTTATAAGCTAACTAAAATATATTAATTACTTCACACCATATTAATTCTTTCTCCAGACCGAACCATGAAGGCCCTTAATCTATCATTGCCTTGATACCATTTCTTGAATGCACATAATAGAAGTTCAATACCTTCACTTAAGGAGATTGCCTAGAGGAAGTCCAAGTCCAAATTCATTAATATATCCAACTAGCTTCGTTCAAAAGCTTAAGCCAATAAGTTATAAGTCAACTTAAATATATTAATTGTTCTACATCACACCAATTCTCCAATGAGTGGAGAAATTGTTTGTCCCTAATCTGTTTCTCTAGATTGAACCATGAAGACTACTATTGGAATTGCACTAGACGCTAAATTCCAATAACTTTACTTAGAGAGATCACCAAGAGGAAGCTCAAGTTTGAGCCCATTAATATATTTAATTAGACCCACATTCATTCAAAAGTTTAAATCTATGAGTCATGAGCCAACTAAGATATACTAACGCTCCACACCACACCAATCCTTCGATGTAAGACTAGTGTAACTCGACAAAAAGTGAATTAAAAAGCCACATAATCTCTGTCCGTGAACAAAATTGCCCACGTCAACACCGGTTATTTCACATAGTGCATATGTTGACATTGTCTACCCCTGCCAGTAACATTGGTCCTCGTCATCATAGTGAACTGAATAGAGTTGATTTCTCTTTGAAGGGCTCAAAATCAGAATAAATTTCATGAGGCAATACTGGAGCTACCTGACTATCGATCTATGCTCAAAAGAAATACAATAGGAAAGATAGTAGGAAACTATTGAGCCTGCGATTCGTGTTTCGACAAGATCATGCATTAAAATCGTGACATTCATCTTCCTAATGATTCGGTAACTAAAGAACAGATCTCTATACGTCACCCCCCTGTGATATGTGATTACCCACCTTTGAAGCTGTATTTCTTTTTTTATATTTTTATGTAAGTCCGTTCTCTTCATCAACCATATTTCAGACACCATTTTCTTTTGACCACTTCAACTATACATCGATGAAGCCTTTCGTCTAAGGAGTTTCTCTGCAATCTCATTTTCACTTAGCTGTCCTCGGAGAATCCAATAATGAAAGTCGTTTGAACATTTGAAAGCGTTTTCTTTGGCGGTGGAGAAACCAGCCTTTGACCTAATCATCTTAGACCTAGTGTGATTCAATCTCCAAGAACCCATAGAGCACTGAGTGAGCATTGTACCGTGCATTATGTATGCTTCATTTACACAAAAGATTAGAAAGATAGCGACAGAAAGCTTCCCATCCATCTTCCATAATCTTCACTTTCTTTCTGCGGAGAGTATATTGCAATCATTTAATGTAGCCACTTATTCCAAAAGCATTTTGCTAGACATACATTAACGTCCTTTTTCATACGAGAAGACAAACAAGACAAGACGGTAAAACCCTAACCACAAAAATCCAAATAACAAAAGGAAATTGTGCGAAGAGATGAACGAGAAACCCCAAGATTAGTCGTTGGCCGGAGGTTGCTTGACTCCAATTTAGGCTTTTTTTGGCCATAGACTACCAACATAATATTTGAACAATTTTATGACTAGAGTACAAATAATTTATTCCTCTCTTATATTCACAATACCTATTTCACCATTTCATCCCAATGGCCAGCGATACCTTGATCATATTAGTGATTGATACACACATACTCGATTGATCGAGTCTTGGAACAATCATAAGTTCAGTCGTCGTCCTCTTCATCCACATCGCCGTCTCTGCGAGTCTAGTCGTTGGATGGTTTACCATGCACCTGTCATCATCTTTTCCCCCTTGTCCTGATGAGGCCTCCTACTGGTCAAAGTTTCCTGGTCTTGGGTTGACTAGGAAAAGCTGATTGTCTGCTGCAGATACCTTCTCTTGGTCTGATAGCATAAGGAAGGTCATCTTGATCACTAGCTTGGAAAGATTGGCTTCAAATATCAAGCTGTTTATTCGCAGTTGTAAGCTTCTGCATGGAGTCAGAAAAGCTATACACAATGGAAGAGAAGCCGTTTTTGACGGTGATGAAGTAACCCCGCCGACAGTGCTTCGTTGCTTGAGAGACCGGCTCACTTGCATGTTCCTGGAACTTGTGAGATCATTAGGTTAGATTATCTGTTTTTGTCGATGACAAAAAAACAAAAGGGTGAGTACAAGATGGCATTTTATTAGTTGTATATCCCAATCATAAAGATAATTATTGTATATAGAAACCATTGATCCTTGATCGGAATTTAACTTTTTTTTTTTGGGTAATGATGAAGTGTGTGTTTTATTTTAGCACTTGTTTATGTCATTTGGAAAAGGCAATGACGTGGTATTCATATTGGGATGGTGGCAAAATTGGGGAAAGTCTTTCATATGACGTTTATACCTTATAAAGAAACATAGGTGGTAATTTACAACATGGTCGCTTTCTATTCACTGCATAGTCAATAAAATTACTATAAATAAGTCAAAGTGGACCGTTCCAACCTGAACATGATCTCAATAGCCTCCTTGATATAACATTGCGTTTTACGGCGCCTTTATTCACAAAACTCAGGCGCTAAAAGTGACATTTTACATAAAATAAACTAATTTTAGGGGAAAAGTAATAAAACTAATAGTTTTTTTTGTTTAATTTATGAAAATATCTAAGGTTAGAATAATTTTTGAGTTATTTAAGTTAAAAAAATTTTGTCGGTATATTATATCCATTTGTGCTATCGTCATAAATATTAAGGGGGAAAAAGTTTCAAGTCAAAGTAAATTAACTAGTTTAGGTTATGTCGTAATTGATGAGGTCCGTACAACTCATTAAAATTTTTGTTTTGCACGACTCATTTAATTAAACAAATCATATGAGCAACTAATTTGGGATTGCTTATCATGAACCCGAACAGCAACAATTCGTTAATATCAAGGGTAGATGCAATATTGACCTTGAACATGATGAAATTGAAGGATTTTGTTAATAAGTGCTCTTAGACATTAGTTAAGTTAATTGAAAGCGGAAATAAGAATTTTCAAGACCCCTTAAATTTTGTTAACAAGGGCTCTTAAAAGTTAAATTTCTCATAGACAGAGTCAAAGAGGGATGGGACATGAATCTTGGGATTGACGGAAATATGAACTATAAAGACAAGCGAGATCTTTAGAATCTGGCGGAATGGATTTTTTATATTTTTCCCAGCAAATGGGTTCTGCCGAACCCGGAAGTTAATGCAGATTTCGCAATTAATCACTAGCTACAATCCAAATTAGTCAAAGTCTTCTCTTTAAACAAGGCATCCTCCCTCATCCCTCTCTCTCTCTCTCTCTCTCTCTCTCTCACAACTGTACTTACTAAGTCGCTCGTTGTTTGATGCCAAACGGCATTATAACGAATAAACCCTAGTTCTCTATATTATCTATCTTGGCACGATCGATGAGACCAAATCATGCATGTTGAGTATTTCACATGCAGTCCGAGCTACAAGTTAAACTTGAGGTTATATTGTGTAATCATATGATCTTGTTCGTATCTAGTATATAAGAAAGAGATAAATAAGGTTGGAGCAGTTGGTTGGAGCATTGAAAGACTTATAATTCAGAACTTAAACATGACAAAGTCAAATGTATGGGCTACAGATGTGAACTGAATCAATTTGTAGGGCTTGTAGGGTGTTTCATGAGACTTTAAAAAATCCACTCAAATGCATGTGATCCTAAATTATGAAAAAGGAAAAAAAAAAAAAAAAGATATCAAGGGCTTTAAGGATTGTGGTATGAGCTCATTTTCTTGGGCAAAAAAGCTCACTTGCATGAAAAATTTCTTCCCTTTTTCGATCATCGGAGGATTTGGAACAGAAATAACAAACATAATTTTTTTACTTTTTTTTTTTAATTTCTAGAAGAAATGATAAATAAAAACTCTTCTCATTACTCATGATCGCCACCGGCCGCTTGGAGGGATTTAAGAAGGTCTATGAAATGAAATTTTGTTCTAAGAATAAATTTGTACCATTTTCAAATGCGTAATTTGTACCATTTTCAAATGCGTATCTTTGCTAATAAATTTGTTTAGGGGATAGCTATGGAAAAATTTATTTCTATCCAGAAATTATTTCCGGGATTAGAATGATTATTATTCATGCCTTTATTGGCTGGATGAAAATATACCATTGAGCTTTTTAAGGCATATTTTCCTTCATCCGTTTATAGAGAATACACGTTTCCGATTGAATATAGACATTGCTCACATATTATTTTTATTAAGTTCACATGTATTATGATAGTATTGGCAACCCACTAACGCGGAGTTCTATTACTGTGAGATTTCTCTCAAGTAAGGATGAAGGAAAATAGAGTCGTAGCATTTACAGGCAGACAATATTTGACCAAATCTGGAAAGTAACTATTTGCCCCTTATGACTAGGCGATCTTTTGTATGCCCATTGAAAATTTTGTTTATACTCCTACTTTACAAATTTTACTTCATCTGCTCTAGTTTTTGCATAACAAAACAAAATTTATTTACCTGTATGCTTTGACTTCACATTGGCCCATCGTAATTCATCACATGGAAAGCAGGAAACAGTGGCAAGAGGTATCTGTATTAGTGTTCAATAAAATTTAGCCTAATATATAATCTCGTTCCTGAACTTTTAAGTTACTTAATGTGATCATTGAACTTTAGGTACATACTCAGTTTAGTCTTTCAAATATATGAAAACATTTAATGTTATCCATGAACTTGAATTAATGCAAAGATAACATTGTAGATTTTCATATAATCTAAGGATTAGATTGAACATTTGCTAAAAAGTTCAAATACTATATTGAATAAATTAAAAGTTCAAAGATGACATTGCATATTTAACTAAAGTTTATGAATCACTTGTGTCATTAGGGAGAATTACCAAAAAAATCCTAAACCTATTGTAATTGTGCTAATTCAGTGCTAAACTTTTTTTTGGCCAATTTAATCTTAAATCTTTTACAATTGTGCTAATTCAGTCAATCCGGCCAAAATTGGCCAGTCGGCGCTGATGTGGACGCTGGCTGGGGATAGCTGGCCGGTGAACGCTGATGTGGCATTTTTTAATATTTTTTAATTTTCTTTTCGATTTTTTTTGAGTTTTTTTTTCCCATCTTCTCCTTCATCTGGCCGATGAGGTGGTGAAGTGAGCCTTGCCTAGCGACGGCGAGGCTGCCGTCACTAGATCTGGCAAGGCTCGGCCTTGCCCAGCCAAGACGAGGTCGAGCCTCGTAGTCCCTGGGTGAGGTTGAGCCTCGCCACATCTGGTGACGGTGGCCTCGCTGTCGTTGGGCAAGGCTCGCCTTCGCCAGTGGCCCGCGAGGTTAGCCTCGCCGGCCAGAGGAAGGCAAAGATGGGAAAAAAAAAGGAAAAAAATTCAAAAAAAAAATGCCATATTAGCGTTCGCTGGCTAGCTGTCCCTAACTAGCGTCCACGTTAGTGCTGACTGGTTAATTTTGGCCGGATGAACTAGATTGGCACAATTATAAAAGATTTAGGACTAAATTGGCTATAAAAAAAAAGTTTACGACTAAATTGACACAATTGCAATAGGTTTAGGATTTTTTTTGTAATTCTGCCTGTGTCATTATCCCTAATGTTCATTGTCTACGGAGGTAAGACTTTAACACAACACTGCCAAAATGATAGTGGTAGACGAGATCTCTTTTAACCACATCCAATTTTCGAGTCTTACTCTTGCTCGAACTCAAGACCATTGAAGAAAGATGGGAATCTCGCACGTCAGCCTCTGCCTACAAGGCCAACCATACTTCGAGGGTAAAACCTAACATATTTCCACGTATACATTCAATGAAAATCATAACAGCCTAAAGTAGTTATTAAGGTGATCTTTTTATTTACTTGCAAATTATTGATGACCTAGATCAATGTTGATTTAATGCATGTAGCCTCTAGACAAACAAAGTGTCGATGAAGTGATCGAGGAATGAACATGTGAGTGGACGATGTATGTCATACCTAATCCACGAGCTAGCTTGCTCATGGGTTATTTTGTAAGCTTGAAGTAACCCTAAGTAAATACTTACGGCAATTTTCGTTGCATTTTTCTTTGAAAATTGTTGATGGTATATAGGTACATCATCATACCTAGGCGACGGTATATTAGTGATCAATGAAAGAATATGCGAATTTGGACAAGGTACACGGAATAAGTCTTACCTGGCATGAATCTACCAGAATATTTTATAAGTTCCAAGTTTATTGCTTAAAATTGACTTTTCTAAGCACGAGAAGGAAAAAAAAAAAAAAAAGCTCCGAATGGTCGGTTTAAGCAGCTTTCTTTTGAATGGACAGGTTTGAAAAACAATTTAAAAATACTGATGTCAAGAATTAGCGGCCGAAGACATCTCTACGACCACTTTCGAGGAGATGAAGGGAAGGACGATGATGGAAGTCATTGTGGCAACTTAAGTTTAGGGTTTGTCTACCTTTCCCCATTATATTCTACTCTATTCACGAACCACGTTGCACTGGCATATTGTTGAATAATACCATATAAAAGTACAATAAATCAATAGCTTTGTTATTTTAAATTTTACCTTAGTGACATATGTGTACTTACCTATTTAAAGTATATTAGTCAACGCTCTCTACTTATTTTTAGATACGTTGTGATCCTTTTCGAATGACTTATATAATAAAATCTTGTCAAGATTTTAAAATGTTAATATTTCACCGAATTTTCAGGAATTAAAATAGTTCAAACTATCACGACAATTGATTAAAAACCACCCGTCCCTCATGTCATCTTTGTATATAGACTCCATCTATCAATTCCCAGCATATAGAAGTTAATAAACCTTTTGCTTTATAGACGAAGAAATGCTAAAGACTTGGTATGCATATTTGAAATGGAATGAAATTCGTCTATAAAGAAAAAGAATGACTTCAAAAACGATGGGACGAGCGCATTAAATTGTTCTTCCTTTTCCCAGGACAGTCATGTCCTATCCGTGAAATGAAAGAAATTTGCGCCTTAAGGTACATGAGAGATCGTTGGCTTAGAGCGTGCATAACAAAATTTCTGAAACAGAAATCAATTTCTATTCCATGAATGAATTTTGAGCAAAAAACTCGTTTGATAATAATTCAAAACTTTCATTTCTAGAATAAAAATTCGTTTGATAACAAAATAAAATTTCTATTTCTAGGAGCAGCGATGGCCGGCATCTGGTGGCCGGAGAGATCACCAAGAGGAAGCTCAAGTTTGAGCCCATTAATATATTTAATTAGACCCACATTCATTTAAAAGTTTAAACCTATGAGTCATGAGCCAACTAAGATATACTAACGCTTCCCACCACACCAATCCTTCGATGTAAGACTAGTGCAACTTGACAAAAAGTGAATTAAAGAGCCACATAATCTCTGTCCATGGACAAAATTGCCCACGTCAATGCCGGTTATTTCACAAAGCGCATATGTTGACATTGTCTACCCCTGCCAGTAACATTGGTCCTCGTCATCATCGTGAACTGAATAGAGTTGATTTCTCTTTAAAGGGCTCAAAATCAGAATAAATTTCATGAGGCAATACTGGAGCTACCTGACTATCGATCTATGCTCAAAAGAAATACAATAGGAAAGAGAGTAGGAAACTATTGAGCCTGCGATTCGTGTTTCGACAAGATCATGCGGTAATATCGTGACATTCATCTTCCTAATGATTCGGTAACTGAAGAACAGATCTCTATACGTCACCCCACTGTGATATGTGATTACCCACCTTTGAAGCTGTATTTCTTTTTTCATATTTTTATGTAAGTCCGTTCTCTTCATCAACCATATTTCAGACACCATTTTCTTTTGACCACTTCAACTGTACATCGATGAAGCCTTTCGTCTAAGGAGTTCCTCTGCAATCTCATTTTCAATTAGCTGTCCTCGGAGAATCCAATAATGAAAGTCAATTGTTTTTGTTTGAACATTTGAAGGCGTTTTCTTTGGCGGTGGAGAAACTAGCCTTTGACCTAATCATCTTAGACGTAGTGTGATTCAATCTCCAAGACCCCATAAAGCACTGAGTGAGCATTGTACCGTGCATTATGTATGCTTCACTTACACAAAAGATTAGAAAGATAGCGACAGAAAGCTTCTCATCCATCTTCCACAATCTTCACTTTCTTTCTGCGGAGAGTATATTGCAATCATTTAACGTAGCCACTTATTCTAAAAGCATTTTGCTAGACATACATTAACGTCCTTTTTCATACGAAAAGACAAACAAGACAAGACGGTAATTTATGACTAGAGTACACATAATTTATTCCTCTCTTATATTCACAATACCTATTTCACCATTTCCTCCCAATGGCCAGCGATACCTCGATCATATTAGTGATTGATACACACATACTCGATTGATCGAGTCTTGGAACAATCATAAGTTCAGTCGTCGTCCTCTTCATCCACATCGCCGTCTCTGCGAGTCTAATCGTTGGATGGTTTACCATGCACCTGTCATCATCTTTTCCCCCTTGTCCTGATGAGGCTTCCTATTGGTTAAAGTTTCCTGGTCTTGGGTTGACTAGGAAAAGCTGGTTGTCTGATGCAGATACCTTCTCTTGGTCTGATAGCATAAGGAAGGTAATCTTGATCACTAGCTTGAAAGATTGGCTTCAAATATCAAGCTGTTTATTCGCAGTAGTAAGCTTCTGCATGGAGTCAGAAAAGCTATATACAATGGAAGAGAAGCCGTTTTTGACGGTGATGAAGTAACCCCGCCGACAGTGCTTCGTTGCTTGAGAGACCGGCTCACTTGCATGTTCCCGGAACTAGTGAGATCATTAGGTTAGATTATCTGTTTTTGTCGATGACAAACAAACAAAAGGGTGAGTACAAGATGGCATTTTATTAGTTGTATATCCCAATCATAAAGATAATTATTGTATATAGAAACCATTGATCCTTGATCGGAATTTAACTATTTTTTTTTGGGTAATGATGAAGTGTGTGTTTTATTTTAGCACTCGTTTATGTCATTTGGAAAAGGCAATGACGTGGTATTCATATTGGGATGGTGGCAAAATTAGGGAAAGTCTTTCATATGACGTTTATACCTTATAAAGAAACATAGGTGGTAATTTACAATATGGTCGTTCTCTATTCACTGAATAGTCAATAAAATTACTATAAATAAGTCAAAGTGGACCAGTTCCAACCTGAACATGATCTCAATAGCCTCCTTGATATAACATTGCGTTTTACGGCGCCTTTATTCACAAAATTCAGGCGCTAAAAGTGACATTTTACATAAAATAAACTAATTTTAGGGGAAAAGTAATAAAACTAATAGTTTTTTTTTTTGTTTAATTTATGAAAATATCTAAGGTTAGAATAATTTTTGAGTTATTTAAGTTAAAAAAAATTTGTCGGTATATTATATCCATTTGCGCTATCGTCATAAATATTAAGGGGAAAAAAGTTTCAAGTCAAAGTAAATTAACTAGTTTAGGTTATGTCGTAATTGATGAGGTCCGTACAACTCATTAAAATTTTTGTTTTGCACGACTCATTTAATTAAACAAATCATATGAGCAACTAATTTGGGATTGCTTATCATGAACCCAAACAGCAACAATTCGTTAATATCAAGGGTAGAGGCAATATTGACCTTGAACATGATGAAATTGAAGGATTTTGTTAATAAGTGCTCTTAGACATTAGTTAAGTTAATTGAAAGCGGAAATAAGAATTTTCAAGACCCCTTAAATTTTGTTAACAAGGGCTCTTAAAAGTTAAATTTCTCATAGACAGAGTCAAAGAGGGATGGGACATGAATCTTGGGATTGACGGAAATATGAACTATAAAGACAAGCGAGATCTTTAGAATCTGGCGGAATGGATTTTTTATATTTTTCCCAGCAAATGGGTTCTGCCGAACCCGGAAGTTAATGCAGATTTCGCAATTAATCACTAGCTACAATCCAAATTGGTCAAAGTCTTCTCTTTAAACAAGGCATCCTCCCTCATCTCTCTCTCTCTCACAACTGTACTTACTAAGTTGCTCGTTGTTTGATGCCAAACGGCATTATAACGAATAAACCCTAGTTCTCTATATTATCTATCTTGGCACGATCGATGAGACCAAATCATGCATGTTGAGTATTTCACATGCAGTCCGAGCTACAAGTTAAAGTTGAGGTTATATTGTGTAATCACATGATCTTGTTCGTATCTAGTATATAAGAAAGAGATAAATAAGGTTGGAGCAGTTGGTTGGAGCATTGAAAGACTTATAATTCAGAACTTAAACATGACAAAGTCAAATGTATGGGCTACAGATGTGAACTAAATCAATTTGTAGTGCTTGCAGGGCGTTTCATGAGACTTTAAAAAACCCACTCAATGCATGTGATCCTAAATTATGCAAAAGGAACAAAAAAAAGAAAAAAGATATCAATGGCTTTAAGGATTGTCGTATGAGCTCATTTTCTTGGGCAAAAAAGCTCACTTGCATGAAAACTTTCTTCCCTTTTTTGGGTCATCGGAGGACTTGGAATAGAAATGAGAAACAGAATTTTTTTATTTTTTATTTTTAATTTCTAGAAGAAATGACAAATAAAAACTCTTCTCATTACTCATGATCGCCACCGGCTGCTTGGAGGGATTTAAGAAGGTCTATGAAATGAAATTTTGTTCTAAGAATAGATTTGTACCGTTTTCAAATGCGTATCTTTGCTAATAAATTTGTCTAGGGAATAGATATGGAAAAATTTATTTCTATCCAGAAATTATTCCCGGGATTAGAATGATTATTATTCACGCCTTTATTGGCTGGATGAAAATATACCATTGAGCTGTTTAAGGCATTTTTTCCTTCATCCGTTTATAGAGAATACACGTTTCCGATTGAACATAGACATTGCTCACATATAATTTTAATTAAGTTCACATGTACATGATGATAGTATTGGCAACCCACTAACGCGGAGTTCTATTACTGTGAGATTTCTCTCAAGTAAGGATGAAGGAAAATAGAGTCGTAGCATTTACGGGCAGACAATATATGACCAAGTCTGGAAAGTAACTATTCTCCCCTTATGACTAGGCGATCTTTTCTATGCCCATTGAAAATTTTGTTTATACTCCTACTTTACAAATTTTACTTCATGTGCTCTAGTTTTTGCATAACAAAACAAAATTTATTGACCTGTATGCTTTGACTTCACATTGGCCCATCGTAATTCTTCACATGGAAAGCAGGAAACAGTGGCAAGAGGCATTTGTATTAGTGGCAATAAACTTTAGCCTAATATATAATCTCATCCCTGAACTTTTAAGTTACTTAATGTGATCATTGAACTTTGGTTACATACTCAGTTTAGTCTTTGAAATATATAAAAACATTTAACGTTATCCATGAACTTGAATTAATGCAAAGATAACATTGTAGATTTTCATATAATCTAAGGATTAGTTGAACATTTGCTAAAAAGTTCAAATACTATATTGAATAAATTAAAAGTTCAAAGATGACATTGCATATTGAACTAAAGTTTATGAATCACTTGTGTTATTATCCCTAATGTTCATTGTCTACGGAGGTGAGACTTTAACACAACACTACCAAAATGATAGTGGTAGACGAGATCTCTTTTAACCGCATCTAATTTCCGAGTCTTACTCTTGCTCGAACTCAAGACCATTGAAGAAAGATGGGAAACTCGCACACATCAGCCTCTGCCTACAAGGCCAACCATACTTCGAGGGTAAAACCTAACATATTTCCACGTATACATTCAATGAAAATCATAACAGCCTAAAGTAGTTATTAAGGTGATCTTTTTATTTACTTGCAAACTATTGATGACCTAGATCAATGTTGATTTAATGCATGTAGCCTCTAGACAAACAAAGTGTCGATGAAGTGATCGAGAAATGAACATGTGAGTGGACGATGTAGGTCATACCTAATCCACGAGTTAGCTTGCTCATGGGTTATTTTGTAAGCTTGAAGTAACACTAAGTAAATACTTACGGCAACTTCGTTGCATTTTTCTTTGAAAATTGTTGATGGTATATAGGTACATCATCATACCTAGGCGACGGTATATTAGTGATCAATGAAAGAATATGCTAATTTGGACAAGGTACACGGAATAAGTCTTACCTGGCATGAATCTACCAGAATATTTTATAAGTTCCAAGTTTATTGCTTAAAATTGACTTTTCTAAGCACGAGAAGGAAAAAAAAAAATAATCCGAATGGTCGGTTTAAGCAGCTTTCTTTTGAATGGACAGGTTTGAAAAACAATTTAAAAATACTGATGTCAAGAATTAGCGGCCGAAGACATCTCTACGACCACTTTCGAGGAGATAAAGGGGAGGACGATGATGGAAGTCATTGTGGCAACTTAAGTTTAGGGTTTGTCTACCTTTCCCCATTATATTCTACTCTATTCACGAACCACGTTGCACTGGCCTATTGTTGAATAATACCATATAAAAGTACAATTAATCAATAGCTTTGTTATTTTAAATTTTACCTTAGTGACATATGTGTACTTACCTATTTAAAGTATATTAGTCAACGCTCTCTACTTATTTTTAGATACGTTGTGATCCTTTTCGAATGACTTATATAATAAAATCTTGTCAAGATTTTAAAATGTTAATATTTCACCGAATTTTCAGGAATTAAAATAGTTCAAACTATCACGACAATTGATTAAAAACTACCCGTCCCTCGTGTCATCTTTGTATATAGACTCCATCTATCAATTCCCAGCATATAGAAGTTAATAAACCTTTTGCTTTATAGACGAAGAAATGCTAAAGACTTGGTATGCATATTTGAAATGGAATGAAATTCGTCTATAAAGAAAAAGAATGACTTCAAAAACGATGGGACGAGCGCATTAAATTGTTCTTCCTTTTCCCAGGACAGTCATGTCCTATCCGTGAAATGAAAGAAATTTGCGCCTTAAGGTACATGAGAGATCGTTGGCTTAGAGCGTGCATAACAAAATTTCTGAAACAGAAATCAATTTCTATTCCATGAATGAATTTTTGAGCAAAGAAACTCGTTTGATAATAATTCAAAACTTTCATTTCTAGAATAAAAATTCGTTTGATAACAAAATAAAATTTCTATTTCTAGGAGCAACGATGGCTGGCATCTGGTGGCTGGAGAGATCACCAAGAGGAAGCTCAAGTTTGAGCCCATTAATATATTTAATTAGACCCACATTCATTTAAAAGTTTAAACCTATGAATCATGAGCCAACTAAGATATACTAACGCTTCCCACCACACCAATCCTTCGATGTAAGACTAGTGCAACTCGACAAAAAGTGAATTAAAAAGCCACATAATCTCTGTCCATGGACAAAATTGCCCACGTCAATGCCGGTTATTTCACAAAGCGCATATGTTGACATTGTCTACCCCTGCCAGGAACATTGGTCCTCGTCATCATCGTGAACTGAATAGAGTTGATTTCTCTTTAAAGGGCTCAAAATCAGAATAAATTTCATGAGGCAATACTGGAGCTACCTGACTATCGATCTATGCTCAAAAGAAATACAATAGGAAAGAGAGTAGGAAACTATTGAGCCTGCGATTCGTGTTTCGACAAGATCATGCGGTAATATCGTGACATTCATCTTCCTAATGATTCGGTAACTGAAGAACAGATCTCTATACGTCACCCCCTGTGATATGTGATTACCCACCTTTGAAGCTGTATTTCTTTTTTCATATTTTTATGTAAGTCCGTTCTCTTCATCAACCATATTTCAGACACCATTTTCTTTTGACCACTTCAACTGTACATCGATGAAGCCTTTCGTCTAAGGAGTTCCTCTGCAATCTCATTTTCACTTAGCTGTCCTCGGAGAATCCAATAATGAAAGTCAATTGTTTTTGTTTGAACATTTGAAGGCGTTTTCTTTGGCGGTGGAGAAACTAGCCTTTGACCTAATCATCTTAGACGTAGTGTGATTCAATCTCCAAGACCCCATAAAGCACTGAGTGAGCATTGTACCGTGCATTATGTATGCTTCACTTACACAAAAGATTAGAAATATAGCGACAGAAAGCTTCTCATCCATCTTCCACAATCTTCACTTTCTTTCTGCGGAGAGTATATTGCAATCATTTAACGTAGCCACTTATTCTAAAAGCATTTTGCTAGACATACATTAACGTCCTTTTTCATACGAAAAGACATACAAGACAAGACGGTAATTTATGACTAGAGTACACATAATTTATTCCTCTCTTATATTCACAATACCTATTTCACCATTTCCTCCCAATGGCCAGCGATACCTCGATCATATTAGTGATTGATACATACATACTCGATCGATCGAGTCTTGGAACAATCATAAGTTCAGTCATCGTCCCCTTCATCCAAATCGCCGTCTCTGCGAGTCTAGTCGTTGGATGGTTTACCATGCACCATGTACGTTATAAGATGACATAGCGCATGAGCAGAAGGGCCAAATGGGTGGCCGAATCCTTCTTAAATGGCACTTGATTCGACCCAAAAAAATTGGCACTTGATTAGTGCCGCCCATGGGAGAAATTTGTTGTGCTCGTCACATTGTATTATAACGTCTATATCAATATGGTATTACAAATTTCTCCTTAAGAAATTGTCTCTAACAATGAGATATAGGACTTTCAATCGCCGGAAAGGCCTTCTCCTTATTGTAGGAAAATGATTTGTTGGCACTCTCAACAAAAGAGGTTATGAACGATTCTCATTGCGCCATGTAGCATGATACTCGTGTCTATGAATTATGACATTGCAGCATCTACCAATAATAACACGCCATTGGTATCACGTTAGCCACATTTGAATGCCGATGTGTAATCACTGGGGGTTCGTCCCAGTAGTTACCCTTCCAATTTGGAAGGGGGAGGTTGGGGGTTCAAATCCCCACCTTCTCAGGGAGGATTGGGGTGGGGACGATTTCATTTCAGGAGTAGGTTTCGACTCCCACGCCCTGCAAGGAGGCAATGGCAAAAGTCTGAGAGTGAATGTTAGAGTAGGATTAGAGTAGGACCGACAAAAAAAAAAAAAAAAAACTTAGAAGGGGGAGGTGGGGGGTTCGAATCCCCACCTTCTCATGAGGAGTTGGGGTGGGGATGCTGTAGTTTTAGAAGCGGGTTTCGACTCCCACACCTTACAAGGAGGTAGGGCAAAAGTCTGAGAGTGAGTGTTAGAATAGGAATAAAGTAGGACCGATAAAAAAAAAGAAAAAGAAATGCTGATGTGTGAGCCAGATTTAATTGCCGCATTTGACGTGTTTAATTGCTTTTATTCATAGTTGATTTGAATTAAAGGTATGTGTTGATTTTTTTAATTTCGTAGCCGATATTGAATAAACAATTTTTATTTATCCAAATATTCTGACTAATTAAAGATAAATATCATGAAACTAAATTCTCTTATTTATCTTTGAACTTATTTTGATATGAGTAAGCTTACATAATACGACGCATTTCTCTGGGCCATTCTAAAGCATATTCAAAAAAGTCTCTAAAGGCACCATGTACGTTTTTAATATTAGGGGTAGCTAGATAATGGTCCTTGAACTTTGGTTAAATGTGCAATGTCATCCCTAAACTATATGAAAATATTCAATGTTACTTTATGGATAAAATTGAACATAAACCAAAGTCTAGAGACCACATTGAATGGATTCAAAGTTCAAGGACAATATTATATTATACACCAAATTTTATGAGCCATTTGTATCATTTTTCCTTTATAGTACCACATAGAATTTTGTTTTCATAATTCAAATGGAAATTAAGTATGAATGTTGATTGCATATTTGCATGAAAAAAGAGAGGAAGATCATCAAAGATTTCTAATGGGAAAATGTCACAAATGGTCCCTGGAGTTTTATCTAATGTTCAATTTCATCCCCAAGCTTTCGATTTGCTCAATTTGGTCCCTAAACTATTTACAAATGTTTAATTTAGTCCTTCTGTTCAAACCGTTAAGTGATGACTGTTTTTCTTTTTCTCTCTTTGCTTCGCTAGCCATGGTGGAGGGAAGGGCGACCCTGGGCTGGCTAGGGCTGCCCTCGCCGGCGTTGGGCGAGGCTCGACACCAGCAGGGGCGGCCCTCGCCCAACGTCGATGTCGCGACCAATATTTTCGGGTGTGAACCACCTAGAGTTTGGCTAATGGATTGTTAAGCCTAGACTTAACTCGGGCTCTCCCAAGCCCATACCAATTCGTGACTTAGATTCAAGTTCTTAACATGCAATTGATTTTCAATTAGGAGTCGCCACTAATCCATTTTTGGTGGGTCGATTAGAAATCCAAGTAAAGTAATGGGATATTTACCTTACTCCTACGAACCAGAGATTATGGGTACGGGGACTTGGTTACACTAGATTTCTCTAATGCCCTTTCGGTACCATTCTTTTAATTTCAAAAATGTTTTTGCAGGCAGCTCGGATTAATTTTAAATCTAATTCCCTAACATGTGAGGCAATCATGCGGGTGCGCAAACCACCAATTTAACACCCAAGTAAAGTAATAAACAAATTACAGGACTTACCTCATAGCAATGAAATCATCTGCGTTGTTAGATAAGAATTCACATCAACAATCCTAGATATGATTTCTAATTAACACGCAATTTCTTTTTGTTTTACTTAATTAATTAAAATCGTGCAATATGCAATGCATGCTACTAATCTAACATGAAATATTATGACATGACAGTATAGCCTAAACTATATGAATGAGTAAAATAATTTTTTTGTGTTTTCTTAATGAACATGCAATAATTAAACATGTGATCTAAATTAATCTAATGACCTAATTCTAATGACAGGTAATTTCTAATTAAATGAACCTAACAAAAATCACTAAATGACGTGCATTGTATGAACCTAATTCTATATGACGTGCACATGGTTTTTATTTTCCTGATAAGCATGCAATCTATCATAATATGCAATGACGTGCAAAGAATGCCCTAATTCTATTGTTTTTCTTTTTTTATTACGAAATTCGAAATTAAAATTGCCAAATAATTAAACGTGCAATTTAAGTTAATGAGAAGAAAATCTGATATCCTAGATTAATGTTTTCGGTCTTTTTATTCAAGAAATTCGAAATAAATTTCCTATCCTAAACATGCAACATAACCTTAAAACCGGTAATATCCTAACATGCATTTAACCTAACTCAAATAAATATTTTTGGGCTTTTCTTTTACGAGAGCAATCAAATAGAGGCATCAAGAAAGCACGGCACCAAATCAAGCAATATATCATCCATGTCCATTTAATTTAGGGAAATAAATTGACGAATCGTATCTCGCACATGAGATCGGATTGGCCAATTTTTAACAAAATCAAGAATCGTATCTCGAGCATGAGATCGGATTGCCAATTTTTCCGTGCGATTGCGAGTCGTATTTCGAGCGTGAAATCAGACTATCAATCATATACTAGTTGTGAAATTAGGGAATAAATCCCTAATTTAAAAAGATTTTCGAGAAAATTTGGATTGGATGCATCATCGGAAGATTTGAATTTGAAAGCAATATCAACAAATTAAGTAAGGAAATTATCAAATTAAATTTGGATAATATCTTTACCTATTTCGTAATATGGTTCCCAAATTTGGACTCATCGGATGATGGGACTGGTGATGGCTTATGGTGAGCTTGATGCAGTGGTTCGATTGGGTGTGTCCACGGCTACAGGGCACGCGAGAAGACTGCGTTGCTGGAGGAGTTTATCGTGCTTAATGGTCTTGGACCACAGGGAACACTAGAAAACCTTTTATTCCAAAGGAAGCACCTGCACCCACAGAATACACTTGAAGCTAATCAGACTTTTTACCACTTGTAGTCTCCTTGTTCGCATATGGTCCACGTGCACTCCTCTAGGAAATTTTTACCACTCCATTCATGAATCACACCTGCACGCAAAAAGAAATTTCTTATTTCTTTCTTCTATTTTAACAAAAACCTCCGTGCGAGAATTTCTGCCACAGCTACACGCAATCGGAACTTGTCCTAGCGATTGATCGGGTGAACGCGGAGGACCTCAGTCACCAACGGCATGAAGGAACTGCTGGGTCAAGCGAGACATTGACGTCGATCGTGTCGATGGGGCTCGCCAAGGCAGAACCACGGCAAGTGGACTTAAGGATGAACGGCAAAGGGGCTGTTTGCCAATATGGATCGGCTCAAGAATCGGCAAGTGAATCTCACTTGACAACCTGCAAAACAGAAACTCAACGTTGCTAGTTCGATGGTTGCTGCTTGTGGCACTTGTGGCGAGGATTGTCGTTTGAAGGTTCACGGCTTGGCTGTATAGGAACTCCTCGGCAGCAGTTGGTCATCGGCTAGAAGCAATGGCGCTGGGATTGCGGAGTTGGAGGAACCCATGGATTGGGAATCGTGGTGATGGACTCGGCTATGCACCTCCTAATTCTCTCACCTGTTGCCAAGAAGAGAGTTCCTTCTCTTGTTTCTGAATTTCATGGCCGTATATTCTCCATTGCGTGGCTCCCTTTGAAGCCTGGTGTTGAATACGATGGTGGGTGGTTGCCTTGACTGAGTTGTTTTCTTCCTCTCGGTTCCTTCTCTTTTCACGAATTGTGGCCGTGTATATCAATATGTGTGGCCTTCTTTCCTCCCCACCGTACGCGACTCCTTTTATACACCGAAAAATTGTATCTCCGTGGTATATTTCATTGCCAACTTTGCTCGTGCAAAATACTATTGAATATATCATCCCACCACGCGCAATATTTTTTGTGTTTTTTTCCAATATTTCATTCGAGAATTTCCTTTCTATCAAAAATACATCACTCGGTGTATATTGCCTAAATATATGAAAATCCCAACGGAATATGTGAAAAATTTTGCACTCGCCGTCGGTCCAATAAAATAAACAAAAATGTTCCTAAACTATATGCCATGTGATTTTATTTTTTCAGGGATAAAATTAACCCCTAATTTTTAATACGATAAATGTCTAAATGGGTCGCCAAAATTTAGGTGTCAACAGCCGACAAGGGCCGCCCTCGCCTGCCTCGGTTGGTGAGGGCACCCCTCGCCTGACATAGGCGAGGGCCGCCCCTGCCAGCGTCGGGCGAGGGGTGCCCTTGCCAGATCTGGCGAGGGCTATCCTCGCCCGACGCTGACGAGGGCCGCCCTCACCTACGTCCGGCGAGGACGGCCCTCACCCGAGGGCGGCCCTAGCCAGCCCATGTGAGGGCAACCCTCACTAGATGCCGGTGGAGGGAAGAGAGAAGAAGAAAAAAAAAAAAGAAGACCAAAATGTCAAATTCCGTTAACTTTAACTAATGGAATGATGAAATTGGTCAATTTTCAAATAGTCAAGGACTAGATCAAACATTTATCGATAATTCAGGGATTAAATTGAACAAATTAAAAGTCTAGGGACGAGATTGCACATTAAGTAGAAGTTTAGGGACTGTTTGTGATATTTTCCCATTTCTAATTTACCACTAAGAAATCATTCGGCATTTATTTCCACGATAAATATGATGTCGAATGAGATATGTGTTATCACACCCTTCTTACTCACTAAATCATGTGAAGCCTCTATTTTTAAGTATAGAATTTTGAGAATTTGTTAAAGACTAATAATTAAGATGATTAATATATAGCTCATTATGATCTGATTAATTTCATATGTTCGCTAAATATATTGGACTAGGTATTCGAATCTGTTTTAATTCTTCACTAAATATGTAAAGGTTAAAATCCATCGAAGAATTTGTAAAGACGGGCTTTTGACCTTTTCCACCACTAAAGGATTGTGATAGGTTTTTCTAGGCTGGCTAGGTTATTGAGCGTTTTGAACATAATCATCCATCTAATCAACCTGAAAGCACTAATCTAATTTCCCTTTTACTTAATTATTTATTCAAATCACGCGCATCACGCGGGTTGATGTCTTGTAGCATAAGTAGAAAGATCACGAGGGAGTTGATTAGATTTCACACACACTCTCTCTTTTTCGGTCAATTATAGCCTGTTTTCAATCACGAGGGAGTTGATTAGATTAAGACGTTCTAGCTGAGAACTAAATGAATATCCCATGCGGTAGCTGAAAATCATACAAAATGTTTGACCCATTTCCAATCAAAATGACTTTCAGTTACCTTTTAATTAATCGAGCAATTCAACATGATGATCCTATGGCTGGCCATGTCGATACGTGCTGACTTGGAAAGTTGAGCTGTCGATCCACCGATATTCAATCATTGAGGAATTCTCATGCGCGTATGCTAATTGGAATACAAACATTCATTCAACATCAATCTTTAGTCAAAAATCATCCGATTCGAACTCCGATGACCAAAAGAAGGGGTGACAAATAGCCTTTCAGCTTTGAATGGGCCGTTGACAAGTTCATAGACAGAGGCCTCAGTACAAAGCCCACTAGAGACCAGTTTATTTGGGCCGGGCTTCATAATTCGACGGCCATTATTATGAGCATCGGAAAAAAAAAAAAATTCTCCCAAAGTGGTGTTAAAATCACACTTCTTATCATTTTACAACATTGAACTTATTTTCCATTTTTAATTACATAATTGCAATGTCATCTCTTAAATGTTTGTCTAGTTTTTTACTTCCTCCATCGAAAAGCATATTTCACTATAGATCGAATCTCAACAAGACTCGTAACTTGTCATAATTTAGCTACCTATGCTTGAGATTTGGTGAAATATTTCACTTCTCGTGATTTTATGCGTATTTTTATTAGGAATAGTTTTAATTCGTTTCATTTTCTAGATTGTCATTAGTATAACTATATAATATTTTCTTGGTTAAATGATAGTTATTACCTATTTTTACTCATTTTTACATTTTAAAAAAAAATTAAATTTCTAATTTAGTTTCTAAGTATTATTTGCTTGATTACGCTTTTAGTATGGTGTTTCCTATTTTCAATTTTAATAGTTCAATTATGCTTTAATTTTCTAATATCAATTATGTGGATATATTTTAAATATATTCTCTTCATCAATTTGCTTACAGCTTCTTTGTTTCACAATCAATCGCCACCAAAATACAAAGGGGATGACTTGATGCAACTTCTTTATAACAACTCGATCCTCCTCATGCTCTTCATAGAGTAAGTATATAATGCGTAATTTCGTCACTTTATATTAATGTGAAATAACTACATTATTTCCACTTGTGATTTATCAAGTTTACTAACAACTGCTCTTACTTTGGGATTTTTTGAGGTTCGCATCATGGAGTAATGCTCTATGCAATAATGGCCACAGATTTGTAGCACTATTCTAGGTTATTTCTGTCTGATCGGAATGTCTTAGAGAGTTTTGATTTGGCGGAGTCAGAACGGGACTCGTTAGGATTGATTTGGTCTACCCATTGAGCCCTTTTTTTGTGGGCTTGGTGTATGCCCACGTTCTTCCCGCGTGCGCAACTCCTCAGCTCGTGCCTTTTGGACACGGCAACCAATAATTGGCCCGTGTCCTGATGACTTGTAAGAAATGAATGTTTTCTCAGGCTCGATAGCTCTTATAAGACTAATCTCCATGCAGTAACATGAAATATTCAACTTAAAAAACCTAATAGAAAGATCATACTTTCTGCCGAGAGAAAAGAATTAACGCAATTGCTAGTACCCTTTTATCAATCTTGATAAAGCCAATTAGAAGAGAAGATAGTCCCCCCCTTCAATGCAAAAGTCAAACATTCTTGTCGCTTAGATGAAGTTGGTTCGTATCCGATTTGCTTGCTGTCCATAAGAATTAACACTATGCCGGATGATATTTCTTTTCCCTCTTGATAAAAGGTTCCGCCGGGAGATAATTACTATAATGCAAAAATGTTCACCAAGTGCGATTTGATCCTCTCACAACACCCTCGATTTGGTTATGCTAATGATCCCATCTTCGATTCCGCATCCCTCGGCGACATAAATTAATCTGTTCCATCTCATGAACACGTCGATCGGGATTCTGAGTTGTCCAGTCATTTCGCAAGCTGTAAATTGGAATGAAAGACGTGACGGCTCGGCCCCCTTTTAATTTATCTAGAGGAAAAGCCAATGCTGTTGCATTGTTGGGTACGATCGAATCAGACTTGGATCTGCCAAAACGCTCGGGACAGACAGGTTCTTAAACGCGATTCCAAAGGGCTAAGACCAAAAGACAGATCTCGTCGATTCCCATTTCTGTCCATGTTCTCATGGAACTCTGTTCATACCTCCGATACCCTCTCTCTTGTATTATCTTGGGTCAGCTTTGCAAACCATCGGCTCACATGATCGCCTCCCTTCTTCCTCACAATAAGCCAAGGGTAGGTGAAAGCAAGAGATTTTGATTTGTCCAATGACATTGGTGCTGTCGCAGGGAAAGTTACGAACTCCAGACAAAAACAAGAAACTCACGTATTAGTTTGCCTTCTTTTTTTTTTACACGAGCAGAAGTGGCAAAAGCATAAGATATGATGGTGATGACCGATTGTTATTATTATTATTATTATTATTATTATTATTATTATTATTATTGTAAGAACATATATTTCCAAACTATTCTGAAATGCATTATCCAATCGTGCACTTATGTAACAACCAATATCTAGATAGCTCGAAAATTATCTAATTGAGAAGAAGATACACAACTAATGACAACTTTGATCCAGATCCACATTGATGCCCTGAAAGGCTAGTCAAATAATTGTGATGTCGCGGAGAACCCATCTATGTGGGAGCAGGTATGCAAATGTGTATATACTATGCTATATGAATCCTGTAACGGGATACTAAAGTCCCAGTAAAATGTCTTGCTTTGGTGAGGAACGGTGTTTTTTATCTCCAATTGACCTTAATACACGCCAACAACGTGTTTAGCATGATCTAGCCACTCAAATCTTATTAAAAATGTTGGAAGTTGTGCATTAGATTGATCAAAATGTACTGGTTGATCTCCTAAAAAGGAAATATTAGACGTGAAATTCTACTTTTGGGAAAAAAAAAATTTGGCCTGCCTTGTTAAAAGGATGAATCTATGGTTCGAACTCCAGGCCAAAAACAACAAAGCCTAAACTAGACTGGCGTGGCACAAGGCCGTACAAGCTTCGTTGTCGTCATGACATGAATAAGCAGAGGCGAGAGAAAATTTAAGAATTTTGTCCCTTGTTTGAGATTTTCTTGTGTACTTGTGAAGTGTGATGGAAACCTGTGTCAAAATCCGGATTGTGAGCATCAGAGAGCCATTGGAAACAACCCCTTATGCTCTGTGACGGAGTTGCACAAGCTTTATCGCTGTCTTGTTCCTCATGGACATTACTCTCTTTGCACTTTGTTGTACCTTCCTTATTCTCACTGGCATATGAAATCTTTCCTTTTTTTTTTTCCTGACACTTGCTTTGTTCTTGCAGTCTGTACATATATCAACTCGTTCCATGCCTTTCAAATGCAAGCACTCGCTCTCTCTCTCTCTCCCCAAACTCTTGGCTTTTGCTCTCACACCAAAAACTTGGCCTCTGGTGGCCATTTCAAGAGTTTTCCAAGGTAAAGACTTATTACCCTTGTTTCTTTTGGGATGCTCTATGTTCATGGATGTTCACTACGCATAATAATGAGGATCTGGTTTCATTCTTGTAGTGTTTCCTTGTGTGGGATTTCAGTGTTTCTTGGTTTTACTTTCTTATAATGCAGTTTTGGTGGGTTTAGGATGTTTTGTGTAGCTTGGGAATGAGGAGATGTATATCGATTGTAGCATAAACTCAATCTGATGACACCAAAACTATGTGCATGATAAGGGTACTCGAGGCTTGTGAGCCATACGATGATCAAAAGTGGGAAAGGCAATGATTTTTATCTTCTTCGAGCTATAAAATGACTTAGCATAATGCAATTACTAATAGATTGATTATATATTTGACGGAATGACACAAGGAGAATCCATTTCAATTTGGCTGACTTGTGGAACTGATGAACCACCACGATCTCTTCACTACTTTCTTCCTGCATGGTATGCATTCTCTTTGCCGGGTGATGCTTTTGTTCATGTTGAACGATTTCAGTAATCGTTGGAGGACTCATATTACATTATGCATTCTCTTTGCCGGGTGATGCTTTGTTCATTTTGAACAATTTCAGTAATTGGTGGACTCATATTACATTTTCCACGCAGTTCGTCCTTTTGTTTGTAGATTAAGATTGAGTGCTCATTAGTCCTTGTGGTTGCAAACGGGTTTAGATGATCAGATGATGAACTGTAATCGGCAGGTTGAAGTTGAATCAGGGTTTGCACAATGGATAAGATTACAATTGCACTCGAAGCTATCAGCAAGGAAACCATTGATCTGGTGAGTGTCAATATTGTCTGGGATCTGCATTATTGAAATAGATCAGAATTTCAAGTCTTCTTTGTTTATTGAAAATGGCTTAAGGCAAACTAGTTTGTGGTTCGGTAGTTGTGCTGATGTTCATGTGTTTCTTGATAGTCATATCAATTTGCAACACGAATATCACGCGACACTTCATGTAAGAGCCCTCTGCAAAAGTTTTATAATATGCTCTTTCTCCCAGGGTGAGGATAAAAGAAGTGAGCTATAATACTCAAATTTCAACTCTTCCCAAGCTTAAATATCTCTTCAGTAGATAATGTCTAGTTTGATGAAATATGAGATATTCTATTAAGAAACAACCATGCGAAAATGCTCATTAGAAATCTGTGGTATAGATGCCCATTAACTAATGGCGAATCCACGTTTGGCAGGAGAACATCCCCGTGGAAGAAGTCTTTGAAAAGTTGAAGTGTACGAAAGAAGGTCTTAGCTCTGATGAGGTTCAAACGCGGCTTGAGGTGTTTGGATATAACAAACTTGAAGAGAAAGAGGTCCTTTTCTTGGCCTCTGTGTTTCTCTAATTTAGCAACTTAAGATCACTTACTAGTGGGTTCTTTTTTTTAAACAAGTTTTGGTATTATGAACTACCTCTACAGGAAAGTAAGTTACTGAAGTTTTTGGGCTTTATGTGGAATCCTCTATCATGGGTCATGGAAGCTGCCGCAATTATGGCCATAGCAATGGCACATGGAGGGGTATGTTCATAGGATCTTCGAAATTGCATACACAATCAACAAAGGTAGATATATTTTTCTCACTCTGAGTTTCATTCTTAATGCAGAATAAGGGCTGGGATTACCCTGATTTTCTGGGCATCATTGCTTTGCTCGTAATCAACTCAACAATCAGCTTTATTGAAGAAAATAATGCTGGAAATGCTGCCGCAGCCCTTATGGCTCGGTTGGCTCCGAAAGCTAAGGTTTTGATACTCACTTTTTATCATGAAATCTTAATAATAAACAGTCGACTGATTTTTCCACATTATTTTTTCCTTGTTGCTCCACTCAAACCTGGCTGTCTCCTTCAGGTTTTAAGAGATGGAAAATGGAGTGAAGAAGACGCCTCGGTGTTGGTTCCAGGGGACATTGTTAGTATCAAGCTTGGTGACATCATTCCCGCTGATGCTCGATTGCTTGAAGGAGATCCTTTGAAGATTGATCAGGTACAAAGCTATCCTGGACTGCTCCACAGTCCACAAGAGAGTTATTATTAACAGATGGCTAGCATTAGAAAAGGATGCGCCTGAAGTCATTTGTCTTGATGGAAATTCAAAATATGAAAACAAAAGTTATTCTTCAGTTGTTTCTAAGGTGGGGTTAATTCATTGCATTATCTCTCTTTCAGTCAGCTCTCACAGGAGAGTCGCTTCCAGTGACAAAAAATCCTGGTGATGGAGTTTACTCAGGTTCAACCTGCAAACAAGGTGAGATTGAAGCAGTTGTTATAGCCACTGGAGTGCATACCTTCTTCGGCAAGGCAGCTCATCTTGTTGAAACCACAACACACGTTGGCCACTTTCAGCAGGTTTGTGCTGGAGGCTTTTGGCTCATTATCTTACTTAATGTGTTATTGGTTGCAAGGGAACTGACCAAGATTATACACCATGCACAAAAAAAGCTTTACTTTTAGTACAAGTTAAATAAATTCACATTGATTGAACCATTTGGAACATTTCTTTGCAGAATGAAAGCCGCAGTCGACTGATGAGAATTTTGTACTTTGTTTTTGTAGTAAGACATCATTTGTTTCTGTGATTTCAGGTTCTAACAGCAATAGGAAACTTCTGCATTTGCTCGATCGCTGTGGGGATGTTCATTGAAATCGTCGTAATATTTGGCCTTCAAGATAGAGGATTCCGTGATGGTATCGATAACCTCCTCGTTCTACTTATCGGTGGGATCCCAATTGCTATGCCAACTGTTCTCTCTGTCACTATGGCTATCGGTTCTCATCGCCTATCTCAACAGGTTTGTAAAACAATGAGTGATCATATTTGTATGTGATGTTTCTGGTGACAACTGTTCTTGCATTTAAGTAAATTGCTTCTCTTACTTGTAGGGTGCCATTACAAAGAGAATGACAGCTATTGAGGAAATGGCTGGGATGGATGTGCTTTGCAGTGACAAAACCGGCACTCTCACACTCAACAAACTTACAGTTGACAAGAATCTGATAGAGGTACCACATTTGCAACTTTAAATTTTCGTAAGTTGTTCTTCCGATGTTTTCATGCCCAAGGAATGCGCTTCTTTTGGACGATTCCAATACTAAACTGATTGCATTTGTGCAGGTTCTTGCTAAAGATGTTGAAAAGGATACAGTTGTGTTGATGGCTGCTAGAGCTTCAAGGCTGGAGAATCAAGATGCTATTGATGCCGCAATTGTGTCAATGTTGGCTGATCCAAAGGAGGTATTTGGGGCTAATTGCCTAATAACTCATGCAATGACTCGCTTATTTTTCCTGTAGGCATGTCCTCCCATCTCACTCTTTCTCCATGGTGAAAGTTACATTCTTGTAAGCACCTTGTGCTCCAAAAGAGTGCTTTATCAACGTAAATCTGATTAAGCCCTTTCTTCTTATTAATAAGGCACGAGCCAGAATCACAGAAGTCCACTTTCTTCCGTTCAATCCAACCGATAAGAGGACAGCGCTTACATACATTGATAAGAGTGGTAATATGCACCGGGTGAGCAAAGGTGCCCCTGAACAGGTACTTCGTACATGACACTTTCTGTTCTGAATCTAGGTTAAAAAGAGCTCTATGTATATGCTGCTAACAATCAGATTCTTTTTCGTGTGAAAATTTAGATTCTCAACCTGGCATGGAACAAAGCCGAGATTGAAAAACGGGTGCACTCAACAATTGATAAATTTGCAGAACGTGGGCTTCGGTCCCTTGCTGTTGCTCGTCAGGTGATTATTCTCGGAAAGAACTCCATCATGCTTACTTGAGTTCCAATTTCCCTATTCCTTATTGACGGATTGAAGTTGTCTTGCATCTTGTTCCACAGGAAGTACCGGCTGGTACCAAAGATAGTCCTGGGGGGCCCTGGGAATTTGTCGGTCTCCTCCCCCTCTTTGATCCGCCTCGTCATGACAGTGCTGAAACTATTAGACGAGCCCTAGATCTCGGTGTTAGTGTTAAGATGATTACAGGTCTTCACCATGACCTTTTTTTTTTTTCCTCCCGGCCGAGTTTCTGATCCAATTTACATTTATTAAGCCTGCTTTATTCAACAGAAGTTCCCTAGTTAGTAGTTACAACTGCTACATGTTCTCAGAAATCAATGATTTTCTTACTCGTAAAAGTAGATAAATATTTTGAGCAATGTCTCTCCTTTGTTTCAGGTGACCAACTTGCAATTGCTAAGGAGACAGGAAGACGTCTCGGCATGGGCACAAATATGTATCCTTCTTCATCTTTGCTCGGTGAAAATAAGGATATCCCATTTCAGGTTGATGAGCTCATCGAGAAAGCTGACGGTTTTGCTGGTGTATTTCCTGGTAAACACATCACATCACATCGTGTTATAAATTTAATAGGATGATCCCAAGCTTAGCATATTTTGCTCTTTGCAGAGCACAAATTTGAGATTGTGAAGCGATTACAAGCGAAGAAGCACATTGTTGGAATGACGGGCGATGGGGTCAATGATGCACCTGCACTGAAAATAGCAGATATAGGCATTGCTGTTGCTGATTCAACCGATGCTGCTCGCGGTGCTTCTGATATAGTGCTCACAGAGCCTGGACTCAGTGTTATCATTAGTGCTGTCTTAACTAGTCGTGCAATCTTTCAGCGGATGAAGAATTACACGGTAATGAAATCTTTTTTACTGGAACTGGATCAACTCTTTAAATCGCCATTTTATTTAACAACTTTTTGATTCTGGCTCAAGGTATCCAATCACTTCTAGTGCCTTCATGTTTCTTTTGTTTTTCCTCACATTTCAGATATATGCAGTGTCTATCACTATCCGTATTGTTGTAAGTTATCCTATCCTGCTTGGCTGCCAGACGCTACTTCCACAAAATTCTATCATGTTTTTATACTGACCAGTGGGCTTATCTAACAGCTAGGATTTATGTTACTCAATGTTTTCTGGAGGTTCAGTTTCCCACCTTTCATGGTTCTCATCATTGCCATCCTCAACGATGGTAAGAACTGTCGCTCTTGTAGCTTCTCCTGTCCATCCGCTCAATGCCTACAATGCGGGCAGTTATCTTCAATATAATCTCCTAATATGTGCATGGCATGGCATCTTCTATTAGGTACGATAATGACCATATCCAAAGACAGAGTCAAGCCATCACCAATTCCAGATAGCTGGAAGCTGAGTGAAATCTTCGCTACTGGAATCATCATAGGCAGTTACCTTGCCATCATGACTGCAGTATTCTTCTGGATGGCCTATGAAACTAACTTTTTTTTGGTATGCTTCCTGCATAGCAACCTTTTTCGAATCTACTAATTGAGGCGCATGATTATTAAAATACTATTTGATACATTACGCTAAAATAATTCATGTTTTGGTGTTCCTAATTAAAACCAGTAACTGATGCTTTCCATCTTCTTTCTGACAGAAACATTTCGGTGTCAAGGACTTCAATAAGCATCACTTCAATATGTCCGACCATAAAGTGTCCAAGGCAATAAACCAACAGCTAGCATCTGCTGTATATCTCCAAGTCAGCACCATCAGCCAAGCTCTCATTTTTGTGACTCGCTCCAGGGGATGGTCTTACACAGAAAGACCCGGTCTTCTTCTTGTTGCTGCATTTATCATAGCTCAACTGGTAAGAATCACATTGCTTTTTTCAAGAGATGTGGGCTTTACCCTTATGTCTAAGCAGTGGTGTGACAACCCAAGGAAGGGGAAAGGTCTTCTCTAGTCCCACATCGCTTAGGGGGAGTCTAGCCCCTTTATAAGGGTTGGGGTCCTTTTAACCTGTGTAACGCGTTTCAAAGCCGTAAGGACTTAGTGTCCAAAGCGGACAATATTATACAGTGGGGCTCGGGTCGTTACAAATGGTATCATAACTGACTCCCGACCGCGTGTGGGGGCCACAATGAGGACGCTGTGCCCTTAAGGGGTGGAGAGTGTGACAACCCAAGGAAGGGGAAAGATCCTCTCTAGTCCCACATCGCTTAGGGGGAGTCTTGGGGCCTTTATAAGGCTTGGGGTCCCTTTAACCTGTGTAACGCGTTTTAAAGCGTGAGGACTTAGTGTCCAAAGCGGATAATATTACACAGTGGGGCTCGGGTCGTTACAAGTGGTCCCTTAACTAGCTCCAATACAAGTATATATAGCAACAAAGGAATGACTAGACTGGGAACTTCGTGGCTCGATTCTTTGATCTTACAGATAGCAACTACTCTCTCTGCTACCGCAACGTGGGACTTTGCCGGAATCACTAAGATCGGGTGGAAGTGGACCGGTGTCATCTGGCTATACAACATTTTAACCTACATGCTGCTCGATCCAATCAAATTCGCTGTTCAGTATGCTCTAAGTGGAAGAGCTTGGGGTTTGGTATACAACAAAAGGGTAAGTGAAATGATCATTAAACTCTCTTGAGGAATCACTGGATTAGGCATTAGTTTAGCTTCGCTCCATTAATATTCTTGGCCCGATTGGTTAGTCATGCTCTGAAATTGACCAACTGCACACATTCCTTATTGATGAAAATCTGATTGAATTTTTTTGCAGACGGCACTCACTACACAGAAGGACTTTGGTAAGGAAGTGCGTGAGGCTGCCTGGGCTGCGGAGCAGCGCACACTGCATGGCCTCGCATCCACGGAGACTAAAGTGATGTTTGAGAAGCACACATTTGGGGACGTTGGTGTCATGGCCGAAGAAGCCAGGAGACGCGCGGAAATCGCAAGGTTAGACTCATTGACGCCAAAATGCTCGGCATTGCCAATACAAAAGAGAGTCATCTTTTACTTCTTTCCAAGTCATATTAGAACTTAATGCATACAATCATACGACAATATCTCTATCTGCGACTAATCATTCAAACATTTTCGACCTCCTGCTATCAAGTTGATAAAAATTTCTGGATAAACCCTCTGATTTACAGTTATTTCCATGATCATGTGATTAAACTGAGTTGGCCATCATGATGTTTAACGAGATTAATTTCCTTACAAAATACAGACTAAGGGAACTTCACACTCTGAAGGGCAAGGTGGAGTCATTTGCAAAACTGAGGGGTCTAGACATCGATGTCAATCCTCACTACACCGTCTGAAGCTGCAGAGTTTCTGGTTTCGCCTCCGTGTCAATGATGCTGATTACGCGCCTTCAATTCGACCTCACATTTTCGCAAGCTTATTTTCACCCCATTGTTTGCCATATGTCTCCGAATTATTCTACATGTTTATGTGCTTGATGATGTTTAGTCATGTAACACGAACTATACCCAATAAGAGCTTAAAACATACACGACTATGATGATCCAGAAATTGCATCATTGTATTCGCAACAATGTAATGTCGAGTTCCATCCTCATTGATTCAAAGACTATGTTCTTGTGGCAATTGATTAATTTCTTTTGATGAACATATTTATTTTACGTAGATGCCTCGGTGCAAATATTGTACTCAGCACCCCATTTTTGTTCCTTTGGATGAGAGAGAGATGGATATCCTGGAGGATAATGTGTTCTGGGTTTTGTTCAAAGTTGCTCATATTGTTCAGGACCTATCTTCAGTTTGATGGGATCTCCATCTGCTCTGTTATTTTTTCTTACACACGCGTAAACATGTTTCTCTCCCCAAACTCTCAACCACACATTTGATGATGTTGAATTATTGATCCAATTTCTAGAAACTTCTTGAAAGATTTGAGCTAGAAAAGTCAAGAAAAATCCTTAAGAAAATTTAGCTTAGGTGGCAAAAGAAAAGTGTAGAAGGTAGAATTGTCTAGAAGAACTATAATCTAGAATTTCCTAGAAGAAGTCTACATGGACAACATTCTATAAAAATCTAGAATGTTGTACTCATGCCTATAAATAGGAGTTGAGGTGTGTGTTTTATGTAGCATAAAAAACCAGCAATACTCCTTCCTTTGTAATACAAACCTTCATAATAAAAGTTAAGTTTTTTTTACCCATACTCCCTTGCATTGTAGTCCACTTTTATTCAAAGACCAGAGCCCGGGCGAGAGCCAACAGAGCCAAAGCCAGAATTAAAGGCTAGAGCCCGAGCGAGAGCCAACTGAGCCAGAGCCGAAGCCAGAGCCAAAACCAAAGCCGGAGCCAGAGCCCGAGCTAACAACTACAAAATATACCATAACACTTGTTGCACACATCACTAATAAAAAACTATCATCCATAACTAAAACCATGTTTCCGCGCACATTTAAATTCTAACAAATGAATTATGAGCCTATGACAAGGAATTGTAATGCCCTGACGATCCATGTGCAGTGACATTTAATCATTCAACATGTATAGTCTTTTATACAAACATGAAATGTCTTTCCCTTTCGTTGTATCTTGTTTTTACAGTTAATTCATTGGGTGGGTCAGGTCAAGTCTATCGTAAAAGTCATACATTTCTACTCATGTCCGTGCATGAGTTCAAGAAAATCTCAGAAAGGGCCATGGATAGACAGAAGAATTTACAGGGAAATCATCAAACTATGAAATTAAACCCAATGAGAGAATAACTCAGCAATAAAATTGGTTATGTGTTAGTATGACGACGAAGATTGAAGACGACCATAATGCAAGCATTGATCTTATGAGAGCCTAAATTGTTGCTCAAACCATTTAATCACAAGATATACAAGCTAAATAAAAAGGAATTAGCAGCGTTATGCGCCTCCTCTCCATTATATGCACAGTCGAAATTTGCACAAATTTATGAGCTGGAATCACAACATATTATTTTATCTCTAAGTAGTAATTTCAGTAGGTCACGGTAATTTCTCAAATGCATTCGTAACTTCGTGTTAGTAAATTCCATTTTTCATTATTAACTTTCGGAATATGTTGTTAATTGTGGATTTGTAGAAATGTCACTGTACAACACAACTCTCTAATTAAGCCTTAACCCAGCTGTTCACGTTCATTTTTATGCACGGTAAGATCATTAGGCCATACTTTGATTGGTAATTAATCACCACAGAGTGGATTAATTAACGACGAACACGAGATTTAAATTCTTAAACCATACCGTGTGCTATATGCACTTACACGGATGATTATCGGAAATCAGTTTCTTATGTTCAACACGCTACTAATCAGTCTTCTTTGGCAGTCTATATGAAATGATTTTTTCGCCTAAGTTCTTTTAAATTTTAGGATGTGTTCATTTCATGAAAAATAAATGATTTGGAAAAAAAAAATTCTAAAATTATCATTTGTATCACTTACCAAAATAAATAGATGAAATATATTTTTCACCAGCTACGAAAATGTTTAGATATAACCCAACTATGTGCAGTGCAGTTGGTGTGCATTCTCCCTTCCACCGCAGAGGTCGGAGGTTCGAGCCCTCTTGTTGCTATAGTGTCTTAAGCGGGGGGTCCTGGGCTAGTCTCCTCCGAGGTTTACGTCTAAATAGTGGCTTGCGACGATATCCAATGGTGCCACCAAGTATCGGAGGGCGGTGTGACCCCGATTAGCGTAAGTAAAAGGGAGTCTCCGGCGGTTTCTCGGTCAAAAAAAAATGTTTAGATATAAATTTTTGATGATAATGAAAAAAGGTTTATTGGCTAATTATTTTAAAAGATATAATCGATCAATTTTATGAAAATATTTTTCAAATCATTCAGTTTCCACGAAACAAATAGAGCCTTGGTACTTAAGATTTGATTATATGTTTGATAGTATATCCTCAATATTTAGAAGGGGTATCATTTATCAGCACTCTTGGGACATTTCTTAGCCATACCTCATGATAAAAGACTTGAATTTTCAATACACTAATCATACATAACACGAGAAAAAGAGTGCTTTGAAATTAACAAATTTCCTTTATTTATATCCGAAGTTGTCAAAATCCTTTCATAATTTTCTAAAGCTATAATAATATATATATATTGAAATTTTGGTGGAGAAGTCACTATAAAACATTCTCATATATAAAAACAAAGATGAAAACGACAGCGCCCCACAATACCACATGGGCAAGTAGTGCAGGTTTTCACGTTGTTCGCACGGCGCCTATGAATCACGTTTGTGATTGCGATAGGTATATTCCCGTATCTATACGATCTGGGTAGCTATGGAAGATACAATAAAGATGTAATCAAGACGACAAAGATGAAAGCGAGGGGAGAAATGAACTCCAAGCAGGGTCTAATCAATCCAACAGCGCCCGCTTCTTTCTCATCCCAAACGTCAAAAGCTCCCACCCAAACTTGGTACCATAAAAGTTCAGCTGGTTCTTAGGATTCCCCTCATGGTCAACCAGGAAGATGCTCGTCATCATCCAAGCCTAATCGATTCGAACTGATCGCCGTGTCTGTGTATATTTAACTGTACGTGGTTGCGAAGAGAGAGAGAACAGACAAACGCGTGAAATACTGCAGCAGAAACAGTCGAAGATGCAAAGAAGATGAGTACTTTGTCCACCTCCCGCTCTTGTCCTGAGTTTCATTGTACAGAGCGATGGAGGTTGATGTTTTAGAGGCTTTCAGTCCGATGCACTGGCCAATGCGTACCCAAATCCAACATCGTCGAGTCCGCTTCATTATTCTTATTGAGCTTGATAGCGAGAAACTGGCTAAATTAGTAATCAATAAGAAATATTTCGATTTTTTTCAGTATGATTTACATGTAAGAATTTCTGCCAAAAAAAAATTACATGTAAGAAAAGAAAAGTAATCACTGTACTTCTGACAAATCTTTCTTAGTAAAAAGTTTTTTGGGCGCTCTCCAAGAATGTTTTTTTTTTTTTAATTGGCGAATGTCGAGAAATATAATTTCTTCCTCGTTTTCCTCATGTAGCCGTACTACTGAATCAGAAACCCCTCTCTCTCTCTCTCTCGACTTTTTATATCGATAAGAGGATATATTCCTTTCTCTGTCGTCACTCTCAGCATCTTGGCATAAAGAAGAAAGAAGAGAGCACGCATTTCACACCACGAATCAGCAAAGCAATGTCCCCACCATTCGAACATTATTCATCAGCATCTTTGGATAAGACATCACTACTCCTCACCACCTTAATCATTCTCTTTAATGGCCTTGTCAACACTTTCTAAAGCTTATGCTTATGCCAAATGACTCACCTTAATCATTCTTTTAGGAGCCTTCTGTGCTTTGCATTGTGCGGAAATCTTTGGTCCCTCCTCTTTCTCTCTTAGTTGATGCCGAAGAATCCAAAGAGAAGTTTTCTTGTTTCTTATCGAGACGGGTCTTTGGAATATTGATTGGATATAAAAGTCAGACGTCTTTGGGGTTCGACTTCAACTGAAGTCGTCGAGGCTTGAAAAGGGTTGTCATTTATGGAGCTGAAACTGTTTGATCCGCAGTCTACGACATTAGCCCACATGGGAAGATTATACTCGACCCCGTTCATGAATTGGAGGGACACTCCGAGTGTCCGGGTCCCTCACTCGTTTTCTTCTTGCAGAGGTATACGCTCTTTCAAGATGCCATTTTTATTGCCTAGCACAAAATGCTGATTTTACGGTTACTAACTGTTGATTTAGAATCTGAGAAAATAAAAATGTTGATTTAGAATGTTCAATCTCAAGTTTGTCCTTGCTTCACGGATAAATCAGGAAAACGTGCAGACTTGGAATTGGAATTATGAATGCAGAAAAACTTGCTGATCTGATATATTCACTTTAATTCCCATTAGAATGTCGTTTTCTCATTGTTTAGGTTCTTCAGTTAGAGCCGCTTTGTCTAGTAAATCAAACAATGCTCATACAACTTCAAATGGGGCATTGAGCTCATCTGGCCCAGGGGTGACAGAATCTTGTTTGTATCATACTTGCACAACGAACGGCATAAACTCAAGTGTTTGTTCAAGAGATCTGAGAGTGCTTGACGGCTACGATGATGAATATGGAGGATTTGTGGTTGATCCAGACAAACTACCCACCAATCAAAATACCTTCTCTTTGATGCTTCGTTCCTCTCTTTCGCATTGGAAAATGAAGGTGATGTGTCTTCTTATGCAGTGAGTTTCAAGCTATGCTGTAATTCTGGTTTTATGTCCAAGAGTGTTCGATGTCTTATAATCCCGTGTTGAAGTATCCCCGCTTACAATTCTTTTCATTAGGAAACATCCTCTCGAGCTTACACCGGTGGCAGTATTGAGCTTTCCCAGCAAATTGATCCTAATTATTAAAAAAGAAAAAGAAAAAAGCAATGCAATATCCTGTTTACAATGTTAGGCCATTTTGTCAGAACCCATTGACATCGGTTTATGATGGAATTCTTCTAGGAGACATCAACATTTAGATTGACTATAGTCTTATTAATGTAATATGCAAGTATTCTCATATTGAATGAGACAATGACTGCTTCTCACAATTATCGTGATAGCAAGGCCTTAAACTCTGAATCATATAACTGCAGGGAAAGCAGGGAATA
Organism: Eucalyptus virginea; assembly: GCA_014182375.1. Classification (NCBI taxonomy): domain Eukaryota; kingdom Viridiplantae; phylum Streptophyta; class Magnoliopsida; order Myrtales; family Myrtaceae; genus Eucalyptus; species Eucalyptus virginea. The sequence continues at coordinate 26,737,695 of CM024517.1, read as the reverse complement.
TGGCTCGAGTTGCCCCTGCAATTGTCCGAACTTGTTCCAATTGCTGTGAAGGTACTTCGCAATTTCTTTATCATACGTAAGTTACTCAATTTCCACCACAAAACCGAAAAAAATTCACACAAACCTACTCTGTGAACGGCCCTGCAGATTTATTTATGTATGTATGTGTGTGTGTGTGTGTTTCTATATATATAACCCAGATAGATTATTTAGTTCAAAAGTAGTGATATCGCCACTGACAACGCATTTTTACTCCTCTTACATATGATTGAAGGAAGGATTCAGATACCACCACGCAGAAATAAATTACGTGATGCTGACATACTGGTTACCGGAAGGGCCATGCATGCTTCCTGGCAACGCTTCTCATCAAGTTGGTGTTGGAGGCCTCGTCATCAATGACAAGGGCGAGGTACAATATGTTTTCTCTGATAAATTGGAAGAGTGGATGATGCTACCAAATTCATGGAATCACAGCTGAACTCAGTGAACTAGTCCTACAGTCAGGCTCATATAATATTTATGTTTTGATATTGACATTGATCATATAAAAGGACATTAACTTTTGTTAAGGCTTATCTGGCAACATCTCATGCTGATGGGTTGTGCCATTCAATAAAATTAACTTGTAGACAGTTGTATACGAACGAGCTCTGCAGCTTGAATGAAAACCGGGCAGTCAGAAATTGACAGTAATTCCCTCATATGGATGGGGCTAAAGAATCACGTACGACATATGCTTCATTCTTGCTCTGTTGACATTCACCAATGCCAATGTATCTTATGGACTCACACTCCAATGCCGAAATTGTGACTGGCTTAGACTCTAGTCGTTTCTTTCTATATGTTGCTTTTTTTTAACTTTTGCCAGAGTCTAGTCCTACAGTTCCACAATGACTGGCTAGTGCAACAGGTTCTTGTAGTGCAAGAGAGGTACTGTTCTCCAGCATGTGTTGGTCTCTGGAAATTACCGACTGGATTCATTGCTGAGGTACCTGATTGAATGTTCAAGATGAGTTAACTTGAGTTTCCTTTTCTTTCTCACTGTCATTATATTACTCTTTTAATTGGCAGTCAGAGGAGATATTTGAAGGAGTTGTAAGAGAAGTCAAGGAAGAAACTGGTGTAAGTATCTCTTTTTCATGATATATTTGCTTTTTTGGGATTACTTACTTACACATTGGTGACAGGATCAACAAGCAGTTATAGGTTCTTAATTATTTCAAATTCTTCCCTAATACGAGCTTTTTCCTCATTTCACATTGCAGATAGATACTGAGTTTATAGAAATAATCGGGTTCAGGTAATGAAAAGGACTCTTTTTCCCATAATTTGCCTTGCTGTACCTTTCATGGATTATAATTCATTATCTCTTCTTTTCCTTAATTCAATTTCAGGCATGCGCACAGTATAGCTTTCAACAAGTCAGATTTGTTCTTCATTTGCATGTTAAGACCCCTTTCGACTCAAATAATGATCGATGATGATGAAATTCAAGCAGCCAAGGTAGTCCATGCCTCCGTAGAGTAGCAAAGCTTTCTCTGTGAGAATTCTTGTTGTTAAACGTAGAAAATTAAAGGCAAATCAGCAATATTTTCTGTTATGCTTGAACAAGGATGTACAAAAGCACATCAATCACTACTTCGACTTCATAATCACAGTTTTCACTGAAAATACTAGCTGATTTTTTTATGCAGTGGATGCCTCTGGTCGAATTTGTCGAGCACCAACTCATCCAAGGCGACAGAATGTTCAAGAAAGTAATCGATATTTACATTGCTCGGCTGAGGAAACAGTGTTGTGGATTGTCTGCTCATCAATCAGCCTCCAAGTTCGACGGCAGAGAATCAACCCTCTACTACCATGTAATTGACTCCCAAGATGATTGTGAAGCTTGCTCAGGCTAGCAGGTCCACCTCCAGGAAGCAGCCAATGTACGTAGCTCATTGATGATTTTCTGATCATGTAGCATCTCTAGCTTTGCCATTCGAGATGTGCCAATGTCCTAAAATACTGGAAATGATAAGTCACATAGGGATGTAATTAACAAGTTATCCATGGAATGTAATTCGTTCTTCTCATGCGTCATGCCTATAGTAAGATTGGGACAGTCATGCATGTTCTGTTACTTTAGACACGTCTATATGTTCCTCCGTATATACAACAGAATGTTGAGTACGAATTCGAAATGGTTTCTTTTCACCGGATGAATTACTTGGTGTTAAAAAGACCCTGAAAAGGATTGGGGGTAAGCCGGTTAAACCAAAGACTCTTGGGAAGCTGATGGGTGTTGCTTCAGTGCTTGAACAAGTCCAGAAACAAATTTCAAAGTGATTGACTATTTAACTGTAATATCTTTCTAGACAGAAAGGTAAATGATCCTCTACAGGGCCAGCATAATCTTGATGGTGAGGTGGGGATGATGAGACAAGCAGAAGATGCTAGTAATCAATACAATGGCTCAAATCAGGTGTTAGATTAAGATATTGGCCCCCTGCTATGTTGTGTAAAATGGAACAAGAAAATAATCATGTGGGCCTTTATTCCACTGGTAACTTCTTATCGCTATATAATACTTCTAATAAATTCAATTTCAGAGAAAGTCAACCACGTTCCAGTATTTATTTACGCTGAAAACAAGTTTTTTTTTTGGTCAGATGCTGAAAACAAGTTGAAAATTTAGTTTTATGGTATTTGATAATAAGTGAATCACTAAAGCCAGCTTGTACCGTTTAAAAAGGACATGTAATGACTTAGAAATTGGAATCAATATCTTCTTTATATATCCAATAATCCATTAAAATAACGAGAATTATAAAGAAGTCAAGAAAGAAAAGAAATTATGTAATTATATTTATATTATATTGAATAGGACAATATTTTTTGAAAAAAGTAGAAGAACAAGAGTATTAACGAAGTAAATTCAGGAGATAATAGACGATATTTATGAAAAAAAATTATGAGACTTATGGACAAACAAATTTGATGAGAGATAAGGAATTACAATAAAGGAACCTATTCTTCTCACTTGGACACGCATCAAGAAATCAGGGAAAACGAGTTCCTACTTACCAAAACAAGAAGGGCAGCCCGCGTGGTGTTCAAAGTGAAGCATTGATTTTTGGTCTGCATTGAAAACAGAGGCAAGATTTTGGATTGTGACCTAATTTAGTCCCAAATCCCCAGATTGGGATATGGAAGGGCTAAAACTGCATAGGTTTAATAGAGTTTTGCGGTTGGCAGTCACTTCGGATGATTAAATATAAAATTTATGCCGTGTAAAATTTTTGAACAAGGAAAATTGCCGATGCAACTTAAATGAACATCTATAAAAAGTTATGAATTTTATGATCATGTCACCGTTATGGTACTAATGCCTAATGGTGTCCTTTTCTTATTCCATAAGTCTAGACGTGTGGAAGCCATCTCTTTAGAGTTGAAAATTCAATACCTTACGTAAAGTTGTTAAGGAAGATCCAAGAAAGACCTGAAGCTGGGGAGGTGAGACTTTTGAAACATGCCACTAACTGGCCTAGAAAGATGGAATTCTGGCAGAAACAGAGGGCGATCGGAGCAATGAAATTCCAGAAAAGAAGAAGTAAACAATTCTGAGAAAAAAAAAAATCCTGGAATTGTTTATTTGTGGACGGCAACTGAAGTCCAGTCTAAAATCTCTGGGTGTGGCATGGTTAAACTAACAGGCTCGCATTAATATGACAGGAAGTTTCAGACGGAGGAAAGACGATCACTTCTAATCAAGAACTAACAGAATAGAAGCCAAATTTATGCACTGCAGATGATGATATCCCCTCGTTGATCTGCAGATATATTATAATGCTGGGAATCCCAGCCAGGGATGGAATTCTGCCTCAAGTTTTCTGATTTTACAACCTGAAAGTTCCAACCCAGTGAACACTCTTCATGACTTTGACTCTGCTTTTTTATTGTGTCAAGTGGGGACTTTAATTAAAGACCAAGAAGGGTTCTCATCTTTAGTGTTCTTACAGTGGAACTAAGCTTATTAGCACTTCCAGGGCTCTAGCTTCGTTATTCTAACTGGGAGTTTTCTCGCCAAAGTTGCCCAGAAAAATATATAATCACGTTTCCATCTTAATTAGCTGCTTCAGTATTCAGTCATTCTCTAGAAGCAATCTCGCTGATGGCATTCATTTTCTTAGTTATGATCTTCTCATCCTTCATATTTATAGCTACTAGAGATTATAGGTCTAATTCCAGAAGTATACAGTGCAGCTATGGAGGTCCTGAAATTCAATTCCCTTTCTAGGTGACATTTCGACAACCCCACGACTGCAACTCTTCTGGGTTTGAGCTGATTTGTAGAGAAGATGCCACCCCAATTCGCTTCCAATCTTACAGGGACTTAGAAGTGAAATCCGTTCTTTAGGACACTAGGGGCGCGTTTGGTAACGATTCTGTTCCCGGGAGTAGATTCGATCGGGCGATTCTTTTTATTCTATTCCCGGGAACTGATTCTAAACATTTTAAGCCGTTTGGTAACTGTCCAAAATTTCTAATTCTGGAATAGAATTGCGTTTGGTACCGTGCTCATTAATTCTGTTCCAAATCAATTTCTTTTAATTTTTAAATAATTTTTTTACTTTTTACTTTTTTTCTTTTCTTTTTTCATTTTTTTTTCTTTTCATTTTTCCTTTTTTTTTTTTTTTTTTCCTTTTTCTTTTCTTTTTTTCCTTTTTCTCATCTTCTTCCTCTTTTGGCCGGTCGCCGGGCCCTAGGCGAGGCCGACCCTCGTCGGCCGACCCTCGCCCCGGCAGTGGGCGAGGCTCGCCTAGCCCCGCCAAGGCTCGGCCTCACCGGATCCGGCGAGGCCGAGCCCCGCCGGTGGCCAAGGCCGGCCTCGCCGGGCCGGGCGAGCCTCGCCGGTGGCCGGGCGAGCGAGCCTCGCCCGGCCATCGGTGGGGCCGGGCGTCGCAAGGCTTGCCCGGCCCACTCGCCCTTGACCACCGGCGAGGCTCGGCCTCGCCCGGATCTGGGAGGCCGAGCCTCGCCGGTGGGCCGGGCTTGCCTCCCAGCCGAGCTCGCCGGACCTCGCCCTAGTCTGGCGAGCCTCCGGCGGACGGCAAACGGCGGCCGGCGGCGGCGAACGGCGGTGGACGGCGGCAGCGGGCGGCAGACGGTGGCGGGCGGTGGTGGACGGCGATCACGAGATGGCCGAAGGGAAGAAGAAAAATTCTTGATTTTGATTCTCAAATTCGTTTCCGGAGCAAGAATCAACTTTTTTTTTGTTCTTGATTCTATTCCCAATCTGTTCCCGGGAACAAAAATTTTACCAAACGCGATTCTAGGTCGAAACTGATTCCGGGAACAAAGAATCAGAATTTGGCCCTGTTTGGATGGTTACCAAACAGGGCCTAGGAGGCTCAACCTAGTTGACCCTAAAAGTTGTGTCCAAGAAATCTTTCTCAATATCAACCTCTACCTCACACCCTTCCATTACTATTATGCTGTTTGGGAACTACACTAACCTCAACTGCTTGGCACCTCTTTTGAATCCTTTCACAGATATTCCATGCTTGAGTGGCGTTGGGTTTCACGTTTATACTGTCAATTGCAAAAAGATTAAAACAGTTGCAATTCATGTCCATAGCTGATAACACGTTTGGTCCTATTGAAATATAATATACGGAAACAACAAGATCTTACAATTTATATCGGCACGATATCACTAAAGAAATAAATGAAGAATAATAAGGACACCGGAAATTTACATGGTTCAGTCCGAATATCGGTACCTACGTTCACGAGGAGAGCTAACAATAAATTATCTACTATAATCGAAGAATCAGAATTTACAATCGTTTACATACTTGAGTGTTTTCCATATCTAGATAACTTAAGTGTGTCAAAATGACATAACCCATTGATTTAAGCTTTTCAGTGACCTCGGATATGTTGACGGGTTCGGATTTGAGCTCTCTTTTAGCGATCTCCCCAAGTAAAGGTATTGGGCGTCTATTATGCGCTCCCAACTAGTCCCAGGTTGACATGGTATCTACCTGGTTGTGAAAGGTTCACCAAAAAATCATTGCCATATCTTCTATTGACAGAGGAAATGACAAAGGTAACTTTTCATTGCCCTGTCTACTTCTGCAAATTTGAATTAATAGTGATAGCTTCTGCATAAAGGTCTTTTTTTGTTTCATGGTGGCCACTAAGGTATCTATTACATGCATGACTTGGGCTTAAAAATATAAGCGCAATCATGAGTATCAAGTTAATCCAGAATAGTTTTAGATTTTTAGCAGGTTGAGCTGAATAGTGACAACAAACCTTGATTACGCTCGACTGACAATCCTAGTATCAATATTTTAAGCAAAGTTTAGGCAGATTGTTGTCTGGGCTCAACTCGATTATTGCCTTATGACTATTGAAGCAGACACGATCATTGGCAGGTGTGATCAAAACGAGCTCGGAAGAGGCTTTCTTTAAAAACACTGTAGGCCGAATGGTCAGATTGGGCGGCAGGGCTTTAATCAAGCCTAAAATCCCCAACCATTCCAAACAATCAAACAAAAAGCTTTCAAAAATAACGGATAATACTTTTCTGAAAATAGTAGAACAAGATCAGAGATTGGATCGAAGGGGCGATCATATCGCCTCGCCCTGCCTGCATTTTATGTTAGAAACAACCTCAGCCACAGATCAAAAGTTAAGTACGTGCCCTGGCTAGATAGCCCAAATGCATCGCTTGGTCTACGATCAAGTCTATTGTTAAGTCTCTCTACAGTCAGAAGCATACACTTTCAGTAATGCTTTTGGCATATTTTTAGCTTATATGTTCCTGTGTTCCTGTACAGGTGATTTTTTTTCAACTACTCAGATTTTTTTCTTTCACTGAAGCAGCGGTTCTAAGTATTGGAATCGTTATTGTGGCACTTGTTGCCCTGGTAAGTATCACAATTTATCGATCTAGGGAGCAGCAGAAGCTAAAAAAGGAGCAGAAGCTTGAAGCCCATAAATAATTAACGGACTCTTAAAGCTCAAAAATCTGAAGCAACGATTGATTGCTCGTATTTGAGACTCGAATTATGTAAAATTAACTTTGTGATGAAGAGCCATCTCAAAACCATCAGCCAGAGATTCAGAATTCAGCTGTTCTGTAGGTATTAGTGACGAAAACTGCACTCTTCGCCTCTTTTGATTTTAGTCTCAGATCATTTTAACCCAACAGGAAGACAAACTTTTACCTTAAAATCTTTTTATGATGTTTCAGAATCCGCAGAAAGTATTCCTTCTAATCCTGGACCCCTATGCCCTAATGCAATCAGGAGAAAGAGCAGTCTCTGTCGGAAGGTCCAGCTAATTGGATTAAAGTAACTCTACTTTCCATCAGAATAGACCGCACTACAACATATCTTTTTCTTCCTCGATTGCCGAAATATGCACTGTCAAGAACATCCTTGTCAAATACATCAAACTCAGACTTCTGAACATCTTTTATCCCCCCTTCAGCTTTCAGCTTCGCGAGAGAAAACCGACTAGATGCATGAGAAAGTATTGCCAGCCAAGACTAGAGTAACACTTGGGTCTCCATCTTGGATTTCGATCACAGTGTAAGGGTTACCGAGATGATACAAATTGGTATGATTCGGGAACTAAAGGTTATTTTCCATGGCCAACTTGTTCTGCTTAGGTGATGCATTGTGTTTTCGCATCTACATCCTTTTGCCTATTATATTCCAACTATTTAAAATGTCACGATCTTTGAGGGGGACAAATTACAACATGGTCTTAACTGAAACAACAGTGCGATGCAATCCAGTTTTTTTTTTTTTTTTTGAAAATAGACTTAGTATTATAACTTCGGAAACTTACATTGAGACGCTAAAGCGTCGGCATATACAAAATCTAGCAACATATAAGGCGGAAAGATATTCCAATCTTGGGCCAAAGTGTTTGAAAGTTGGGCCTTTGCAGCCCAGTCAGCCACTGTGTTGGCCTCACGCTTGCATAACCGAACACTTAGGTTAGGGAAGTGGGAAAGTAAAGTGATAGCCTCCTCAAGCAGAGCACGGACCTCCCATGGCGGCAAGCCTTCACCCTTGACAGCCACAACGACGATGCTACAGTCCGATTCAAGTACGATCGGTGCCTGATCAAGCCCTTGACGCAGCAAATGACCGAGCGCAGAAGTGAGAGCCTAAAACTCCGCACTCAAAGCCGAAGCAGCAAGAAATCACATGGTGTAAACATCAGTAAGTCTTCCATGCTGATCTCTGCATATGGAAGCCATCATTCCGTGTATTCCGCCTGGTTTGAAAGATGCATCAATATTGCATTTCAGAGTACTTGGATCCGGTGGTTTCCAAAACCAATATTGGTTCTGTTGTGGTGTAGATCTTTTCGAAAAAGAAGGGTTGCTAGTTTGATAAAGTCGAGACTGTGTAATGGCATTTCCCACTGCTAAGATCGAGTCGAGACGATGGCCACGAAAAATGAATCCATTTCTCTGTTTCCAGATTTGCCAGAGAACATTGGCAATTAGCTCCAGATCAGGTAAGTGACTCTTTGACATTGCCTTTTCTGCTAACCATTCTTCTAAGCGAATAATCGAAATAGTCTGAACGCCGATGTTGATCTGTGGATGAGCCCAGATTTCTTTAGTCCACGAACAGCTAAGAAATAAGTGCTCTAAGGTTTCTGGGATGCTCTGTTTACAAATTTGACAATATGGATCTGAGATGATGTCTCTGGAACAGATTGTCTCTAGAGGCAATAGCATTTTGATATACCGACCATAGAAATATTCGGAGTTTCGGAGCTGTTGGCATGGCCCAAATGTTTTTCCATAGTAGCCTAGGATGCTAATATGATGTTGATGCCGTAAAATTGTTTATGTTGTTGTTGATAGTAGACAAAACATGATAGTTACTCTTCACAGTATATTGTCTGTCCTATGAGGCAATCCAAACTAGTTTATCTTCAGCAAAATTAGGTCGAACTGGAATGGTTTGAATTTCTGCAATAATCTGATTGTTGAAAAATCTTGAAAGCAAAGATGTGTTCCAGCTGTTGTGGATGGGATCGATGAGATCTGCCACCAGTTTGGGTTCATCTCTAATCGCTGGGCCACCAAGAATTCCTCTTAGTAACCATCGATCCTCTCGAATTCTGATATTCCTGCCATTACCCACTGACCAGCTAACATTAGGTAAAATAGCATCCCGGCCCACTAGTAAACTCTACCTTCCCCAAAATGGTCTAGCTCCTCTGGTCGCCACTTGGAAATCGGTAGCCCTAAAGTACAGACCCTTAAAAACCTTACTCCATAAAGCTTGAGGCTATTGAAGTAAATGCCATGCTTGTTTGCCAAGCATAGCTCTGTTAAATTCAAGAAGATCGCGAAATCCTAGACCGCCATTGTCCTTTCTCCTCTTAAGAATATCCCACTTCTTCCAATGTATCCCTGCTTTGTTCTGATCATTCTTCCACCAGAAGCGAGCTATGCTCTTTTCTACATGTTTACAAAAAGACACAGGAATTTTAAAGATCGACATAGCATAGTGAGGAAGAGACTGAATGACAGATTTAATAAGAATTTCATTTCCTCCTTTAGAAATGAATCTTTCTTTCCATCCTTCCAACTTCGCTTGTATTCTCCCCAAAAGCCAAGAAAACATTTCTTTTTTAGATCTGCCCCATTCAGAGGGGATTCCCAGATACTTTCCATATCGAGTTAGCACTAGATTTCGAAGCTCAGACGACAGATTTTCCTGTAAGCTGATAGGACAATCTTTGTTGAAGATAATCCCTGATTTGTTTCGATTCAAAGTCTGTCCCGTGGCCATACAATACTAATTTATAATATTAGCAATATTCTGGCATTCCCGAAGGTTAGCATCAAGGAAAAATATAGCATCGTCCACAAAAAATAAATGAGACAAGATAGGACACCATCTGTTGAGCTTGATACCCTTAATATGACCCATATTGACTGCTTGAGTAATCAAAGTTGATAAAACATTTGCTATTAAAATAAAGATGTATGGGGACAAAGGGTCATCTTGTCTAAAGCCACGAGTTGGGGAGAAAAAAGGAAGTAGCTCACCATTAAAGCTCACACTATAAGACACTGTGGTTATGCAATGTATAATCATATTGACCCACCTTGGATGGAAACCCATTTTAAGAGAATAGTCTCTGAGGAAATCCCATTCAACTCTGTCATATGCCTTTTGCATGTCGGTCTTGAGGATTGCGTTGAAATTTCGCTTTCGCCTCCAGGTCTTAAATTGGTGCAATACTTCTTGAACAATTAGTATATTGTCTTGAATCTGTCGGCCTTTTACAAAAGCCGATTGTTCCATGGAGATCAAATCAGGTAACCAAGGTTTTAAGCGATTAGCTAGTACCTTAGATATGACTTTATAAGCAAAGTTGCAAAGGCTAATCAGTCTGTATTGGTCCAGTCTCTCTGGATGAGGCATCTTGGGAACCAAAGTGAGAATAGTCCGGTTCAAATTAGTAGGCAACCGTCCTGATTGAAAGAAATTATGTACAAGTGAGAAGAGATCTACCTTTATAACTTCCCAATGATTTTGGAAAAATAATCAATTAAAACCATCCAGGCCAGGAGCCTTTGTTTTGCCCAACTGAAAAGTGGCTAGCCGAACCTCCTCTATTGTAATCATTTCCAGCAACTTATCATTCATTTCTGTAGTTACAACCTACGGACATTGAGCCAAAATTGGTTCATAATTCCTATACCCTACCATCGTATATAATCTAGAATAAAAGTTGGATACCATAGTATTCAGGGTTTCAGGATCACGAATCCACCTCTGGTTATCATCCTGCAACATAAGAATGCGGTTTTTTTGTCTTCTTTGAAGAGTGGCAGCATGAAAATATTTTGTATTTTTATCTCCCCGCCTAAGCCATTGAATCCTTGAGCACATAGCCCAGTATTGCTCTTCTTGTTGCCAAGTCCGCCGTAATTCTTCTTTGATCTTATTTGTTTCGTGTCCATTACAAGATCGATGTTGCCGGTTCATAATGTCCTGTAGTCGTTGCTACAATGCCTGGACTTTAAGATCACCCCAAGTAAATTTTGACCGATTCCACTTGGTTAATGCTAGAGAGACTTTCTTCAGTTTAGAATAGAAATCCAAACCTGGTATCTGCACTAAATTCCAAGCATCAGATATTACTCCTCGGCACTCTTCATCGTCATTCCAATAAGACTCATAAACAAAGTTCTTCACACGTCTTCTATAATTTGCTGAAGTATTAATGATCAAGGGACTATGGTCAGAACCTACAGCAGGCAACGCAAAAACATCAACATCAGGAAATAGAAGTCTCCAATCCATCGTACACAGTGCTCTGTCCAATCGTTCCTTCACCAGTTCATCGCCCTCTCAGTTGTTCATCCAAGTGAACTTACATCCTTCGCTAATTCCATAAGGGCACAGTCATTTAGAAACTGCCGAAAAGACATCATGCGATAATGAACAGCCGGCCTTTTCCCGAACCTTTTCCCACGGATAGAGTACTTCATTAAAATCTCCCACACATATCCAAGTAGCACATTAGCCAAGCTTATCACTCTCATTTCATCCCACAAAATTTGTCTAAGATGATAATCTGTTGGAGCATGAATACAGGTTAGACGAATAGTACGATTTTCTCGAACTTCCTTATAAGTCATATCAAGATAATCCTTCGTTGAATGAAGCACTTCAAGAGAGACCTGAGTGTTCCAAAATACTACCAAACCTCACGTCATTCCAATAGGGTTGAAAACATGAGCATTTGGGAACCGTAAACTACGCTAAATACTAGAAATCTTCACTTCACTATTTTTTGTTTCCATTAAGAAAACTATATTGGACTTTTCCTTGGCCGTCGTGGCCTTAAGAGCTTGAATTGTCAGGGGATTGCCCAAACCCTGACAGTTCCAACATAAGAGCTTCATTTGTGAGGTGGTGGCTATTGAGGGCCAGCCACCATAGCCCAAGTGTCAGCTTCCCCCGCTTTGCGCACAGGGGTATCTGGTAATTTTTCATCATCCAGGTCATGCAGAATGACACCTTTGTGTCATATGGCGAATAGCGTTTCCGTTTTTTAGCCACACCCACCTCTGGTGGCAGTCTGGAACTCTTTGTTTTCTTGTATTGTTTGAAATCCATAGTTGATGATTGAATCCCCTTCATTTTAGCTGTTGCAGGAATGAGCGATGTATGAAAATGGGTCCCTTCCATGATCGTCTCTTGATTTTCCTGATGTGCAGATGCTTTAACTCCATGATCTGAAGGAAGTACTGGTCTGGCCACTGTTTCTGCATCAGTAGCGATTGGTGGGGGCAAGAGAGGGATAATCAGAAGTTGGGAAGGAGGCATCTCATGTATACTATCTTCTAACTGATCCGAGAAGTTTGGAGGGTTATAAAATGTTTGCCAGTAAGGACTAGCTTCTTTAACTTCAGCTTTAAGCCATGGACCATAGGCCATAATATCCCTTCCTTCAAATTTTGACTCATCATAGGGGATCTCTTTGCAATACATAGCATAATGGCCCAACCTTCCGCAAGAGTAACAGAAATGGGAAAGTCGCTCATAACGAAAGTCAATCCAGAATAATTTCCCCTCTATACGAATCAGTTTACCTGTCCTTAAGGGTTCCTGAGTTTCAGTTCAACCCTCGCCCTAGCAGTCCGTGAAGTCATTCCCTCTTTAGTATCAACTCGCACTTCTATTACCCAACTAATATCTTGCACTGCCTTGATAATCATCTTTTCAGTAGTCCATTCCAAAGGCAGATCAAATATTTGTACCCAGAAAGCACAACTTGAGAAATCATAACAATACAAGGGAGTATTAGACTGCCATGGCTTTAAGATTACTAGATGACCGAAAAAAGCCAAGGACCTCCATCAAGTACACGCTGTTTATCGGCAACAAAATGGAATTTAGCTACATAGAGGCCATCTTCATGTTGTGAAATTTCAACTCGATCAGTCCTCCATACTTTCTTAATTGTACTCTAGAACGCTGGGAAATTTACAGTAGGGTTTGACAGAATTCTGCACATCAAAATTAAGCTACATTCCGCCAATTTTGCAGGTGAGGGTTCTTCATCCCAGAAATCTATTTCCTTTTCTAATGTAAGTCTACCCAATCTTGAACAAAGAGCAGCTAGGCGATCAGAGTCACTATATTCTTCCAAGTCCATTACTCAGACAGGATAGCATTTAAAGAAAGTAGGGGCAAGCTAACTTGTATCGCACTGTGATATACAGTCAGCTAAAGTTGCCAATATACCAAGGCCCCACATGCAGAAGGAATTTCTGTCGAACTACTCAAGATTTTATAAGAAAACAGGGGAATATAAACATACAGTGAAACGAACCAAGTGGGATTGAAGACGGAGACACGAAGGGGAACATCTGCTTCAAATTCGGACCCACCATCAATTCCGGAAATGATCGCAGCAGTCACGAACACAGTAATTCGGATGAGAACAGAAGAGGACCGCCATGGATGTGGATCAGATGAAAATTAGAGGGGTTGGAGAAAAGTGGGAAGGTAATTTGGGGTTAGGGTTTTAATAACCATGAGTAGCCATGGGTAAAAGAACTCTACATGTCGAGAGGAAAGATACTCTGCATGGAATGTAATTTGTTGGTTTCACAATGCAATAAGATGAAATGGAAAGGAAGTTCATGAACAATGATCCTTACCCAGAAAGAAGAAGGGCCACTTCTAAACTGTTCTTTCATTCTGTTTCATGATAATCACGACCAAGTGCGAGTTAACAAAAGACCTCAAGAACTGCTGACCACAGTAAAAAAACCATAACAAGAAGACCAACCACTTGCGTGACAAACGGCCACTCGCACGACAAATTTTCTTGTGCAAAAACTCTTTCTATTGAACTCCAATTCAAAAGTGCTTACTATCAAAAGAATACCCTTTTGAAGTACTTTGCTGGCGCAAAGTTGGGCTGAAAACCGACGAAAATGGCACTGAAAGCTGCTGGTCGTTACTATTCAGCACGTGCGCCCAATTTCGAAAATTCGTTTCGGACAAATAGTAAGCCCAAATCAAGTTCTATAAAATCATAGAGCTCCATAACATCCTATGCCTCCTAATTTGGACGTCTCATTTCAAATTTCACATTAATTTTAATTTGAGCCCTAATTATGAAAACTACACCAATTAGATGAACAAAGGGCTTAAATCTTTATTGGCCATGCGAAACGTGTTAATTCAGCTTGGCAAGGTACAAGTGACGTATATGCACGACTTGTTTTTTCTCTTTTTTTACTTTTTCCTTTTTTACAGCTCCTTTTCCTTTTCTTTTCTTTCTTTTCTTCTTTTCCTTTTCCTATCGTGTTCGAGCCTGCGCACTTTTACCTTTGTAACAACAACACGCTGAGCACATTTTCTTTTCCTTTGCTATTTTTTATTTAAACCAGCCTCTTTTGACCAATTCAAAAAAAAAAAAGCCAATATTACAATATCATATTCCAAGTGCACTTGAAATTATCTCCATGGAAATGTTTTATGTTATAAAATTATTCATCTTTCCATTAGCGTGGCTTAATGACAATAAATTATACCTAGATAAAACACTCATAATTTCATAGATTATAACCAGATTTATTGGCCGTGTAAAAATATGTTTACACGTTCATCGTTAAATGAGTCATGTATGTTAGAAATGAATTTTCTAATTGAATTTTTCTATATGTTGTTTATAAATGATTTCTAATTTCAGAAAGCAAAATCCTTTTTTTTTTTTGGGCCAATGTTGTTATATTCCGGAAAGTTTGCCAAACATGAGGATGGTAGTTGGGGTCGAAGGAGAAGGGCGACCGGCGTGGTGTTCGGAGTAGAGCATTGATTTTCAGCTTGCAATTGAAAACAGAGGTTATGGTTTAACTTGCGACCTACTCCTAAATCCTCAAATTGGGGACAAGAAAGGGCTTAAACAATGTCGTCTTAGAATGTTTGTGCTGTCATCATCTCTCCGCACAAGCCACATCGAATGAACAAATATTATATTAGCGTGCACATGGGATTTCAGGCAAGGGAAATCACTAATTTAACTCAAACGAAGGTTTTCCAAAAGTTAAGGTACTTAGCAATGACTCAAGGAATCGTAGCGCCAAAGTAAGTGCCCTAAGAGGTGTCATTTTCCTGAAACTGAAAAGAATATTCTGAAAGTCAGACGTGTGGAAGCCGGCTCTCTAGGGTTGAACATTCAAATCAATAAAGACTTTACGGAAAGTTAATAAGGAAAGACCCAAGAAACTTCAGTAGCTGGGGAGGCGAGACCCGTGAAACATTCCACTGACTAGACGACAAGAGATGGAATTTGCGCAGAAGCAGTAGGTGATCAAAGCAATGAAATTCTAGAAAGCAGAAGTAAACAATTCGGAGAAGATGCGAAGACTATGTCAGTTGATATTCCTAATAGAAATGTCCTGGAATTGTTTATTTGTGGACGGCAAATGAAGTCCAATCTATAATCTCGTGGTGCGACATGGTAAACCTACAGGCTCGGATTAATATGACAGGAAGTTTCAGGCGGAGGAAAGCCGATAAATTCTAATCAAGAATCGACAGAAAAGAAGTTACGTGGATGCCGTGCCAGTTAATATTCCCTCATTGATCTGCAAATATATTATAATGCTGGGATGGGGTTCTGCTACAAGTTTCCTGACTTTTCAACCTGAAAGTTCCAACCCAGCAGACACTCTTCATGACTTTGACTCTGCTTTTTGTATTATCAATGGCTTCTTTGTGTCGAGTGGGGACTCAAATTAAAGACCAAGAAGGGGTCCCCATTTTTAGTGTTCTTGCAGTTGACCTGCGCTTGGTAACACTTCCACGGCATTGGCTTCGTTATTTCAAGGGGGAAATTTCTCGCCAAAGTTGCCAGAAGAAAATTGGTTCCTACGTTTCCATCTTAATTGGCTGCTTCAATATTCACTCGTTCTCTAGCAGCAATCTCGCCGATGAAGTCCATTTTCTTGGTTACGATCTTCTTGTCTTCCATCTTTATAGCTACCGACGCTTATCGGTCTAATTCCAGAACTATACAGTGCAGCCATGGAGGTCCTGAAATTCAATCTCCTTTCTGGGTGAAGTTTCGGCAACCCCACAGCTGCAACGCTTCTGGGTTTGAGCTGATTTGTAGAGAAAACGCCACCACGATTCGCTTCCCGTCCTACGGCGACTTGGTGGTGAAATCCATTCTCTACAACACTAGGAAGCTCGATCTCATCGACCCCAAAAGTTGTGTCCATGAAGTCTTTCTCAATCTCAACCTCTCCCTCACACCTTTCCATTACTATTATTCTGTCAAAAACTACACTTACCTCAACTGCTCGGCACCTCTTTCGAATTCTTTCACAGAGATTCCATGCTTGAGTGGCCGAAGGTTTCATGTTTATACCGTTGAATCTTCTCTTCCCGTGCCGGGCTCTTGCAAAAAGATTAAAACAGTTGCAATCCCATTCTCTTATAGTCCTTATATATCTGATAACACCTTTGGTCTCGGGTTGACATGGGACCTGCCTGGTCGTGAAAGGTTCACCTCGAAAGGTCATCACCATATCTTATCTATTGATAGAGGACACGGCGAAGGTAACTTTTCATCGCCCTGCCTACTTTGCAAATTTAAATTAATGATGATAGCTTCTGCATAATTATTTTCTCATTTTTTCATGGTGGCCACTATGATATCTATTACATGCATGACTTGAGCTTAAAAGTGTAAGCACATTAGTGAGAATCAAGTGAATCCAGAATATTTCGAGTTTTTAGCAGGTTGAGCTGAATAGTGACAGCAAACCTTGATTACGCTCAACTGACAATCTTAGTATCAATATTTTAAGGAGAGTTTAGGCAGATCGTTGTCTGGGCTCAACATGATTATTGCCTTATGACTTGAAGCAGAGGAGATCATAGGCAGGTGTGATCAAAACGTGCTCGGAAGAGGCTCGCCTTAAAAACACTGTAGGCCAAATGGTCGGATTGGGTGGCAGGGCTTCAATCAGGCCTAAACGCCCAACCATCTTAAACAATCAAACGAAAAATTTCGAAAATAATGAATAGTATTTTTCTGAAAATAGTTGAGCAAGATAGAAGATTGGATAGAAGGGTGATCATATCACCTCACCCTGCCTGCATTTTATATTAGACACAACCTCAGCCAACTGGACACGACAGATCAAAAGTAATGTACGTGCCCTGGTTAGACAGCCCAGATGCATCGCTTGGTCTATGATCAAGTCTATGGTTTACTCTCTTTTTAGTAAGAAGCGTGCACTTTCAGTAATGCTTTTGGCATATTTTTAGCTCATATGTTCCTGTACAGGTATTCTTTTCAACTGCTCAGAGATCTAAGTGATATAATCACCGAATTGAATCGCTTGTATTTTCTGCAGTTCTAATCTTTATTTTTTTTTTCACCAAAGCAGCGGTTCTAAGCATTGGAATCGTTATTGTCGCACTTGTTGCCCTGGCAAGTATCACAATTTATCGGTCTAGAGAGCTGCAGAAGCTGAAAAAGGAGCAGAAGCTTGAAGCCCACAAATTATTAGCAGATTCCTAAAGCGCAAAAATCTGAAGCGACAATCGATTGCTGGTATTCAAGACTTGAAGTATGTAAAATTAAATTTGTGATGAAGAGCCATCCTCAAAACCATCAGCCAGAGATTCAGAATCCAGCTGTTCTTTTTATTTTAGTCTCGGATCATTTCAACCCAATAGGAGAACAAACGTGTAACTTAAATTGTTATATGATATTCTAGAATCTGCATGAAGTATTCTTGCTAATCTTGGACTCTTACTGCTTATGCACCATGCAATCATCAGAGAGGGCATTCTCTGTCAGAAACCCCAGTTGATTGGATTAGAGTCAACTGTGCTTTCCATCAGAGTAGACCACACTACGACACATCCTTCTCTCTTTCTTGATTGGCGAAACTCATCACTGTCAGGAACATCCTTGTTAAATACATCAAACTCAGACCATATATGTCAACTTTCACACCTTTTCGGGATATGATTTTTAAAATAGAAATTCATGCTTTGATAATGACTCACATTTTCTTTGTTGAGCGACAGCTATTTCAGTATACGATTTTCAACGTTCATACATTTTCGATAACAACAGCCCATTGGAAACCTCCTTAATGGAAGGTAATTTAAAAAAAGATGATCGATCATTTTCATAAGGGCATGATAGAATATACACTATCAGTACGTGAGGAGATTGGGGGTTAGTAGAGCATGCCCACGATTGCCATTGAATCTCCACTACACACAAACTTGAACAATGGCTGGAGGTCGGATTTATTTTGACTCCTATTTTTCCGGATGTAATTCTAATTGATGCTTGAATTCTGCTCTTCAATGCATGATTAGAATCGCTCAATTTGTTGGACACATTAAACATCTTTTTATGTCCCCTTTAGCTTTCGCGTTTGCAAGAGAAAACCAACCAGATGCGTGAGGAAGTATCGATTGCCAGCCAAAAGTGGAGTAACGCTTAGGTCTCCATCTGGGATTTCAAGCACAGTTTACGGGTAACCAGGATGATGCAAATTGATTTGATTCAGGAAGGTCATTCTACATGGCCAGCTTGTTCGGCTCGGATGCTGAACTGTATTCTCGCAATTCCGTCTTTCTCCAATCATATTCCAACTATTCGAAATGTCATAATCTATGATAGGAAAAAAATTGCAAGGTCTTCACTGGAACAACAGTGGATGGAATCCAGTTAGTGTACTCGAACTTTTTGGCGTCGCAAGTTAGAGCTTATCGAAGGTTGGTTAGGGGCAGGGCATACAGAAATCTGTATGGACAGAAAAAGATAGGAACAAATAGAAAAAATTAAGACCTACTATTATTCAGGAGAGCAGAAGTCAGCAAAACATCTAAGTGTGCTTGTCATCTCATGGAGATGAATGTACATGCAAACACCTTCCACTATGCAACAAGATGAAAATGGAAAGGAAGTTCATGAACGGTGATCGTAACCCAGAAAGAAGGGTTACATCTTCTAGGATGTTCTTTCACTCTGTGCCATAGGGCGACACGCTTGGAGCTTTCTACACTTTCCCTCCTTCCAATGACAATATCACCATCTTAGCTTCCTCCACAAGGAGCAGCAAGTTTATTATATCTACCTTCTCACACGCACGCAGATATGTAGAATGTGTACAGTGAAATTAACTTTACCAGGAACCTGAAATCAGAAGGAATGCAATCGATCCTTCTGAAAATTTCCCAAAAGAAAAGACCTTTAAAAGAAAGAGCTGTTAGTCGTACTCTGTGCTTGCCAAGACCGTGCCACTGCTAGTATTCATGCTTGCGTTGTAAATCTCTTGTAATTGCTTTCAGAAAACTGCTCTTTCAGCCACAGTCCATTTTTGTCGCATGGGAACAAGGTCAGCCTTGGGCAATCAACCATCTGCAAGCAGACTAAATATGGAAATGATTGCCGCATTTCCCTCCAATCCATTTTCAACTCCTTCAAATACTTCAAACGCATAGTCTTGACTTTCCACTCCTTAACTTCTTGAACCTGGCCATTCCACTCCTTATCTTCTTGAACCTGGCACAAATGATGGAGAGAGCCTCCTCTGACATAAAGAGACTCGAGCTTCTCAAGCTTGTCAGGCGTTAGCCATTTGGGTGGCGTGGTCGAAGGATAACAAAGCAGGTCTAGTTTCTCCAAATTTTTGAAAAGTTTCAGCTCGTCAGTTGTTGGTTTCCGGGTAGCGCCTTTCTTGAATGGAAGTAATCCGGCGATGCATTTGCTTTTGATTGGGTCATCACCGGCTGACTCTGTACCTTTATCCTTTTCTGAGGTAGAATTCTCACTCCATTCAATTGTCAATTTGCGAAGCTCATTAAATTCTTGAAGAGTCTTCAACTCCTTCTCTGTTGGGAAAGACTTACTGCTTGTGCGAAAGCCCAATTTCCTGAGTTTCTTGAGCTTGGCCAAGTCATTGACAGTACAATAGCTTCCACTTTTGAGATCACTAACCACAAACCCCAGAAGCACTTCAAGCTTTACAAGCGAACTGAGCCCTTTGGGCATATATTCAAGCAAGTAGCAGTCAGAAACATCTAGGACTATGAGCTCCTTAAGGGAACGTATTTCATCCGGAAGTGACTCCAGGTTGTGACAAGCTCTAAGATCCAAAATCCGCAGATTATAAAGCTTCCCAATTGAGTCGGGTAGCTCGGTGATTCTAGATATACCCTGAAGGCTTAATAACTTCAGATGTTTCATATTCTTCATGCCCCGGAGGAATTCTGTGTTCTCAACCTCGATATGATCTTTCTTTGACCCCCGCCAGCTTCCCAGTGAGAGAGAACTTATATTTTTCATACCTGAGAACCATTCCACCTTGAAATCCAGGTAAGGCTCGTTGACATTGAATAAAGTACGCAGCTGTTCCAAATTCGACCCTCGTATCGCCGTCTGCAAGGAAGCCTCTTTTGATCTCACCAAACAAGACCTAAGACACTTTGAG
Source organism: Eucalyptus virginea (assembly GCA_014182375.1). NCBI lineage: Eukaryota > Viridiplantae > Streptophyta > Magnoliopsida > Myrtales > Myrtaceae > Eucalyptus > Eucalyptus virginea. Next base: position 26,717,156 of record CM024517.1, on the reverse strand, counting down.
AATTCCGGTGAGGGGTAACCCCTCGAATCAAAGTCGAAAAACTCTGCTTCCTTGGCCAGAATCACCACCACAGACCGTATAAGCGGTAACATCGTATAGCTTTTACTCGTAGTCACCATCCTGCGTTTCTTGACCACCGGTTGAATAAAACCCATATCCACCAACTCCTTCAGAATATCACCAACTGACCTGTCTTCACTATTTGAAGAGTCAATTAACCCCTCCCCAACCCACCAGCGATACATGACCCTCTTCTTGATCTTAGCATGCTCAGGAAACACAGCAAAACACAGCAGACACAACTTTGATCGGGCATCAAGCCGCCCAAAGGTGGCACGTAAGTCCTCATAAACCGAACTACCAAGGAACTTCCGCTCTACCGCTAAGTCAGGCATTTCTTTATTGTCGCCAAACTCATCCGCCACTTGCTTCCCCCTGGAAGCATCGGAGGTCGAGGACAATAGCTTGTGGGAAGGGGGGATATGAAGCTTCAACTTTGTAACTATTTCAGCGAGATCAGAGAGCTGACCTTGGATCTTCCCCGAATTGCCATGGGTAGGTGCTTGCGCTGAACCTAGGAAGGCCGCGTTCTTGCTTCGCTCGAAGAGGGTCTTGATCAGCTTGCCGACACTGTCCTCGATCTTCCTATTCTTGTCCAACGCGTCCTTGACATAACTGAGGTCTCTGATAAGCCTCTCGATCTGATAATACACCTGATCCTCGTGAAGAGAATCGTTGGCAGCTTCCATGCCGTCGCTGATGGCTTTCCTCAAATTCTTCTCATTCTTGCTGGAGTTGCCTCCTCTGCCGTTGCTGCTGCTTCCGTCTCTGCGGCTCTCGACGGGCAAACTCGTCGTTCTGCTGATGTCGTCATGAAAGCCGCCGGCTTTCCGGTGGACTTGGGCCTGGTCGTTGTCCCGGGGTGGAAGTCGCTGCTTCACTTCAGAGAAGTGGGAAAGCAGAGAAGGGATGATGCGTTCGATGGCCTCAGCGGTCGGGATTGGGTCGGAGACCACTAGGAGGGAGAGATCTGTGTGTGAAGCTAACGACATGGCTGTTGAGGAGCGACGAGGACTGGCCGACAGAGAGAACCCAAAATGAAAGCAGATGGAGAGAACAGAACGTGACTTGACTTATCGTCAAGCTTCTGCCATGAAGTGAAGCAGACGACAGGAGCAGTTCTCTCTCTCTCTCTCTCTCTCGCGCGCGCGCGCGTACACGCGCGGGGAGTCTCCTACTCCAACTCATCCCTCGTGAAAAATGAAATCTAGTGCGAAGAGCATCGCGGCACAGCGGGTCAGTGACTTCTCGAATCAAAAGTCGTCGGGCAACGACGTAATCGCAGCTAAGGCGTGAGGGTCAATCTTTCTTTCCACTTTTGCTCAGGACATGTCTGTTCCCTTAGCCTCGTTAGGACCACATGATTACTGCTGGAGAATATCGGCAACTATGAATTCCGACAGTGAATGGCTGAATGACAGTAATCACCTCCACTTCTATAAAATTCCAAATAAAGACATAAAATATTCTCATTTTTTTAAATAAGAACTTGAAGTTAATATTATTTTAAATAATAATCCAAAATACCTTCATTTTCTCAAATAAAAACTTAAAATAAATATTATTTTAAATAAAGGCACTCCAGTGATCTTATCGATCTCAAATAAAGTGCCTCGAACTTACCAAGGTTGTGAAAGGTAATTTCGTCTTTTAATTTTTTTTCCTTTTTTCTTGGTTCTTTCTATTTTTCATAAAAAAAAACAAACTAAATAAAACTAAAATTAAAAAAGAAAAAGAAAAAGGAAATCACATGCTAGAGGGGGTCGCCCCCCATTGCCTGTAGTGCGATGGCAACAACCAACAGGGTGCCTACAACCTCCATCGACCAAAGGCAAGGGCTTGTTGGCCCTTACCAGGATTAGGGGGGGCGATAACCCTCTTCCAGATCTAGACGAGGGTTAGTGACCCTTGCCCAATCAAGTCATCAATCGTCGCCCAAGGCCCCCATACCTTGTCGCCCAGGTCTAAGAGCATTGGGCAAGGGTCGCTACCCTCTCCCGTCCTTGGCGAGGACCATCGCCTTTGTTCAATAGGGATCGTCGGCCCTTGCCCAAATGCCAGCGACCCCGCCAATTGTCACCATTGCCCCCATTGGCTTGTGTGTTCCCTTTCTTTATATTTTAAATTTTCTTTTTTAAGTTTTAATATAATTAAATTTAAATTTAAATTGTGTTTTGACAAAAACACCCTTGATCAGCTAGAATTTTTTGCTAATCGACAAGCCGCTGAGGCTAAGCCCTTATTTGAAATAACTATAATCACTTCAAACTCTTTTTTGAGACTGATATAGTTATTTTATGTTTTTATTTGAAATAAAATTTATTTCAAATTTTTATTTAAAAAACTTATTTGAAATATTTTCAAAAATGCGGAGTGACGAAATCACAGCTAAGGCGTGGGGTCAATCTTTCTTTCCACTTTTGCTCAGGACCTATCTATTCCATTAAGCCTCGTTAGGACCACATGATTACTGCTTGAGGAATTACGATAATGAATGGCTGAAATGGCAGTAATCGGCTCCGCGTCTACAAAATATCCGTGGGTTTTGACCAAGTCAAAAGAGAGAAATGTAAAATGGTAAAATAAATAAATAAATAAAAGAAGTGTTGAAAGTCACAGAAGAGGAAAAAAGGGGGAAGGAAGGTTTGGCTCCTCTCTTTTTAACCGAGGGCTCACGCAAAGAGCAGGGGAAGGAAAAGAGACAGAAAGAGAGGGATGAAAGAAAGACGAACAAAGAAGGGCTATTTGCCACAAATGTCTCGCCTCGCCAAGCCGATTCGACTTCGTAAGGCAACCCTCAATAAATACTTGCACCCCTCATTCATCTAATTAGAATAGTTTTTGGAGTTAGGTCATATATTCAAAAATCTTGAAAAAACGAGCCTCAAAATTCGATTTTTGAGTTATCTAGCTATGGAATTTCTTGGGAACGGTGGATTGTGACATAGTAGAGTCGTGGGACTTGACTGTTATTGATTTGAAACAATAGTTTTGTGAGAGCGACGTTTTAGGATTTTGTGTTGCGTATAGAATTGAATAATCGCTTTGAGTAAGTAATTTATTAACGCATGAGAGTTATTTTATTAGCATTTAAGCTTAGTTTAGCCTAACCGTAGTTGAGATAATGTTTTACTTGGTTTTGATGTTATTTCTCGCTTATATTATAGGATTGTGAAATTGTTGATTTGAGCAAGTCTTGTTGTTTAATCGTAGGCGTTCCTAGATAAGTGGTGCTATCTCCCTTTTGAATTTGCAAACTTATATTTTGAAAATGAAAAGTATGAAGTATATTAAAAAAAGTAATGATCGAGCATTTACTACTTTTTATTCATTTGAAAATGGTTTAAGAAACAAATTATAGATGGTGTCGTGAAAGTTTAAAAGAGTGTATTATGATGGGAATTAATATATGGAATGGGTTCTTTGATGATTTGGGAAACATTTAATGAGAGAGATGTTTCGAAATGCTACTTGTTTACGAAATAAATTCTATAATGGTGTGAAAAATGCATTGTGAAATATATATTGTTTGATGAATGGAGTTGGAAAATATGATATAGTTTGGGTTTGCAAAATCTTTTCAAGAAAGAATTGTGTTTTCTTGAGTATGGTTTATAAAAGGTGATTTAATTCAATATGTGAAACGGATCTATGATAAGGATTCTCAATTGATTTTGTGGAGAAAATTGATTTGTGAAAAGTTATGTTTTGATTTGTGAAGCCAATTGTGATGTGGACCAAGAAAGCATTAAGTAATATACGATAACGTAACTTCATAAGAGCCACCTCTAGAGACTTGTACCATTGATATGTGGTGGTAAGGACTATCTACCCAACCAATAAAAATACCTTCTCTTTGATGCTTCGTTCCTCTCTTTCGCGTTGGAAAATGAAGGTGATGTGTCTTCTTATGCAGTGACTTTCAAGCTATGCTTTGATTTTGGTTTTAAATCCAAGAGTGTTCAATGCTTTATAATCCCGCGTTGAAGTATCCCCGCTTACAATTATTTTCATTCGGAAACATCCTCTCGAGCTTTCATCGGTGGCAGTAATGAGCTTTCCCGGCAAATTGATCCTAAATAAAAAGAAAAAAGCAATGTAATATCCTGTTTACAATGTTTGGCTAATTTGTCGGAACCCGTGGACAGTTGATGGTGGAATTCTTCTAGGAGACATCAACATTTAGACTGACAATAGTCATATTAATGTAAGATACAAGTATTCTCATATTGAATGTCACAATGACTGCTCACAATTATCTTGGTAGCAACGGCTTGAACTCTGTATCATATAACTGCAGGGAAAGCAAGGAATCTGGCTCAAGTTGCCTCTGCAATTGTCCGAACTTGTTCTAATTCCTGGGAAGGTACTTCACTATTCCTTTTTTTTTTTTTTTTTATGACCCAGGAAACCCGTAAGCGGACAGCCGGAGGGCAAACCCTGGGGACCACAGAAGAACCCACCACTCCCATGAAACAGGTAAGTCCACCTACGACGTGCAAGGAATTCGAACTTCTCCCCTTCGTGAGAGGGAGAAAGCCCGAAGCCAGCAGCGCCACTTAGTGCGATAGTTACTTCGCTATTCCTTTATCATACGTAAGTTACACAATTTCCACCACAAAACCGAAAAAATTTCACACAAAGCTACTCTGTGAACGGCCCCTGCAGATTCTTACATATGTGTAGCCCTGATATAGTATTTAGTTCAAAAGTAGTGATATCGCCACTGACAACCCATTTTTACTCCTCTTGCGTATGATTGAAGGGAGGATTCAGACACCACCCCACAGAAAAAAATTACGTGATGTTGATGTACTGGTTACCGGAAGGGCCATGCATGCTTCCTGGCAACGCTTCTCGTTAAGTTGGTGTTGGAGGCCTCGTCATCAATGACAAGGGCGAGGTACAATGTTTTCTCTGATAAATTGGAAGAGTAGATGATGCTACCTAATTCATGAAATCACAGCTGAACTCAGTGAACTAGTCCCAGCGACAGTCGTGCTTATATACTATTTATGTTGATATTGACATTGATCATATAAAAGGACATTAACTTTTGTCAAATATATCAAACTCAATGTATAATTTGATCCCACTTTTTTTAGGAATATGATTTTTAAAATAAAAACTTGTCCTTTGACATTGACCCACATTTTCTCTCTTGAGCAACAGTTATTCCATCATATGGTTTTTTACATTCATACATTTTCGATGACAACCGCCTTAATAGAAGGCAATTTTAAAAAAAAAGACGATCGACTATTTTCGTACAGAAAATACACCGTCAGTACGTGAGGAGATTGGATTAGTAGAGTACGCCCATAATTGCTATCAAATTGCTGTCGAATCTCTACGGCACACAAACTTTAAACAATGGCTAGAGGTCAGATTTATTTTATGTCATGTTTTTCCACATGCGATTCTAATTGGTGGTTGAATTCTATTCTGCAATACATGATTAAAATCACTCAATTTGTCTAACACATTAAACATCTTTTATGTCCCCTTCACCTTTCTCCTATGCAATAGAAAACCAACTAGATGCATGAAGAAGTATTGCCAGCCAAAAGTAGAATAACAGTTAGGTCTCCATCCGGGAAAGAGTTAAAAGATAGTTTAATTCTTTTAAATTGTCTTAATGATTGTACCTGCTAACCTTATCATCTTGGTTTTGTGAAACGTTGTTTCGGCTTCTAATCTTTTGTTTGTAATTTGGTGCCTTTAGGGCTCTGAGCCCACATCCTTTTCGAATTGCTCATGACGTCCCTTTCTTTATAAACACACGGATCTTGACTTTTGGCCTTCTCGCTTTCAACGTCATTGAAGCTTGCTCTCAAAATTCAATTTTTATTCTTCTTTTTTGTCGCCTTCACCCTCTCTTGGCCTCTCCTTGGTCCTATCATGTCTCGATCATACGATCCCAATACTTTCTTTGCCCATCTTGAACAACTCTAGTCACGAGAGTGTGCAGACACTGCTACCTGTCACCTTAGAGCTCCCTAGAAGAGGCAAAGCAACGAAATAGTTCTTGGGCCATGTCTCTAAACACCAGGACCTCCTCCTTTCCTTTATGAATGTTTCCCTCGACACGTAGAAGAACCCCTTCCATTCCAAAGGGATCATCATATTGAGTACGTATGGAGTCCCGCTTCTCAAAAGCTTAGGGCTTTCTACCCTCTCAATCGACTCTTCTTTGAATGGTATATTAGACTCAAATATGTCAAACACAGGATATGGCGCAAAGCTCGAATCGACAGTCCTAGAGTTTTATACCTTTGACTGGAAGCTTAACGACGAACTTTTAGGGAGCCTCGTAAGTTTCTAGTCACCTTCGATCAAATGTTTTTTCCTTAGTTCTAGCTCTATGTGAGTAACTCTTCTGGATGTGCATGCTCTTACTGGCCAGAGTCCATATGGTGATGACCTTAATGACATCGATCCTACGACGTGCCCCCTTTTTTTTTCCGCAAGGCGCTGATCTTTCTTATACCCATTTTCAAACTTCATACACCCGCCGGACGGATGATGTCAAAGATGACGAGCACGTGGCTTTCCTCCTTTACTAGTTGTTCAAGTTTGTCTTTTGACATCCTTCTCTTCAAATGGCTCAAGAGCTAAGAGGTTTGGCTTTTTATCTCTCACAAGGCAAGCATATAACAATGGGTCATCTTGCCCTAGCTGCTTTCTATTGGGATCTAAGTGTCGCCTTCATTGCTATGGGTGAATCCACTGCCGGAGTCTTCTATGACCCCTTTTGGATTCTTCAAGCGTGGGTCAAATTATATTTCCCATCCTTATATTCTGACTCCAAGAATCCTCTCCCGATAGGATACAAAGCCGAGACGTTTTATCCTGAGAGCAAAGCAGCACAGTTGTTAAGCTTCCGTCTCCATTCTATCCCTAAGGGGTCTTTGTCCTTCTAGCATTTCCTTCACTAGTTCTACTATGTTTCCTTGAACACCGACGATTTTTGCCCACTCTCTGGTTCAGAGTTTATCTTCATTTTCTTTTTCATCTGATCCAAGGATACCCAAAAATTATGGCATTCTGTCTTGATTGCATTTGATCAAACATTGAGGTTATCTCTCAAGGGGAAGTCAAAGTCGGGTGTGAAGATCTATTCCCCTAAGTATTGAGCTCGGCAACTCATGTTGTCTCAAGGCATTCTGATCGTTGCCCCCTACTATATGGACTTCCCTTTCGATGAGAAGCATCACTTCGTGGTAACCAAGGCATCTGACCCTTTTGTTTGCAGTCGTGTGGTTACCCACAAGATACTTTGCGGTTATACAATCAAGCCATTTAGTCTTGCCCCGAGTACTCTCAAAAGCTTTACCACTTGGTGGAGGAACTACCGAGAATCCTTTTTTGCTGATGACTTTAATGCCATTCTCTGGGGAAAAGTGCCAAAAAAGTCCTAAACCTTTTGGCTTTGTGCCGATTTAGTCCTAAACCTTTTTTTTGTGCCGATTTAGTCCTAAACTTTTTTATGTTGTGCCAATTCAGTCCTTTTCGGCCAATTTTGGCCGGATTTTGCTGACTAGACGTCGGCCGGCTAACGTGGCCTGATCGGCGCTGACGTGTACAATTTTTAATAATATTTTAATATTTTTAAATATTTTTTATTTTTATTTTATTTTTTCTCTTTTTATTTTTATTCTTTTTCTTTTTCTTTTTTTCCTTCTCATCTTCTTCCTCCAACCGCCGCCGGAGCTCGGCGACCGGCCCGGGCGACGGCCGGCGAGGTCGACCTCGCCGGCCACCTCGCCGGGGCCGCGAGGGCGACCTCGCGCCGGGCGGGCGAGGCTCGCCCTCCGGATCTGGCGAGGTCGAGCCTCGCTCGCCCGCCCGCTCGAGGCCGCCCTCGCGGCTGGGTGGCGAGGCTCGCCCTCGCCGGATCTGGCGAGGTCGAGCCTCGCCCATGGCCGGCGAGGGCGAGCCCCGCCAACTCGGCGCGAGGCCGCCGGACTCCTCGCCGGCTCCGTTCTCCAATCCCAATCTCGCCCTAGAAATTTCCTCCCTCCTCCGCTCGTCGTCGTCGTCGTCTCTAGGGTTTACGGGAGCTCGGGGTGTCTTCGGTCGCGCGGCTCCGGCCCCGGATTTTGGCCTGTTTCTCCGCGGCGGCGATTCGGTCGGGGTGGGGGTTTTGTGATTCCCGGGTTCTCCGAGGCAGCTGGCCTCGCACCGAGCCGGCGGGGCTCGCCCTCGCCGGCCATGGGCGAGGCTCGACCCTCGCCCGATCCGGCGAGGCCGAGCCTCGCCCGCCCGGCGCGAGGCCCCTCGCGGCTGGGTGGCTCGCCGGATCTGGCGAGGCCGAGCCTCGCCGGCCATGGGCGAGGCTCGATCCTCGCCGGATCGGGCGAGGGCGAGCCTCGCGGCCATCGGCGAGGTGGCCGGCGAGGGCGAGCCTCGCGGCCACCGGCGAGGTGGCCGGCGAGGTCGACCTCGCCGGCCGTCGCCTCCCGGCCGGTCGCCCGGCTCCGCGACCGGCTGGAGGAAGAAGATGAGAAGAAAAAAAGAAAAAGAATAAAAGAAAAGAATAAAAATAAAAATAAAATAAAAAATAAAATAAAAAATATTTAAAAATATTTAAAAATATTAAAATATTATTAAAAATTGTACACATCGGCGCCGATCAGGCCACGTCAGCCGGCCGGCGTCCAGTCAGCAAAATTCGGCCAAAATTGGCCGGAAATGACTGAATTGGCACAACGTAAAAATGTTTAGGACTAAATTGGCACCAAAAAAATGTTTAGGACTAAATCGGCACAAAGCCAAAAGATTTAGGACTTTTTTGGCACTTTTCCCCATTCTCTGTAAGGTTACCTCCAGAAACCTTTTGCCGATGTCGTTAAGCCTTCATCCAAGTTATCTTCTCCCCCACCTCATCGGGCACCAAAAAAAGGCTTTAGATCTAGGTACTACCCTTTTTTTTATCTTAGTGACTTTGGCCTTTATCATGCCCTGGTCTTTAATGCTTGATGCCGAAGCAATTGACTTAGCTCCATCAGCCCACTCAGCATCATCATTGATCATTCAAGCCAAGATAGAATTTGGGCATAACGTGCTTTAATGGGTCAAGACTAAAATTTCCAACTAAAGCAGTACCAAACCATTCTTACCGAAGAATCGATACCAACGATCAATGAGTTATTGAATTCTCGACGATCAATGAATTATCGAATTCTCGGTATGATATATTAGTCATTAATTTCTTGGTACGCTTTATCAATTGCTGATCTCGAAGTTTATCAACAACATTTCAATGAGATGCCATTCTGAATAACTTCCTTGGTTATTTGATGAAGTTTTAGGGTATATATTCTGGTCAAGGTGGGAGCACGAATTTTATAAGGTTGAAAAATCAAGAATGCAAGTTCCCAAGTCATTAAATGCATCTCTACTTTCCTAAGAGTCTTTATTATTATGTAAGTTTCAAGAGTTAAATTTCTAAGTTCTCAAGTCTTTAATTGTAGGCTAGTTCCCATGCCTATTTATTACTTTTCTATTTCCTAAGTTGTATTCATCTTATAGATGGAGGAATCCTCTTAATTGTAACCAAACTAGATTTTATTCCTCTGCCTGAGTGAATATCTTTGGGGAGTAGATAACTCCTAGGGAATACTCCTAGATGGTGAGCCAAGAAGCACTTTATCCTTGATTGGTGGTTTTCTTTTAGATTGTGGTCGTAAGCTTCTCCTATTCGGAAGTCCTTTATCTTTGATGAGTGATTTGTCTTTTAAGCCTTGGTGGTGAACTTCGTTTATCCGAATCTTCATCTTAGGTTGGTTGTGCATCCTTTACACCTTAGTGGGATCGTAATCTATCTTTTATTTTGCAATTCATCCTTCAATATCCATCCCCATACAACCCATTCTATCATGCTCTTATATTTACCCATCGAAACCATCCTCATAAACACTATTTCCTAAACACTTAATTGTGACAACCTAAATCTCAATCTACTTACTTGACTTGTTTCTTAAATTAGGAGAGTTATACTTGATAGAATTTAGAATATAAATAATAATAAAAAGGCTGGGATTTAAGAAACTGAACCACCCTTGACTCTATTTACCATAAGCCTAATCTTTGTACACATCGAAAGATGGGGCTAAGGAGGGGGATTTATACAAAAAACACCAGGGGATACTGACACTAGATATCCTACCTCATAGGATCATATACACACTACCAAGAACCAAAAAAAACAAAAACTTTCCCAAACGCCAGACGCTCATTGATCACCGCCTACACCGTTGGGCTACCACCATGGCCCGGACCATCATCATACAGCAACAGAGGCCCCATCAACTAACCATCCACGCGTGCATAGAGGGCTACAAAAGCCAAGTATGCTGGCCATGTAGGTGCCCCTTTGTCCACCATCAAGCGGGAGGTACACTTGACGAAGGTCACGCCTGGAAGGTACACTTGACGATGGCCCGGACCATCGTCATACAGCAACAGAGGCCCCATCAGCTAACCATCCACGCGTGCATAGAGGGCTACAAAAGCCAAGTATGCTGGCCATGTAGGTGCCCCTTTGTCCACCATCAAGCGAGAGGTACACTTGACGAAGGTCACGCCTGGAAAGTGCTGATCATGGATCTCTTCCTGTCACCATACGAAATCAGATGAGGCGCCATAGAGGATAGTCGTGATGGCAGCAGGCAGAATGGAAGACATCTTCTAACCTAAAGAGAAAATTTTACAATAGACAAGTATGAGTTTTTAAATAAAAACTCAGCAAGTAAGCCGGTAATTCGAGCTTGGGGTTCGCCGCTAACAAAGTAAAAATAATAAAGAAATTATCAAGTTGTGGAGTCTACAAGAGTTTAGCTGAAACAATTTCGTAGGGGAAGATGACACTCCACCATGTATCCCTCGTACCCAACCTGGCATCACGAGGTTCCCTGAGAAGTTATTCAGCCCTTCTCAATCCTCTGGAGAGTGCGTCATTACTCTCTTTCATCCCTCTCCAAGCACCCCAACACCTGGGGCCTCTCATTGGCTCCTTAGCCAACTACAGATATCCGTAGTCCTGCCCTGCTGCAGCACCAACAATTCTAGAAAACCTTGCATTTGAGCTTGGGCATTCTTGTATATCAAACATAATAATCGCACTTGCCACTAGGTTCCCCCAGTGTTTCGACTTTAGGATGCCCTCCTCAAAAAGTCATCTAAACGGAATTTTGTTTGATCGTTTAATTCTCGATATCACAGCTCTTTCAGGAGTTCGCTCCTGAAAGCTATGTTCATTGATATATCTCCCTCCGATTCTTGGGCCCTCTCAACAATCAGCCGAACTTGGGCATAATTAGGATAGTCGCAAGGAGGCCCAATACGCCGAGGGTGTCGTCTATACTGATGATCATAATTCATGCTTCTGGCCCTTGCCAGAGTCCTTTCCAACTATCGCTGATGTCTTGGTACCATAAAATGGTCATCACCATTCAAGAAGTATCGATGAATAATTTCCCTTCGATACTTCTGACAAAGGATTCTTTGGTTAGGGTGCCCTCTAACAGCCACTAACACCATCCTGGGCATTTGCCGGAAAGGATCGGAATAGATTTTCATCGTTCGGCCCCCTTCTTCAGCTTGATTTTGCCCTAATGGATTGCTTCCTATATTGCCTTCCTGAAGACGTTGCAATAATTAATATTGTGGCTCCAAGAGTAATGCCATTTGCAATATCTCTTATTGTCTATTTCTTCTTTACTTGGGATGGTTTGACCCTGCATTAATCTTAGAATCCCATCGTGTACCAAGAGATCAAAAATTTCATCTAAATTGATGACATTGAACGAACACATCTACGTGTCCTTAACCCCAAGCATAACGGACTCCTTCACTCTAGCAAGCTTTAAGGCCTAGCAAACATATGGCTTATCAAGGATCATCTTTACTATCGCAATCTCAACAGCATTGTCCCAAGCATTTTCATCTTTAGAATCTTCTTCAAAATCATATATCACCACATTCTGCTTGTGATCCCAATATGGTTTCGTCTTTCTCCTTTCAAAGTTTCTCATACTGGGTGTTGTAGCGGTTCATGAAAATAAATCTGTAAATTTCTGTCTAGCCTAGTGCTTTTTCAAGGCAAATTTTAGACCATTCTTAGCCATTTTGGCAACCTCCTTTTTTGGGAGAAAGAATAGGCATCGATTTCTCATTTTCTTAAATCAAGCGACATACCGATCCATTGTCTCATTGTTAAAATGCTTAATGGTGGCTAGATCCAACATCGTTACTTCAAGAATTGGGCGATAAAACTAAGTATGGAATTTATTCTCCATTTCCTCCCAATTCTAAACCAAATTTGCGGGAAGGTCTGTATACTAAGTAAAACCCATCTTTGATATCGATAGAAAAAATAAACACAACTTCATCCTCCCATCGTTATTAACATTCCCACACTATGCCATGAATCGACTAATATGCTCTACCATCAACTGATCATCTTCGCCAGTGAAGATACTAAACTTAGGGGTCTTGTAACCCCTGGAATATGGGATGTTATCAACCCAATTTGGGTATGGTTTGCAATAAACAGGCCTCGGGACACCTCCATCTAGGCTCATACGCTACATGACCAAGCAAGTGACTTATTCAACCATTCACTAATCCCTCATAGGATCCGGTGCAGCACCTGATTCCCTTGATTAAACTGCACCATAGGTGGTGAAGGGGACCAAGAACCAGAATCTCTAGGCCCTCCTTATGGTTGACAAGGTTGGTATTCTAAGATCGGTATAGGGATTGATCTAATATTCACCATACCGACAAGTGGTAATGCATTGCTGCCCCCTAGCCAATTGATCTCTGGAAGCAGTGGTTGAGAAACGCCTATCTGCACTTTATTACCCAAGTTCAGGATATCACCGATCACTCTCCCTAGATTTGTCCCATTGGAAGTCTTTGGTATTGTTCCAAGCAGGACTACTATCCCAATCGGGCCAGTTCGATCGCCCTAACTACCTTAAGTCTAGTCATTTACACCTTTAACCCTCTGCAGACTCCTAACTGGCAGAATGAGATTCGACTCGTCTACGACAATAGGTTAGGCCGGAACTTGTATGGGTGGTGGCACAACACTAGTTTGACCCCCATAGGCCACATTTGCTTGATTCAACGATCCCATTCTCGAAGTTAATTCATTGACTAGATTGGCAAGCAGAGGACTTAAGACACCAGACAAATGATTAGCCATATGATTGGCCAAATCATTTTGTTGTTCCACAAACATCCTTCTCATGGTGGCCATTACCGATGAATTTGGGGCCAATTCCTTCTCTGATCTTCCGACCAAAACACTGACTTAGCAATTTTCTGGCAAGCTGCGCACAAAACGACGTCATTTCATATGCTGATGTAGCTAAACAGTGTCAAAACAATGACATTTTGGTATAATTCGAATTTTAATATAATAGTTAATAAAATTAAACTTTAAAAAATAAATTAATTATTATTTTTTTTTTAAAAAGGGGAGGAGGGGAAGGAGGAGGAGGGAGGCAACCGGCGGCTGAGGGCTCGGCCCTCGCCGCCGCCTCCCCTCTATCGCTAGGGAGGTGGGGGAGTGTCAGCCGAGGCCAGGGGCCGCTGGCCCTCAACCGACCCTCCCCACCTTCCGCAACGATGGGAAGGCGGCGGCGGCGAGGGCTCAACTCTTAGCCGCCACGCCCTCCTCCTCTGTTTTTTTTATTTTTTTAATATAAATTATTATTATTATTTTGTTTTAAATTTAACTTAATTAATTTTTATATTATATCAAAATTTAAATTATGCCAAAATGACATCGTTTTTGTGTGTGTTTTGCTAATTCGACATTCCAAATGAGCCACGTAAGCGAGAAAATTAATAAAAAAAAAAAATGCCGTGTGAGATTTCCGGTGAGACTCGCCAGAGGTGACACTCAAGTGTCCCATTTTTCATAAAAAGTGTCATTTTCGTAAGTTTTGGCACTTAAGTGTCCATTTGTGCCAACTTTTGGCACTTGAAGCATTCTTTTGCCCTTTTCGACCTATTGTCTACGGATCCTCATACGTTGGGCCTGATTACTCTTGTTCATTTCCAAAGCCCAATAAGCCAATTTTGGCGCCAACAGGTCGCCATCTGGGATTCCAAGCACAGTTTACGGGTAACCGAGATGATGCAAATTGATTCAATTCAAGAGTTGAAGGTTATTTTACATGGCCAGCTTGTTCTGCTCGGATGATGTGCTGTATTCTGGCAATTAGTCCTTCCCCAATCATATTCCAGCTATTCGAAATGTCAAAATCTATGAGGGGAAAAAAATTGCATGGCCTTCACTGGAACAACAGTGGATGGAATCCAGTTTGTGTACTCTAACATGTTGGTGTCGCAAGTTAAGAGCTTATCAAAGGTTAGTTAGGGGCAGGGCATACAAGAAATTCGTATGGAAAGAAAAAGATAAGAACAAAGAGAAATTTATGACCTGCTATTATTCAGGAGAGCAGAAGTCAACAAAACTTATAAGTGTGCTCGTCATCTTACGGAGATGAATAGTACATACAAACACCTTCAACTATGCAATAAGATGAAAATGGAAAGGAAGTTCACGAACGGTGATGATCGTTACCCAGAAAGAAGAAGGGCCACATCTTCTAAGATGTTCATTTCACTCCGTGCCATGGGTGACATGCTTGCAGCTTTCTGCACTTTCCTTCCTTCCAATAACAGTATCGCCAACTTAGCTTTCTCCGCAACGAGCAGCAAGTTTATTGTATTCACCATCTCACACGCACGCAGATATGTAGAATATATACAATGAAATTAACTTTACCGGGAACCTGAAATCAGAAGGCCTGCAATCAATCCTTCTGAAAATTTCATAAAAGAAAAGACCTTAAAAAGAAAGAGCTGTCAGACGTACTCTCTGCTTGCCAAGACCTTGCCCCTGCTAGTATTCATGCTTGCGATGTCAATCTCTTGTAATTGCTTTCTGCTCTTTCAGCCACACTCCATCTTTGTCGCATGGGAACAAGGTGAGCCTCGGGCAATCAATCATCTGCAAGCACACTAAATCTGGAAATAATTGCCGCATTTCCCTCCAATCCATTGTCAAATCCTTCAAATACTTCAAACGCATAGTCTTGACTCTCCACTTCTTATCTTCTTGAACCTGACCCAAATGATGGAGATAGCCTCCTCTGACATAAAGAGTCTTGAGCTTCTCAAGCTTCTCGGGCATTAGCCATTTAGGTGGTGTGGTCGAAGGGTAACAAAGCAGGTCTAGTTTCTCCAAATTTTCGAAAAGTTTTGGCTCATCGGCTATTGGTTTCTGGGTAGCGCATTTCTTGAATGGAAGTAATTCAGCGATGCATTTGCTTTTGATTGGGTCATCAGTGGCTGACTCTGTACCTTTATCCTTTTCTGAGATAGAATTCTCACCCCATTCGATTGTCAATCTGCGAAGCTCATTAAATTCTTGAAGAGTCCTCAACTCCCTCTCTGTTGGGAAAGACTTCCTGCTTGTGCGAAAGCCCAATTTCCTGAGTTTCTTGAGCTTGGCCAAGTCATTGACAGTACAATAGCTTCCCCTTTTGAGATCACTAACCACAAACCCCAGAAGCACTTCAAGCTTAACAAGTGAACCGAGCCCTTTGGGCATGTATTCAAGCAAGTAGCAATCAGAAACATCCAGGACTATGAGCTCTTTAAGGGAACGTATTTCATCTGGAAGTGACTCAAGGTTGTGACAAGCTCTAAGATCCAAAATCCTCAGATTATAAAGCTTCCCAATCGAGTCAGGTAGCTCGGTGATTCTAGATATACCCTGAAGGCTTAATAACTTCAGATGTTTCATATTCTTCATGCCCCGGAGGAATTCTGTGTTCTCGACTTCGATATGCTCTTTCTTTGACCCCTGCCAGCTTCCCAGTGAGATAGAACTTATATTTTTCATGTCTGAGAACCATTCCACCTTGAAATCCAGGTAAGCTTCATTGACATTGATTAAAGTACGCAGCTTTTCCAAATCTGACTTTTCTATCGCCTTCTGCAAGGAAGCCTCTTTTGATCTGCCCAAACAAGACCTAAGACACTCCGAGAAGTTCGGTGTGGGGTAACCCCTGGAATCGAAGTCAAAAAACTCCTTTTCCTTGGCCAGAATCACCACCAGAGAGCGTATAAGCGGTATCATCGTATAGTTGTTACTCGTAGTCACCGTCTTGCGCTTCTTGAACACCGCTTGAATGAAACCCCCATTCTCCAACTCCTTCAGAATATCGCCAGCTGACTTGTCTTTACTATTTGAAGGGTCAATTAGCCCTTCTCCAACCCACCAGTGATACATGACCCTCTTCCTGATCTTAGCATGCTCAGGAAACACAGCAAAACACAGCAGACACAACTTTGATCGGTCATCAAGCTGTTCATAGGGGGAACGTAAGTGCTCATAAACCGAACTACCAAGGAACTTCCGCTCTACCGCCAAGTCAGGCATTTCTTTATTGTCGCCAAACTCATCCGCCACTTGCTTGCCCCTGGGAGAATCGGAGGTCGAGGACAATAGCTTGTGGGAAGGGGGGATATGAAGCTTCAACTTTGTAACTATTTCGGCGAGCTCAGAGAGCTGGTCTCGGATCCTCACCGAATTGCCGTGGGTAGCCCCAGGTGTTTGCGCTGAACCTGGGAAGGCCGCGATCTTGCTTCGCTCGAAGAGGGTCTTGATCAGCTTGCTGACACTGTCCTCGATCTTCCTATTCTTGTCCAACGCGTCCTTGACATAACTGAGGTCTCTGATAAGCCTCTCAATCTGATAACCCAGATGATCATCTTGAAGAGAATCGTCAGTAGCTTCCTTGCCGTCGCTGTTGCTTTTCTTCGAGTTCTTCTTTTTTTTGCTGGAGTTGCCTCCTCTGCCGTTGCTGCTGCTTCCGTCTCTGCGGCTCTCGACGGGCAAACTCCTCGTTCTCCTGATGTCGCCATGAAAGTCGTCAGCTTTCCGGTGGACTTGGGCCTTGTCGTTGTTCCGGTGTGGAAGTCGCTGCTTCACTTGAGAGAAGTGGGAAAGCAGAGAAGGGATGATGCTTTCGATGACCTGGACAGTCGGGATTGGGTCGGAGACCACTAGGAGGGAGAGATCTGTGTGCGAAGCTAACGACATGGCCGTTGAGGAGCGACCAGGACTGGCTGACAGAATTCAAAATGAAAGCAGATGGAGAGAACAGAACAAGACTTGAGTCATCGTCAAGCTTCTGCCATGAAGTGAAGCAGACGACAAGAGTAGCTCTCTCTCTCTCTCGCTCTCGTGAAAAATGAAAATGGAGTGCTAAGAGCATCGCGGCACAGTGAGGCGGTGACTCTTCTCGAATCAAAAACTATCGGGCAACGGCACAATCACAGCTAAGGCGTGGGGTGAATCTTTCTTTCCACTTTTGCTCAGGACATGTCTATTCCCTTAAGCCTCGTTAGGACCAGATGATTACTGCTTGAGAATTTCCGCAAATTCCGTACTATGAGTTAGGACTATGAATGGTGGTAATCACCTCCGCTTCACAAAACATCGCTGCCGAGAAACAGAGATCAGCGAGATGCCAAATTCCCAAAATTGTGGATGCCAAATTCCCAAAATTGTGGATGCTGCTTTTCGGTCTGCAGCTTTGTAAAAACACACGGACATGACATCCATCCACGTTTCTGAGTAAGAGAGAAGCTACCGGCGCAAATGCACAGCCTGTTAAGTCGTTTTACACAGTTTCGTATCGTTCTTTATCGTAGTATGGATGGACTGTGTTCAGCGAATGATATTCTTCGCTTCGTGCCTGGTGTTCTCTAGAAAATGGCGGTCGGCTACTTTTCTATGTTCTAGGCCAAAAGCGATCGCTTGTGTTTCGCTCTCGATGCGAGAGATGCTTTTCCAGATTGATTGATCGAGGCCTCGTATTCGTCAACATTCGCATGCTGCTTTTACTTATGTAATTAGTGGTCACTTATCAAATGATTAATCCTAGGAACTTCACGTGAAATCGTGATTGGAGAGGCACAATTTGCAAACGTGAATTAGAAAAAAGCACAAAACGCAGCAATCGGGTTGCATTTTACTCGAGTGCAGACTCTCTATCCCTAAAAAAGATAGATTTTTTAAGTATTCCCGGACGCACTACGCATTATTATTTGCTTCTTTTATCTTCTTTCAAGATGATAACATCAACCCGTGCCGATAATTGATTATCAAAGGTCATATCACACTGCGAGTGCACTTTGGAATTCATATCGTTGGAAATGTTCTCTATCATAAAAGATTTAATTTTCCATTAGTAGTGGATGACGACAGATTCGTCCATGGACAAGTAAAATCCCGACATGACTCCTTTTCAAAAGACAAATCGCTCATAACTTCATAAATTATTTTGCTAGATCCACCGCCATTTTTTAAAATATATTTACGCATTCATCCCTGGACCAATGACAAATATGTCAGGAGTAAATTTTGTGACCGAATTCTCAACCATCCAATGATTCCTAATTTGAAAAGGAGAGGGTGATTCTTCTCATCTTCTGTTCCTAGTCGTTGAATTCCGATAAGTTCGCCAGACATAAAGGGGCATGTCGGCCAGAAGCAGGCTGGTTGATAAGACTGTTGGTGGGACTCGGATACAAGGCAAGGAACATGAAATTCCGCATCACCAAAGGTTTTCTTTTCTGGTAAGACAAGCCATTTCCGAGCAGCACAAGGGAACATTTGAGAGATCTGCCTATTCGGGCAACTTCCTATTGCGGCATTTGGATTCATAAAGTCGCTTTTAGATGAGCAGCGGCAAAGTTTTCCCCGATTTTGCGATGACATTCCATTAATAATCCCTGGAAAATTGATCTACTCCTGAAATCGAGTATCTATGACTAGCGTCGACGCAAGAATTTTGGTTACAACTCCTGCATACCAATCTTTGCATAACTTCTCGGGACAGATAACGAAGACTCTGCAAACGCTTTTGCTCAGGAACTCAAAGACGAAACAGAGAGTAAATATGGTGCAAAGCAAAGAGATTTTTCCCTTAAAGAGTCGGGCCTAGTCAGAGAGAATTTGTCGTCATACAATTAGATGAAAGACTGGAAGTCAAGATTCAGATCTAAACCCAGAAGAGAGAGTGGGGACAAGGTACGGGAGAGAGGGTCAAATATACCACAAAAACATCACATAAAAGACCCCACCATATCCCAATCCCAACCACCGTATCTTTGGACTTTGCTTTTGCCCCATCCCCATATTTTTACCATTTGTTACATACTTAGGTACATCCCCACCAGTACTGCATCCTAAAAAGGCTAAGAAGACATCCTCGAGTTGACCAAAATGTCCTCCCCGAAGTCACGTCCTGGGCCGGAGAGCCCCGTGCGAGACCGGGCCGGGCCGCGCGGCCCATGGGATCATGGGCACGGGCTCCCGATGGTGGGCGGGCCTGCCGCCGCCGCCGCCGCCGGATGGGAGCGGCGGTGCGGCCGCCCCGACGCGCTCGCAGTTGGGGCAGACGGTAAGGGTGGTGGGAGGGGGCATGTGCATGTAGAACTGAGGGGAGAGCTTGAGAGCGCGCAGCTCCTGGACCTCCTTCTGCAGCCGCCGGTTCTCCTCCGTCAGGTTCTCGCAGCACCTCTTCAGGAACTCGCAGTCTATCTCCGTCTGCTTCAACTTGGTCCTGCAAATCCACGCGACAGAGTAAAGTTCAGTGCGGATCGAAATGCTGCACATCTCCATCTAATGATTCTGCAAATCCGTGTTTTACTAAGGAGATAAACAAAGTTACTGACGAAATCATTAGAAAACGTTGAGAAAAGTACCATTTTCGACCGCATTTAAAATATTTACCAACCACGTACAGAAAGGAAAGATCCCATTATTTCAAGATCACGTCTTTATGTTAAATGCAATATTCAAAGAAATGGATTTTTTTTTTCTGCTCACCGTGCTCTGCGGTTCTGAAACCAGACTTCTACTTGTCTAGGTCGCAGGCCTAGCTGCTTAGCCAACGCCAGCTTTTGCTTCTGATCCAACAAAGACGGAAAAAACCCGTCAATCACAGCCTCAATTACCGAGCAGAAAAAGGAGAGAAAGGGCAGAAGACTCGGAAGTCCGAAAGCCAGACAAGCAGAAGAAGAAAAGTTGCCTTTATCATTTTCTCGGCACTTTCCCTCATTTTCTCAGCGACCAAACAACGCCCTTTTTCTCACTGCCCCCCCAAAGAAAAACCAAAACTCGTGCGGGGAAATGCGAAAACCTTACGGGATTCAGAGTGTTGTGCTCTCGGAAGCTCTCCTCCAAGACGGCCGACTGATCCTTGGACAGCCTCAGCTTCTTCCTCGAGTTCTCGCCGTCCTCCTCGTCGCTGCCTCCGCGGCTGCAGTCCCTCTCCGCCTCGTTGTCCTCCCCGCCGCTGACCATCTCCCTCTCGCCCCTCTTCCCGCTGACGCTCGAGATAGTGCTGTTCGGCGACGACACCCCCGCCTCCTCCTGCTCCTCGCAGTCCGCCGTCGACGGCGGCGGCCGGTTCACGTCGATGCCCCGCAGGGACGGCCGCGCATCCGCCTCCGAGATCCGATCTGCATGCGAGACGTTCGGTCAGAAAACTTCGAAACGAAGAAAGTTCCCCCCTTTTTCCCTTTTTCTTTCCCCCTGCGAGATCTGTTCAGACATAGAGAAAACCACCCACCTAATGAAGCGAAGGTCTCGCAGTCGGGGTGAGATGGCTTGTAGAGGTTGAACCCAAAAGGAGAGGCGCTGAGCTGGGAAGGCCGACCGCTGTCAGAGAAGCTCAAGCTCAGAGACAAGCCCAGATCTTCCCTCTCCACCATCATGCTCCCTCGATTTCCCTCTTCGCCTCTTCTCCAGGCAAAACAGAGAACGCCCGCAAGAGCAGCCGGAACTAACCAGAACCCGTTCCTTCCTAGGGGATTTCGCTTCCTTTGAGACTGAAAGATTGAAGATTTGGTCCTTTTTCTTGGTGAGTGCGTGCAAAAGTTGAGAGAGAGAGAGAGGGGGGAGGTAGAGAGAGAATGGGTTTTGATGGGGCTGAGAGAAAGTGGTGGATTTGCAGGTTTTATATAGGAGGAGGAGGAGAAGGTGGAGGAGAGGATGTGAGAGGAGGAGGAGAAGAGTGGTGTGTAAGTCGAGCCATGACTACTTTGTCAGCAGGGACATCCTCAAAACCTTAAAAAGAAAATGAAAAAAGTTGAACTAAAATATTCTGACTCCACTCGGTTTGTCCCGATTCGACTTTTCGTTTTTCCCAAGTTTGACCTTGACCACGGTTGAAGTGGCAATCGGACCTAATGATGCTACAAAATTACACAAGCATGTGTGTACATTTCTTTTGGTAAGTGAATGTCTACATAAAGAAAAAATATCACATTTGAAATTTCAAATATAAAATCAATTTCAACCGACGAAGCAACTGGGGATTCAATCATTCGCCTACGGTTTTTTTTTCCTCCCCTTCTAGACAATAATCAAGTTTGTCTGAGTTACAGTGTGCGACCATAGCATGGCAGCACTAAATCCGAAATAATGGCTAAGAAATAAAAACACGCACGAACCGTTTGGTCCAATTTAGACAAATTTAGCATCTTTTTAGGAAATCGATTTGATCGAATAAGGAAATTCATGTGGATCGGATCGGACTAGCCAGCTGGACCGGTTCCATGTATGAGACAATTCTAATGGGATCCCCCGGCGCAATCTCCACCAAACCCTAATGCACATAGTAACAGAATCGACCAAATCCCAACGGCATTAATGGCTCCCACACATGGAATGTGAGCTACAGTCTTAAATGAACTCTTACCTAAACAGATCCCTCCCTCTCTCCCCCAATTAAAGAACCCCGTACCTGATATATCCGCATAATTCCAAAAAATCGCCCCACTGAAAATAATACGGTGGGCCCACTAATGACCAAATTACAATCGGACGGCTGCTATCGGATTTGAGTAAATTACAGGGGGTGGCCCGCTTACGGTTCTTTTGCTCCATTATTAGGGGCAAAATGCCAGATCAGTTGAGCTAGGGAGGGAAATGAGGGCCGTCGGATGAGGGGGGGGCGGATTTATGATGGGACAAAAGCTAGAAATTACAGACCCTGTAGTCGCTTTTGACGTATTTTACACCTTTCGCGGTCGATATGTGTAGTTTTATTTTTGTAATAAATAACCAATTAAAAGCTCGTGTTTCTGGCAAAGGACGTAGTATTTCGATATTAATCGGGTAAAAATTATCTGGAAACGTTTCGATAATTGCTTCTTTATTTTATCATAATGCTATTTTTCTTTTGAGTGGACAGGGGGGCCGTACACCTCTCTTTTTTTTAATCTTTTTAATTGCTTACTGATCATTATCCTGTGCGATTTTCCAATATGGGGGTGCTTGGACGAAGGTTGTCACTTTCCTTAACCTTTTGTTAGGATAAATTTTTTGCACAAGATTCACCCCCGGCGCGTGGGACTCGCCGCACGGGAACCAAAGCCGGAGTCTAGTTTAAGGAAACTGAATAGGAAAAGAGCCGGGAATAATCTTAGATTTCAATGTATACTCAGATCGGTTCGTAGTTCGTATTATAACTTTTGTCGATTTACCCATATTCATATTTTTTAAGTGATCGGTATTGACTATGGATGTAAATTTGGAACTTTCCAAATTAAAAAATATATTGTAATAAAGGCTCATATTTCGAACGAGTAAAATGATCTTTTATTTTAGATTGTGCTGAATATAAGTTTTTTCCGTTAAAAATCTTTTCCACGGGTTTATACAGTCTTCATTTCACGCTATGTTTTTTTTTTCTAGAAAATAAATGATTGGGAAAACACTTTAAAAAAAATAATGATATGTATTGCTCGAAATAATTAATCAATATACAACAATTTATGTTTTCGTTCGTGTAATACAAGCAATCATTTTTACAATAATATAGTTCAGATCACTCATTTTCTCCGAAATAAACAGAATTTTAGTTTTTACTATTTTTTCAAAAATATTTATTGCACCTTTTCTTCAATTTGAAAACAGATGGACTCAAGCTGTTTTAACCGGAAGCAAGGAAAGCATATTCTAGAATGACGCACGATTATGTTTTCAACAATATGTATTCGATAAGTAAAAATCGCCCTCACTTGTGCTTCTTTCGCCATTTAAAAAAAAAAACAAAAAAACAATAGACCCATCGATAGAGTTACAAATTAAGAGCAGAATCGGTTGTGTATTTATAGAGCAGAGGCGCGACAGGAATTCATCGACACGGTCAATCGCCACATGACCCTAGCAAATGTTCAACGCATCCGGGAAATTAATGAGTCCCGAGGGGAGTGGAGCTCACGCGGGAGCGGCAGGCGAGTGGTGAGCTTGTTCCCCGAGACGAGAGTTAAAGCGTGGTTGAAGAGGAACGAGTTCCGGGTCACGTCCGATGATTGCTCGCTCGCTCACGTGGACCGGCACGCCGTGCTGGAGGACACGTGCTCCCTCACGCCCCCACCCACGAGCCCCACCCCAACCCCCCGCACGTGGGCCCCACCATCACATTTCCCATCCCCCTGTCGCCCTGTCCCCTCCGTGCCCCGACACCCCACTTCGTCGCAATCATTTGACGGAACACCCCCCACCCGGCGCACTCTCCGTCCCCGCACGCTCCCCGGCCCGATGCGCCCTCAGCCGTCGGATGCGTCCGCGTGGCGCTCGCGCGCGGGAGCTTCGGGGGCGGGGATTGCGTATGGCTTAGCGGCTATCTTTTCACTTCCGGGTTTTCGTGGGAATTCGTCCCACGTTGCCCCCGGGGGGCTCGGTTACGATTTTACCCCCCGATCGGATGGGGAATTTACTTCTAACCGGCCCCGGTCGCGACAGCAATGATGAGGGTGCTCGTGCAGTGGCCAGCGCCCGGTCGGTCCATTTCGAACATGACTTGTTCGCGATCCCCCCCGCCCCTTTTGACGATCCGCAATCATGAGGCGAAGATAATTTTGGGGTCCTGCTGTTCGTCTTCGATTCCTCATGGGCACGGAAATTAAAAAAAGAAAAAAGGAAAAAAAAAAGTCACATGATCTTTTGCGAAAAATAATTAGTGATTTTTCAAGGTTATTTTATTAATTTCACGCCCCCTCGGAAGAAAATTCAACTAATAAATCCAATGGGATCCTACATTAATTGTAAAGTAAGTGAATGTTAGGGTTTAGAGATTTTGAAGATGCTACAGTTGTCTCATAAGTGCTAATGATGGGTTATCTCTTATTGCTTCTGATGTGAAGGATCAATTGTCCCACGTGTCATAGAGTTAGCTTACCAATTGAGTAGTAAACTTGTCATCATTGATGCCAGATATTTCTCAAGCATCCTAGTGAGAAGATTTTGTTTCCAAGACACTTTCCTTTTTTGTATAATATGCAATTGATATATTAGAAATGAAAGTATTATCTCAATATATATTATCATCAAATGCCCCGACAAAGTTGAGAGAATTGTTTTATAAAAATTACATACCTACTGTATGTCTTTCTAAAAAAAAAAAACCTCCAACTTTAGGTCATTTTGCAATTTTACCTCGAACTTTATTTTGTTTAAAATCAACTCGAACTTTATTTTATTTAAAATCAACTTTACTCTAATCTTAAGTTTATCCCTAAATCCAAAGTCATCACGGGTTTCTTCATAATTATCAACACCAAAAAATTAGATTATATAACTACAGCACCAAAAAATTAGATTATATAACTATGTAAAAATAGAGTATTTTATCAAAAATGATGCGAATCTCTAGTATAGATATCCTATCATCTCTTCTTCTTTTTCCAATACGGATCTCCTGCTGTTTATTTGTACCAAATCATCTTGTTTTCTTAGTTAAAATCACGAGGTTAAAGATTTGCTTCCCTCGAAGATCAATCATGCAGCAGGATTTCTCGCCCCGAAAACCAATCACTTTCACAGAAACCAGATCACCATTGACTGACCAGCTTCATCGGAATCACACGAGATGGTTGGAATTCGTGGCATCGAGAGACAAGGCAATAATTAAACATTACACGGTTTCCTACATTTTCTACGCAACAGCAGCCGCCCCTATTCCCCTCCCTTGTCTTCCTAGATTCTATCAATACCCGTCCAAGGTCTAGCCCCTAGCCCTAGCCTAGGAATGAAAGGGAATTATTATTATAAAAGTAGCTGCTAATGATAATTATTTGCAGTTGTCAATAAACTAACTTAACCTCCCATGATTAAAGGCAGGCCTTCGGTCTTCAATTATTAGCGTGATTAATAGCCTCCTTTGCTTTTCTCTTTTTGCGGCCAGAGACGGGGAAAAATAGCATAATTTTCTTCCACTTCCCTGGAAATGGGGAACTACTCCAACAAAAAGTATATTACTGTTTAGAAACTCGGCGATAGTAATGCCCGACATGTTTATCTTACCAACCTGACTAATAGTAAGCTCGAATTATTCTTTCAATAATTGCAACCTAATCGAGATTATCAATAGTCAATTAAGGGGTAGTTCGCACCATTCATCCCCTCTGTGCTAATTTTACGGTAACACCTCTACTTATCTTTGCGTTGATGTCTAATTTTCCCATAACATTTTTTATCTAGGTCTACTATAATTTGAAATAAGAGTTGTGCGGATGAACTCAAAAGGTCAGCATGATGTCAGATTTTCCCATAATATTTTTTTATCTAGGTCTACTGTAATTTGAAACAAGAGTTGTGCGGATAAACTTGAAAGGTCAGCATGACGTTAGAGTGTTTCGAGTAGATTTTTCGTGTTCACATGTTTAACTGCAACGTGCAGTACTTGTCAAAGAACCCAGTAAAGAAAGAATGTTGTTTTCTCAATATTATGTCCATTTTTTCCACACGCGATCGATAAAGATGACGATCCTCTTTATTAAGTAATGCCTTTATTTAGAAACTCGGCTAAATCGCAATTTACCATCCTATTAGGTGATTGGCATGGCATTATTTTGAACTAAAGAAAAAGAAAAATAAGGAGGGGAAAATGGTCGCTTTCTTGGAAAGAGGTAAAGAGGAAGAGAAAAGGTGGGCGGGGGACAGGAGATGATGATGCACTAATTACGACAGTGTGAGATTATTATTAGGGGGGATAGATCACAGGGGAGTTTAAAAAAACAAAAAAAAGAGAGAGAGAGGGACATGATGTCGGGCGATGATTGAGTGTCCCCACGCACGCGTGCTAGGCTGTCCCACGTGTCCCCCCCCCACCAATAATTTCCCCAATTATCAAAACCACCTATCTTCTCCTTTTCTTCTCTCTCTCTCTCTCTCCCTCTCCCTCTTTCTCTCTCCTCTTTTACAAATATCTTTTTCTTCTTTTGCCTTTTTAAGTACGGGCGAGCAAATTTGACTAATCCCTACATGCAAAGCAAAACTACACCATCCATGACGATTACGAGATATTTAAATATTAAATTACGTATTTATTTAACAATTTAACAATTTAAAATTAGTTATTGATGATTTCACGAAATCTCACGGACAAATTGATTCGCATGATTCGATATTAATTAGAATAAGATATTATTATAGTCGATACCAAATATACTAAAGTCAAAAAAATTGTCCCCCTCACTTTCAATGACCTCTTTCAATTTGACCTTCACTGAATAATTTTTAAAAAAGGGGGTACAATTCCCCATTTTCATTTTAAAAAGATACCATTGACGTATTTACATTACGAACCAAACACTTGTTCAATTATAACATTTTATTTAGAATAAAGACAATCGTCGTATTCATTCACATGTCGTGTGATTATAACTCAATTGGATGTTGATGTTGACTAATTATGAGCCGTTGAAAGGAAAAGGTGATATGAGTGATTTTCGTCTATCTCGAGATTCTAAAATTGTTAAAAAGGATTCTTCTGATTGGCCAATTTCAATTGAAGCCTCAATTATTATTGTCATTGTTGTTTTTGGTCGAATTCGAAGCTTTTTAATCACGAGTGGTCAAAAAATTTTCTTATCTTTATTTTAAAACTTTTTTCCCCAATTATCTTTTTCTGTTTTGCCTTTTTTAGTACGGGCAAGCAAATTTGACCAATCTCTTCACGCAAAGCAAAAATATCCCATCCTGACAACGATAAAATATTTAAATATTAAATCACGTCTTTATTTATAAACTTAAATTTTAAAATTAATCGTTGGTGATCCCACAAAATCTTATATATGAAATGATTCGCATAATTCGATATTACTTCAAAAAAAAGATATTTTTTATAGTCAATACAAATTATTTTAAGTCAAAACTATTTCCTTTTTCCCTAGCTTTCAATGACCTCTTTCATTTTACTTGCACTGAATAATTAAAAAGAAGAAAAAAATGGCACAATTATCCATTTTCATTTCAGAAATATACCATTAACATCTTTGCTCTATAAACTAAACACTTATTCAATTATAAAGTTTTATTTAGAATAAAGATAGCCAACCTGTCCATTTAAGTGTCGTGTGATTATAACTCAATTCTACATTGACACCGACTAATCATAAATAGTCGAAAGTAGGTGACAATCCAACACGTTAGAAAAAACGATCTAAACGATTTTCATTTATCTCAAGATTTTTTAAGTTGTTGAAAAGGGTTCTACAAATTGCCCTATTTCAACTGAAGCCTCAATTATTATTATTATTATTATTATTTATCATTGATTTTGGTCGGATTCGAAGCCTTTCAATTATGAGTGGTCAAAACTTGCAATTCCATCCGTCGATCCCCACCATGGGGATTCCTATGCCCCATGCAACATTCTCTGTCGCGTGAGCAGCACGTGAACTTGCCTGTTTTGGCGGGTGGGCCCCCTCGGTCGCTCGTCAACTCGTGGCCTGACGAAATTACCATCTTGCCCCTGACTTCGATCGAGTGAATCTCCCGTGCACGTGCAAAGCCATAATTTACAACTGGAGCGTTGATTCAACCTATCTCGATCGTGGCTTCCTTATAAATACTCGAATAAAAATCCTTTCACCAACCGCATTATTAAGTTCCGATATTAAATTGCAGTTCGATATATATATATAGACACACACACACGAAAATACACATATTTTTTCTTATGACTATATAGGTTTGTATACATTGCGTATATTTTATACATATAAACCTTCTTTTGATAAGATATATAAATAAACTTAGATCACAGAAAAATGATTATTTTCTAAAAAATTAATTCAGCTACGAATAATCTGGCTTTACTCGAAATAAGGAGGTAGATTAAGAAATGAAAATCTTAAAAAAGGAACATTTTTTAGTTGCTTGTTGAAAAAAATAAAAAGGAATGATGATGACAAAATTGTGAAGGTCAAATAATCGACAGTGACGGTGAACATCAAAAAAATAAAAGTTCATTGGGATCACTACCAACTATTCTAAAAGTTTAAGCTGTTAGATAAATATATAGTTTACTATCTAAATATTATAGCACTTCTCTTCACGCTTAGTTAATACTAATCTCCTGCTTTGATAGAGATTTTGATGGGACCACTGTCAATTGTTCTAAAAACTTAAGCTCTTAGATGAATGCACGGTTTAATATATAAATATTCTATCAAGGTAACCATTTGTGAATGTTGAATATGCACAATATGTTATTCTAGATAAATTATTATTTTTTTGTCCAAATAGAAGAGTGACGTTGATTAAAGCTGAAAATTCACGAAAAAAGGGGATTTGTTAAAAATATATATACATATATATACACATATTTTCTTTCATAACTTTATAGGTTTGTATATATTGCGCATATTTTATATATATAAACCTTCTTTTGATCGGACATATAAATAAACCTAGATCACAGAAAAATGATTTTTTTTTTCTAAAAAACTAATTCAACTATGAATAATCTGCCTTTACTCGGAATGAGGAGGTAGATTAAAAAATGAAAATCTTGAAAAATGAGCATTTTTTAGTTGCTTGTTGAAGAAGGAGAAGAAGGAATGATGATGACAAATTTGTGAAGGTGAAATAATCGATAAAGACAATGAATGTAAAAGAAAGAAAAAATCAAATTTGGTGGGTTATTATCAACCGTTCTAAAAGTTTAAGTTATTAGATGAAATCGCGGTTTAATATTTAAATATTCTATCACTTCCCCTCACGCTTAGTTTAGTACTAACCTCATGTTCTGATGGAGATTTTAGTAGGACCACAGCTAACTGTTCTAAAAATTTAAGTTGTTAAATGAATGTGTGATTTAATATTAAAATATTATATCAAAGTGACCATTTGTGGATGTTGAATATGCGCAATATGTCATTCTAGATAAATTATTCGTTTTTTCGTCCAAGCAGAAGAATGACATTGACTAAAGCCAAAAATTCACGAAAGAAGAGGGGATTCGTTAAAAATATACATACGTATATATACACATATTTTCTTCTATGACTTTATAGGTTTGTATGGATTGCGCATATTTTATATATAAAAACATTCCTTTGGTTGAATATATAAATAGACCTAGATCACAAAAAAAAAATGATTCTTTTCTAGAAAACTAATTCGCTACAAATAATCCGTCTTTACTTGGAATGAGGAGGTGGATTAAAAAACGAAAAATCTTGAAAAAAAAGGAGTATCTTTTAGTTGCTTGTTGAAAAAGAAGAAGAAGAAGAAATGATGATGACAAATTTGTGAAAGTCGAATAATCGATAGAGATGGTGAATGTAAAAAAAAAATCAAATTTGGTGGGCCATTGTCAACTGTTCTAAAAGTTTAACTTATTAGATGAATGCACCTTTTAATATTTAAATATTCTATCACTCCCATCTCACACTTAGTTTAGTACTAACCTCCTGCTTTGATAGAGATTTTGATAGGACCTTTACCAACTGTTCTAAAAATTTAAGTTGTTGAATGAATGCGTAATTTAATTTTTTAAAAATTTATATCAAAGTCACCATTTGTGGATGTTTATGTTATTCTAGATAAATTATTATTTGTTCGTCCAAATAGAAGAATGACATTGACTAAAGCCGAAAATTCACGAAAGAAGAGGGGATTCGTTAAAAATATACATACATACATACATACATACAAATATATACATGTATACACATATTTTCTTTTATGACCTTATAGGTTTGTATATATTGCGCATATTTTATACATATAAACCTTCTTTTGATCGGATATATAAATAAACCTAGATCACGAAAAAAAAGATTCTTTTCTAAAAAACTAACTCAACTACGAATAATCTACCTTTACTCAGAATGAGGAGGTAGATTAAAAAATGAAAATCTTGAAAAAGGAGCATTTTTCAGTCACTTGTTTCAAAAGAAGAAGAAGAAGAAGAAGAAGAAGAAATGACGATGACAAATAACCAATAGAGATGGTGGATGTAAAGGGAAAATTAAAATTTAGTTAGCCCATTGTCAATTATTCTAAAAGTTTAAGCTGTTAGATGAATATGTAATTTAATATTTAAATATTCTATTACTCTCCCTCATGCATAGTTTAATACTAACCTCCCACTTTGATAGAGATTTTAGTGGGACCACTGTCAAATGTTCTAAAAGTTTTAAGTTGTTGGATAAATACGTGGCTTAATAGTTAAATATTCTATCAAGGTAATCATCTGTGGATGTTGAATATGCACAATATGTTATTCTAGATTATTATTCTTTTTTTTTTATCCAAATAGAAGAATGACGTTGATTAAAGTCGAAAATTCATGAAAAAAAGGGGATTCATTAAAAATATATATACATATATATACACATGTTTTCTTTTATGACTTTATAGGATTGTATATATTGTGCATATTTTATACATATAAACCTATTTTGATTGGATATATAAATAAACTTAGATGGAAAAAAATGATTAATTTCTAAAAAACTAATTCAGCTACAAATAATCTGCCTTTACTCATAATGAAAAGGTAGGTAAAAAATGAATATCTAGGAAAAGGAGCATTTTTTTTTTCTTGTTGAAAAATAAGAAAAGGGAATGATGATGAAAAATTTGTGAAGGCCAAATAACCAATTAACATAAAAGAAAAATCAAATTTGGTGAGATTACTATAAGCTGTTATAAAAATTTAAGCTATTAGATAAAAACGTAATTTAATAGTTAAATATTCTAACACTTTTCCTCATACTTAGTCTGGTACTAATCTCCTGCTTTGATAGAGATTTTGATGGGACCATTATCAATTGTTTTGAAAATTTAAGCCGTTACATGAATACACGATTCGATATATAAATATTCTATCAAGGTAACCATTTGTGGATGTTGAATATACGTAGTATGTTATTCTAGATAAATGATTCTTTTTTTTTTTTTTTTTTGGGTCCAAATAGAAGCACGACGTTCATTAAAGCCGAAAATTCATGAAAAAAAGAGGGGATTCGTTAAAAATATAGATTAAACTCGAAAATAGATGGTCAAGAGATTCGATGTGGAATTCTTGAATTTAAAAGTAATATCTATTTATTAACGCATAGGAACTTCATCGAAAAAAATGTAAAAAAACACGAGACATCACGTAGTGGTGCACAGCCTTCGTTTCGAACTTCTCAATCTGTAACTTGTAAATTTTTCTAAATATTCTCTTTTTATTTAATTAATTTTTTTTTTTTTAGCTGCGAAGGGGTTCTTCCTTATGACCAGATCGATCCTCGGCCGGGAGCACGTTCGTGTGGGTTGGATCCTACGTGGCTCGTCGCTCCCGATGCGTCCCGACCCGGACAGCGGAGCACACGTGCGCACTCGATCTCTCCCCCCCACGAACGCTTTCGGTCAAACCTCCTTTTTTCTTTCCCTTTTCTTTTGCATCTTTGCTGGATCCAGTCAACGGTCAAAGCCCCCAGCCTTTTGCCGCCTTGTCTCCAATTTTTTATTTTTGTTTTTTTTACTTCGTGTGTGCTGTTCCTTCGTTCTTTTTTATATTTTATGCGAGTAATATGAAAAGCAATTTAGAAATTTTAGATGGTTCCGGGGGACCTTTCCCCTCACCTTCACGCACGGGCGGGGGGAGGACTATTGGATGGCTCGAGAAAGAATTAAATTGCATATCGTCTCAATTTGATGAGTTAATTATTGTTGGGATGAGAGAGAGACGGCAATGAGATACTCAAGTCGAGCGTTGAATTTGTTTCGAAGATACCCAAAGTGATTTAGATATCGTTTCCTAATATTTCCCTAGCGCGAATATAATTGTAATTTCAAGGGAGAGATAGAAATTGGGAAATTCTGATTTCATATCTCCTTAGAATTTGATTTCAAGGTCATTTCGTTGAGGAATTCCGAATATAGAGATCATGATTTCGATAGAAACGGACAAACAAAATGTGGCTTATAATTGAACCCGCATTCGTTCGATTTACTATGGTAAAAGTGTGAGTCGGTGTAGATAAGTTCTGAAGTAATTGATGTGAATATGATTGTAATCGTGAGGGGCCAAAAAGAGAAGGCATGAATAGGGCACTTCTAATTTTAATATCTCATTATAATTTTATTTCAGAGTCATTTCATCGAAAAATTCTAAATATAAAGACCGCGATCCCAATAGAAATGGACCCATTTGGACATGATTAATGATTGAATCAGCATTAGTTGGATTTACTATGTTAAAAGGTCTCGTCGGTGTAGATAAGTGCTGTCGATTATGCACATCATGTCAGAAATTTATGAATTTAAATAACCAACTTTCCTGAAATTTGCTAATTAACAGCTGCACTAAGAATATTTCCGGGCCGAATAATTGCGGGTGGTCAGGTGGGGAGTTTAGCGTGGGGCCGTCGGATCTGCCCATGTGACCGGCCGAGCTGGTCGCCATGTGAAATTAAGTGGGCGGCAACAAATCCATGCTTAGGTCGTCATTACATAATAATCACTTAAATTAATCTACTCTGACTTAATTGTACGTGGACCGCACGTGTGGCGTATGAATCTTTTTCAGTTCGAGCTCCATTTGTGTGTTGACTATTTAAAATAGAAATCCTAAATGAAAGTACCAGGATTACACGTGCGGACGCAATGGCATCTCTCTTATATCTTTTTCACAGGGGTTGAAACGAAAGCTGTATCTTCTCTTTCAAGAGTACATCACAATCATCAAAATGATAACCGAGAGAATCCTAATAAATTAAGATTAGCATATCAATTTATGCCTTTCTCGAAAATCATATCTCGCGATCTAAATCGATCACCATTAATTTCGCGTACGTAATAAGAATCTTGCAAAGCGATGTGTCATTTGATGAGTATGAGGTTAAGCTTATTCCGTATATAACATTAGTGACTATTTTAGATTGTCCTCTAAATATAGTACGTGACAAAATCTAATTTTAAATTTTTTTTGTAAGGTCCTAATCTAGAGAGAATCCTAATAATTTAAGATTACTAACTCAATTTATCTCACTTTTGAAGAGCATATTGGTTAACTTGTGATCGAAATCTATCCTAATTAATTTCGCTAGGTAAAGCTCGTTTCGTGGACTACTATAATGGGAAATCGAATCTGATAATCTCTTTTCAATGTTTTTTTTTCCCCGTAATGTCCTAATTAAGGTTAAAGTTCTCACCTAAGCCCAAGTGGTTCAATAATTGGCTTTAATTATCATCACCAAAGTCCAGTTAACGCAAAGGAATATTTAGCCTGGCATATATTATCATGTTTTTACTTACATCATTTGCAATGATCGTTCAGGAGCACGTGGACAATGAATAATCTTGTCCCTGGGGACATCATGATTAAGGGGGCTTTAATTGCTTGCCTAATCACAATCATTACTCACCAAATCATGGGAGAAGGAATCCCCACGAGATTCAGTGATTTTTCCTCTCTGTTTTTAATCATGGCATGGGGGCATCTGCAAAGAAACTTTCGATTTTCGATTTTCTTTTCAATCGAAAAAGATACTGATATTGATAATCAAGAGTTCAGACAAAACGCCAAAACCCAGGGCGTCAAAACACAATAAATCCCAAGGGGTTGGGAAGGGTGGACATACCAAAAAAGGGGTAAAGCATTTAAATGAATGGATTTAGCTACCTTGTCTGCAACTCTATTTGCAGCCCTTCCACAGTGGGCCAAGGAGATTTTGTCATAATGGGCCATCCAGGTAGGGGCTTCCGCAACATGGAGCTCTACTTCCCACAGCACATGATCTGCACTATGCAAAGCTTCAACCAGAACTGAATTCACGTTCTCCCCAAACCTTAACATTCTTTTCCCTTTCCCTATTGTCTAAATAGTCTATAAGAGATTTTCAGTCACTGCTTGTTGCCTCTGGTCATTGGTCGTCGATCACAATAGTCGGAACAATTGTCGATCACCGATTTTCGTTGGTCGGTGAAAGTATTCTCCAAGAAGGGAAAATTATCTTATCATTCGAACAATGAAAAGAGAATTTTACTTCCAGGAATGATAATAAATCGAAATGGAATTTAATTTGAAGATTCCTAATTGCTTTATTGGTAAAGAGATATATTCACCAATGGGGTCCACCTGCCACCCGGTTGTCAAGATTTTGATGTAAAACACCCAAGTTCTTGATCCTCTGATGGGCTAAGTTTGTGCAATTCGGTCTTCTAACTTTTATGTTGTTTGGTCAAGTACTCTTACATTGATCGGTTTGCAAAATTAAATTCTTTGCTCAATTGCTCTTGCTAAACCCTTAGATTAGTTAACGACGTGGCATGGTCCTTGTGGCAGAAAATGTCACACAACACCAAGGTAGCGCCAAATGAGCAAAAAATATATTGAAATCACAAAAGAAAAAAGAAAGCCCTAATTTGATAATATTAGCTACAACAAATAAATGAAGCGTTTAATTGCACAAATCAAAGCATTTCAGGACTTGAAAGAACAAAAAAGAAAATTAGAGGACCGAATCGCTCAAATCAAGAATGATAGGGAACTTGATCTCATAAAATTAAAATTCAGAGGGCTGAGTCGGATGAAAACTGAAAATTAGCGGACTGAAATTGCACTTAAACCCTTTTCCAACTTAAGAAGAAAAAGGTTCTCGGGAACTTGCCAATCAGCAATCCTATTTTACCGATCAGGAAAACCTTGGTTTAGAAGCATGAATGTGTTCAGACCAGATTTTAGGAGGTAAAGCTTCACAAGGCTTTTACAGGTAAAAGATACATATAGAAGTATTCCTTAGATTGTGTGATGTCGACAGCTTTCCTCCTCGAAAGGGGGCAAGAAAGAACACGAATGACATGTACAAAAAAATGCCAAAACGGAAAGATGGATTTGCCCAAAAAATCTATACGTTCCCTTGTGAAATCTTCAAACAAAAGGAATAAAACCTGGTTCTCTCGGGCCGGAAATCTAGGAAAGTTAACGTTAGGACTGATTAACTTAGGCCGGCCCAACACGACAGGAACTTGTACTCCGAATTTGGATCAGAACCTGCTGGGTAAACCACAAAAACGGACTTGGGTCTTGCCGGTGAAATGAAAGGTCATCTCGTTAAACTATCGACCCTAAACGACTCCAGATTTCGTTCCCCACCGACTGGGTTGGACTGACGACAAACCACCCTCACCGTGCATCTGCCAAGGTCGAGAGGTCGGTATGCCAACGATTGCGCTCTCCTCCTCTTGTAGTTCTTTAGCGTGCGCATAACAAAATTACTGGAACAAAAATCGATTTCTGGCTAGAAATGGATTTCTCAATTTCTGGTAGAAATTGAGAAGTTAAAAATTTTAGCTTCCGATTTCTTCTTCAATCATTTACGGAATATAAATCTATTCCAGAAATAAAAAAAAAAATTGTGTTCTAAAACGGTTCTTTCTCCAAACCTGTTTCGAGCAATGTTAAAAGCAGAGAAATAGAAAAGTAAAAATTTTATTATGTGCGCCTTAGTGATAGCTTCGACCTCAACAGTGTGCACGATGGGAGGTTTGCAAATGTATGGAGTGGTCATGACTTAATTGGGAAATTGTCCAAAAATTCCTAAATCAATTATACTTTTACCAATTTAGACATAAATCTTTCAGTTTTGCTAATTGAGTCCTAGACTTTTTTATTTTTTGCCAATTGAGTTTATTCGATCAATTTTGGCCAAAATTCGTTGACGTGGATGCTAACCTGCTTACACGTGGCGCGGCTTTGCTTGATATAGATAATTTTTTAAAAAAAATTGATTTTTTTTTTATTTGTTTCATCTTCTTCTTCTTTTTCTCTCTCTCTCTTCTACCTCTTTGCCGGTCACCCAGCCTCCGACGACCAACTAGAGGTTGCGACTGGTGAGAGTCGACCTCATTGAGAATTGGCGAGAGGTGGCCTCCTTGGCCTCGGGTGAGGGTCACCCTCGCTGGCCTACACGAGGTCGTCCCCCACTTGCATGAGGCCAACAAGGTTGCCTCTAGCCAGCTCCCAACGAGCGTGATCTCGCTAGCCAAAAATGTAATAGGTTTAGGATTTTTGGACAATCTTCTCTAACTTAATTAGGATGTCGCACTATGTGAAGGCAGAGCTCCGACGGCCATGCCCTGTGCGGAATGCCCACATGCGCCGCCCCATCCCCTTCTTTTTATTGCCACGAAAAGAGAGATCCCTCCACCTCATTATTCCTTCATTTTAGAGAGTTCGACGAAGAAGCTTGCCATAATAATCCATCGTCTAAGTATTGCTAGCTACACGAGAGTTGTCGAATGCACAGTGACTCACATTGTGACTTTAAATAACAAACGCATAGTTTACTATCTTAGCCAGACTCAAATGCTTATGTGTTGACCTAGATCAAGTTTCGCATATATACGATTCCAACTTTAACTCCGCCATTCAAGGCTCCAAGATAGAGTTAATCTTTTTCTTCTAAGAAGACTCGAGGGAACATCGTTTTTTCTACCTAATTCTAACATCACCATCAAATGGGTCTTCGTCGAAATTTCCAAGCTCAAGTTTTCAAAGTAGCAAGAGTCGAGACTGGTATTCTATGTCAATAAAAGCTACGGGCGCCTGGTATATAGTATTGGCAATAAAGAAGAAAACTTCTCTCTTTTTTGGCCAACTAAAGACTAGGCCATAAGATCGAGACATTGACGGTCAGACAAAAAGCTATTAAAATCTTACGCGTGTGGAGCGTCCAAATTTTCAACTCTAACCCTCCATCCGACAACATTACTGCTTGCTGCTGCAGCAATTCCAAACAGAGGAATTTCAGTTTCTCTTCGCAAAGATGTCATCCGGCGCTGCCAAAACCTAAAACAGACGACAACAAAATCTTGCCGACAAGGAATCTGCTTAATTCGTCAGCAGGATTTTGCGGAAGCACAAGAACGAAAGGAGTTTATTTCTCCACATAGTAATCGATTAAGTTACAGACACCGATATGTGCAACCGATACTCAAGCCTCGATGGCACATGTCATCGCAGTGATTCAGATCTCCAGCTAACAAATCAGATGAATAGCTCAGCAATCGGGTGCGCATGCCATAACCGATTCAGATCAAGCATATGGAGGAATCACATGGTGAAGATGAGACAGAGGATCATCTATCTTATGGATAATGAAATGGGCATTAATTTTGCCTCTTAGGGAAATGTCCCACTGCAGGAAACTGCTCTGAAAAATAGTCAAGCCGGCTGAACCGGTTCGCACTCGAAAAAAGTCTAAAATTCAAGAACACTTCTAGCAAAGGTAGCTACAGTTCAACTATTCATGGACATAACAAGACACCACACGTGATGGATTTTGTACTCCAGCAGGATAAGGAAGGACCTCGAGAGAAATCCATGGCCTCAAAAGGCATCATGACAAGAGAGCTCACTGAAACATGAGACTGAATGAAAACTGCCGTCACTATTTCCAAGCATGGTTATTGGTTGCTCAATAAGCTCCAACCTAAAACAACCGATGTTAAGCAAACCCCGGCATAAGGAAATATAAGAATATGCTTTCCAATAAAGCGGAATCAGATTTATTGGAAAATTCTTAACTGAAACAGATTAAAGGAAAGCAATGGAAGTTGAAAAGTGCCGTTGTATGTATATTTTCTTAAGCAAGTGTTTTTCAGCAGAAGAAAAAGCTTTAATACAGTGTCGTGCACATGAACGTATCCATGCCCATGACTAAACTCATTTGTGATCATCGACACGATATTTCCAATATTAAATGAGTAGAGACAGAGCTGAAAGAGGTCAAAACAGCCAAGAGTGCCTTAAGATCATTAGCTGGTCATCATATCTACCGATAGATGCCAAAAGTTTGCAAAACTATTTGCAAAAGTTGAAGAGAGTTTCTGCAGGTTTGTGAACCTCAGGATTAAATCAAAGGGAATTGTGCAAAAGAGAATGCCTAATAGACGTCTAAAAAATTATCCCGAAAGGCAATAATTTTCTAATGAGCAGTACTTCTGATAACAACAGAACCACAGACAAAAAATCTCCAAAGCATTTTAAGCACATGAAGAACATTGACACATGGGAGATTATTCTAATTGTGTGATGGCCACTTCTAAATACAAACATGATCACCCATTTCATGTATGCAAGACAGATAATACATACAACAGCCTACACATATACATAACAACAATCTAATTGCGATGGGTCTGCATTGCCCAATCAAGTTAAATGCAGTAAGCGCGGATGGTGTTTTATTTTCCAAACTAGACCTTGCTACTCTGCTTTGTTGTGTCAGCATACGTAGTCATATGAAGAAGCCTGTAAAGAAATTTAATCTATTCAACCGATATGGTATCTCAAAACACAATTAAAGGGAGATCATAATGCACAAAGCATAGCATAAATTACCCAAAATATTCTCTCGGTTCATCTTCGGCCCCTATTTTCAGATTTTTTACATGTACCACTTGCAATTGCCGAACAATTAAAAAACCAAACTTCTTTACAAAGCAAACACCCAGCAAGGAAAGTAAATTTAGATCAACAAACAAAAAAAATCGAACAATAACTTCGTCCCTTTTCCCAATTCAATACTTTTCCCTTTCCTGTACCTACTAACCAAATTTTACCTCTAGTTGATGTGCGAAAGCGCCCGACGCTTACGAGCCTCCATAGGCCTTCAAGCATCACGACTTCCGGCTCGGGAGCACCATCTATCTCTGCGACGTACGCCTTCAATATCAAATTTCGCAGGGTGAAGACACCGAGAACTTCCAGAGCATGACAATTTGGTTGAGAGAGAGAGACAGAGAGACCTCCGGCTCAGGAAACGGGCAAGATGTTGTCCCTCAGCGCAAACTATCTCTGCAGAAGTGATGAACACAAACTTCATTGTCGAAACCAAATAGGCCACGAAACTTATTAACTTTTGAACATGGCAAGTTCATACAGGGACAGCAACATACTCCTAAGTTCTAGAACAGAGAGAGAGAGAGACCTTGGCCGGCTTGGCCGGAGCTTCGGCCACACGGTAAGCATCCGGTGTGAGCCCCACCAACCATAAACCAGGAAAGACAATCTGCAAGCGAAAACCAAATGAAACGAAGAGAAAATTCATCGTACGAAAGAGGAATGAATATCCCACATAGAAGAACATACATCGAGCTGCTTCTGCTCGTTCTTGGGCCTCCTCCTAGGCCTCCGGGCAGGCCTCGACCCCGTCATGATGAATATGTCCTCCTCGATCTCCTCCTTCGACAGCGATATCCAGAACTTCCTCTTCTTCTCCTTCCTCTCGCCCTCCCCCGCTAAGCCTCGTAACCGCACGGATTTCGGCTGCAACTGCTGCTGCTGCTGCGCGTAATTCTCCTTGTCCCCGCCGAGCGCGCCGCCCGCGGCGTCGTGAAACGCCTCGCCGTTCCTCGACGACAGCGGCGGAGGGTTCACCGCCCTCCTCGGCCTCAGATTCCAAGGCCGCCGCGCCGCTTCGGCCTCCTCCGCCTTCCCGTACTCGCCGCCGCCGCCGCCTCCTCCTTCGGCCGCGCGGCTCGGGCGCTCCCCCTCCGGAGGCGGGGGCCGCTCGTGGGGCGCGGGGTGACGGCTAGGGCTGCGGGAGGAGCGTGATCCGGCGCGCGGCGGCCGCGATTCGGAGTCGGAGTCGTCGGGACGGGGCGGGGGCGGCGGCGGGGAGGAGGAGGAGGGGGAGTCGCCGGGGGCGGGGGAGGCGGCGGTTACGGTTGTGG
This sequence comes from Eucalyptus virginea, assembly GCA_014182375.1. NCBI lineage: Eukaryota > Viridiplantae > Streptophyta > Magnoliopsida > Myrtales > Myrtaceae > Eucalyptus > Eucalyptus virginea. The sequence goes on along the minus strand of CM024517.1, from coordinate 26,677,018 downwards.
TGGGGGTGGCCGGAGGAGGAGGAGGAGGGGGAGGAGGTGGCGCCGCCCCAGCTGAGGAAGCCGGGGAGGGAGAAGTTGTGGAGGGGCTGCTGCGACTTGACCGGCGCCGTCGCCATAGCTCGTGTCGCGGCGCGGAGAGACACGCGACGCGGCGACGGCTCGAGCGAGAGTGCAGATGAAGAGTCAAGCTATAGAGAGAGAGAGAGAGAGAGAGGAATGATGGAGGAGGAGTTGGAGGAAGGAGAAGAAGCATGCGAGAAAAAGAGAGAGAAATGGTGGAAGCCTGGAAGGGGAAGGCTTATATACTGCGTTCGAGTTCTGTATGTAGCCGGGGGGGGAGGAGAGACGGAGGTAGTTCTTCCTCGTGGCGTGTGGTTTCTCAATTGCACCCCCTCGCGCGTGCTTTGACGTTATTGCCCCCGCCCCCGCCACCACCACACCACCTAAAGGAAAAAATAAAAAAGACATTGGAGTTTGGACCGGGAGTGCGGGGCTGGCTGGCTCTCTCTCTCTAGGGGATTTTTAGGAGATCCAAAAGCTCGGTATTTCGATGATCGACGGGAGCTGGAGCTGGAGCTGCTGCCGCTTCGAGCTCCGGCCCGTCGCGGTTATATTTGATCCGGGCGCGCCCGGTCATGTCTCGAGAACACTTATCAAGCGTGATGTGTGTATAGATGTAGAGAAAGAGCGGGATATAACAATCGCAATATATTTAAGTACGCTCTCGATTAAACATGCATGTGCGAGTATTTATTCTCTTTTAGCTTGAAAGATAATAATTGCTTGATGTGAAAGGAGTTTGCCATTATTGGCCGGAATTTTGGGTTCGATTCGATGAAAATCTTCAACCACCTCTGTTTATTTCGTGAAAATAAACGATTTGAAAATGTTTTTTTTAAAATATCACTAATATTTTGTTTGAAATATTTTGGTATTGGAAAATATTATCATTATTCACTATAATTTGTGTAAAAATTCTTATGGATGATAGAAATATTTTCATTCATTCATTTTTGTAATTGATAAAATGGATCGATTTTAGGAATATGTTATCCAAATTATTCATTTTTCGCAAAACAAATTAATCCTAACTCTCATAAAAAAGGTGTTCGGGAAACTTTGCAATGAGTGGAATATAAGGGGTCAAGTGGGGGTATGCATTTGGTTTGCTCAACTCGAGAACTAGTGTTCTACCTGGCTGGTTCAGGTCCGTAAAAATCCCAATTCCAATTTTTTTTTTCAACCGACCTTGATCGATTCAATTCCCAATCCAGGAATCTTGAACCGTCGGTTCTACCAAGCTGCCTTTGCAAAGCCGATTCTACACTAGAACGGATATTGAACGGGGACTAACCCAGTTCCTAGTGGTCAACTCCACTTTGATGGCTCCACCATACTCCGGCGGCTCTACTCCAATCCAGCACTCACCGATAGATCTCCGGTCGCACCACTCCGGTCAAAGCAAGGCTTAGGATTTTGCACTTTCCTCTTTTCGTTTTTGGATCCATTTGCAGCTTCGTCTTGAACAACAATCGTCGCCGCGAGATAAGTCGCCTGAGAATTTTTCTCTTGTCCCTTCGTTTTCTTCCACGGTTTTTTCGAAATTTGATAATTCATTATATTCATCGAGGCCGAGCGCCGCTTTGTGTCTTTTTTGTCAAAGTTGGAGATGACTTGTGGATCCTTGATAAACTTGGTCGGTTCCGGATTAAAAGCTTGAGAAGTTGATCCATTTTAGATGCGGCCATTTTGCTTACTCTTTGTATTCTTCGAAACTAGAGATTGCACGAAATTGGTTTTATTTTCTATTTATTTTTATGTCGTCTCGTGTTTCGTAATATCATGGTTGGACTTACACTAATTAATCAAAAATCTGTTAAGGTCAAGGTGCACTCGTGCAATGCTTGAATATGCATGCGTGAAGTTTAAAGAAATGTTTGACAAAAAAAAAAAAGTTCAAAAAAATGAAGAAGAGAAAAAGAAGCTTGGACGGGTTTTGGGGCCAATTTGGTTACAGGATTAATATGATTGGTTCTCGGTTCTATAAATTAGGAATCGATCCTAACAACGTAGGTTTCAACTTTAAATACGAAAGACCGAGCGAGATTTGCACATTGATTAATAAACTACACCGCTTTCACTCGTGACATGGGCTTAAGTACCACTTTGCAAAACGAAGGCAAAGGTGGAAAAGTGGAAAACCGTGAGTTTTTTTTTTTTTTTTTTTTCGATCGGAAGAAAGAAAGTGGTGAAGTTTTTTTTTTTTTTTTTTTTGAGTCAGGAAGAAAGAAAGAGGTGAAGTTGACGTGGCACGATTGCGGGGCCCCTTGAGGACTCCCCGATCGGATTGACGGGGGCCCACCCCACGCACCGCGCGAAGCAATACACGCCGTACGGTCGCGGGTGTGCGGATCGGGGCTCCATAAATTGCTGACCCGGCTCGACCCGCTGAGCAAGAGCCGGCGATTGGAATTTTTTTATTCTTTTATTTTTTTTTAACACGAAATATCCGAATTAAGCGGCCTGAACTGATTTCATCGGACACGCAAGTCGTCGGTTCCCGTTCCGTCCACGTTCACCATTTGTCTTCATCACACTTCAGACACGCACATATTACATTCCAAACGCATGCGTACCTAATACATGCAATCCCATAAATGACAACATCGTTCAGGTTCTGAAATCTCTCGCTCATACTCTGTGCCCGAAGAAATGCCGATTCGATCATGAAAGTCATCGCGTCGGGGTCTAACGTTTAGTCGCTTGGCCAATCTGTTTGAGCCAATCATTGCTTGGAACAAAAGATCAATTTCGATTTGCCCTAACGCAAATACAATTCAAACGAGTTCATAGCTAAACTAGAATAGGAAAACAAGAATTGAGTCATAAAAATTACGAAAAGTATAAGTAAGTTATAAAACTTATCAAACTGGTTTAGTTGAGTCTTTTCGTTAATTCCGTCTAATTTAGATAATGAAAAATGTCGACATGATTTTTAATTATTATTTTCTCTATCTTATATGGCGATGACATGACTAAAACAACGGTACAAATCTAATAACTTGATTGTGGGGGCGACTGACATAAAATTTAGCTTGCTTTTATAAAATTTGTCCCACCCTCTGTCTTTTTTTTTTTTTTTTTTTTTTTTTATAACTCAATTGCACTTTTTAAAAATTTTTAAGACTTCAATACATTTTTAGGACAAGTTTTAAGATTTTTAGTGCACTTATCTCGCATTATTAAGATGGGGACGGTGGTGATGATTATTACCGGCCAGTGCATAGCATTAAAATGGCCTCAAGCCAATCAAAATGGACCGGCACCTAAATGAGCTGTCTTCATTTTTAGATATGTAGCTTTCAATTATTAATGAAGCATATAGAGGGATGCCCCCGACGAGAGCGACCTCGTTTGGTCAACCTTGCTCGTTCTCCTCGGCCATACACGGGTTTATCAGTCTTATATCATGGTTGACTTGACCGAAAGCCTCGCAACCTTTTTTAGTATAATAACCACCCCAATTCCCAAAAAAAAAAAGAAAAAGAAAGAGATTTGCTTACTCATGTGTTATTTTTCACGTCGCTTTATAATTTAATACCACACGCCATTGCTTTTCTTCTAATTTCTCCATAAAGTGTTTGACATTCTCGTTTAGTCTAGCAATTATCAAATCGACCACCTTCTCTCTCGCTTCAATTTTGCAATCAGAGCGTCGGACTTCAAAAGCCTGCCAGGCCTCGGACTTTAAATAGAACAAATTGTAAGAGCACTTTCTATGCCAAATGGCCCTGTCTACTACGTGATCTCGACTTTCCAATTTCCTCAAAATTTATTAAAACGTCACGTACGTCGCCGTGCATAGAACAAACTGTAAGAGCACTTTCTATGCAAAAATCTAAGTTTCGTATCCCCAAAAAAATCCTAAAAATAGTCTACTACGTTGTTCTAACATTCCCGTCCAAGACGTTTCCCCTTTTTGCCTCTTCCCCTTCGTTTCCTCAAAATTTACTAAAACGTAAGTGCGTGTGGTCCAAGGCCCGGGCCAATCCAAGATGCGGATTTCGTGTTATTAAAATTTGGTTTGGCTGAAAAAAGAAAAACAAGGACAGCGACAGGGACGCTTCGTCCTTGACCGGGTCCTTTCTTTCACCATTATTCATGCATCTTTCGCTTGCGCTGAAAGTCCGATCCCGGAAGCTTTCGTGCAGGGACAATTTCAATATGCTTTTCTTTTCCGGGGCGATATTGAATATGCCTTTTCGCCCTTTTACACAATCGATCTTTAGGATCCGATCCGAAATTATCTGTTTTTTTTTAATAAAATTAATATAATAAAAAATCCTAATTCATATACTTATAACAAATGTATTACTCTACATAACAAAAAAAAAAATCTTAAACGGATATAATTATGATAAATTTATCATAAATTAATTTTTTTGACTACTAATATATATGAGTGAATTAATACTATAAAAAATTCATTAAAAAATGTGGTACATCAGTTAACTATTATATGTCATCTAATTTAATAATTTGATTGTAAAAATTTAAATAAAATTAATAGAGATTAAATTTGTTACAAGTATTCAAATTTTAGGTAAATTTATCAAATGTGTACTAATTTGAAGCTTTTTATTTTCAAAAAATTAGTCTTAAATAAATTTATTATAAATGTATTAATTTTTTTTTTTTGTGATATTAATTTTTTTTCAGATTCAATTTGGGTCGATTCGGTGCGGTACATGGATTTAATTTAGCGGCCTTGCAATAATGAAAACCGTGTGCTTTCGCCCGCGGCCGGTCAATTGACCACGTGGTTCATGTGAAATGGAGAACCGGTCGAGATTCAACTTTTCGGACACGTGCCGCATGAATTGGATCCCCCCAGCGAAAAAACCGAAAAAGGTGCGAAAACCTTCGATGGCAATTTAACGACTTCAAGAGTCTTTCAGATACGATCTGTTTAGTATTTATGTACATGCTAAAGTGGTTGGAGATGAACCGTAAGATGATGACGAGGCATGCTTGGGGAATTAAGTTGGATATTCTTTTCATTATTTTTTTTTCTAAAAATTAGTTGGACCTGGTTGGGAGTACTAGAGCTCCAACTTCTTATTTTTATGTTAATGTTATATATTTAGACAATATTAAGAAGCCAATTCTCATTTGTTGAAACTTTTGTTTTTGGGCGAGCACTTTCTTGAACCTTCGAGAAGTTCATTGTTTAGAAAAAAATCAAATCTCTGTCCATAATTCATTTGGAAGGCCACATTTAAGAATGTCGTATTATTATATTGTAGGCAATCACCGAATATTTATTTGCTTGGATGGTAACATTTGTCTTGCAGGTAATCAAAATAACAGAGCCGTTTTCCTAATTTGTAACGTTCACAAATTAATGGATCTAGATAATGTAATGTTCATTCATTAATTTTGTAGATGTTACAAATAAATGTCCATGTAGACATGCAAGATCAATGATTTGGAGGCAAGTTAACCTACGTGATTTCATAATATAAGCTACGTAACCGGCCATTGCATCCTCGGGTCTTGATATTATATTGGATATTTATATTTATATTTATACTAATACAATGTATTGGCTATGTTTAAGGTTCGGGTTAATTATATTAATGCTAATATAAAGTCTCAGGAAATGATTAATATCGGAGGTGGAATTCACTTTTGTGCACGCTTTGTTGGTGGGCCAATAGCGAGATTCTGAAAAGTGACGGGCTGGACTTAGAAATCGCAGTCCGTAAGATAATGAAGCTTTGCCTCTCTTCTTTCGGGTTTCCTCTCAGGCCCCACTAATGCGTGCAATGTTTTATTTTTTGTTTTGTAAATTTTATTTTATCATTTTTTGCTGAAGATGACGAACCAACATGAAATATGATTTTATATAGGATATTCACGGTCGTAATTGAATCGACGAGGCTAGCAAATTCATACCTTTTCTCGTGTGATGTCAAGATATGGCTGAATTTTGATATGTTTGACTTGAATTCTGACGTCCTAAATTTTCATTATATTTATTATGTATATCGTGCTATATAGTAATAATATTCATATTTCTTTATACGGGCATTGACAATTGTCACATATTCTCTTTGTTTTTAATAACCATAATTTATTGGCCACTTTTCACTAATTTGATTGCCACATCCTTTATTTTATCTCATAATTTCTTACTTGCAAATTACATCATTCCTTAGAACACTTCTTTTAACTCTAGCCCATTAATGCTCTTTAAGGTTGCAAGCCAAGAGTCCTCATTCATTCTCCACATCTCTCTCATTTTCAACCATAAATTTAACCTATAAATTTACATCTTGCATGACCCTCACTCTTTTGCTTCAATAATTACAAATCAAAAAATGATTCTTATTAATGCATCTATTTGGGCTCTCTTATCTTCTCTCTCATTCTCTACCAAGTGTTTTAACCCCAGTATCATTATGGCTTTTAATATTAGTCAATTAATATCTATAAATTTTAACTCATGAGAAAGACAAGTCGAGGTCTTCTCCATCTCTTATTAATGTTTGAAATTATTACAACTCAAATAATGTTTCCTCATTTATGTATTTTTACTTGGCTAATGATGCTCTTTCTCTCTCTTTCTAATCAAATATCTTCATTTTCTATTTGAAATCTTGCCATTTGTCACTTAAGTAATAACTCACATGCTCTAAAATAGTGACATTAAACTTCGCTATCAAATTACACCATGCATGATATCATGGATGACATAATGTTCTAACTCTAGTTAGTTTAGTCACACTTATAACCCTAATTAATTAACATGAGTTGAAGCTATTATTTAAAATAAGTAAAGAAGGAAGAAAAATTCATTTTCTCTTCTCCTCTTTGGTAAAGCAACTTCATCTTCTTGTCTTCAAGTGCAAATTCTCTTGTCCCTTTTGAAACAAGTGAAGCTCCCCTAATTTTTTATTAAGTTCCAAAGTTCATTCAATTTGAGTTATTTGAGTTTTAAATCTCATCTTTCAAGTATTTATAGTTAAAAGTTTATGGACTTCATTTTTCTTCTTATCAAGCTAGTTTTGTTGTTTTCTTAAAGATTGAGAGTTGTTAATGTTTGTTCTTGTTTGTTTTGCTTCGAAGATGATTAAGATTTTGAGTTGTCAAAGTTTTTGTTCAAGGTAAGTGAAAATTCTAGGAGCTAAGTTAGATTGATCTACTCAATACCCTTGCTAAGTTAGATTGATCTACTCAATACTCTTGAGCTTGATTGCTTGATTGTTTGTTTATTTAGTTGGATTTTACTCTTTGTGTGAGTAAGTTTCAATAATTGTATGTTAAGCTAATGTGATTATTGGGTTTGAATTCAAAAGCTTTCCTCATGCCTAGAATATCTTTGAGAGATTACAAAAAGGCTTTTTTTGCGACTTGTATGTAAAAAATGTGAAAATGGTAAAACTAGGCATAAAAGGGGTATTTTTGGTAAATTCTTGACGAGGTTAGGGATAATTTCAAAATTTCTAGAAGTAAGATGGAGCAGTTAACAGGGTTATTTTATGATTTTTAGTGCTTATTAGTGGGTTATTAAGTACTACTAATGAGAAGAAATCAAACTAGTTAAAAAATGAGTTTAGAATCTTTAGGGGCAACTTTGTAATTTCACCAAGTTGAGGGACGAATTTGCAAAATTGAAAGTTCTAGGGGCTGTTCACAGCATGAGAAACCTTATTTTGATAGGCACTTAAGTTATTTTGAGAGATAATTTCTTAATCTAGACAATGTGTCTAACTATGCAAAATTGGTCCTAATTGTGTAATTAATTTGGAAGTCGCATGTTTTGGTAATTTCATAAATTATGTGGCATGTCCATAGTGTAAATAAAATACTTATATATTGTCGATGACAAATAATTGGCCATTGGTGTTTAATTTAATTAATATTGCTTGATTAAGTGAAAATGTGAAAACATTGAAATTAGAGATGATAATAATATTCTTGTAATTTGACTAAGTTATCAAAGTACTAGCTAAGTGTTGCCAATTAATCACGTGATTGATTTTTTTGAGTTGTTATTACTTATGTGGTCTATTCTTTGAGTTGTCGATATTCATGTGATCAATTATGAACATCCATTCCTAAGTTATTGATTACCTATCTATGGCTTTCGATTAAATAATGATGGCTTTGCATGGAAAGAATGAGGATATATGTGTTGAAGTGCATGTAATTGATTGTATCGTTAATGCATGATTAAATTACACATTATTGATATGTCCATGGCAATTGCCATGTTGTTATGAAATGTTTGCCACGGCCTGTTTGCCATAGAGCAAATTCCCTAGTATAAGTATGTAGATGAGACTTTAAAGTTAGCCAGATGTTCTACCATATGAGATGGTTCTCTACGAAATTGATATGATATGAAATTCTATTATAACATAGGTTCTTGTAGTCATGGTATGACATGACCTTTGTGGTCATGGTATGATTTGGCTTGTATAGTCAAGGTATGACATGGCTCTTGTAGTCATGGTATGTTGATAACCATCACATGGATATATAGTGGTGTATTTATCATAGTTAATGTAGAGGACACCCATGATGAATGGGTTGAGGCGTGGCAAAGGGTATGTATGATTTTGTCCCTCATGAGTTGGTGGTGACGATTCCTCATTAGTCAAGATGTCTCATGAATCAAGATGGTCCTTGCCAGTAACAAGCATGGTGTATGTTTGTGAGTTCCATGATAAGTATGACCTTACCTATGTATATTCTTGTGTATAGTGGTGAGCTATTAGGTAATATTGGTTCATCATTAAATAATACGTCATATGCTTGCTTTTGAGTGAATGAACTTGCAATGATGTTAATGGTTTCCATTAGCATATCATGATAGTGAAGATAGAGTGTTTGCTTATGCATTTATCATACATGGTTTTTTTGTATAGCTTGAGCTCATGTTGTTTATTGATACCAAGGTTGAATGGTAAGCTGATCTTCTACCTTAAACCTAAGGAAGTTCATTTACTAACTTAGGTTTACCCAATATATTTTATAGATTTAGTCAGGTTAGGAATTGAGGACCATTAGGTTAACGCTTATGAAGATCACTAGTAAGGATTGGATAAAAGTGCACGGCAAAAATGGAGATGGGTTTCTGCATAGAAGGTTTTGAAGTGTATTAGTTGCAGTTAAATTACTTGTACAATTATTGACCAAAAAAAAAAAAAAAAAAATTACTTGTACAATTGGGGATAAGTTAATTATTTATCAAACAATTAAAGTCAAGTTAATTTATATATTCATTTGAGGTTCAAATTTTCTAGAAATTTAGGTCAGGATTGGAACAACGTGCTTAGTAAGCTCGTTGAATCACCTCGAAGCATTGATTACATGCCCGATAAAGTGGTTCACACAACACGATTGATGCAATTATTGAATCCATCACCATCTCGCGAATTGCCATGGCACAATAAATTGAACTGCTTATAAATGCATGTTTATACATGACGAATGAATAAAACACATTTATATATCACTTGTTGCGGTGCTTTTAAAACATTTCCATATAATAAGGAAAAAAAAATACTAGAAATGTCAAATACCTATTACATTAATACTAATTTAATCATGAACATTTTTATATCAATATCAATTGAGTTCATTCGGCTAATTGAGACCGGAAGTTACTGACATGAATGCGGACCATTTCACGTGGCATAAATAGCATTTTTGAAAATTTTAAACATATTTTTGGACTTTTCGTTAATTTTCAATTTTCTTTTCTCCCGTTCCTTTCCTTTCTTTTCCCTTTTTTCCTCATTTCCTTTGCTGCCCTTGGGATGACCAGCGGAGGTGGCCGGCTGCCACAGAGAAGAAATCGCAGAAGAACCGCACGCGAGGCGGCGGATCGGACTTCTTCCGATGGACCCGATCGATGCTAGCGACGGCTCACGTGCCCACATGTACTAAGATCGGATGCACGTGGCAAAATCAAAGGGATCCGACCGCGTAGCTAAAGGCTACCACGCCGAGGGAATCCGAACCGCAGAAGACGTTTCGTCGACCCGGAAAAATAGGGAAAGAAAAAACGCGGGATCCGTGCTTTGACTCGAATGTGGGGGCCAAGATTGTCTGCCGAGATAAGCCCGTAAGAAAAACAATAATAATTTTCCTATTTATAAATTTTTTGGATAAGGCGGATAAGATATTATAATCCTATTACGCTTTGTTCGACGACATCAATGGATATCCTCCGAAACATAAAGGGGGATTCCGAAACGCCACCCGAAAATATACCCTTCCCAATTTCTGTCCTGATAAGACCACCAAAGAAGAAAATAAATTACAAAAATTCATGTTTCTGTCCTGACAGTTCTACGTCAGCAGGAACTTTAGGGAGGGGGGGAAGGGGGATGGTGTTCTCAAGCTGCGCCCCCTACCGTCCACCTGGCACGCCTCGGTCTTCCGGTTCTTTTCCTTTTTTGTTTTTTTTTTTTTGGGGCTAAAACTTTTTCCTTTTATGTCGTGTCTCTCTCCTCGTCGACACTTCTAGAGCGCCTGTTGTTTTCCCGTTTTGAGGGGAAATCATAATGTCCGTTGGAAGAAAGCAGTAGCACCACTTGAGTTTCGCTCCGTGCGCCCTCTCGAGATGTTGCGAGTTCAGTCTTAGCTTTCCAAATTCAAAGAGACATGGCAGATTTCGTTATCATGTACAGCACCCCCATGTAACTCTCATTTTTCCTTAAATTAAGCATGCGATATGAACGAAAATGACTCAACCGCTATACGGTACAAAGCCCCACGAGGGTATTTTGCCCGAATTAAGAGGTGAGCCTTTATGCACTTCTCTTTCGCATCATTCATTTCGAAAAATGAAGAAAACTTTTCTTGAAATCGGTTAAATCAGATGAAAACTTACAAATCTTAAATTTTTGCAAGGGTCTAATCGAGCCTCATTGACACCTCTACAAGGTCTTACCCTCTTTTTAAAGGGAAATAACACACTAAGTATATCTAGACCGATAAAATGTCAAGCTATAATTGATTCGACTTATTAATTTGATTTTCAGGTTTTAGCTTGAGTAATTCAGAATAATCCCACGAAAAGAGCCGCATATAATTCCTCTATAATATCTTTATGCAGCCGTATGTAAACCGTCTATAATGTCTATGTCCTCGATCACTATCTAGCATTTACGAGGTTTCATTTTTTCGGTGGATAATTCCAGAAGACTAAAGGGAAAAGACCAGAGAAGAGGGAGCTCTCAAGTCAAGTCAACCTTTCCGAAGAAGAGTCAACGATCGACGGCTTATCAGCGTACCTCAAGAAACGCGCACCGTACTCGTCGCAACAGAGGATCAGCTCCCCAGACATTTCGTTTTTGTCTGACAGGAAAAAAAAAAAAAAACCTAAATACATGGATATGATGTCTCTGTTCGTTGCTGTGGCTCTCTCTCTCTCTCTGTCTGTGGAAAGCTGAAGAGGAAGCTCAGCAGAGACACAAAGAATCAACCCTAAACCCTTCTCTCTCTCTCTCTCTCTCTCTATATATCAGATCATGTGAGCTCAAACCCTGACCTCAGATCCCAAATCGAGCTCCAATTCAGATCGCCGGCCGGACCCCAATCCCGCTTTCGCTGCGCCCCGGATCGCCGCATTCGACCCGGGAAGAGGGGATTCGTCCGGTCCCCCATGACGCGGCGGTGCTCCCATTGCAGCCACAATGGGCACAACTCCAGGACCTGCCCCAACCGCGGCGTCAAGCTGTTCGGGGTCCGGCTCACCGACGGGTCCATCCGGAAGAGCGCCAGCATGGGCAACCTCAGCCACTACGCCGGCGCCGGGAGCGGGACCGGGAGCGGGACCGGATCCGGGTCCGGGTCGGGCCTCGCGGGCGGGGGCAACAACCCGGGCTCGCCCGGGGAGGGCCCGGATCACGGGGACGGCTACGCGTCCGAGGATTTCGTCCCCGGGTCGTCCTCGAGCCGCGAGAGGAAGAAAGGTGATGGCTTCGGGTTGGGATCGCTCGGTGTTTATCGATTGGTTTTCTGTTTGGATGTTGTTGTTGTTGGGTTGTCGACGGAGTTTCGGTGGTCGGTGGAAATGGGGGCTCTGGGATTTTGGATGTTTTGGTTTAGGATTAGGCGGTGGTGTTTAAGGTTTGCTCGATCAGTGGGAAAGCTGTTGGGTTGATGATGACCTGGATTTATTGCTTGATGCCGATGGAATCGTGACGTGCAAACGTCTCGATTTTTGTTGATGGTCAGGTTTTTAGTTGCCTCAATATGTTCTGCTTTCCCGTTTGGGGAGGATATCAGATGGTTATCATGTGCCACGTGATCGGGGGGAAGGGTTGGTCTTTTATGTGATTGCCAAATAAATATAGCACTTCGATAATAATCGCCGTTGTTTTGATGCGTGAATTGTGCTAGGATCCCATTGATCTGTTAGAGATAATCGGACTGAGTGATCAGTCGGTTAATGAGATATGCATTGTGAAGTTCTGAAGAAGCCTGTCCTTGTATTTAAGGATGGGAAACTTGTCTCGCACACTCCAATGATATCTTGAGCTTTGTTTAGCCAAATTGACTTCGTTATTCAAATGGCATTCCTGTGTCTATTGGATGACGGAGCAGTTTGTCTATCCAATTTGTGATCAATCGGTACTATGCTGATATCTAAGGTTTTCTCAGAAATTGATAAGGTTTCTAAGTCCTAGATTAATGTGTTCAGGATACATGTTTTGCTTTCGAGATTCTTGAAAATGATTATGACTTGTGATGCAGGTGTACCATGGACTGAAGAGGAGCACAGAATGTTTCTATTGGGCTTGCAAAAGCTCGGCAAAGGTGATTGGCGTGGGATTTCTCGCAACTACGTCATTTCGAGGACGCCAACACAAGTGGCAAGCCATGCTCAGAAGTACTTCATCAGGCAATCTAACGTGTCAAAGAGAAAACGACGTTCCAGTCTTTTTGATATTGTGGCAGAGGAAGTTAGTATTATCACGTATTCCATTATCTATATGGGGGAACCTATTTTACATGCATATGTTCATCCCCAAGTCCGGTTTAAATCCTTAAAATGGATTGGTCATAAATTGAGTTTGGCTTTTCTTTCCTTATTTGTGAATATGATGGAACCCAGATACTACCCAAAATTACTGTTTTTTGAAATTGTTGTTGCTGTCACCTTTTTTTTTTTTTACCTTTTTTCACCTGTGCATTATTAGTGTGTATTCATGCTATTGATTTTCAATTACATTGCAGTCGGTTGACGTGCCAATGGGATCAAGGGACTTCTTTGCAGTCGACGAGCAACAGCAGGAAACAGAAGTAAATGATGCCTTGCAGCAGTTGCCACCTGATGTTGATGAAGAATGTGAATCTATGGACTCCACCAACTCAAATACTGGAGATTCTGCCCCGCCAAAGCCGGATATTGCACAATCACAGCCCTCTTATCCAATGATATATCCGGCCTACTTTTCACCGTTCTTGCCATTTTCATTCCCCTTGTGGACAGCTGGGTTTGGGGAGGACGACTCGACCAAGGAGACGCATGAGGTGCTCAAGCCCATGGCGGTTCACTCAAAGAGCCCGATAAATGTGGATGAACTTGTTGGCATGTCAAAGCTCAGTCTAGGAGACTCCATCGGCAACAGTGGTCCCTCTTCTCTGTCGCTGAAACTGCTCGAAGGATCTAGTAGCAGACAGTCGGCTTTCCATGCCAACCCGGCCTCCAGCACTTCAAGAATGAAGTCGAGCATTGTGAGTTGATTGGAAGACAAGCGAGGAACCTTTAGCTCAAAGGCTGTGATCTGATCTATCAACTGAGTGCTGAGGTGAGCTTTGTGAGTTACTGTTAATAGAAGGAAAATAATGTGCAGTCTGGTCTGGGCGGTTCTAGTGTAATTGCCCTCGTAGGATACCTTGAATAAGGTTGTCGTCTCAGTCGTCGTCATTCTATTTAGTGACAAAGAACAGTTCCTAGATTGTAGGTTTTAGTAGTATCTGTAGGAAATTCATTTGAATCTCATAATTCAGTGTCTTTTCCAAAAGCTTTTAAAGTTTGGTGAGCAATTTTATCTGATGGTTTCACCCAGAAATAGCTGTCTCAAACCTCATATAGGTGAGTAAATTCAAGTCCCTTGCTCGGCGCAGGATGGCCCCACCCGCCCCTTGCTTGGCACAGGATCGCCCCACCCGCCCCTTGCCTGATGATGAGCAAGTGATTCTGCCCCAGGTGAGGGCGGGGTGAAGTGGGTCCTGTGTCCGTGCAAGATGAGAAAGTATCTCATGTGTTGATTGTCTGGCTGATATGGTGTAATGAACTAATCAAAGTGTCTGCATATGCATTGCATCCGAACCAATTTCTGAGTTTCTGGTTATGAAAGATACTCTCCTCTTATAAGGGGGAAAAAACCTTGTCAAACTACTTACTTGCATCCTACAGAGCAGTGTAGCTTCAGAGAATGCGTTCTCAAACGGATCATACGTCCCTGAACTTGAAAAATGGAGAAAAAGTTGTAATGCTCTTTTAGACTGAGACAGACCCAATAGGCTGAGCTAATGGCTCTCCCTTGGGTTCTAACTCGCTTACGGTCATGTCTTTTAGTCATCCTGTTAATGATCCTCAGGGACAACTTCCAAGTATTGCTTGTTACTATAGATTTGAACTGAACCATCCAGGTAAGTAGTCTTCCCCAATGGACCCGATCCACTCACCTCCATACGAGACCCAACGGTTGGGTCAGGCCTGGCTGGACCGTCGGTTGGCCCATATCCGCAAGATGGGTGTCGGTTGTCGTGCTTTCGGCAGGTCGGGCCAGGCTTTACAGCACAGGACTCTTCGACTTTTAAAGTGCTACTCACGGTCATGATCTATGTAAACTGTTGGGGTCAATCACGGCTTTACATCAAACAGGTTATGTTCGGACCATTGCACTAGCAGATGAGTCTCGTGTATCGTCAAAGCTTTGCGAGTACAATCGAGCTTTGACAAGAGATGACGAAGAGCGGGGCTGCCACCGACATCGAATCGGTCATATGCCAACTCGGCGAATGCTCGTGCGAGCGCAGGCAGGAACCGAAAAACATCACTTTTTTGAATTCCCAGTACATTTCAACCACTGCAATCAGAACATCAGATAAAGGTGGATAAGGGTTGACATTGATCTCTCTGAAAGTTGCATGCAACACAAGAACCAGCCGGATAAGCCCCGGGTTACTGATCATTGTGCACGAACCAAACTCATATTGCATGCCAGTTTGTAAGATTTGACAAGTAGTGGGGAAGACACAGATCGAGAGAGATTGAGAGAGATAAACACTAGAAAAGGCGAGGAGAAGATGGCGATCACATCAAATTGCGGATTGACTATGCATATACGTGCCCACACTCCATCAACCTATGCTTGGATCTTCCCATAAACCACACAAAGCCCCCACAAGATTCTCTCTTTCCATGCAAAAAAGAACTCCAATTTGGCAACGTCTCTGTGCTGTAACCCCAAGCACTCCATCGTTCCGTTGAGCCGTCGTTTTCGACACAAACGCTTGGCATCTTGTTAAAAAGCAGAGGAGGGACATAGGCTTTAATCATGACCGGCTGTTTAATCATGCTGATAATACGACTAAAAGCCCCAGCATTGACTGCTTTTTACCGCGATAAATCCTTTATTCCTATCAGCAGCCCGTGCACCATCGACTTGATGGAGAATGAGTCATTCTAGAGGTCGGCTCTCCAAACGTGTTGAACTTTACTGGATTGAAACATCGTTCCTGAATATGCCAAGCCAAAAGAGAGAACAGGTTCCGCTGATTAAAATAAGCAATTAAGGACAGGGCTGCTTTGGTTGGAGAACTTGGCCGTCGGCAAAAGATTTCACCAGAAGTAGTTGGGAAGCGCATAATTAGAGGACAAATTTTTTAGGAAGGAAACGTCAAAGGCGTGATGATTCGCTTTCTCTTACGTAATGGAAACAAATTAGGCGGTCGACTGATGTCCAGATAAGCATTTGAGAATGTTCGGAAGGATGTTTTTATATTCCTCCCGACAGTTTGATTATTCCTGATGGAAATTAAAACAGCTGACGGGTTCAAAATTAGACCGGGCAGGTGTAACTTGCTTCGGCTGCTAATTTGACCGTGCGCTGCCTTTCTGTTTTGTAAGTAAAGTGAAGACGAGAGAGAGAGAGAGAGAGAGAGAGAGAGAGAGAGTCAAATACCGTGTAACTATATATATTAAAATATCGATCATGATCATCCCTGTACATGCGGTGATTAACTAGTCTAGATTATTTTTCACACGCTATCGGGGGCTTCTGTAGTCTTAAAGGGACAGTCAAGCTTTAATACATGGCTAGACTGATCTTTAGAGCTTTTTCTCTTGGAAAAAGGGAATTGATGAGAATTTCTTTTCCAATTGCTAGCATAGAGGATGGGGAGAGGAGCGATCAACTTGGCTACTCCTTCCTAAATGTTATCGTAAAGGGCTTGTACCTGCTATAGATTTAGAAATGCATAAAGGTCATACTTAGGCATCACTTACTGCTCATGTATGAGCGCCCCCCGTCACCACCTCCCCACCGAGACCCTAGAGGATTAGAATTCATTCACCAAAGCAAATTGCGCACACAACTACGGTAAGCGGGTTTGAAGCCGTGATCTTGTGTTCGGGAACAATTTACCAGTACCGTTAGGCAATTCCCACCGCTAGTACACTGATACACCTGATATCAACCTGGGGCGACAATTTCTTCTCCAATTTCCCTCGGGACAATTGCGTAGTGTTTGGGATCATTCCACGAGTAAGATGAGATATCTAGACAAGCTTCAAACTTTGCAAGATCTCACACCAATCACCAACCACCAATTCGAAAGGGTGGAAATTTCCGAGGAACTTCTCGGCACTGAATAGAGGTACGGCAACTGTTATTAATACAAGCAAAAAGCAAACCATTCGAGGTGGTCCGCCGTGGGAGGATCTTATGCTTACAACTACAAGCTATCTTGTCCTCTTATGCAAACGTTTTGGCCTTCTGTACGGCAACAATAATTGTTCCCAAGGTCCAGCATGCGTCCAAATGAGCTGCCCTGCCTTGGAGAATGTGAATAATCACAGTGCAAAATAACAGTTGATCGGGAAAGGTTGATGTGCGCATCTACATGCTGTAAAAAAATCAATCTTACTCAAAAGAAAATGCGAACATAGGACACTTAACTCGGAAAATACAGATGCAGACGGAAGGAAGCAAGAAGTGCGCGACTCTGTTTCTTCCCATCACTTTCCCATTGCGCAAAAACAGGGGATGAAATTTTCGTTTCTATTTTGTTTTTTTCCAAAGAAAAGGTGAAGCTGTAGCAGTCCTGGAAGGGGCGGGCGAGTCTTTAACGGGAAGGAAGGACCTTTGCCGACCACATGTCAAAACCTTGGACGATTACTGTGATCGCACTGCTCAACCCCACAAGCACAGTCGTGCAGTCCCATGATTCCTCGTGCTGTATTCTGCATGCTGGTCCCTCTTGGGCAGGTTCTATGATTTTTCTGCTGGCTCCGAGAGTAGAAATTGAACTTTCCTCCCAACCCTCCGTTAGTCCACAATGCTTACGGTTCTCCTTTGGTGTTGAGAACCATCTTCTATAGCTGTCATGAGCTGGGATGACAGTGACGCAGACAATTGTAAATCTTGGGTAATTACTACTCGCGATGCAGTATGAACAAAGACTAAGAAATCACGCGGTCGCGAAAATAGCCCTAAATAAGTTAGTGCATCGGCCACGGAATACGGTATTAACAAAGACTAGGAACATGGTCTTTTTCGGACCCGGCATGTCCATACAAGAGAAGAGACCAGTGCAAGTGCCATGGCTAATGGCCATCATCAAACCAGGGGTTGCTCTGCTGGATCCCATAGTTTTTCTATTTGAGGGTTATAGGTGAAGAGAGTGGTGGTGGGAGTGGTGGTGGTGGTCGGTCCAAGATTTCTTTAAAAGATCAGTGTGCCAAAAATTAGGGCAAATTTCTAATATAATAACACTTGAGAAATTGGAAAATGGTGGGGAAATTATAAAATGCCCTTCGGTCACACACATAAGGCTCCACAATGGGACACGAGGAGAGGCCAGGAAGCTGGGGGCCGGACAAGATGAGGGCAAAACCCAAGAGAAAAAAATTAAAAAAAGAAAAGGAGAAGGAAGGGAAGATATAAGAATACACTCTAACATCATCGTAAGATCACTGCCTATGTAAGTCCAAAAGCTCTCGTCCCTTTTGGCCAAGAGGCCCCCCACCTGTTCTCTCTGCCTAGTTGCTGCCTCTTCTCGATCTTTTATTAAGCTCTGTCCTTCACTTCCAAGTTCAAGATCATCTGCCCTTCACTTCCAAGTTCAAGATCAACTCCTCTCTCTCTCTCTCTCTCTCTCTCTCTCAAAAGCCAAAATAATGGAGCCACACATCAACACCAAATGCATTGAAGCTCAAACCAGCACTTCCTACTCCTCAAACAGTCCCTCAGGATCAAGCTCTTCCTGCTCAAAGAAAGCTGGAGCAGCAGGGAGTGGTTCTAGTGACTCCGGTAAGCAGAAGGCGAGCTCGGACGGCCCGAATTACCGCGGGGTGCGGCGGCGCCAATGGGGCCGGTGGGTGTCCGAGATCCGGGAGCCGAGGAAGAAGTCGAGGATCTGGCTGGGGACGTTCCAGACCGCGGAGATGGCGGCGCGGGCCCACGACGTGGCCGCGCTCACGATCAAGGGCCGGTCGGCCCACCTCAACTTCCCCGAGCTGGCCGAGCTGCTCCCCCGGCCCGCGAGCAAGTCGGCCAAGGACATCCAGGAGGCGGCGGCCCTGGCCGCCGCGATCAGCTTCCCGAGGGGCGACGGAGCCGCCGCAGGGGAGGCCGGGCCGAGCCGGCCTCACTCCCCGAACGCCACGGCGGAGTCCTTCGACACCCAGGAGTCGGCGAGCTCGCCGCTGGATAACGAGGACGACACGTTCATCGACCTGCCGGATCTCCTGGTGGGCTTCGGCAACAGGATGGAGGAGCTCTGCATGTCGTTCGCATGGCAAGACGAAGATGGCACGAGATTCAGCCACGGAGACGACCCTTTTCTCTGGAATTAGCCGTCATTATTACCACCTCAATTCCCTGCCAAAATAGAAAATGAATGACTGTACATCCCAGTTTCGGTTGAACTGAGTGATGATGACGCTGATAACAGAGCCATCCCTTTTCCTGTCATCTTCGTGGTTTGTCACATAAAGGTGGTTCATTTTTGGATCTTTCTTGTTCTCTTTTCTTTTCTTTTTAGGCATGAGAGTCTTATATAAGTTCTTCATTCCTTGTATATGTTTCTGGAAAAATGCATCATGTTCTGCTGATCTCTCTGGTCTCTCCTCTCGCAGCATTAAGATAGCCAATTGCCCCCGCTCCTCTCTTTTTCCACCCGGACCTTCTCCAAGCTTCCATCATTGGAAAGGGATCAGAAGAAATTGTCCCAGTAAAAGAAAAAAAGAAAAAATTCTCGTAGAAAAAAACTAAATATCTGCTTGTCATCCTATAAAGATCACCATCTTGCTAACTACCTTTCCACTTGGCAAAAATAAATAAAACCCCCCTTTTTTTTTTCTTTTTCTATTTCACTTTTGATAGCTTATGACGTGATCTTACGCTTGGCTCATCATCACTAAATTCATAAAGATGTAATGACAATTATAATGCACATATAGATAAAGTCATGACCTCACCTCATCCAAACTCCCAAGTTTTAAAAGCTCTTTAAACATATTTGCCAAGCTTAAGGTTAATCATTTTATTGGATAGCTTCAAGTACTGGTAGCCTATCTACCTCTCTTAGTGGAATCCAATTGACTCGTCACGTCATCTCTAGATAATAAGATAATTAATCCACAGTGAATGTGATAGTGAATATGATGGTCTCAAAGCAAACTTTAGCCCACCACCATCGCCGTTAACATCCGATCGTCCTTTCCTTTTTCTGCCTCCCCGACGGGTGGTGGTTGGGGCCGTGTTTAACCTCACCGCCATCCCGACACGACACGAAGAACTCGAGAGCATGCTCGAGCATCGCACTTCTAAATCTAAAGAGGTCTTTGCTCTTCCCTCTCACTTTCATCCCGGGTCTTGATCTGAAACCAGTCGACCAACCGAAAAACCACATCCTTTACACAAACCATGCGCGCCATAGCCATATAAAAAATATGTTTCCCAAGGTCATAATGCACCTACTTAGGAGTTGGCATTGAGCCAATAAATCCGCCAAACGATTTAAGCTTATCATCAATGTCCAAACCGGCTGCAGTTAAACCTAATCTCAGCACGCCAAGAGCTTCCAAATGCTTATTCATTGTTTAATTTACTCGTTGAAGTGTGTAGAAAAGTGGAATGTACAGCTACATTCCATTTCGTTAGGTGAAGATTCTTCCTTTCGTACGCATTCTACCGAGCGGGGAGACGGCTAGCCAAGGCCCAAAGAACACGTAGTATTACAAAACAACGTGATGACAGTTAAGCATTTTTCCACATGTGGACCTCGGATTTGCGTGCATAGATTACCTTATCTCCTATCCCCTCCCCCCTCTCAAACCTTCGTGGGGGCCCGTCGCAATGTCAACGCCGACCTACCCTCTCGATCGAGTCCAGGAATCAGAGACAAGAGACCGAATTCGAACGACCCATCGGCTCTAAATTCATCCGATTTTCGGGGGTTGATAAATTAAAAACATCAACACTCTTCGAAAGTTTTGGTATCATGTTGAAGTATCCGACACTCTCCGACACTCGGACAACACGTGTCGGAAAATCTCACACTTGATCAACTCTCCAGATACTCTCTTAATACGCGAATTGAAAATTCTAACGTGCAAGTTCGGGATTTCGATTCGTGATTTCCATATGTACAAGGTCAATTTTAAAAAATTTCAATAAATAATGAGTCAAAATATAAATATGTAGGAAAATTAAAAATAATAAAGAGAAAAGAAGAAAACCATAATCCTATTTTCTCTTCCGACTCTTACTTTTCATGACACACAGATCACCCCCCAAGTTGGTTTTTTTCTTTTTTTATTTCGACATGCTTTAACATGCGAGTGCAGAATGTCGATTATTTATTTTTTTCCTTCAAGTTTTACGAATTATTGGAATGTAGTTGAATTTGTCAAATTAAATAATAAATGATATTAACAAATTGTAGATTAATGTTTTTAATGAAAATTTATTCTATGTTCTTTTATTATTATTTATTTATTTGTCAATTTGAATCAAATTAACTTATTTAAAATAATCATAAAAAATATAATTTATCATGTATATATAAAATTATATATTTAATATATAATATGTCTTAATGTATTAGAATTTTTTATTTTTTGAGAAATAATATGTCATCATCAGTAACCGAAGTAGAGAAAAATCTGTAGAACGCGACAATTCCAAATTTAAAATGCGCAGAGGAAAAAGATGGTAAGTGATCGCTTTGAAAACGAAAGCCATATCGGACATAGAAAGAGAAGCCGTGCGCGACAAGTCCTATGTAGGGCCGACCGGGTGATTCCCACTTACGAGATGTGCGAAACTTGCGAACGAGGTGGGAGCTCCTGTCTTCTTTTTTTCGATTTCCGCCGGGGTGGTTGCATGTCAAACGGACAAAGCGTCCTCGTCCCCCTCACTTTTGAAGCCGACATTGATGCAGCACGGCCCCCCCCGAGGGGTCATTTCGTTCGTGCCCAACTCGTTCCACACGTTACTTAATCCTTTAATCATGGTCTGATTCCGCACTGATTAAAGGGGGGCCAAGAAGTGATTGGTAGGTTTTGTGCATAAACAGTTGCACTGTATATAGTCATTAGGTAGATAATACTGATTAGTGGCGTCTGCTTATGAATGTCCTCGGACGGGTGCTTTGATTTGATCCCGAAGGAAGGAAGAAGACGAAGGAAGATTCGAGACGTGAATAATGAAAAGTTGAAAAGAGATTCTCGAAAAGCAAATCTAATTCGGGCTTTTGCAGACGAAATTCGGATTCGATGATCGGCGAGTAAAACGATTTCATATTCACGAGCGTGGACTAATCCCGATCGCTAAGTCGTGCCTCACGGGGTAAAACATGATTAATAAGGACTAACCCTCACTTACGTGGCACGCGCTTAGGGATTGCTTTTACGTGCTTCAAGTAAATTTGTCTTGTCAAAATATGTAGCGCATTTACTTTTTAAAATACTAGACACATTAGATTTTACGTTGTTATATACATGAAATTGCTTGGCAAAAAAAATACTATGAATGAAATTAAAATGGCGATGTGGTGATAATTATAAATTGAGATTGTTAGAAAAATAACATTTGTTGATTCCTACATATAATTAACTGATTTCTCTACTTTATATGTCTTGTATTTTCTATTGCGACACTAAATTCCAGGAAAAATTACCGAATCATTCTTTAAATTTATTGTATGAATGTCAATTAATTCTTAAGTTCTTCAATTTTGCCAGTGCAATTTAAAAGTTTATATCAAATTTCAATTTAGTCATTTCAGTTGATTTTCACATGAAAATAATAATACAATTATCTAATCATTTGTCACATCCTGAATTCTATAGGAAAATGGGTAATGACACGGCCACATTTCATACGAAAAACGTAGTTTCAAATTATACCTAAAAGTATAGTACCCAAAAGCCTAGAAAAAGTTCTCTCATGCTATTGATCACTAAATGAGCAATCTGAAGAGATTGGGAAGGAAATGATTGTGAGTAAATACAGCTCGGTGAGTAGAGCCTACCTCCTCTAAGTAGATTAATAACCTACTATGCACTTCACATAGCAATACCAAAACTTATTTAATTAAATCCACAATATAGCATACATGCGAGGTCAAAAACAAGTTTTATCTTCTCAGTAAAACTTATACATATCCACAAAGCGTTTCTTAAACCATTTCAGAATTCAATTCATAAATCAGTTTCATCATTCAATATATATAACATTTTGTGAAGCATTTCCTAAAACACTTGCCAAATTATTCTCAAATGCCAAAACATAGTAAATACTTGGCTTGGATTTTTATCCAATAAACATACTCTTTTATAACTCATAGTCTATCGAATCTCAATAACCTTCAAGACATGAGTTTACAAATACATAAAATAAATGGTACCACTTACCTAGGAATGCCTACAACTAATTCTATTTGCCATCGATCTTGTAAACCTATCAATCAAACGTAAGTCGACATCAAAACAGAGTAAAACTCTACCTCAATTACGAATTGGTTATACTGCACTTAAACGCTAACAAAGCGATTTTTATGTGCTAATAAATCGCTTAATTAGTGAATATTCAGACCTAAATACAACTCGGAACTCACCCACGAAACCTTATAATTTCACTTCAACTAAACTATTACTTTAAAATGAATCAAGGCAAACCCCATGACTTCATAATGCCATAATCCACATTTTCCATGAAAATTCAAAGCTTAAGAACTCAAAAATCGGATCTCGTGGCTTGTATTTCACATAACTTCGATTGTAAGCCCTAATTCTGAAAACTTCTCCGATTGGATGAATGAAAGGCGCAAACATTTGTCGTGCATTGCAAATCTGAGTAACTTTGGCTTGGTGAGGTGTTTGTGGCATATACGCGCAAAACCTTTTCCCTTTTTCCTTTCACTTCCATCTTCTTTCTTTCTCTTCTTTATCCCCCTTTTCTTTCCCTGCTTCCCCATGCGAGCTCTCGATCTCCTTTTTGTGTCAGAGCTTACTTTCTCCTTTCTTTTATTGACTTTTCCACCTTTTTTTCCTAGTCTCGTCGGAAGGTTAATATTATACCATCGTCAACTGTCTTACGTGACATAAAAAAGCTTAAGCAAAATCACTTCTTTTGCACACTTTTTTCAAATTTTTTACTCTTACCCTTTTTCTTTCGTGCTATTATTCATCTTCCATGGCATTTGTCCCGCGGCCACGTGTTCTCCCTTCTGCCCGAGTCAACAGCAACCCTCAAATTCTAACCACAGGCAGCTAAGGCCGCCGCCAACCCATGTAGACCACGGATTTGCCTAGGCCAGCTGCTCATTCTCCCTTCTTCCCCCTCCCCGGCCCCTACGACACTCAAAACAAAGGGTCGACAACAACCCTCGACGCTCGTGTCAACCAGCCAAGGCCAGGCCACCGCCGACCCATGTTGACCTCGCATCAACCCCAGATATGAGGTCGGCTGAGTCCCTCGAGCCAAGTCTTAGGCCTCACCTGTCCGTCTTACCCTTCGTTTCTCGTCCACTTGGTGTGAGCCGACGGGAATAGATTGATGGTCGACCTTTGGTGTACGAGCGAGAGTTGCTTATATGGCTTCGAAAATCTATTAATTTCTTCGTTATTTATAACAGTTCTTTACTTAGGGGTTGGAATATCTCTATTCCTTACAATTCAAATCGAATGGATTAAAAATGGGTCTAGGTCCAATTAGTGGACCAATATAATATGATTTTCTCTTTACCCCGAAAATGGAATAAGTTGGAGAAGCGAAACATCACATTAACCACGAAAGAAAAAAAAGTGAAGAAAAAAAAGGAAAAGAAAATTCAGAAAGTATGCAAAACAACATCATTTCGCTATTCCATTTTAAATGCCGACCGGTGATAACTGGACTGCAACTTTAGCATTTTTATTGTAAAATTGGCCGGAATGTTATAGTGTAATTTCATGCAGAAGTTTAAGAATACACTAGCATCCATACAATATGTTTTTTTTAAAAACTCATTTGGTAATTTCTCCCTAAGTTCCAATATCATGGTACCAATCTTTGTGAGAGAAAAAAGAAAAAAAAATAGGGATTAATAATATCAAAAACTCCAAATTAGTACATCCATTACAAATTTATCAAAGTCTAATTTCTTTATCACAAAAAACCCTAAACTAATACACATGTGAAAATTTTATTTTTTCATTAATTTTCCTTAAATTGCTAAGTTAAATAACATATGGCAGTTGATAGATATATTAGTTTGGGATTTTATCATATATTTATCATAGGTGTATTAGTTTGTAATTTTTCATATTATTAATCCAATTTAACGAAAAATAAGAAAGTAAAATTTGTCATAGATGTACAAGTTTGAGTAATTTAGGATGACATATATTAATCCAAAAATTAACAATAACTTACTCAATAAAAGAGCCAAAAGAATTGAGAATATTAAGTAGCCATAAAGCCGCATTTGGGCATTCCAAAGTGCTAAATATAAAATATTTTAGGGGTAA
The DNA here is from genome assembly GCA_014182375.1 of Eucalyptus virginea. NCBI lineage: Eukaryota > Viridiplantae > Streptophyta > Magnoliopsida > Myrtales > Myrtaceae > Eucalyptus > Eucalyptus virginea. Next base: position 26,651,742 of record CM024517.1, on the reverse strand, counting down.
AAGGGAGTAAAACGTAACGCACACAGATGATTGGGAAAGTTCTGATTTGTGTAAAGATAAATAACGCGTAATGCTCTTTTCTAGAAGTATCAAAACTTTAGGGGCGACATGTACAGCTAGCGACGACCCATTATAGCGGGGGATGAAACGCAATTGGAGGACTCCTTTTCAAGCTTTTCTTGTTACGCAACTCGTTAATTAGAGCATCAAATTTGTCATTAGGCAAAGTAAGAAAGACCAAAAAAAAAAAAATTAATAAAACAGAAATTGATGGACCACACAGGTAATGATGGACGTGAGGCCACGTCGCTCTCGAGATTAAGCGTTGACAGGGACGAGTGGGGGCAAGAGAAGGGAATCCAAAGAGCTTTCGTGGCCAACTTCATTTGACATAGAATCTATGTATTCTCATTAGTGATTTAAACCATCACCATCCATCCACCTCGGATTTAATTTAATCATTGTTAATCCGATCCATTCGAGCTAGAACTTGAGTACCGCCATGGTTGGAGCTCAAAGAGACGCCGCTGCCGCTGCCGCCGCCGTCTTTTCAAGGTGCGAGCTAGCCATCTGGACATGTCGCTCTTGAATTCCTGCACTTGCTCGATGATCGATGGGTCTTTGACTGTTAGGTGAGCGACTTCTCGTTCGGGGGGTTGCCGTCGTCGTACGAGGTCGACGCATTGCTTCTTGTGGATGGAACGAGACGACGGAACGAGACGAGCGACGAAGAAAAGGGGGGGTCGGGGAAACATCTTTTGGAAGGAAGTTCGAGTCGACGGCACGATCGTGTCTCGTTCCGAAGGAGCACATGCGGCTAAGTTAGGGAACAGTTTTGAGGATAAGTTTTGGATATATCTGAGGGAAGGATGGCACGATCGAGGCTCGTTCCCTTGTCCTATCCAGCCAGAATCATTGTCCAGGCGATGCTTGTGATTATTAAGGGCAATGATAATTTACCCAAAAAAAGAAGAAGAGAAAATCATCAAAAGAAAGTCTTGAATTTATCTTATAGATATCAATTCAATATTAGACCTTTCAATGAAATCGATTCAATCTTAAAAATTTTCGCATTGGTTCTAAATCTTTAAATTGGATAAATTTAATTCTAACTATTTTTACGTTAGTATTGATTCAGTCCATTTGACTAATTTAGACTGGAAATTGCTAACATTGATGGTTTAATGTGATGTATTAGTACTATTTTGTTTCGTCAAAATGGGTCAGTACTCAAGTCATGCTTTCTTAAATTTGGAAAAAAAATTGGTGGTCATGTCCAGAACTTTATACGTAGAATTTTATCTTTTGTGATTAATCGAGTTGAAGATATCATTTTCTTATCATCGTCTTTGTGGCTGCGATGATTTGGGCTTTCTCCTCCTCATGAAGGGAGGGAGTTCGAATCCCCTCACGGTCTTAAGTGAGATGCTGGGGTAGTGGGTCCTCCCACTTACATGTCCCCCCAGGACCCCAGGTTTACTCACCGACTGCTAGCTATACGGGATTCTCGGGTCACAAAAAAGAAATAATAATAATTTTCTTTGTTTTTTTTCCTTTTTCGGGTTTTTACCAAAAATAAAAAAATAAAAAAACAGTAATGGATAACCGCTGGCCATGAGGATAGGAACGTCTCAACCGATGGGGGGGTGGATGACCGCTGGCCACGCGTCAACTTGCCGGTCCACGCACGTGGCGAGTCCTGCATCGTGTACATCCACTGGCGCTGGATAAGCGCCACGCATCGGATCAAAATGAGAATTGACTTGGTTATTTTTTACCGCGTAGTGAAAAAGCAACTTTTTTTTTTTTTTTTTTCCAAAACCAATCATTCTAACGCTTTATTCGCTTTTATACTTTCTTCGCACCGTGAAAATTGTTATATATATATATAATGAGAATCGATCTATTTCTGTAATATTATTTCAGCTATCCTTAAAAGAAGGATGAGAAGTTTATAGAATACTGGAATATTAATTTTAATTTTAATTTAGAAGTTTAGAGATTCATTAGCTACTTGTCAATAATCTTGATTTTGTATATTACAATTTTGCCCGTCTATAATCATAAGTGGTCGTAGAATATTCTAATATATGCATGGATTTTGCACTGTCTTTCTTTGAAAAACAAAAAATTGAGGTTGGAATGTCCGTTGAATTTACTTAATTGATTGCGTAGATGTGCATTAGTCAAGCCCACACTTTGAGACTTCCTATAATTTTCTAATGACTTTTAGGTGTTTGGGCAACTTGCAATGCCAAATTAATCCCTTTTTAATAAAAAAGTTTGATATTGAGCCTTAACTAATTAAAATTTCTTGTGGATCTTCATTTTTAGAGAATGAGTTAGGATCAGCGAAGTCAACCGCTTCTTTGGTCATTGGAAGAAAAAAAAAGCCAACACAAAATTCCACTAACGAACGTGCTTTTTGTGATGACCCGATTTGGAAGATGAGATGTCTTGATTAAGGGCATTAGCATATGTGAAAGCCATTTGGCGCATCACATGCATATGTCGTGATTACTTGAGTTTGGAAAATCTTAGATTTACTATACTATAGTAGACGTGACTTTTGAACATTTAAATGCTTTTAAGTTTAATGAGAAAGACATCTTTAATTTTCAAATGAAATTTTGATATTTTTAAATTAATGTACCATTAGAATAGTAAATTTATTCAATTTAATGAAGAATCTTTTCTTTCTTTTTTTAAGATAAAACTTTATATCTAAATCTCTAGTCATGATAGGAATGAATAAAATTTGATATAAAATTAGGAATTTCGCTATATCATATCCATTGTTTGATGAATCACAATAATTAATATCTTATTTTTGTCCATTGTTTGGTATGAACGGCATATCAGTGTAAATGAACCTAAAAATTGTAAAACGAAGATAATGAGAATCTCTCACAATATTCTTGCTCACTTCATTTTTATTTGCTTATTTTTTTCAATTATTCTCCCTCTCTTTTTGAATTCTCTTATGTTTTATTTCTTTTTCCCCCTCCATCGTTTTTTCTTAAAAAATTATTTAATTGTAAACTTTACTAATATAGCTAAAATACTAAAATACCTAAAACACGTAATAAAAATATAAATGCTAAATATATGTAGATGTATTTAATTTATAATATAATATAGATAAAAATTTAAATATAGAATTAAAAATAGGATTAAAAAAGCAATTGTTATCAAATTTATATTTATTACTATTTTAATTTTAATAATTTAATAAGTTTATCATTCAAAAGAATATATATTATACATATTAGAAATATTATCCATCTTTATTCTACCTTCATCATGTGATAATTTTATTCGGGTTATATCTCTCTCATATCCGACTTTATTCTATCCTGGGCATGCAAGATATAATAAATTTTACATTATTCTGAATTTTATCTTGATTATCACACGTAAGGTTTTTTTTTTTTTAAAGAAAAGTAAAACTTTAAATCTCGATCTAAGTATAGTTAATTATACTAAGTCATCCGTGTGCAGCAAGTCTATAAGAGAAAGAAGTCTTTTAAAAAATTTCCAAGAAAATTATTAAGAAAAGAATATTTTTGAACATTACATAGCGAAGATTCTAGTAGTATTTAGCTTAATAGGTAGCAAAGTTAACTCTTTGAGAATATATTTATGCTTGCCAATATAAGTAAAATTGACTCTTTTAAGCACGACATAATATGTGATATAAAGAATGACATACAACTATAATATATATTTAAATATATATGAATCAATATTGGGATTGCTCACCTCTAATATCACATCACGAGGCTTTTATAAAAGGATGATTGGTCGGGCACTTGTGGCATTGGATTCACCGCTAGTCTCTATATACAAATATCTCTATGGTATGAGAAAGTACTCAGTGGTCACACGATATCACATGGTAGGCTGGCATGACATGTATCTTTTACGAGAACCTAATCATTATCTGACAACACGTGTTCATGATGTGAATTAAAAAATCTATCCAATTCCTTTTCTCTCTCTTCTTCCTCCTCTTCCAAGTCACCGGCAAGCTCTCCTCATTCACGCCCATCCGTTCAAGCCCCCGCCGTCACGTTGTGCCCGAGCACTCACGGCATTGGGATTCACTTGCTAGTCTCCATCCGCACAACACAAACCCTCAGATCTCCCAATCCCAAGGACGAGGACCTCTGCACTTGGCTTCTTCGCATTTGGTCCATAGTCTTTGCGGTCGTGACATCTCCTTCTTTGAAATTGAAAGCGTCTCGTGCACCGGTTCCAATTGAGAGCCAACCACTTGAAGGGACAGTGTCCCAACAACACAATGGCCACTGGCCAGGACCACTTCCCTTAAATGTTGTCCCTTAGGACCACGTGCTTTAAAATGGATTCCTTTTTTCGTGTGCCGTCACATCTTTGGCATTGCCCGAGACGAAATAATATCCTGCTGGTCTTTTCGTTTCTCGAGGTCTTGTTTTCTAAGCTGATTCCAACACGATTCAAACAAAGACAACAGGGGCATCATTTGATACGTACGATTAAAGACTCGAGACGGCATTATATCATATGACTTTCCTTCTGACGCGTGAAATGCGCCGTAATATGTAATGTGGAATGGGCTTCTACTAAGTGGGCCTTGAATTAGCTTCGAGATCAATGTTCTACAGTTGATCTAGTTCTATTATAACTTTAGATACGTGGGCCGAAATTGGGAGTCTATTTTATCTTTTCACCATGGCATATCTATTACATCTCTCGCAGTTATGTAAACATAACAACACAAGTGATCCATGAACTTTGACTTAATATACAATATGGTGTATGAACTTTCAATTTGTTTAATGTGGTACTCAAATTTCTATAAAATATTCAAACCGGCTCCTAAACAGTATGAACCTATGAAATATTATTCTTCTATTAATTTAAGTTCATCTATGTATATCAAAAGTTCAGGGATCATATTGAGTAAATAAAAAGTTCAAACACAACATTGCGGATTCGGCTAAAATTCAGGGACTATGTTGTATATCGGGCCGAAGTTCACGGGCCACCAATTCCGCTATAATTCCAGATTGTAAAACTGAGGATTTCGGCCCATGGGCCAAAAGTTCATGCGCCGTTTAGCACGAAAGATCCAAATCGCCCTTAATCTCGCTGCCCGCGTGGAAGCCCCTCACACGCATTTCGTCGAACGCTCGACATGCAATAATTCCCAACAGCCGCGCGCCTTTCCGTCCGCTCCACGCTCGCTCGCTCTCGACTCCTAATCTCCGTCGCCGCGTCCCTCTTCGCACCTTCATAAACCCCGCCATTCGCTTCTCCGCTCGTTTAAAAACCTGACCTTTCTCTCTTCGCTCTCTCTCTCTCTCTCGATCGATCGATCGATCCAGCAGCACCGCCCCGGGAAAACCCTAAGCCATGCACCCCCACTCCTGCTACGCCCTCGGTTCCCTCTCCTCGTCCCGGGACCTCGCCGCCGCCGTCCTCTCCTCCTCCTCCTCCTCCCCGCCGCAGATCCTCTCCGCCTGCGCCGCCGCCGCCGCCTTCCTCCGCTCCCACTCCCCCGACCAGTCCCGCCACTTCTTCTCCCTCGCCTTCCCTTCCCTCATCGCCAAGCTCTTCGGCTTCGGCGCCGACGACCTCCCTCCCGCCTCCGCCCAATCGCCCCCCAGGCACGGCTGGATCGACGCCGCCCTCGCCGCCGCCGACCCCGAGCTCGCCTCCCGGGTCTTCGCTCTCTTCGCCCCCGGCGGCTCCCTCGCGAGCTCGATCCTCGCCGTCGATCGGCTCGGGCTCGTCAAGTTCGTGTTCCCGAACGAGCGGTTGCCGGAGTGGGCCCGGTTCGTGCTCGCCAACGCCAAGGACGGACGCGTGGTCGGTGAGCTGTGCTCTCTGTTCAGAGGTAGAGTGGAGGAGGACTCGGTTAAGGGATCTTCGTGCCAAGTGCAACTGAATGTGTTCGAGTATTTCGTGTTCTGGCTCGCGTATTATCCCGTTTGTCGGGGGAACTGTGAGAATTCCGACCGTGTTTCTATAAAGAAGAGTAGGATGTTTAGGTTGGAGAACTGGACTAGTCCCATTCGCGGATTTTCAGGCGTGAAGCGCGGCAATGAGCGGAACAACGAGTGTAATCTATATTTGTGGTTGCTATATGCGTATTTGCGTGCTTTTGTGCCTGTCACTGATGCAGACGCGCATCAACCGTACCGTAGCTCGATTTTGCATTATCCAACGGAGTATGATGGATCGGTGTTGGAGCAAGCTGAGTTCTTTGTCGACACGTTGATACACTATTGGCTGGTTGATAATGATTTCTCGCCTGTATCTGCAAATGTATGCAAGTCATTTGGTGTGTCGTTTCCATTTAGTTCGGTTTTGGGAGAAACTCCGCCAACTCCAGGACTGGGTGAAGTGGTGAAGATATTTGTGAGGTATTTGAATTTGAGTGCTGTTAAATGTACAGAAGGGATTGATAATGTGGAGAATAGTGGAGGTCCAAGTCGGAAAGTGTCAAGTTCCTCAGATGCCATGAAGTTGAGGGATAGTGTAAACGGGTCTCATTTGCTTTCATGTGGATCTTGGAATTGGAATTTACGAATTCAGAGGCCTCTGTATCGGTACATATTGAGGACATTTTTGTTCTGTCTGGTGGAAGCCTCCATCAAGAATGCTTCACAAGTGTTCTCTGTTTGGGTTAGCTATATGGAACCTTGGTTCATCAGCTCAAGCGATTTCGCTGAGCTTGATGCAATTGTTGGTGGATCTGCAAAGAATGAGAAAAAGGAGGAATCACTCACTCAAGAGGATAGATATTCATCTCGTTGGCGAGGTTATGTTTTGTCCAACTATCTCTACTATAGCTCGTTGGTTATGCACTTTGTTGGCTTTGCTCATAAATTTCTTCACACTGATCCGGAAGTGATTGTACAGATGGTACTGAAGGTCAGTCTCTTAGCACAGTATTCTATCATTCAACTGAAATACTAAATAGGCTTCTAGTTCAGAAACTGCATGAAATTATGCTTAGTTGGATGATTGAGACTGGGAACTCTTATTGCTTCTTATATACATTTCTCACTAGGGAAGCCAATGCAATGCATGTTGGATAGCATCTGTATGGCGGTACTTTATCCGTGAGGGAAGATGTTTTGTGTGTGCGTGTATATAAATAAGTACCTCTATGTATAAGTATTTTATGTTTGTATGTATGTACATATGAATGTTGTGATAGACAATGTCTTGGAGTATGTCTTGTTTTGATGGAGAGGACTTAAATCCTTGCATTTTGTGAGATCGGTGGTATATTTGTGGGGGACCCAACTTTTGATGCGCCATTTCACATGGCAGCATTGTTTTTGGAACAGGTAGAGATGTCTTTCCTTCGTCTAAAGAAAAGTGATAACATCTCTATCTTTCTAGCTTCTTTTTCTGACACTTGACAAGTAATAGGTGTGGCAGAACTTTGTGGCGACTCATAGTTAGTTTTATTAGGCATATTTTGGTAATTTATATACTGGCGGTTTAACCTAAGTAGGCGAGTGAAATGTGGGTTTGTTACAGCTAACAAACTTTCATACATGAGTATATGCATTGTGGAGTTCAGCTGTCTAAGAGGCAATGCTTTAGTTTAAATTAGTATATTTTGCAGTATTCGTCCAACTCTCTCTCTCTCTCATATTATTTTGTGGCTGGACATAGTTAATAATATGCTGTCAACAATAAACTGAACAAGGAAGAAAAGATGAAGCACAGAGTAATTGGCATATCAAAGAAAGAGGGGTTTACCAGTTTTAGATTTATCACATAGAGGGAGTTCATTGTTGTAATTTAGGAGCAATGATCCACACACATATCTTCCTGGCCATTCTGCAATTTCACAGACCTGTTTTCTTTTATAATTTGTTCCATCTTCAAAGTTAGAGAGCAGATAGGGGAGCAGAGGCAGAGACATGAAAGGGAGCAATAGATGAAAAAGGACATGAGAAACTTGTGTAACGCTTCATGTATAGAAGTTGCATGTTAGATATATGGATGTATAACGCTCGAGCTTTGCTACCTCTTTTCAACATTTTTGGCCTGGCTTGCTGTCAGTAGTTTTTCATGTGAAGCTTGTGAAGTTATTATGAAATGAAATGATATTTAATGGTAAACTGAGTCTTCAGTATGCTATTTTTTGCACAAGAGACATGGCAACAGTTGAGATGAGCTTTAGGATCTGCAGTTGAGTGTGTCAGACAAGAACCAAGCTGGTTTTTGTTGACTAGTCTTTGGTGCTGAGTGCTGATTGATTCTGTGTTGGGTTCAAACTTGACCATCACGCTTTTCAATCTCATTACACCTTTTCATATTATACAGTCTACTCATTTGTTTGTTTGTTTTTCTTTATAACAGGTTCTGTGTATACTGACATCATCTGAGGAGTTGCTCAATCTGATAAAGAATGTCGATACTCTATTTCATACGAAAGAAGCTGGTTTTGGCAAATCAACATTAACTGACTTGTATGGATTCATTCCATCAATCCGAGAACAGCTACAGGTAGATTCTCCATCTTGTACAGTTTATTTGCCTATTTTATATGGGAGGATATGGTAAACAAGAAATGTTGAAGAGCATTTTTGGTGCTCTTTCTGCCACGAGGTGCTGATTGATGGAACTATTTGATTGAAAGGAGATGAAATGGGGAAATAGTCTTCCTGAGCTCGATTAATAGTTCTTTTGATTATGCAAATGAATGATTATGCTGAAATGTTAAGGGAGATTATTGAATTTGATGAAAGTTTATGCTAAAGGTGTGGTCGAGAGTGCGGCATGGAATCGGATTGTTTAATTAAAAACCAGGCATTGCATCCTAAGCTCTTAAGCTTCACAACTAGGTTTTCTCAAGCATCACATTTTAGATCACGGTACACTCTCTAAAAGCAAACAATTGCTGTTATTAGTTGAATAAAGAGTGAGAGAAAATTAAGTGGGCAGTGGTTGGATCCTAACACCTAGTAGAATGCTTAGTGGAATGCAACAGCTGATCTTCATAAAGACCTGGCAAAGGTGTTAACACTTGGGCCACAATGGGCCACAATGATCATGTTGAATCTTTGGGCTGTATCATTCTGTTCCGTCAGATCCTTCCCGGTTTTCATGGCATACGTATCATCTATGAAATTTGTTCATCTGTTTGTGTTGAATCCATTTATGAGATTTCAGGAAGATGGACCAAAACGCTTTTGCTAATGGTGCTCTATATTTCTTTTATTTTATTTTATGATGTCATAAATTTTATTTCGACAATTAAGAATGGTTTCCCTGTTGATACTAGGATTGGGAGGATGGCTTATGCGAGAATGATGCCGATGGATCCTTCTTGCATGAGAACTGGAACAAAGACCTACGGCTCTTCAGTGACGGTGAAGATGGTGGACAACAGCTACTCCAGGTAGACCTACTCTCAGGTTTTCCTCTAATAGATTTTCCACCCCTTCACAGAGATATTTAAAATCGATGTTTTGCTGCTGCAGCTGTTTATACTCCGAGCAGAAGCCGAGCTGCAGACCCTTTCTGGCGATAACCTCGCACAAAACCTTCAACACGTAGATTCTTTGAAAGCCCAGCTTAGCCAGTTGTTTGGTGGTAACTTCTTTAAGCCTGTGTCAGTGACAACCGAAGTGCAAGAGCAGCGGTCTCGGGATGGAATATTCAAGCCTAGAAGAGTGGTCCATAATTCATTTGCTGATATCAGGTACAAAGGTGACTGGATGAAACGTCCCGTGTCAGACGATGAAATTGCTTGGCTCGCAAATTTGCTTGTCAGGTTGTCGGGCTGGCTTAACAAAGCTCTTCGGCTAAACTATGTCGAAAGTGGTGATGCTGGTTCTAAATGGTCGTATGTTGAGGTGTCAGGCGACATTGCAGATGTTTGCGGACCTGTGAATACGATGAAAGTACTATTGTGTGCAGCCGGCTCTTGGCTTCTGATGATGGGTGGGGAAGTGGCGGGGTTGATGAGAAAGCATGGCCTGAGGGTGAATCTGAGAATATTAGCGTCGAAGAAGATTGTGATGGCCTTCCTCGTCTGCAGTTTGTTCGTTCTGTTGAAGAAAGCTGTTGGGATATAGCAAATTCTATGTTAAATATACCCATTGCTTGTGGAAAAGGAGAGAGGGGAAGCGCGAAAGATGTAGATATAGATAGCAACCCAGAGTTTTGTTTTTTCTTTCCTTGATATGGTTTTCACGTGTTTGGAGTGACGCTGCCTTTTGTTACCCTCTTGTAATTAAGTGAGAAATGCGCAGCGTGAGATTACTCACCTTCCCGGCTCATCGAACGTCTTTTCTACCTTTACTGTTATTATCAAATGAGATCTTTGCAATAATTACTTTTAATGGGAGAAGGCCCTGCCTACATTCGACGAGCCTGATTTACGATACGTTTCATATCATCTAACGGCTCATGTGATTCAAGTGCAGCTAAGATTTCTTCCTGTTTTTGGTCTCGAGAATTCAAGACCAAATCGGTGGTCAAATGTTAACTACCCAAAATATGTTATAGAGCTCAGCAGACATTACTGTGTTGGCAGGCTAAAATTGTTGGGGAAGATGGTCGCGTAGAGTCAGTAACCGGTACTAAAAAAAAACATTCTTTAAAACCTAACCTTGGAATTTCTCGAAATCTCATTTCGTTTTCTCCGAGGTTTTTAACCGAATCCTTCTCAACTTGCCGAGGATATGCTTTCGGCTCACAGTAAATCTCTTGTCCGGTCTGAGTAATTTAAACTTCGCTGACCCGTTCGTTTCTAGATCCTGCAAATTTAATACGACCTCATCAAACAGATCTTCAATCAAAAGAAATATAAACTCTTTTGCAACAGTAGTGAAGATCCTAGAAATTAACTTACATGTGAAATCGATATTTATTACCAATTCATTCAAATTCAAGGCGTACACGTTAAATTGATAGATAGACCATTTTCGGTCCAACAGTTTTTATTTCCAATTTGATGAATCGATGGCAACGCCTTCGATTTCGTCCATACTTCAGTGGACCCTTTTGTCTATTCCCTCGAGGGGAGAAAATGGGAATTATAGGAACCCCAATAGGACTGAACTAAACCCAACCAATATTCCACTTAACAACTCCAAAAAAGAAAGAGAGAAGACAAAACACCAGTATCCCACTAGAAAAAGACAATGCGCTAGTCACACAGCATTATCATTGCACATGGCGTGTGCGTGTACCATTCTTGAAAATTGAAAACGACTCGTGCAATTTTAAACCACTAAAAGCAAGGATTAAAAAAAAATTAAGAGGAATAATAAAAGAAGGTTTCAAACAATGAGACCAACCTTTAGTTGTTTTTCAAAATCTTGAAAACCTCGAACAAGCATTCAAGTCAGATCAATATCGTCATCATCATTTGAAATCGCAGCATATTCTGAAGAACATTGCCGGTGGGGGGCCATCATCGGTGCAAGACACGGGTCCTCCTAATAATTCTCTCGCAAAAACAAGAAGAAGAGGAATTGGGTCGGCTTAGTAGTAGGCACAAGAAACCCAGCGGTCAACCAATTGTCCAGTCACTTACGTTCAAGCGAATCAGATCTTCAAAGTCGTGCTTAGGGTTGGAAAGAAATTCAGTTGGCACATTGTTTTTTCTCGACACTCACCTTGATTTTGGATCGGTTCTAAGTCTAACAGTCTTTAATGTCTTGCCATTAGTCCGATTTGATAAGCTTGTGATGTGATCTCACCCTCAATTCGTCCAGACAATCAGAATTCTTGTGATGAAATTTAGTTGGAATGGTGCATAGAATCGAAGCATGTCCATTTGAGTCCGATTGATTAGAGTTGATAATATATTATATGATTGGCCACATGATTGGCTATCGTTTCTGCGCTAGGTTAGTACTTGGAGATGGGTTATTAGGTCAGTGTTCACATGTCTTGTATTTTAGCGTTCTTCAAAAGGTGCAAAAGCTGTATTGAGACCATTGTCTTTTGGACTCTTTCCTCACGTTCAATGATGCTTGCGTGAATTTGAAAAGGACCGACAACATTACAAAAAAGATCGGCATCGATTTCTAATCAATAGGCAACTTACTAATGCTTGAAAATGACTAATCTTTTCCTTATTTATTGCTCGATTGACTAACATTGTCGAGGGAAAGCACACCGATTCTTCTTAAATTTTGCCTACCTTACGTTCTATCAAATCAAGGAGTTTCGTTTTTATCATATATAGGTTTTTATTTCAAGATATTTCAATGAGTTTCGAAGTATTTGTAATTGGTGGCTTTCTATATGGGTAAGCACCAATTTAGGGTAAACTCTGGGATGGGATTGGACCGTCACAGTGTGGTCCGGTTTCAAGGCTAAGGTGTTGAACTTGACTGACGGATTGACTTTGGATTGCACTTATTTTAGCTATATTTATCATTTGTTTTATTTTGAGGTTGTTAGAATTCAGAGCAATTTTTTTATGGACGATGAGGAATACAATTCTATAATCCATATCCTATACTACGTGTTTTGAAATTTATATTATCCATTTCATTTTATTTTGCGTGTTCATGTAGTATGGGTTGTTGCTTTCGTAAAAACAGTCGGTCAAAGTGATTAATTCGAATCAAACTTAAAGCGGAGACTTCCGTTATTACTTTACCTTTTGTCTTGCTTGACTAAAGGATGAGTGATTTCTGCTTGGCTCTTAGCAGCGTTTTACTTCTCTAGCCCGTTTTGTTGTCCTTTCAAGGTTTATAAAAAGAAGAAAAATCGAACAATTCCCTGGATATACCCCGGGATCGAATCAAACCAGGAGGGTCCGGTTCAGATTTCGAAATCTAGGACCTGATCATTTACGTGGGCGGGAAGCCAGTCGCTCAGCCGCCACGGCACATCGCACCTGACCGCTTTGGGCCTAGGTAAGGCAAAAGAAAGAATGCTCGAAAGCTCAGTGACACGCGGGGCGGACATGGCGACGTTTTTGTTTGCTTTTGGATCATAGGAAAAAAAGGAAAGCGATGGAAAGTACGGATGTGGCTTTAATTGAATCGAGACCGACCACCTAAAAATCAAGGAAGGGGGCGAGGGGGAGGGGAAATCCGCACGTGGGAGGTTGCACGTGTCGCGTTGTCCAATGACGGCTGAAATCTCCTTCCTCCCCCTCCCCCTCCCCTCCCCCCCCCTATCTAACCTTCCTCGGGGGGAAGGCAAGTCGTCATGCGTCATCGTACGGACAGCAGGGCGAGGAACGTGATTGGCTCCTGGTGACGTCATCCTTTCTTCCTTTCAAGATAGGAGGCGGGAAGCTTGCCTTTCTTCTTTTTGGTGGGTCTATACAGGGGAGGGAAGCGATTCGTGATTGGCTGCTTTCATCGTTTTTTTTTGTCGTCCTCCATTCAATTATTTGGTCATTTGGTGGACCCAGAGATAGGGACACTGAGCCCCCCTGGTCATCGAGTCTTCGGTCACCAAAAAAAATAATAATATATATGAAAAAACATTAAAATTATTTTGACTAACGATATTTCATTAGATGCCCGTGACCGTTATTTGATTTCCATCTTACCGAATTCCATATAATACAATGTTCCCACCACAACTTAGAGTCGCCGTGGCTCAAGTCTCACCTCGATATATTTATTTATCCAAAATAGGCTTATTTATTATGATAAAAAGGTCTTGCCAGAAATATCTAAATTATCTTGCACTTCTATAATTATAGACTCCTACTGGGCAGCGAGAGTCGCTCATTATTCTAATGTTTAGGTGTATCGTTTATGATTTGGTGTATTTGCTTTGGATCCGCCGCATCTTTTGTCCCGTTGCTCCTGTCGGAGTAAGCATTTTACAATTACGAATTGGGATTCAATGATAGTCGCGTCGTCACGTTCTAAAGGGGGCCCATCTTTTTTTTTTTTCTCTCCTGAACTTCGTACTCAGGTCTCTCGCTATATGTCCCCGGACATTTTGCCCTCTATATATATTTTCACGTGGCCCACGACACGTAAGTCTAGGGGCCAAGATGAATGATTGAAACGAAGTCATAAGCTGTCTGGCGTTCCTAATTTGCCAACTGCGGTACCACCCCCTTAAAAGAAGAACCCCAGAAACGACGGAGGCGAGAAGGGCCTACTAGCCTTTGTACGGCCCTCTGAAGGAAGAGGACGAGTGAGCGTCCCTATTGTTAAAAAGGGAAAATTAGGTGCTATGGTATCGATGGATGTAGGGCCGGAATGAAAGATCTCATATTGCCAATATGTCGATTTAGCTGATAATGGAGCCCGGTCGCATTGGTGTCAATTGGTAATGATAAGTGTGGATGATCGAAATAATTAGGTGCACAACAGTTATCCTGTGATTCACATTGTCAAGCCACGTATCGATTTGAATTATCACTTTGGAAGCGTTTGGTCTTTTGAATTTTAATCAAAATAGCACTACATAAAATATGATATGAAATTTATGGATCTTGCTATATCATATTCACTATTTTGTGAATGACAGTTGTAAAGTCGGATATTTTCATATGCTAGTATATTAATTGTTTGGTATGAACGACATATTGAATGTAAATGAACTAAAAATGCTCAAGTAGAGATGTAAAGAATTTTTTGTGATTTACTGTTAAAGAAATCGCAAATGGACAAATAAAGATAACTTCAATCAATCAATTCATAATTATTGTAAGATCTATATTTAAAATAGAAAAGGGGCTCCTTACAACATTTATTAGTCACTGGGTTAGACTGTGACAAGAAAAAACAGATTATAGCAACATCGATGAGTTATGCTAATGTCAAATTTAGAAGAAAGAGAAAACATGATTATTCTCCTTTGCAATTCTGAAAGATATAGTGCTTTAACTCGCTTGCTACTTTTGTGCAACTTCAATATGAACCACAAATCTATGGAAACGAATGAGTTTCAACTCTTTTTGCTCATTTTTTTGAGCTTGTGATGTGAACTAGAGAGTTACGGATGATTTGTGAAGTTTTAACATGAATCATAGAGGAGAAGGAGACAAAGAGAACTAAGGACATTCGTTTCAAGTTTGAATTTGTTCATTTAAAATCAAGGTTCTTTTTCGACCAAAAAAAAAAAAAGTTAGGGTTCTTCTACTTCATTTTTATTTACTTATTTTCTAATTTATTTTCTCTCTTTTTTATTTTTATTTTTATTCCCTCTTGCTTAATAAAAAATTTATTAACTAATAAACGGTGTAATAAATATATGTACTAAAAACGTGTGTATCTATATATATAATATTTTATGGAATAGAAAGAAGTTCAAATGTACAAATAAAAATAGGAAAAAAATACCCCATTTTTTAGAATCCAAATATTATGTTATATTTAGTTATTATTTTAATTATTTTAATTTAAGAAGTTTATTATATAAGAAAAAGAGATTTTATATCATAAATACAATAGATTTTATTTATCTTTATCTCATTTCTCTCGTGGGATACTCTTTGGGATATTCTTATTCATGTTATATTCCTTTTATATTCAACTTCATTCTATCTTGGGCAAGAAACCGAACACGGGACAGGACATATTTGATCCGATTTCGGCTTTTATTCTAGCTATCAAATGTAGCATTTGCATCTACCTTGCTTCTCTCTGCTAATTTGCGAACGTTCGTAGCCCAGCTAGCGCAGGCCTAGCATGTTTGTTTATTTTCTTTTTTTGGGCTATGTGCTGTGATTATTATCATTATGAGAACAGGTGAACAGCTTCGGATCATTTTTATTAAAAGGAGATATAATAAAAAGGGTTAGTTTATGTCCGAAGTGTAGAATTTGAAAAAATTACGAAAAGACAAGAAGCTCCGTTAGGGTTCGCGGGTTTCGTTAGGATTCGGGGATATTTAGGAAAAGATGAAATGAGGCGTCGCTCTTCCCTTGAACTCATTAACATCTCCCAAATTATAGCAATGCGAAAGACAAGAAATAAAAAAATTAAAATTAAAATTAAAATTTTCTCTTTTACCCTCCGAAAGGAGAGAGAAAATGAGTGTTACTGTTAGTAGTAATGAGACGGTGAACCTTGAAACGAGAAGAAGTGATTCTCGAGAAGCCTCCTTTTTCATATTTTCGTAGTTACTTGTATTGACACCAAAAAATGATCAACTTTTGGTTATAATCGACAAGTGATAGACTTGTCAATAATAAAGTTTGGTGAACGATAGAAATCATTGATGAATTAAACAATCGACAACTTCAACAATAATGATAACTTGCAAACAAAGTCATCTAAAACACGATGTGAAAGTTATTGACGGGAGCCTTAATGACTTCAAGCAATCAACATAAAATCATAACTAATGTGTGGTTATGTTCATTGCAGCTACTTAGGATTTTCGTAATTCCTTGTGAATAAGTATTGCTAAATAATAGGAGGTCGTGTAACTTATTATAAGCTGCTAATAAGATTAGGAAGTTATTTTTTATTCAAATTCGGGTACCATTGTATGTAATCATCGATAGAGGATTTTAAATATCTAAGTATAGTCATTGTAAAACCACTTCAATCAATCAAAGAACTCAAAGTTCTCATGAATTTATCATTCATTTTTAACGTTAATACTACAAAAAAATCATAAACCAGTATACCTGTGACAAATTTAATCCGAATTAATGACAGTCAAAAATCTCAAACTGTTATACCTATGACAATTTGATTCTCTGTTAAATTTTACCATTAAATTACTGAGTTTGATGATGCATGAAAGTTAATGTTGAACTGGTTTAAGGTTTGACATTCCGTCAGTTTGTATTTTTTTGTGGGGTTAATTCAATTTAATGAAAGCTAACTGAGGATTAATTTTTCACAAATATACCATTTAGGATTTTTGGTGGTAGAAAAATTAATTTGGGATAAATTTTTCATGGGTAAATAAATTTAGGGTTTTTCGTGGTCAAAAAATTTGTTTTATGTAAATTTATCACAAACTTACCAATTTGCAGTTCTTTGTGGTATTAACTTTTATTTTTACTAACCTGTAATTTATATAGTTGACTACAATTGCCTCATTCAAGTATTGTTAAATTTAATATATTTACTTTCCTATTGCGAAACGACTTTTTGGCATGCCTAGTGGGACTTATTTTGTTGATTTGAGGAGATTACAATGGCAAAAACCGGAAATCAACAGTTTGACAATGTTGCTAGTAATAGCAATATAGAGCCACAAACTGGGGACAAGGTGAAGATAATCGTTGAAAAAAATCAATGTGAGAAAGTTGATCTTTTGACAAATCACACTAAAGAGCAATTGAGGGAGGTTACATCAAATCTCAACATGGTGTCGACCATGAAAAAAAGTTTGAAAATTATATGGCTAACTACATTGTGAGTCATATATCTGATGTATCAAGCCGATCATAATTAGTATGACACTTTGTCAATGCCAAATCACTCAATGAGTATGTTCCTAGTCTTTCTCCATTTAGTTATGCTAATAATTTTGATCAAACTAGTCAACCCTCGTTAAAATTTTGTAGAGGCCTAAATCTTCTAATCAAGGAATGGAGATAATGAGGTTAACGTCAGTCAAAATAATCAATCTGACAACAATAATTTGGCAAATCATTTTGGCTAATAGGCTTGTCAAATGTCAAATGTTGAAAATATAATTAAAATCCTAACATGACAAAATGTAATCGATTATTGTAAAATCAAGCTTTCACATTTTTGTTTTAAAAAAAAAAATTATTTATAAATCGAGATACCTTGACAGGCTAAAATCCTAATATCTATCAAAGCATTATTGGCTAGATAGCACGGTAAAAAGAGTCTATAGGACATTACGATGGAGTAAACTATCGAAATTGCCACACGGGAAAGGGGCTACAACAATCCTAAACATGATTTGAATGAGTCCATGTGAATGCACAACTAGACTAAGATAAAGACACGGTTAATTCGTGTAATGTAACCAAGGGAAAATTCGTGGAAAGGGGTGATCATGATGACTTTGTCAATGGAGGCGTTTTTCCCATTAACCTTAATTAGACAGACATTTCCACGAAGTTGCCTTTACCTTAGGAGAAAGGGCATCCTTTTTGGAAACCCTAAGTTAATTTTGTCTTGTTCTTGGGTGGCGAATGATTAAATTAGTGATAAAGACACGGTTAATCATCTTTCGGTGGTGCCCATGTAAATTTCCTTTCATGTGATTAATTTGCCACGATGCACTGTCCTTCATTGACTACCCACGGTCGTGCTTGTCAAAGTGGGGTTTATTTTCCCGCAACGTCATGGACCATTAGTTTTCCAAGTAGTTCTCCTTCTAGAAAGTTCTCCCATCCACATATTTACGAGCAATTAATATGGGCTCGAGATGGCTGCGAATCATTAGTCAACACTTTCCTTTTTCCCTGGGAGGGGTTAGAAAGCACTTGCGTTAGGTGGTGCAACATGGAAAAATGCTGTTGAAGTCATGTTATTGCATGTTTTTTCACACGAAGAAACGAAAGTCAATTAAGATGCAGAGAAAAATGAACATCTCTTCGTGCAATCCATTATGTATGACGAAACAAAGCATCGCATGGCTACTTCTCTGTATGATTGCTTGTACGGTGATCAAAGTTCACGATTCCGATCCAATCTAACTTGCAGGTTTCCTTTGGAAAAGTGCGCATGAGCAAAACTTGGTGTAATGTTGACTATTTACATTCACGGTGAGATAGGCGGTGTATCCTAATTGACCAAACATAAGCCACCATGAGAAAGCAGGCCATGTCTGCCTGATCATCAATTATTAAAAAAAAATAGCCGGTTGCTTTTGGATCCTTATCTCTGGTTTGCAGCCTTTGCTTTCCGCATTCACAATCACTCCAAGATAGGACATTGCAAGATGCATGCATTCTCTCCTTCCTTCCTTCCTTCGCCTTCCCATGAATTCAATTTCAATGGCATTCTATTTGCACATAGTTCTTTATATGCAATGATGAGTTGTGGAAAGAAAAAAACTAATAATAAATTTTTAGCATGTGACCTTTTCCTCTCCCTTTATTATTTTCCACCAAAAAAGCCAAGCCCCCCTGATTTTACTAAATTTCCAGGGGGTTCCCCACCTTCCAAGTTTTCACATGAGCAGATCAAAAGTTTCCTAGGAGATGGGGAAAGATGCGAAAACAAGCACGAAACACAAGCACGTAACCCCTCCAAGCCAAAAAATATATACATATACATATATATTTATATATAGGTCTCTCGCCTCACAATTTTGATATCATGGCCAAAAAACAATTGAAAGCATATTTAAGAAAAGAACAGCCAGGTAGTACGTAGCAGCCTTTGGAAAGGGACTTTTTTGTAGCATCTCCCTTATTTTTTGATTTCTCATTGATATGGTGGTCAAAATAATCTGAGTCTGAGACCATGTGTATAAAATAAAAATCAAGGAAAGCTGTGTTAGTGAGACAGCATGAGTGTTGGGTATATATGGTGTTCTTTCTCTCTACTTCCCTTTCTTGGCCGCGAACCGAATGAACTGGTAGTTGAGTTTTTCCCTTCTTCAGTTTCTTCATTCGTCTTCCCCGAGAAGGGTAGATAGATTTGGACTACTGACCCTTCCATCCCTTAAACAAACCTAACCTACAACACCACCATGTTTTTAAACGCGCATAAGCTCTCGCTCTCTCCCCACATCAGCACCAAGCCAAGCCAACCCATCTCTCTCTCTCTTTCTCTCACGCGCGCCCACACACATCCCCAAGAAAACAGAGGCTGAGGCCAAAAACAATAAACAAGCGAGCCTCACGCACAGACATTCGCTCGCTGTCCTCACGCTATCCAAGAAGCAGCACAACCTCCGGACTTCTTTCCCAGCTCGCCAAGGGAAGAAAAGGAAAAGAGGGGGAAAGACAGAACTTTTGAATTGTAAAGTTCTTCTGTTTTTCCTGCTAGAATGGCACCTAAGAATGATGAGTCAGCTAGAAAGGTTATGAGCAAAGGGGCATGGACGGCTGAAGAAGACAGCAAGCTCTCTCAGTACATCGAAATCCACGGTGCCAAGAGGTGGAAGACCATTGCTGCCAAATCAGGTAATAAATTATGTACAAGCAAAATTCTGTCTTCTCTTTCCAGTTCTTTGCATTTTCTTCAGGTTCAGCTCAATAACTTGCTCGGGACATTGTGACTTTCGTATCTTTTGAAATGATGGGCTTCTGTTTTTTTCTTTTTTTTTCCAGGTCTGAACAGATGTGGGAAGAGCTGTAGATTGAGATGGTTGAATTATCTCAGACCCAATATCAAGAGAGGCAACATATCAGATGAAGAAGAAGACTTGATACTTAGGCTTCACAAGCTGCTTGGCAACAGGTTGAACCATCATTTTCTTTAGGATTTTGTTCATGAGTCCCCTAGGAAATTCAGTGCATTGACAGTGAAAACATTTCTTTGATGGGTATGATTAATGAGTGTCTAGAGGACATCCCTTCCTAAGACTGTTTTTTGAAAATGTGTTTAGTCTCAGCAAAGTAGAATTGTCGAAAATTATAACTGCTGTAGTTAAATTAATGCACATTGTATCTTTGATTTTAGGTGGTCGTTGATTGCTGGGAGACTTCCAGGAAGAACTGACAATGAAATCAAGAACTACTGGAATTCTCATTTGAGCAAGAAAATAAATCAAAAAGATAAAAAGCAAGAAATTTCTACAGCACAGGAGACCACCTCGCAGCTCGAAACAAGGGTAGCGGCACCCATGGAGGAAGAGGGTGCTAACATCGTGGGGAGCTCGGAGCCCACTTTTGATGTGAACGAGTTTTTTGACTTCTCCACCGAAGGATCCTATGACTTTGAGTGGGTCAATAAGTTCCTCGAGCTCGACGAGGATCAATGGCTCACCAAGAAGAGGTGAAACTGTGTAGAGAGAGGTCTGACGACTGCTCCTCTTTGAAAAATCACTAAATCTGTCTATATATAATTATAACATCCAGACTTTTGGAGCGGTATCGGTATTGGTGTCAATGCTACTGACTATGCGATAATTTTATTTGGTTTTGAGCAGCGTGGCTCTAAGTTCGATTGTCCAGTGATTGATTTCGGTGTTCAACTAACACCAAGTCTATAATGATGCAGCTCTTGCATTTAATAACCTTCACAGAGAAGAAAGAAAACAGAGAACTTCGTCTCTAGAAAAAAATGCATCTAAATCTCTCATATCACAAAACCAAACGCTCTGAATCTCTTTTAAACCACGCACGCGACTGATCAGCTTTTTTTATGGTGGCTACAACATTAATGTTTTCTCAGCTATGGTAAGCGGTCCCCTAGTTCTAGCTGGGGCTCAGCAAAGGCAGCCGCCTGCTAGTTTTGTTAAAAAGACAGCGGATGGAAAATTTCATTAGAGAGATAGTAACAAGACACGAAACGAAATTGATCTTCAGGAGCTTTTGCTCGAAGATGGTGGCTGTAAAGTTGTTCGAAACGTGAATTTTCAAATTCGATTCTTGCTTGGCCAAAAATGATTCCCGCGCGGATCGCATTATTTTCGACATTAATAATGTGCCATTGACTGTGCTGAAAAGTTTAATGAGATCGCAACGTCGTGACGTGGCTAACTTGAACACCATCAATTCTCTCTATTTAAAATTTCCATCTTTGTTCCTATATCCTTTTTTCCTTTCTCCTTAAACAGTGGATTACTCTACTGGGTCAACATCAAAGTAAAAATTAAGCATGTCGGTGCAAATGTGGGTGTCCTCCAAAAGCGCTAATCTGAGAAAGCATGGCCTTAAACAGTCATATTTTGGTGTGAGAGGCATAAGATTGATTATCTCGGCAACCTTTTGGTGTCTCTCTTTTGGGAGGAAAGCCTATTTTTAAGATAGAACGGTCCACTTTAAGTTTTTAGAACGGTCCACTTTAAGTCATTAGAAAGGCGATGTATGGTGCGCCTCTATGCGTATTGGCAAGTTTTCCAATTTGTCTTCGACTAAGTAAAGCGAGAGGCCCTTTTGAAGTCTTCTTTTAGTGTTTGGGTGCAATGAAACGTCTGTACGTGCTCTGTTTTCGATCTCTGATGCTGCATTTAGGTTAAGACACGGCCTGGCCGACCGGATCTATAAGCACCAATGGAGGAATCACCACGTGATGCGATGGAGTACCGATTGTCGTGCCATCCTTTTCGGTCGCATCGCGCAATAAAAAAAGAAGTTGGTCCTATCTGCGTCAATCAAGCAACAAATGTACTTTACGCTGGATGCGAAAGCATATGCTTCCGACTCATTTTCTAGGCTGCAAAGATTTTTTCCACGAGATTATTGTTGATTAGTTCATACATATATGTAATTGAGGGAGAGAGACAGACAGACAGACAGACACAGAGGATGTGTCCGAGCCAGCTACTTTAGACTCCTCCAAGAAGAGGCAGTCTAAATTCAAACATTATATCTCCCCTGAAATTGATGATAAGAAATAGGTTATAACTGTCGAAGGTTGTTGTCACTGTACAAATTGATGGTCCCGTTTCTCAAACAAAGGAATTTTGCTGTACCGTGGGACATTCTTAAAATATTTCTGTACACCTCAATGTCATATGGAGTTTAAAGCCCACACCAACTCACCAAATTTGCCTCAGGCTTTAAGAGGGTTGCACCAACTGGGTGGTCATCTCGCTGCAGAAGGTCAAGATAAAGCTTTAAAAGCCAGCAGAGATGCATGCACACACAAGACGCACAAATTTTCCTTGACAAATTGAGATCGGCTTTTACTATTGAAGTAGACATGATGGAAAAAACGATAACACCGAATTCAGTCAGCAAAGCGAAAGAAGAGACCCAAGTGAAGTTAAACAAGGGTGGCTGTAGACGAGCATTTATTTTAGTCTGGTCCCAGGCCAGGCCTGCCTATTGCTTGGGACCTACTTCTAGGTGTAAGTTAAAATCAAGCCTGGGGCAGAGCCCGTTGTGGATCCACACTAGAATCTAGTGACGTGTATTATCAGCCAATCAAATTCACGTCTGCAAATGTCTTCCAACCCCCAGAAAGTTAGTTAGTAATTAGGATGAGCAAACGTACCTTCAACATTGAGTTATGCATCAGTCATATGTTTCACCCATAGTGTCCTAGTGCCATCATCGATTCTGAAGTACTGCCAAAATGTTGGTCTCTGTCTCAAATACCAAGGCTGTAGCTTTCGGAGAGTTGAAATTAATCCCTTCTGCTAATTTTGCATAAAATTATCCATCTGATCTCAAGCACGCTCTTTGACTTCAGACACAGCGGAAAGCAAGAAAGTCAGTATGCTGACGGAAGAGAGATCTGATTCAACCTGCTAAACCAAATAGAATGCAGAATCATGTGGAACAAATCATATCTGAGTGGTCTTGGATTCCATAGAAAATGCTTTTGCACCATCTTCACATTGGTCTGCATCCGCATATACTTCTTCATAGGAATTGCCAATAGTATCTCCTTTAGTTTTGGAATATCCTTCTCTGCCACGACGACAGAGAAAGCACTCCAATCTAGGACTTCATTTAAAGGAGGAACAAAGTTATCAGCGATTATAACAGGAACACATTCGTAATATATTGCCTCGACAATCCTGGGGCTGTTAACTTCATAACCCATGGGGCATATACAGTATTTGCTAGACTTCATGTGTTCTACATAAGACATCTTTCGGGAGACTCTATTGGGCAGTGGCCCATAAATTCTCATGTCTTCGTCTTTATCTTGCCAGAACTTGAGAAGAGTAGGACGTACCCGACCATGCATGTTTCCAGCAAAGAATGCAAGAATGGAGCGCTGAGACACTCTCTTACCACCAACATTTCTAAGAGGCCTCCTTGGGTTTCTTATTGTTGTCTCTGCTAGGGAAACATCCTTTCCAGCAGTAAAAATTCCTTCTGATAGATCGGCATTACATACAGCTTTTATAGTGTTTTTGCTTAGTTCCTTGTGCTCATTCACTGTGTATGGGCCCTGCAAGACTAGAATAGATTAGAGGAAGATTTGATGAAAAGAATCGTTTTAGTAATTCAAGCATATTAATATTAAAACTGGCGAACGAGATACAGAGTGTGAATCCCTCCATCCCTCTCCCCCAGCACGAAAATCCACACCAGAAACTCCACTTTGTTTCAGGTGGCACATGGCACATCCAAAGAGAAAGCATGCCATCTGGAATTCAGCTCTTAAATGCGACCAGCCTTTACCTCTGCAAGTATCTAAGTGCGACTTCCAAGCTACAAAGCTTAAGTACTGACATCAAGTTTCTCTCATGATCCTCTGAGAAAGGCTAAACCTTTTTAAAGACATGCCTGTTTTAAACTTTAAAGAAGAGAATGGTACATCTGGTAACATAAAGAGACATCAAGAATCTGTAAGCACTGAAAAAGAATTGATGCTGCTTCAAGAAAATCTCCTAGTTAAAATTATATGGCAAGCTTACTTAAGGGTGACATTTTGAAGATCCACATCAAGCTGCATGCATCAAATCAGGATCAAAATGGCAAACAATAGTTTTTGTTGATGAATTTAGATTCCCTTACCCAGTCATGACAAGCAACGAGGAAATGATCTGACCCATGTGTCCTATTCCAGAAAGGATATTTTGCAGCAATCCAATTCACATGATCTCTCAAGAAAATCGATAGTGGTCTCGTATTATGAGAGTCAGGCACATAAAGTTCCTTCTGCAACTGGCGTGCACTATAAGATAGATAGAATAAATGAGCCTTTTCAGGATCCCTTGTGACAAATTGGCGGTTCCCCTCCATGTGCTTCATGAACCAACCTTCTGAAGCATAGATTCCCCTGAGGTGGGGTTGGTGGAAGATTGGACGTCGTCCATCCGGATATATATAAACTTTGAGTATTTGTTCCATTAATTCGTAGCTCCTGCAATCGATTTTAAAATACAACTCAATCTTCAATTAAATAGACAAGGAAAAATAGAAGCAATGACAGACTCACAATGTCAAAATTAAATCAGTTGAGAGCCTGTTAAAATTCAGGTATGCTTGGCCTTCAATTTGAACTGAGTTTACCATAGATAAAACTGTTTGCTAGTTTTATAGCACGCCACTATAAAAATAAGATAAACAGAGAACACAACTTCCAAGGTTTCCATCATGTATACCTTATACCGGACACTGCGGGCCGCATAAAATCATTCTGTCACTTCCTAACACATCCAACACTCCCACGGTAGCTCAACAAGATCATCCCAATCTGTCAATATTTATTTTAAGCAAAAGAATTAAGTCTTGCTAAATATATGGTTGCCCATTATAGGATTAAGATATTAGGTCTAAAGACGTTATATTCTTCTTCTTTGGTATTTTAATTTATCACTTTCTATGTGCCATCCTCTTTTTTTTTTTTTGGTAAGAGTAAGCAATATATTAAAAGGGGTCAAACTGTACAAACAACACGGCTCCAAAAGCTTACACTCAAAATGAACACGCTCATTAAGAGTGAAAGGAAGCCGCGGACAAGCAACAAAACGACCAACAGAAAGCCAAAGGCAAACAAGCCTGGCAAAACCACCTAAGCAACAACCTCTATGTGCCATCCTCTTTATATTTCACAAGTGTAGTTATTGCCACACGGAATCAATTACTAAGTAAAAATTACCAATGAGTGTCTCGTTTTACTTAAAATACATATATTTTCAAATTAAAGACCATTAAGAAATGACCTCACCTTGTATCTCAAGTAAAATTATAAAGTATATGCTGCTACCATCATTATTAGTACATTACAAAAATAAGTAACTAATAAACTTTGCCCATAGAAAATAATTGAGTGCAGTGAAGTGCGCAGATGTTGCTAGCATGGGTAATAATTGAGCCACTTGACAATATAGAAAGTTGTGTCAACATGCAAATCATAATTGAGATCTATATATGAAAGGCTTTTTAACCATCACCAGCACATCTTTTAACATCCCAAATCCTTACTATCAATGTTCTTTTTCTGTCAGGATTTGATCAATTATGAAGCTAGCCGTGTATAGCTGTTGAAATTAGTGGTGATAACTGTCCAAATAATCCTTTCAATGCCCATCAACACCCTCATTTTTTGTGTCGCGTACTTCAAGAGTGATTACATTCTGGCCAGAAAAACACTAACAAGGATTTGGGAGAAACTAAAGCATTCTGATCCAGTAAATACAAAGTGAAAGAATAAACTTCAAGGGACTAATTCATATATTGCAAACTTCAGAGGGTAAATATTATTTCCCACCATCAGTATATGTCTAGAAGACCTGCTCAACAGATAGAAAGATTTCATGTAGGTATTTCCATCTCGGTTGCATCAATCTTCCTCACTCAACTTTCACCCAATGAGTCAACACACCACACGTAATTGGAGATTTCTCTATTCATTTTCTTATCACGTACACCAAATGAAACTTTTGGGGAAAATCGAGTTTTGCTCAGGAATAATGCAAAGTGCTAGATAGAATGTACCTTTTGAAGACAGAAATATTTCTAAATAACGGGGCATACAAATTTGGATCATCAGTAACTGGTGGAGCATGTGCAATCTCCTTTTTTGCATATACCAGTGCCTCATGAGGTGGCAAAGACCATAAGTCTCTCTACAAAGGATACATGAAACCAGTATTAGCCAATCTCATAGCTTCTCCATGATTACTCACAATGAAGAATAGAATTCTATCCGGGAGAAATTTTACCTGCAAACTTGAGGACACGTATCTTTTACGAGGAGGGGAAGGAGAGGGAGGAGGGGAAGCAAGAAAAGGGAGAGGTGAGGCTAAAATATTTTCTTCTTCCAATATATTGATCTTCTCTGATAAATTAGACTGCAGCTTTTCTTCTGGAGTTACTGCAGGTATCTCCTCCTCAACTGACACCAACTGAGTCAAGTTAGTTGAAGCATTTACAGAAGCGACAGGGGCCGCTAAAACGAGGTGAGATTGTTCAACCGTTGCACCATTTACAGTCTCACTCAAATGGGTGGTTCCATTCAAAATAGCATATGCGGAAATTGTCGCGGGAGGAGAGAAGAACCATGTGTCCAGTGCATAAGGAAAGATAATGTTTGGAAGCAGAACACCAGCTAAAGTCATGATGGCCCCAAGAAAGAAAATCTTTCTCCAGTCAATTCTTTTACCAATACAACGCCGAAAGAGCTCGCCCATCAGTACAAGAGCAATCCGTGGCAAGAATTTTCTCATCTCACTATGCAAGAAAGATCAATTTTGCCACTCAATAGAAGAATGACCAGCTTATCCCTTTGTGTCAAGTACGTGCACATCATCCTAATAATCTTCCGGAAGGAAACACAGTCGAGACTCGTAACGTCCACGCCTAGACAAGCAAATAACATGGTGTAAATACCCTTGATTAGCATATGACTAGGATTCTCAGTACGAACTGTCAGCCACCAATTCAACAACTGCCTTAGCCGGTAAATAGACAAGACGAAGAAACTAGAAAATCTTCCAAGACTTCGCACTGTATCCTCACACTATCTACATCGCCCTTCCTATGTTCACAAATGATCACGCATTCGACGAACCGAAAACAGCTTCAACGGAAGAGAAAAGCAAAATACCACCAGAAGTCGAACCAGAACAGGCAAATTCAAAAAGCAGGGAACTTCAAACCAATGAAGCCAACCCGATTTCGTAGTCACTCTGCAAACGCAAAATTCGCTCCCGAAACGGATTTCGCCGAGCAACATCCAGCCAAAAAAAAAAAAACCCAAAGAAAGGGGTATCGGAATCGACCTTTGGAAATCAACGCAACAAACTCGAAGAACGCGTCCAAAGTTGCTTGCCTATCAAGCTTCGCATCAACTTTCTAACCCGAATTTCACGGGAATCGGACGCCGATGGCTGAAAATCAGGACTCGTCGCTGCAACCAGCGCCCCTCCGACTCGTCCATCCATTGCCAAAAAAAAAAAAAAAGAAAGAGCAGGGGAATTCCGACGGACGAGCGAGCGAGCATCGCCGACGAGGAAATCGAACGAGAAGGGAAAACCGCGGTTACCTCGGGAAGGCGCGATCGGAATTCCGCGCAGCAGCCTGATCGGAGAGACGAATCCGGATTGAGCAGCCCCCCCGAACGGAAGGCGAAAAGTCGGGGGAAGAGATAGAGAGAGAAAGAGAGAGAGTCCCGCGTTAGAAAGTTGAATGGAGGGAAGCAAGAGGCGAGAGAGCCCGCACGGCGGAATAACGGCTTTCGGACGCGCTTATGTATCCACTCGACTCGACTCTTACCGACTCTTTAGCTTCTTGAAGCAAATAATTTGACGAATTAAAAATTCGCTCCACCGCTGTTAGAAAATAATGAAACAAGTGGCTTGTCTAATTATAGTAATAGCTATAATAATAATAATAATGTTAGGTTGTAGTTAGAATGATGGTATCAGTATCGCTATCATGCATGACTCCAATCATACGATTTATATTTTATTTTTCCTTCATTATGGTGCATTAATATAAAAAAAGAAACATCGCGGTTTTTGTTTATATTCCTGCGCCTTTATTTGTGTGAGGATGATCTGTGGAGTTGTTTCGATTCATTTTCTCTGCTGTCCTTCTTTTCTCGGCGCTATCCTAACTTGGTTTTCGAATTGGAGAAGCCCGAAGGAGCCTAAGAAAAAGGTCCATTTTTCCTTCTAACCAAAGCAAGGAATGAGAGTTGAATAGGTGAAAGGAATGTTTCGATTTTGATGCAGTCTAGGTTGCTTCCATTCTGTCCTTTATAATACTTGTATCAATTTTATGTGTAATATCGAGTTGTTATGTATTTGATAGATTTATATATCGCGAAAAAAAAAACGTGAATTTTAAAAAGCAGGGGATAATTATTACAAATACACATCGTAATATACCGAAAAAATTAAAAAGAAAATAGGAGGTGGATGATGTCGAATTAAGAAGTTTTATTATATATAAGCCAAGTGGGGGCCCAAGAGGTTGGCGTTGACCGTTGAATATGGTGAATATTGCGCTGTCGAACACATGGATTGGGGATGTCAACGTCCATCGGTTTCTCCGGCCGCCCGAGCAGATGAGGCGAACGTAAATCATTTGGACCACCTAACGAATCATTCGGATTAATAAATTTCGTGCTTGAGAAGATTGGTATCACGGGCATGATTTAGAGTAACTCCCCAAAAAATTAAGTATGGCAAAGGAATCGACTCATTTTTTTTTTTAATTGAGTTATTATATTCCGTGTGCTACATGGATGTCGTTACAATGCAACATTTTACGCTTGCGATTGATTCACGTAATAGCTGTACATAAGAAGAAATGGACACTTTTCATCGACATAATGACTCGATACGAGCACTTTGACCTCATTTAGCTACGTTTTGCCAAGTTTAGAATTATGCAGACTTCTTCCTATCCTTATGGAAATTCGCATGCTTTACTATAGTTATTTACCTTTTCTCGCTTCATCTCGATTTAGGTGATGAAAAATGAGAGCTTCCACAGCTTCAAACAGCGAACATGTACTTGTTATTCTTGGACTATTTATCTTAAAAAGCTCAAAACATTACAAGCAAGTCGATAGCAACTATTCTAAAGAGAAAATTCAATATATGAAAGCTGCGTTTGACAGTCGGGATAAAATTTGGGATAGGATATGATTTATCCTATCCTACGTTTGGTGCTCGCTCAGGACAGGATAAAATCGAATATAATGAGGATATAGGTAAGTTAAAATTATCCCATGGGGGAGGTGAGATAAATGTGAATATGATTTCTAATGTCCATAATAAGAAAGTTATTTTTCTTAAATAACAAACTTATTAAGTTAACAAAATTGAAATTATATTTAAATATAAATAATATATGAATTCTAATTTAAGAAATTAAAAATAAAAAAGAAATTTATTTTTAATTAATCTTAATTTAATTTATATATTCAAATTTAATTCTATCCTATAATAAACATTCAATCTATAAATTAAATATTTATATTTATTATATATTTTAGGTATGTTAGTCCAGTTTACTATTTGATAAAATTTTATTAAAGAATAATGAAAGGGGAAAAAAAGAAATAATTAAAAAAAGAGGAAAAATAAAATAAAAATAAATTAAGGAATAGTATTACGAGATATTTTCACCATCTCTGTTTATGAATATTTAGGTTCATTTATATTGACATGCCATTTATATCAGAAAAATGTACATGATATGATGTAAATATATCTGATTTTAATATTGCGATTTACTAAACATTGACAGGATATAAAAAAATCCCAGGATTTCATATCATGTCCTATCCAGTCCTATCTCGATTAAAAATCCGGACGACCAAACGTAGCCGAAGAGTTATATGGAAAGAGAATAAAATTTTTGATTGGAATATGATATGTTGAATGGATCTCTTGAGCTGATGAAGCATAATTGAATCGAGAAACCGAATCTCTATTAAGTACCTTCTAAATATGATAAATTACTTGTTGCTCAGCATATGCCGTAATTGACGTATTCTTGAAATTGATCGAAAAGAAGATGCGGTTGAGAAAAAATTCAAAAGAAAGATGCCTCTCATGGCATAAACATAGAAACTTAGGTGGATAGTCGAATATGAAATGTAATTGATTATGATGATAGGTAAGTCATTCGGTTGAAAAAGATAGGCATAGATACTTCACAACGAGCACTTAGATAGGTGCGTAGATGGAGCATTTTCTAGTGGAGAATGCATCAAGTATAATGTTTGCAATAAGACTGGGAGTAAATACATTAGAAGTGCCAAAAGTTGTGTGTTGCACTCACTATGATGCCGAAAATTTATTTTTGATCACTTAAGTTTCAAAAAGTTTGAAAAACGATAATTTCATTACTAACGCTGATTTGATTGGTTTGAAATCTTTTATGATAGTTTTTTATTTATTTTTAAAGTCAACGTGACTCGTCGAAGAGTATAGTCAGTATACAAACAACAAAACGACGCTATTTAGTGTCTTTCCCAAGTAAGAACCCTAAATCTCAAAATTGAAAGAAAACTGAAAGTTCAAAACCTAAATCCCCAATTTGAGTGCCTATTTCAATTTTTTTCTAAAATTATCAGCTTGATCTTGCAAATGGAGGGCAGAAACTTTAGCAATAGCTCACATTCGTTTCAAAAATACGAATTAGATAGTGAGTTGAGTGTTATTGTTATTTTGATTTACCGAGTCCGAGAAGAACATCTGGAACTCGGTTGAATCTTGGGAGAAAATTCCATGATTGTGGTTGATATAAAGAATGCTCAAGTGCAAATATTTCAAATGAGTTGATGCGAAATTCTCCAGTCAAGCGATATAGGTGATTTGAGAGCTACTTGAAGGTCAACATCAAACCTCCACCTATATTAATGGACGATTTGAATGATATTAACTTAATATAAACTAAAATGAAGGGTTTAACATCTCCGGTTCACCATTTGCAGATGGAGGTTTCAAGACTAAAAATTGAAAAAAAACTCTTATCAAGTGTTGATTGCATTGTTATTCTCTTGCGTAGTCTATTCAAATGTGAAGTGAGTAATGAGAAGAAGTTTGTATATCTACTATAATCGAAGACGTGGAATATGTACTTGTATTGGGTTACTTGTAAGTGAAGTGTATTTTTGGTTTGTTGCAGTTTTTGTATGGAATAAAAGGTTTTGTCGCAATTTATGTTAGAAATTGATTGTTGCACTTAAAAGTTTTCTTACTTAATTATATATTGTCAATATTTGTTTTTCTTAGTTTTTTCTTCGAATGTAATGATTTGTTGCCTTTTTTGTTTGGTAATGATTTACTGGTTTGCTGCAACTATTACTGTAAACCATGACGAAAATTAAGGGATTGTGACAAATTTACGATTGGCTATTTCAGCGCCATAAGTTGTAAATAATAATCACCCAAATGTTATGATCATTTAAGTACCAATCACGATTAAAAAGTGATCACTCGTGTTGCATTAATTTTAAAAAAAGAATAAGTTAGTTTCAAATGTCACTTGGCTTACAATAGTCGTGGTGCATCTTGCTGCATAAGTTGGATTGCTAGTGTATCTTATTCTTGCACCAACCTATACAAGAAGATGCAGTACCCACAACTGCACCAAGGCGTGTTGGTGCATTTTGTTCTTACTCTAGCACATACAACCAGCACTCATAAATCCACTAGAACCTACAATTTCAAGCAACAACAATATATGCACATATCACTCCTAAAAACAACATTAGTCTCGTAATAACATTGCACCGGCAGCAAAATATTTATATAGCATAACAATCCCATTGGAATCACCAGCCGAAACCAAGACAAAAGAAAATAACAAAAACCACCATTCCCATTGACATCGATTAATTCTTTACAAAGGAAAAATATGTTTGACTTTACTCCCTAATCACTCAAAGGTCAGTACCCTCTAAAAAAAACAATGGCAATATGCACCATCCTCAAAAAATAATGGTAGTAATTAGGGAGTGAATGAGAAGATATGCATTTCAATCAACCTGAGTCAGAAAGCCCGGCCACATTCTAATAGCAAGGTGGAACCAATAATTTGAAGTCGTGTTGGAATCGAGCCTACATGTAGTGCCTAAAGTGACAAGTGATGCATCTAGAACGGCAAATGATCATTGTAATGAGGAAAATGCCACTCAATTGGCAGTGGTTAGAGACAAAAAAAAATGCAAACGCAGTGAAAATTGCCCAATAGTTATTCTTCAGGATTAGGTCAGGACAGCAAACTTTGTGTTGTTTGTGTAAGATGAACATTAGGTTATGTTACCACCGCCTGCGGTGGCCTAGTTAGATAAGTGCTCCCATGATCCTTTGCGAGAGGAGAGGAGTTCGAATCCCGCTGGCCGCGCAGGATCTTAAGTGCGACGTTGAGGCGGTGGGTCCTCTGCTAGCGTCACTTCAAGGTTTACCCCCTGTTACCCCAGGCCTGTCGGGCTATCCATGTTGGTACGGTGCGCGGAGTTCCTTGAGTCATTAAAAAAAAAAAAAAAAACATTAGATTATGTTAAGCTTATTTTTCTAAAATAACTTTATTTCTCCTTTTGTTTATGGGAACAAAAAAGTATTTTTTTTTTTACTTTTCATTTCTATCGCATGGTTATCAAAGAGACCCCTAACCTTAGACTAGCAGGGAGGATTTCACCAGCAGACGGGCCGGGTCGAGTCCGGCCCATCACGAACGCCCAGATCCGCATCTGAATCAGCACCAATTCTGTAGCCCGACCACGTCCGCATAGCAAGGCGTAACCAATAACGCGACGCCACGTCAGAATCGAGCCTACGTGTAACGCCCCAAGTGACGAGGGAAAAGCAAGCGATCGCAATGACGAAAATGCCACTCAATCGCCGGTGGCTAGAGACGGGAAAAAAAAAATTGCAAACGCAATGAAAAGAGACCCAAGCCCGTCGTTCTTCCTGCCGCTGCTACTTTAAAAATCCTCGAACCCGATCTCTTTCCGCGAGGCGGTCCGGCGATCATTTGGTCTCCGATCGGAGGAAGAGGAACGTTCGCGGCAGCTGCTGCTCCGCCTGAGGGACCTCCAATGCGATCTAGGGCTCCGCCGTTCGGATAGTCTGTGACGGCGTCGTTGTCGGGAAGCAAGTCGGAAAGTCGTCGCCGCCGCATTCCGCCATGGCCGCGCCGTTCTTCTCGACGCCTTTCCAGCCCTACGTTTATCAGGTAAATCGCGAATCGTTTTGCCTAGGAATTTGCGGCGGAGGGAAGAGGTTTTCGTTTGCTTTGGTTAGAGTTCGGATTCATGTCGACGCCGCGTATCAGGCGATCATTTTCTTGCGGTTGAGATTTAATGAATCGAAAATCGGGGAGCCGATTGTTTGGAAGAGGTAATTGTGTGTCGCGGCAGGTGGAGAAGAGGTTCTTCACTTGGTTTTATCCTTTTCAGTGGATCAGCGTCTTTGGATGAGTGGAACTTCGAGTTTGGTCGGGAACGAGGTTCCATGATCCGGAATAGAGTTTTGGGGGTGTCGGCATGAGAAGCAGTAGATTTCTGAGTCGGTTTGTTGAGGTGAAAATGGTGCCTGCCGCATTCCTGTCGTCGTTGGCAACGGTAATTTGAATAGTGGGACGCGGCATGGGTACAATCTGGAGTCTGCAGTGAATGAGCTGTTCTTATGGGTTGGAATTGGAGCAGGAGCCCTCGGTAAAGAGCGTCTGCGGTCCTTTTAAATGCCAATGTAATGCTTGGTGATGGGGGGTTATTGGAGTGTTAGTTCTAGTGCTGTCGTTGTGAGTAGCTTATCTCAGTCTACCAAACGGATGTTACATTATCTAAGATAGACCTTTCTTTGCCATTGGTTTGGACTTGGATGTGTAACTTAATCTGAAAGAGACCTGCTGTCTTTATTTGTTGCATTCTGAACTGTCAAGTATTTCCTGTCCAATTCTCTGTTTACGGGTTCTTCTTTCCCTCTTGATTTCATGTGGGTTGATTCGCTGCAGAGTCCTCAAGATGCTGTCATACCCTTCCAGATTTTAGGTGGCGAAGCACAGGTCGTCCAGGTATACAACTACTCATGCTGGCCTTCTTTTGTTCCATTTTCGTCTCTTTACATCTTTGAAGAAATCCGTGTTTTTGCTATCAGATAATGTTGAAGTCACAAGAAAAAGTTGTTGCAAGACCTGGTGAGTTGCCCTCAAACCTTTATTTATTTATTTTTTTTTTTTTTATTTTTAACCGTTGAAGAATGAAGAGACACGTTTATGAGCTGCTTAGTACGTGACTCTGCAATCTACTTACCGTTCAACATCTTGGTGAAGGAATGTTTACCCTGCAGTAGGTTAGTTTATTGATCTTCAGGAAAAAGCATCCTGCATCCAGCGTCAAGACATAGTACACCAACTTAAGATTGCTTTATGTTCTTCATGTCATGTCATGACTCATAAATTTTTTCCCTGATATGTCTGGGCCTTGTGGATGATAGAGTTGGGGCAAATAGTCCTTACTATTTGCAGTATCCTTCTTAAATATGTTTTTGGTAGTTTATCTGCTGGTCTTCTATTTTGGATTCCAGAAACAGACCTGGCTTTTATTGTTTAGAGAATTTTGTCAGCACATTTGATGTAGTCTAGAATTGGTTACCAATGATTGGTTCTTCTCCTTTTTTCTTTTGTTTGTGAATGCAACTCAAGATACTTGTTATATATATTTTTCTTGGACAAATGCTTCATGCATAAACTGAAAATAATGGTACTATTGAGCATATCCTTTTATGGCCACACAAGGGATTTTTTTTCCGCCTTTCTTTATTGTATGTATAAGTGGCTTTTTTTTTTTTTGGGGGGGTGTGGGGGAGGCTGATTTTGGATTGGATGTCTCAGTGGTTGGATCAGGAACCTTTGCACGCATCACTGAATAGCTTTTGTTTGAAATTCTCATTTGCTAAATTGCTAGGTGCTGAGCTGTCTGAACAGCTTTTTTTTCTTTTGCCACATGTGGGATTGATACATGGAAATTTGGCAGGTTCTATGTGCTTCATGTCTGGGTCTATTGAAATGGACAATGTTTATCTACCTGAGAATGAAGCGGGTATGTGGCAATGGCTTTTTGGCAAGAATGTGACAAGCATAACTCTTCGAAACCCCGGTCCTGCTGATGGATTTGTTGGAATAGCTGCACCTTCTCTTGCAAGAATTCTCCCGGTTTGTCCTCCTAGACAAGTCAAATTATTGTAGTCTTGATTGTTTTAATGTACTAGGTTATTGCATATCTTCTTACTCGAACATATTGAGGCATATTGTATATTGTGTCTCTAATTACAGCCCTTGAATTGTGCATTGCTTAGATTGACCTGGCTATGTTTGGTGGAGAAATTTTATGCCAGGTAGAGCCCTACTCTGTTGCCTTGTGGTTTTCTTTTATAATCTTTTACTCTTCAACAGCAATCAGTTTGGATACTTCTAAGTCACGTATCAGCATATGGTTCGGGACACGTTTGTTGTTCAAATGAATTATCTTCTTATTACTGTGTCCTGGTACATTAATTGATTTCTCTGAGTTTTATCTGTAGCCAGATGCATTTCTTTGCTCTATCAACGATGTCAAGGTCAGTAGCACGATTGATCAGAGGGCACGCCATGTGGTCACTGGTGCAGAGGTGAGATACAACGCCTTATTGCACCTTCTGTTTGGCTACTACTGCCGACTGTTGAAATGAGGGAATTCTTTTTTCCTGATCTTTACCTTTGCGATATAATTGCCAAGTTATCCATTTTTTATTGTTTAATTGATAAGTATAATATGCTATTTTAGGGATTTTTGAGACAGAAACTCTCAGGCCAAGGACTTGCATTTTTAGCTGCGGGTGGATCTGGTACGCTCTTCCAAGATCATAGTTCAATTCCTGTAGCACATCCATTTCTTGGGATAAGCATGGTTACTGTTAATAGTCAACTGTAGAGAATCTAGCTATGCCTTTCGTTCCTTGTTGATGCAATTCAAGCACCAATACTTTCTTTTGTACTTAGTATGCCAGAAGGTTTCTTCAAGATCCATTTGGTTTTGCACTCATTTTTAGTTCACTCGTATCTGGGTTCTTGAAAATTTGAAGTACTTTATGCAAATTTGCGTTCTTCTTGAATAGTTGAAAGGGCCTGATGTTTACTTTGTCTCTTTGGTACAGTTGTGCAGAAGAATCTTGAGGTTGGAGAAGTCTTAGCTGTCGATGTATCCTGCATTGCTGCTGTAACAGGCACAGTCAATATCCAAATTAAGTACAATGGTCCCATCAGAAGAGCAGTCTTTGGGGTAAGTTTTATTTCTCTGGCATCATTCCAAATTTGGAATTTCAGGTTATGTAGATGCTTCCACTATATGACTGTATTTGGCCATAGAAGCCAGCTTTTTGTCTTTGGTTAATTTATTTGTAAGGCATGTCCACCTGTTCTAACAGCTTCTTCCTCTTATCTATTTTCACTGGAAGGCCATTAACGCTGACATGTTGTCTGCCAATTGCAGGGTGATAATCTAGTAACAGCTGTTCTGACAGGGCCAGGGATCGTGTTCATCCAGAGCATGCCCTTTCATAGACTTTCTCAGCGAATCGCTCGGTATTGTCACTTTGGGCTATGGCACTCTTACAATTACCAGAAACATTTTTAACGAAACTAGTTTTTCCTTGCTCTTGTGATCCTTATTTTGTGGTTAAACTAACTAGCTGTCGTTTCTTTACAGGGCTGTAACCTCTCCGAACATGAGGGAGAACCCCAAGTTTTTCATTCAGATAGCCATCTTCTTCTTTCTTGCGTATGTTGTGATTGTATCTTCATTGATCTTGACAGATGTATAACTTTCTCTTTTTCCTTTCTTTAGCCTGATTTTTACTAGACCCCGTTAGTTTTTTCGACTGATTGTCATGCAAGTTCATCCTTTATGGTATAGCCAGATATATGAAAAGAAAGAATTTCAATCTGTGTTTGAACTTTTGATGTGCTCTGACCCTTCTACTGAGGAAAGCTACTTTTTCCCTTCAGCTTATTTGCGAATGTCAAGAAATCCGACTGCCGTTGTAGATGAAACTTTGTGCTGATCTCCATTATGTTTGGGTACCTACCAAGATGAAAATTTTAACTTCCATATATATAATGATCTGATTTCATAACCGTGGTTCGGACTCCTCGAGCTCCTTAATAGCACTACAGACGATCGGAATGGTAGCTACCAAATGGAGCGATGCAATTCCACTACTTGAGAATCAAAGAGTCAATTGATTGCTTCATTGGACGTTCTTCCGACTCTGGTTTGCTTTCATCGTTAATGAACGATTGAGGGTGCATATACAGTGCCTGAATGCACTGGGCTACATCGAGTCGCGTCTTGTATCACTCGTTGCGCGTTTGGTAACGATTCATTTTTAACCGATTCCCAAAAATAATTATTTTTTATTCGTTCCCTAACCGATTCTTGTAAAAAAAACGCGTTTGAATCGTCCAAAATTTTTTATTCTAATAGTAATCAAGCGTTTGATACCGTGCTTTCATTGATTCTGTTCCAAATCAATTTCTTTTAATTTTTAAATAATTTTTTTACCTTTTTCCTTTTCTTTTTTTTTCCTTTTTTTTTTTCCCCTTTTCTCCTATTCTTCTTCTTCTTCTTCATGTGGCCGGTCCTCATTGGCCAAGCCTTATCGGCAGCTAGGCGAGGCTCGCCTAGCCCCGCTGGTGGCTAAGCTTGCCTCCGGCGAGCTCGCCGGACCTCGCCTTGGCCTGGCGAGCCTCCAAAGCTTGTCGGACCGGCGGACGGCGATCGGCGACGAAGGTGGCGGGCGGCGGTGGACAGCGGCGGGCGATGGTGGACGGCAATTGCGGGATGACGGAAAGGAAGAAGGAGGCTTTCACTGTTTTGATTCTCAAATGGAGAATCACATTTTTTTTTTATTCTCAATTCTCTTCCCAATTTGTTCCCGGGAACAAAAATTTTACCAAACGCGATTCTCATCCCAAACTAATTCTGGAACAAAAAATCAGAATTAGACACTGTTTGGATGGTTACCAAACAGTGCCTTAGTGATCATTGATTCACAGTCGTCACATTCTATTGTTGGCTCATGCTTGGTCGACCCAGTGGTTACCGTAATAGCCATGTGAGACCGTCCATTGTGACTAAACCGCGATGATTAACCGGGTGCTGATTAATTTTATGCTTCTAACTGTCCCCCTTTTTAACTTGAAAATTTGGTACTTCATGTCGAACTTTCGTTTAACTCAGGGACACCCAAATTGTGGAAAGCATGTAAGAAACTGACATTGAAGTTGCACCAATGTTTTTCGAAAGCCATCCCTGTGATGAATACTTGTAGTGTCTCTACACGGCCGATGGGAGATAAATGAATCTTATAAACGACTTGATGAAGTTGGGACGTATGAAGATGAAAGTAACAAATTATGTTTAAGCTATAGATATTAGGAATAAATATTGGGTATATAGTTTGTCTAACTCCTACATTTGTCACTGTTGATATGATCAATCAGTTACCTACTGAAAATAGAACTACCCACATCAACGGTGATTGGGATGTGTAGCTAAAATAAAGCATACTTGCCATACAGTTTAATTTTAATCCAAACAGACCCACGTCAATAGTGGTGGGATGTGTAGCTAGAATAAAGCATACTTGCCATACAGTTAAATTTTAATATGAATAGTAATACTGTCTTTCTTTCCAAAAGAAAAGAAAATCTTCTATACGATTTTACTTGATTGGCCCTGAATCGCGGTGCATTGTCACAATTTTAATGGTAATAAGTATATCCAACCAAAAAATTGGCATGTTTATGCCTATCAAAATCACAAGCACTTAAGGATAAATAAAACGAGGGGAAAAAAAGACTAAAGGCAGAAAGAAAAAATGAAGGTGATTCCGCATTGCTCAGACGCATGCCACAATCCAAAAGCGCCAAAGGGCCGGATCCGGCCCATGAACTCCCTGTCCAAAACGAGACCCCAATTCGACCAGTATAAATACCATCTTCATCGACTGAACCCTAGGCCATTTTCTGCAAGCTCAGGAAACCCTAGCTGCCAGACCGCCACTCCAATGGGTACTTTCCTCCTTCTCCTCCTCCTCCTCCTCCTCCCCTCCTCCTCCTCCATCTCCCTGCATGCGCTTTCCATTAGGAGTCGTCGTGCGGCCTCCGTCGAGTGTGTTCGCGTTTACGAGTTCTCGATGTTGTCCGTGTCCGGCGCTCTTTTTTGGGAGCTTCGTTCTCGGCTAGCTTCATCGGTTTTTGCTTTTTCTATCTGTTCCGCCGGGGGGGCGGAAAACCCGTCGCTTGTAGATGTGCATTTTGGTCTTGGTTGGCGATAAGGCTTGTTAGCACTGTCGTGTTTGTCCTGGTGTTGATTCGTTGATTTAGTTGGAGCTGAGCTCGGGTGATCTGAAGATCACCGCGTTTCGGTATGGGAAATCTGTTTCCATGCTTGCTCGTTGCTTCTCGTTTATGGGAGAGGATTTTGTGCGTCAAGATCGAAACTTTCGACGAATCAAGAAGAGATGCGCGCGAGATCTGTCCTTTCTCTTTCGTCGTGTGGCCTGGTTTTTAATGCGTGGTGCCTCGTTGTCGATTGTTCTGGGTTTGGTGTTCTGATATGGTTTGTTTGTGTGGCTTTTAGGGGCTTACAAGTACGTGTCGGAGCTATGGAGGAAGAAGCAATCCGATGTGATGAGGTTCTTGCAGAGGGTTAGGTGCTGGGAGTACCGACAGCACCCGTCCATCGTGCGGGTCACCCACCCTACCCGCCCTGACAAGGCCCGCCGTTTGGGCTACAAGGCCAAGCAGGTGAAATTACGATAAACTCCAATGGTCTGCTCGAGTAGTTCATTGACCTCTAGAAGGATGATTTGTTGATTTTGGTGTTTTTATGTCCTTGGATTGTCGCTGAGATGCTAGCTGAATGTTTGCCTTTTGGTCACATTCCTAAGACCCTGAAAACCTTGCCCTGCGAGGTTGTTTATGTGCTATTTTCGAAGTTGATATTTGATGTCACTGTTCGTCCTTGGTTTGACGTGTGAATATGAATTAAAAGTTGTAATCCCTCTGACGTTGGCTGACTTGGTATCTGCATTAGCTGGTTAAGCAGCGTCATGATACGTTTACTTCCTCCGGGAGGATGTTTACGTACTATGATTAGATGCTCCCTGAGACCAGCTATATGAAAGCAAGTCGATCATCTGACCGAGTGGGTTCTCTTATTTTGAACTTTCTTTTGTCCCGATCGACACATTATAAGTTTCACAACTTCTATGTTCCTGGAGGTGTTATCTGACCGACCAGGTTCTCTTGGTTTGAGCTTTATCTTGTCTCGATCGATACTTTATAAGTTCCACAACGTCTATGTTCCTGAGGAATGCCTCCTTTTATTTGGATATGCAATTTCTTATATGGCTTGGATTCTTTGACGTCTTGGCCGAGTGATTACATGGGTTAATCACCTGTTGTCTTGTCTGATTATATATGCCGATGGTTTGCCATTTCTTTGGGTCATGGGTTATTCTGTTGCACAGCGTATTGGCACTTTGATTTATGTTCCAATGTGCAATATTTTTTTTTGTTGGGCAACTATTTAGAATCTGACTAGTTTAAGTGATTTCAGGGTTACGTGGTTTATCGTGTGCGTGTAAGACGTGGTGGTCGCAAGAGACCTGTTCCCAAGGGTATAGTGTATGGTAAGCCCACAAATCAGGGTGTTACTCAACTGAAGTTCCAGCGAAGCAAGAGGTCTGTTGCAGAGGAACGTGCTGGCAGAAAGTTGGGTGGCCTCAGGGTTCTGAACTCCTACTGGATCAATGAGGTTTGTGTGGTCTCTCATGGGCTTACGGTTGTTATTCTTTATATGATTTTGTTGAACTATTTTGTCTTTCATAAGACTATCGAGGTGCTCACTGTTAAAATTTTCAAATATCCATGTTCATTGCAGGATTCTACCTACAAATATTTTGAGGTAATTCTGGTTGATGTTGCCCACACAACCATCAGAAGGGACCCGAGAATCAGTTGGCTCTGCAATCCTGTGCACAAACATAGGGAGCTTCGTGGTCTTACGTCTGCTGGAAAGAAATACAGAGGCCTTCGTGGAAAGGGCCACACGCACCACAAGGCTCGCCCTTCACGCAGGGCTACTTGGAAGAGAAACAACAGCCTGTCTCTGCGCCGATACCGTTGATCTGGCCTTCATTGCTTGTCAGATTATTTTTGTTTCTGGATATTTGTTGCAGTACTTTTGTTTCCTGGATATTTTTCCGGGACGTAGTATTTGTCGAGCCTGTTGAGCGAATTGTCAAATTTTGGAGATCAAAACTGTTTAAGAGCATGTTCTATTTGATAAATTACTTCTATTGCCTGTTTACTCTCTGGTGCTTATTGCCTTGCGGATGCTGTCTTGATTGATGGTTAATGAATCGATTCTGGCTTTGGCAATAGAAATGCCATGCCTGTTTTGAAGGTAATGAATTGCCAAACCGTCCTCGTACGGTTCAGGTGCGATCGTTTTTTTTTTCTTAACCCAAAAGAAAAACTATGTGCTTCAACTGGAAAATTGATTTTCCTTCCTCAAATTTATAGCCACTTTGCATGGGGCGTTTTTATACAAGTATTTGCTTAAACATTTCGCCGTACCTTAATTTCTCACTTGATTTCTTTGCTGAACCTATTGATGATTGTCGAGTCCAGTAAGTCTCATTTCTGCTTCATTCGTCTACGGTTTATTGACCAATTCCTTCCGACAGCTTACCATATTGTATTACATTTCACCGAACATCGTCTTAGACCTCCTCATCTGGAAGATAGGGGATTTGAGAATTGCGTTCGCCCTGTATAAACATTCATGCTTATTCCAATGGCCTTGACCCTAGTATTTGGTAGAAGCTGATTTCGAACTTTTGATGCTTAAAAGGCGCGCCACTTTATGATCCATACTCAATTTTTGTGGGGCTGAGATACAATAAAAGCTGAAGCTTAGCTAATACTGCTGGAATGTTGCTTCGGAAACCTTTGTTAGATCAGGGACCCAAGGCGCATTTAGAAATGTCTTAATCAATGACTTCTGCCATCTCAACGAACCGGCCTTTCTCTATAGAAAGCTGTGCTGCAACTCCCATGGCCACCGAGATCAGCCCATCTTGCAAATCTACGGCAGGTGCACGTACGCCTTCAGCCCTAATCGCATCCAAGAAGTTCAGGTGCTCCAAGTAGCTTGATCCATGATGCAGGCCGTCATACCTACGACACAACCGCATTGGTTAGGTTGGCATTTGTTGTCCGTGGCGGAATTTGGGTCTTGAATTAAGAGAAGGGTAAGGGGGTAGCCTACTTTATCCGGTCATCTGCCGCTGTTAATGTTTGGACGCCCTCTCTGCCAGCAGCTCGAGAACCAAAACGGACGATGCTCTCGGGAACAAATGCCTCGCCCTGTTGGACAATCGACTAGCTACTTCATTTTGACGAAAGGGGAAAGAAAAAAGGGAACGAAAATATGCTGCTCCTCACAAATAGACGAAGATCCGAGTGCGGGGGGAGAGAGAGAGAGAGACCTTTCCAATATCACCCACGACAGATATTTCTTGCTCATTTTTGCTACCTTCAGCAAACATGCAAAGGTCAAGCATGCCTCGTGAACCATTCTCGAACTCGACAATAACATACGCGTTGTCAATTATATCCGGCACCTGAAAGCATCCCATCATAGCACAAAATGATATGCAGATAAACAACTCAATTCAATCGCAAAGCTAGAGCAGACAGGTAGTGTTGAAACCTACAGCTTCAAGTCTACCACGGTCTCATGGGATAGAGTTCAAGGGAATGACCAATCTTAAATTCTTTTGAGTGTCCCAAGCCAGATGGTCACAATGAGAGGTTGAGAGAGAGTTCGGGGTAATGTTAATCATAAGTCATGTCCTCTCTGTCACTTATTCTATTGCCTAAAGCTCTTCCTCACACGGTGTTTCTTAACCATCATCACAACTGAAAGAAAATCAATTTTGCTCTTCTGCATCTGATGG
Source organism: Eucalyptus virginea (assembly GCA_014182375.1). Lineage (NCBI taxonomy): Eukaryota > Viridiplantae > Streptophyta > Magnoliopsida > Myrtales > Myrtaceae > Eucalyptus > Eucalyptus virginea. Next base: position 26,608,293 of record CM024517.1, on the reverse strand, counting down.
CAAGCAATTCACAGCCATTACCTTAAATTGAAATAGACGTAGTTTACAGGTTAACAAGAAATTTACCTTCCCGTCATATATTTCGTCTTTGTGATTAACATCAATAGCTCCAGAAGCCATCACACGAACAGGATTGGCCCCTGCAAATAGTCTCATCAGATCGAAAAAGTGGCAGCATTTCTCCACCAGCGTCCCTCCTGTGTTCACATTGAACCGATTCCAATTGTGTACCTGACAGCCACAGAATAGATTATTCGCTGCTCATGACTGCACACTTGATACTGACTCAGTGACTTGTATTACCTTGACGAGAAAGGGGAAGCGGTGTTCCCGGATAGCCACCATTTTAACCTGTCCAAGAGTACCACCCTTGACTATTTCAATCAGTTTAGCAACAGGTGGCATGTACCGATATTCCAAACCAACTTGCACCAGCATCTCTGGCCTTCCCTTGGCAGCTTCCACCACCTGGTTACATGATTATCCTACCAAATCAGTCAAATTAATATGGAAAGACTGTATAATCCTGATGAACTGCGCTTATAATGTCATCAATCATTCAAGGCTGCAAGTATATCTAGAGAAGTGGAAGATCAAAGCTGCAAATCATTCCTTGTTTAAGAAATGTCGTTTCAGTTGGTTCTCTTTAGCTAAGAGACTTAAAGTTCGTTGAACACAAGTTACTGTGCACCCCTTATGAAACAGCACTAAGAAAGATCAACCATCAGAGATGATAATAAGGTATTGATTGGATTGTCATATATCATCAGACCTGCTGAAATTGCAGTAATGTAAAGACTGGCAAACAAAACAATTTTAGAATTAGTGTTAGAGAGGAATTATTCAAATAAAAAGGAAGAGGACACGAACAAACAGACTGAGAGGGGACATTAGACACAGATTAGTTCCATAACCATCTCACTGTGCAATGGTCACCTCCTCTCATAGACACCTATTAGTTTATATTGTCTCATGTTGCTTTTAGTGCAGAGAGTCTCTTTCTGTAGCACATCTTACAGGAAATGTAAGCAAACTGACCTCCCGGCAATGAGAAACCGTCGTGCATAATGGCTTCTCCACAAGAACGTGATGTGCCTTTGGGTGGTTGATGATGTCGATAAGGATCTGATAATGGGTCATGTTTGGAGAAGATACAACCAGCACATCGCAGAGCCCACTGTCAAGCAGCTCTTTATGTCCTGAGAAAACCTGTGTATCTCGCGGTCACAAGTAGGCCATTTCGGTCTGCTATTTATCAAAGATAACCAAGAAACATACTGCAAATGAAACTCTAAGCCAACTTTAAGCAATGCAACAACAAATGAAGTACCAAGGAAGTGCAGACACACCAGGTTGGACCTCAAAAACAATCTAGGGCTTGACTTTGGATTAACCAAAGGAATATAGCAGAGAAGTAAAAGCAAAAGACCAGTAAATTTCTTGGAAAATCATAATGTCATGACAGACATACAGAAAATCTAATCCTTGATTCAAGAAAGTATATGAAACTTGAATTGCAAAGAAAAGCAGTTTTTCAGGAGTATCACCACTATCTGAAGCATGAAACTATAACGGTTTCATTTGCCCAAAATTTTGGAAGTGACCAAGTGATCCTACCAATACTCAAATTTATATTGAACTGGGGAAAAAAGGGCAACTCTGAACCCCGTCTCTCCCTCTATCGCTAATATAAATGTGGTTGTCCACGAACTCTCATTTCTTCCTTGGATAATCAAAACAACTTCTTGCTCCAACTATCTCTGCAACAACAATTTGCAAGGCAATTCGAATGAACATAATCACGGCCATTCTACAGTTTAGCGTTGAAAAACCACGGGTTAGCTATCCCGCAACAATAAGTTCCTCAATGTGATAGTCACTTCCTCAATATGGGCAAGTAACTTTTGTCATCAAGTCAGTACTTTTCCAAGACTATAAGTCACGGAACTACAAAAAAACCAAGGACCACATATGTCCCAATCTAATTCACTAAAAATTTTCTGATATTTACTCCGCACAGGCCAATTTGATTGCCCAGTAAATCTAATTGATGGAGAATATTCTTAAAGCCCCTAAAACGATACCCAGTAAGAAAAACAGAGAGACAATGAGAAAAAGACAATACCTTCAATGGCCACCCAAAGGAAGCAGACAGATCGAGAGCGTGCTGCTGAGAAGGGACGTGAGGGTCAGCTATGGCAACGACTCGGACGCCGAAGGGTTGAAGATGGTGCAAGTTGATCAGGTGCTCTCTGCCCATCATCCCCACTCCGATGATCCCATACTTCACCGTATCGTCACCTTCCATGGCGCTTTGGTGCTCAAGAAAGTTTCGAGTTTTGGGTCAAAACCGTGACTTTGCTCTCATCAGTCCCACCACCCTACCTACTTTCTAAGTGGGATCTGGATCGTGGCGACAGGCAGGACGTGGGACAAATGAATGTAAATCGTGGGGCCCCACGTTTGTCTGAACTTCTGAAGTCTGGACATTCAAAATGCGGGGATATGCCAGGAACTCTCGCAGATGAGGTCTTTTTTAAATGTCGCGTACTGGAGTTTTGCTTCAACAAAACAAAGAAGAGAATACACTTTGGGGGTTATTTTTTTTTAGTGACCTAAGAACTCATATAGTTGGTAACCGACTAGTAAATCTAATGGGTTATTTTCAATCGTGAGGTTATTTTCTTGACCGAAAAAAAAAAAAAATTAAAAACTTGATGGGTTATTTGAATTTTGAGACACGATTATACACGTTGGGGGTTTTCTCTTAATCAAATCTAACATTGGAGAAATTTTGAGAAAATGACCCATTCAAAGGAGTTTTTGAATTTTTCTATCAAGAGGCCTTTATTTCCTATAGAATAATAGTAGGTTTTGACCAACTCATTGAATACCATCCAAATCGAGTGCATATACATAAGTTAGACTCTAGAAATTCTTATGGTACACTATACCACCACTTAATTTATAACTCTTTTACACTCGGTCACAACAACTGGTGAGAAAATTTTAAAGTGATACACTATTTTTATATAATTTTTACAAGACATAATGCTGAATGTAGGAAATTGAAGAAGTGCACCTTTTCATTAGATGAGCTGATAAGAAGTTTTTTCTATTGCGTTAGTACTACCATTTGATACTTTAGTTTGATTGATGTTAAAAAGTGTAAATTTTGAAACTTATTCATTGAAATGACGATTAAATCAATTGAGAAGAAAAATGAGAATACATTCCAAAATAAAGGATTTTCACCCTACCATATTCACAGTACATTCCTTTAATCAATGCAAAAGAGTTTTGAAACTTATCTATTGAAATAACGGTTGAATTAAGTGAAAAGCTAAATGAGAAGGTACCCACGTAAAGAGGGTAGTTTTAATCTATCACTCAGAATGCAAATGGATGAGTTCAGAACGCACTGGAATATACTTGGCATCTGATAGTTAAGCCAAGAGCTAACTGCTTTTTTTTTTTTTTTTTTTCCGTTTTCACCGAAAAACTGCTTTTCGTTTTGCCGATCCATCATTAGAAATCGAGAATCTGCAAAATTCGTTAAGAAAAAGCTCCATCTTTTTATCAAAGCAGGATGAAAATTTCCAAGTCGACCGGATCCATATCCCCAGACTTGGGATTTCTTGCCTTCTCCGATTCGCCATACCAGTCCACGTGGCAAGACCAGATCCCCCGGGACCTCGTCCGACCACCCAACGTTGTCGTGTCTCGAATTTGCAATGGAAACAGATGTGTCAATTTTCATCCTCAAGCACATATATATGTGCATTTTCTTCACCGGATAAGCGTCTCCACGAGATTTGAGTGATGCCCACAAATGGCAGCTCCAGCCACTCGTCATAGGTAACGCGCCCCACCCGAAAGGAACCCCTTTTTCGCGGTGGCGGCTGGCGGGTCATCGCCGCCGGACATTGTGTGCAGGGAGAGAGAATGGCGTTCGCGAAGAGGGGGGCTCAAGTTCTGGGACTAATTGCTAACGGGTCCTTCAAGTCCTCGAGATTCGCTGGGCGGTCCCTCGATTCGAGGCCTTTCACTTCTCTCGCCCACGGAGTCCACGTTTTCCATTGCCCCGTGAGTTTCAGTTCAATCCGTCCAATTTCTTCTTACCCGCGAGCTCTTTTTGATCAGCTTTCTCATCGTTTTCAGTTTACGGAAGAAGGGTCCTGCCTTTTTTCTTGTTTTGCATTCTGATATTTTGATGTTATTCGTGCACTGGAGCATTTTTTTGAGATGTGTCGTGGACTCTTGATTGTTTGGTGATGTTTTTTATGCTTGCTGAATTGGGTATTGAGTTAGGAGTGCGGAGCTTGATGGCTGATGAATGTAACAGGATGATGTTGGAATCGTGGCGAAGCTATCGGATTGTATCGCTTCCAGAGGCGGGAATATACTGGGGGCAGATGTTTTTGTGCCCGAAAATGAGAATGTCTTTTATTCCAGAAGGTATATGTCCTGTTAATTTAGTGTTTCTCTTTTATACATCCTGTGCTGTTGCTTTTCTCTTCTTTGTCATTGGGTTCCGGTGAAGTGTTAAACTGTTGTGGCCAAAAAAGAAAAGAAAGAAGCGTTAAATTGTTTGTTACATCGCCACAGTGAATGAGTAAATTAGATCTTTGTGATGTGAGTGGAATGAAAAGTGCAAGTTTTTTATGTAGATGATTCTTCGTTTGCCTATTCTAATGCATGCGAATCTGCGAGTATGGAGCAAAGTTATTTACAATTAAATCAGATTCAAAGTACCCTCTTTCTATTATGGCTAGGCTACCCCTCTCTAGGTCTCTAAGTCAATTTAGAAGATGGGATGGTTGCTGGTTAATCATGTAATATGTGTGGGTTATGTTTGGAGGCTGATGATGGGTGTTTCTAACATCTTTCCTGCTAGGTACCATCTGTTTTAATTATCACTTGAGTATCTTTGTAATGGAATATTAAATTGTTAATGCAACATCACTGCAATGAATCAAGTAAATTAGTTCTTTGGGATCTGGATGCAAATACAAGATTTTCTGCAAATGATCCTCAGTTTGTTCATTCTGATACACATAGATCTGCAAGGATGGAGCAAAATTATTCACGACTCTTTAGAGCACTGTATTTTCTCTGAGTATCTATAATCAGTTTAAATTGGAGATTAAATGGTTGTTGGTTTATCGTGTAACATGTGGAGATATGCCTTTAGGCTCATTGCAAGTGTGCTTATTATCATTTTTGATAGGCACTACATGTATTGATTATCATTTCTTGGATTCTGAGCACCTTCGCATTTTTTCTTCCCCAAACTTAATAGTGAGTTCATTTTTGACCCGATTAAGTGGCCACGGGGGCAAATGGATGAGGACTTTCTCCAATTGTCCAAGAAGTTCAATGCAATGAAATCAGTTGTCCGTGTTCCAATTTTAGATCCCAAGTACAAGATTGCCGTGCTTGTTTCGAAGCAGGTTTGTAGTACGAGACTAATCATCTCTATCTTTTGTTTTTTTTTTTTGGGTAAAGATCATCTCTATCTTTTGTTTTGGTCTGCATATCTTCATATTTGCTGTGTATTGATCAAATTGCAGGGCCATTGCCTGGTTGATTTATTACATGGATGGCAGGATGGGAGACTTCCTGTGGAAATAACTTGTGTGATAAGGTGAATCTCTCGTCTATGTTTGACCATATTTGCATGGCTGTTTCAAAAAGTTGACGTAATGAGGTAGTTTTCTTGAATAGTAACCACAACAGAGGCCCAAACACCCATGTGAAACGATTCCTCGAGAGGCATGGCATTCCATATCACTATTTGCAGACGACCGAAGAGAACAAGAGAGAGGAAGAGATGTTGGAGTTGGTCCAGAACACTGACTTTTTAGTACTTGCCAGGTATATGCAGGTAAACGAGCTTCCATATTGTCATTTATTATCGTACTGAAGTTAAAGTAGAAAGTATCTCTCTGTGGATGATTTTGTTATTTGATTTGCAATTGAAATAACATGCTTTTCTCCTTTTATTCATCATTCCAGAATCACTTGTTAATGTTATTGTCCTTTTTTAGTCACTGCTAAAGGGCAGCTGAATCTTTTTCTCAGATACTCTCTGGAAAATTTTTGAGAAGCTATGGGAAGGATATAATTAACATTCACCATGGCCTTTTACCATCATTTAAAGGAGGAAATCCATCTAAGCAGGTTAAAATTTTTTTACTCAGAGCTATATGATTTTCAATTATTTCATAGTTTCATCCTCTATTTTTAGCTTTTCCTTGATATGCTTGCTAAATTGCCAGGCTTTTGATGCGGGTGTCAAATTAATTGGAGCAACAAGTCACTTTGTGACAGAAGAACTTGATGCAGGGCCCATTATTGAGCAAATGGTAAGCGCTAACTTTCTGACCCTGGTATGGTTTTTGCATCCATATATTCTTTAGTAGACTCGACAGATTAAGGTTCATGCCGACTAATACTTTCTTGTGTTCAGAAGGACTTTAATGTGGGCAAAATAGGCACTTGGTCTCCCCCAAATTACCTGAAGTCTGTATACACATAGTTTCTATGGATTTCAGTAGTACATTATCAACTGAATCTTGAGTCCATTTTGTCTTCTGCTTTATTTATTTATTTTTTATTTTTTTTGGTGCCTATGATTTCTCCTCCGTATGACAGTGTTTTGATCTTTTTCAAGTAAAACCTATCAAATATAAGGGACAATCCCTAGAGACTTCATTAGCCTCTCAGCTTGCTTTTGACACCAAGTATAATCATCTTAATGATTCTGTGTTTTGCTTGAACCGAACACTAGTCATGAAGTCTTTAAACGAAGCAGAATGGAACTTTACATGGCTGGTCTCTGCAATTATTTATCCAAGACCTTGAGCATAGTATAAGTAGAGAAGCACTGAGTTTGAGCATGTCTAAATGTTAGTTATGGAGATCCAAGATCTCTATGTTTGTTGCTCGTAGAATTTTCTCATTGGGTTATAGAGATCCTCAGTATTACCTATGATCTTGAATTTTCAGATAATGCCGCGTTCGACATTTGCTTTAAGATCTTCATTTTCTGTTCCCTTCTTCTTTAGTCAAAGAAAGAAGGATTTGGAAGGAAACTGAGGGCTTGCTTATGAAGGGAAAATATTTTTTTTAGCCCACAAGGTTGGCTGAGTGTTCAAGCAATAGACATATGCCTGTGCACTAGAGACAAAACACCAGTTTGATTGTGCACCGTATCAAGTACAAGCAACCACACGGTTGAACCTACCCATCTGTGCTTTGGCCTGTTTATTACCTGCCCTAGCCGGTACCTGATGTTATTACAATATCTCATGGTGTGAGGTTTTCTTACTGGAAATGAGAATTGTGATTTATTTTCCTTAATTTGATCGTCTTCATAGGCAATCGGCTCTGTCTGTCAGCTTTGGCTGTTATATTGTGTTAAAGATCAATAATGATTTTTGTCATGCCTTCAGATTTTATTTGTTTGCTCATGTCAATCTAATACATTTTTGTCCACAAACTATGTCTAAAAGACTCAATCCGCTTCTTGTCCAAAAAATTCTTCATTTAATGAATCTCGCTTTCTAATAACTTGTTGGACCTTTTCAATTGTTAGCTGGCTGTAATACTTCTTCTCTCTAATTGCAGGTTGAGAGGGTATCTCACAGAGATAACTTGCATAGTTTTGTGCAGAAGTCAGAGAACCTCGAGAAACAATGTCTTTCGAAGGCGATAAAATCATACTGTGAACTGCGAGTATTACCTTATGAGAAGAATAAGACTGTTGTATTTTGACAAGGGGAGGCACAGTTCATGGAAACTGCAATGCCTTTGCACAATTACACACGAGTGTTCATTATGACAGACATCTAATCCTGCGAAGAGTACTAGAGACATCTCTACATCTGTTGCCATCACTACACTTGCTTTTGCAATTCACTTGGATGAAAATTGAGTGAAGCTGATCTGTAAATTCATTCTTGCTGTGAGATCTATATGTAAAAGCTGCTTATTTTCATCTTGAGAAGTACTGTCATCAAGATTTCATTTTGTGTCATAAGAGGAATGTAAAAGCAAAAGGCAATACCAAAAAGTGTTTCTTAATATCATGCTCCTGAAAAATACCCAAGTACAGTGCTCAAAGCTTGTTTGGACAGTTATCTTGCTTTTTCTGCATGTATTAGAACAACGGAAGAAGGGGAAAAGATATTTACTGTCAAAAGATAAACAGGCATCGGATTCAGACTCCTGATTTCATTAATGAAGTTTCTTCATGTCCTGTTACTGAAACAGACACCATCAAAAATTCATATGCTGATGCTTTGACTGATGTTTAGAAGCTCTGGAGAGACCTCAGTAGCTTCAACCCAGTTACCGTGGCGAAGCAGGTCGTAAATCGCATCAACCCATCTCTGCTTGTGGGCCTTATTCTTGCACTTGAACTCTAGAAAACCCTGTGCAGTTCTGAGACCAAAGAAGACTTCTTCGGGGTTGTCTCTTTCTTTCCTGTATGGCCAGGCGGAATTCTCATCGCATAATCCATAAACTATGCCTGGTAACGGTATAGAAGTGTCAGAAATCGAGTTGACAATGGCGGATGTATGCAAATGGAAAAAGCTAGAAATTCTAAGGTACTAACATTTACTGTTGGTCGAGAATGCTCCTCGAATGTGCTTGCTTTTCAGCTTCAGAATGACCTGACAATGTGCATGGAGTTTTTAGTGCCATTTCTTCTTTGTTTTCATAAGTTTCTCCGTCAACTTCGCAGTAGAGAAAGCTATTTACCTGGGACTTTTTGTTAATGTACACAGAAGCATGCTTCATTTGAAATAATCCTGAAAAAATTCAATGGAAGGCAAACCAAAGCTCAAGATTAATAATGGAAATGGATCATAGCATTAAGTCAAACCGTTGGTTCGGCTTTGTATAGTGAAGCTACTATCCTCCTCCAGGTAATAATATTACCTTTTGTTGTGTGCTGCCAAAGTTCACCTTCGCAGGGAGTGCTGCTTTCTTCGATGTGGCTGCGAAGAGTCATGTGTGTTTCTGCCATTCCCCTATCATAGGGACTTATAGCGGCATTCCTCCTTGCTTCATTTCTCCTTCTTACTTTCAGTGCCGCTTCTCCTCTCAAAGCTGAAGCAAGGTAGAGCCAAATTCAGCTAAACATCACCACTTTGTGCACTGATTTACATGAACTTCAACGTTACATAAAACCTATCGATTGCAGTACCAGTAGCGGCGGCTGCTGTGAGAGTCATGAGATCTCCCGCACTATGAATGTCCACAGCTGATTGGACAACAGTTGCCACTCGATCATGCTCAGCTCCGGCTAGTTCAGCTAGTTCGACGCAATGTGATGCTAGTAGTTCTGTGGCCGAGGCCAAAGCCACACTCATCTTTGAATCCGAATTGGAGCTTTGCGCCGCAGCTGCAGCAGCCAAACCGGCAGCTAGCCCTGCAATAGAAACAGCCGAATGCACATGGGCGTTTTCCATGCGCAGGCTCTCTTTCTTCTTCATCGTGCTCCTATCGTGCTCCTTATGACCATGGTGGTGGTGGTGGTGGTGGAGGTGGTGGTGGAACCATTTCCCAAAAGACCCCGTCCTCTTACCGTGAGCTGAATTGATGACCTTCGCTGCCTGTACAAAAAAATGCGAGTCAGCAGGATTGCTCGGTACAATTTGTAAGCCAACAATGTTTCAGACCAAAGCCAAAGTGAATCATTTGAACCCCAGGAAACGTCGATTGGCAGAGTGTAATTTCTGTTTGGACCACATGTACAAGTACAGACTTTTCATGTGCAGAAGTCGAAGCATGCTTGACAATTCAAGCGAGAGCTATCTCTCTTCGCTGATCGAATGGGCTTTGGTTTTGTGTTTCTTGAACACCCTCCTAATTCGTAAGCCGCTGTCTTATCCTCTATACAGAATCATGAATGGGAATCATGACTGCGGAGACAAAAGAAGGGAAACTGTGACTCACGAGAAGTTGAGGAGCAGCAGGTGCCTGTGGCTGGGGACATGTATTGAGGTTCTTGTCGTGTATCGTGTGAATGTCGTTCCTTTTGTGAGCCAGAGCTTTTGCAACCTCCGATGGCGAAAGGCTCCACGACCTCGACAAGAACTCCATCGGCTCCTTCGGCGTCTGTGGCTGAGGGACCGATGGCAACGGAGAAGCTGCTTTCATTTCCTCATCCTCTTCCACATTTTCCAGCTTGAGGGAAGAGTTGAACTTCCAACTGAAGTGACGCACACTATCCATAACAATTCCTGAAAGTTATTCCTTTCTGTTTGCCTTTCTTCTGAGAACCATATAGCTTTCGCCAAGTGCAGTTCAGACTACTTCAGACACTCCTGCTGCAACAAGGTAAAAAGCCGACTGAATTCAGCGCTCGGCGAAAAAGGGTAAACTTCATGAAAAGAAACTTGTCATCAAACAGAGATTTGCCGAACACTCAGCTGCGAAACTTCGACTTACCGAGCCAAACAAAAATTCAGAAGTAGAAAGACAAGCAAAGTACTCAAGTGACACCTTATGCTTCGCATGTGAATGTTGAGCCTAACCTGATTTAGAAAAAGGAGACTCCTTTCCAGACAAGAGACATGAAATGGTCCTCGCAGAAGTATTAACCAAGTGGCTTCTCAGCACTCCCTCGTGTCACGCACAATCTCTCAGAGCAAAGAAAGGGGCTCAACCTTTATATACCCCTAAACAAACATGGCCTGGAGCGGGGGACGAAGGAACAGATCAGCAGGAGAAACAAATCAATTTTCTCGTGCTTTGAAACGGTCCCATATTAAGACTGTATAAACCAGACAAAACCCGCCTCGCGAAACGCGAAACGGGCGATTAAAATTCCAAATCGAGGAACATAAACAAAGGACGCACCCAGGATTAGCGGAGGCTGTTTCGTCACGACGTTCCATCACAGAACATTGTATATTATTGCAAGAAACAGACAATTCGGAGCGATGCGTTAAATTAACAGCGGGTGTGCACGATGCTTCGCGGGCAACGAGACCGACGACTTTCGGTGGATTGGGTCCGTATTTCCCAAAAGAGTGCGTGCAATGCCGACCAAAAGTCACCGTGCATGAACCTCATCGAGTGGCCGGCCGAACCGCCGAGAGAGATTTCTCTTTCTTTTTACGCGCTCTCGGAACGAGCAGCGGGAATGTTAATTTCTTTTTCGACACGGATCTGGAGAGTAGCGTACCCGAAATACTTAAAAATTTCACCCGGGCGGCCCTGGGGGACCGATCCTTAACATCTGTTCATCTCGTCCCTAAAGAGGAAAAACTAATGATGATCCCATCTTTTGACGTGTTATCCTAGGGACTAGCAGCCCTGTTGGCTTTTCACCTTGCACTGTTCGTGCAGAGGTTAACGAGCCAGGAACACTTTCCTCACTCGGCACCAGCGCTGAGTGGCGTGTTCTTGTGCATCGCGGGCACGGACGGCATCGAGAATCCAATGTCTTATATGTCACGGGAACAAATGCTGTGTCTTTGTATGGCGTTGAACAAGCACGTTCGAGGAAATTAAGATTCTTGGTAAGAAGTCGACGTTGACGCCTTTAACAATTAAAACGAAACCCGCGAAGAGAGGAGCCAGAGTGTTGATTACATGTTCCTGGATTATTAGTCTCAACCTTGTCAAATTAGTCCAAAGCATGATCGCTTCAAAGGTAAGGGGTTGGAAGTTTGGTGAAAGTGTTGAAGGCTCTTTTTGAAGGAGTAGATAGATGTTAGTTGTCTTCCTTTTTCCTCAACTTGATTTGTTAGGCTTTAGTTGCATCATTCCATTCTAGCTTATAATTTATAGGTAGGTAGACCAAGACTGAATGATCTCGCCCTTTGTGAGTGCTCTTATAATTTACAGAGAAGCATTGATTTGAGAGATTAAAGTTGTGCGTATGCTAAAGAAAAAATGTGGGGAATGCCATAGCTTTTTGCTAAATTTACTAGGCGAGTGAGGTTTCAAGATAGATCAATCATTTATGGCTCGAAATTCAAATGCCAAATGCTTGGAGCAAGTGAGCGCGAGCCGAACCCCTCTTTTTTTCGTTGTTACTAAGGTAAATCAATATGTAAAGTTAGTGAATTAAAGAGGACTTTCCCAGCAAGACAAAGTAAAAGAGAGGAAAGCCAACTTTTCAAAATATACTTTATGCAACAGACAAGGTTAGCTTTCTGGCCGATTTTTGAGGTCTACTATTGCTTCACAAGAATATTCACCATTCCGGATTACTCTCGAAGTGGCTTCATCTATTGTCTTCTTCTCTACCGTGAAAAAGGGCAAAAAGAAAAGGTGAACATTTGATAAAGAGATGGCATGATTGATCCCACGAACGTGTCCACTTCACTCGCATGTGCACTAGCACTCCCCTCTTTCTTTCCCCCCACCCTGTCTTCCTATCACTTTTCGATAAAAAAAAGAAGCATCTTCCTTTATACGAGCCTTTTATCAGTCTTTTCAAATCCGAGGCTAAATTCCCCATCTCTTCTTTCCAATCTTTCGAGGGCACCGAGGAAAAGTTGGTCACCGACTGTAATTATGGTTCCGTGAGACTTCTCCTCCTGATTCGACATTTCCACCCTCGTTCGTTCTGCTTTTCAGCTTTGAAGCTCGGATTCGTTCGAAAGAAGGAGAATGGGATATGATCGCGGATTAGTTTATCAGAAGATAGACTAGAGCTGCTCCTATACACTTGCTCTTCTAGCTGAACACAATTCAATGTACCTTTAATTTTTCCAGTTTGGTTGATTATACACGTTCTATACTGATCATGCTTGTGCTTTTCGCAAGTATTAAAATTATCAATTTTCTTTGGTGCTACGGAGAACTAGTTTAGATTTCATAATTGTAATAGTTAAAGTTATAAGCTACGCTATATATAAAGCTAAATTGATAAAAGAACTTCTATTTTTTTTTTTTTTAAATGTACCACATATGGGAATAGATATCAACCACGATTCTCATCAACCGTATAGACCTTTTTTAATCCACTGCATGAGGTGGCGGCTCTCGTAAATGAGAGTCGTAGAATCGCAGCCACCGAAAAAAACAAAAAGTGAAGATTGTATGGGATTGTCCCCACTACTCCGGGTCCCTTAAATTTTCTTTATCTCAATCTTCAGTAAAAAAACTACTCATAATTTGATAAATATATCTAGTTATGTTTTCACGAATGAAAATTTCTTATTCACGTAGGTGTCACCTACCATAGGTCATATGAAAATACTAAAACTAGGTACTCTTACTACACAAAAAGTTCGATTCTCATTTTGGGGGATAAATAGGGAAAAAATCACTAAAAATCCCAAACTTTACCCAAAGTGACAAATTTACCATAAATTTTCTTTTGTGACATGAAAAACTCCGAACTTTGCCAACCGTGACACATTTACTCCAAACTTTTTTTCGTGACACAAAAAATTCTGAATTTATATCCGTGTGACACATTCAATCTAAATTATTGAGCATTTTTGTATTTAATTTTTAATTTTTTTTCTCTTTTTCTTTTCTTCTTCTTATTCGCTTTTCCCTCCGCCAGCCATGGCGAAGCCGGCATAGGGAAGTCGGAGTTAGGCAAGGGTTGCCCTAGCCAGCCCAGGCCAGGGTGACCCTCACCTGACTCCGGCTTCTTTCCGCCATGGCCGGCGAAGGGAAGAGAGAAGAAGAAGAAAAAAGAAAAAGAAAAAATAAGAGGAAAATGCTCTAAGTAGGGTAAATGTGTCACGGTTTCAAAATTTGAGATTTTTCACGTCACAAAAAAGTATAGGGTAAATTTGTTATTTTAAGAAAATTTTGGGATTTTTGGTGGTCTTTTCCCAGATAAATATTTGCAAGAAATCAAATTGACTCCACATCTTTTATTAGGCCCATGGGCCATGGGCTGGGCCAGATCTGATGATTCGGGCCGGGCTGCCCGGCCTCTTAGAGATCCCGGGTTCAAGACGAAACGGGTCGACGACGGCGCTCGCACGGAATTCGACTGAATCTCAAACCCCCAATTAAACCCTACGTCAAGCTCCTTCTCCGTTCGCCTTTCTTCCATCGCCTTCGGTTCCTCCTCCTCGACTGCGAGTCTCCGGCCGGTACTTCGTCGTCGGCCGTCCATTTGGCTTTGCGAATCGCTGGTAAAGACCCCTCTCTCTCTCTCTCCCCGCTCCGTCGCTTGTCGCTGCCCGTTCTTGGGTGCTCGAATCTGTCGGGCGAAATCGATTCGTGGTCGGCCTGGCGTGCTCATTTGCGGTTATCCCGTGTTTGCTCGACCCATTTGTCTTGTCTGCGGTGTGCCGAGTGTACGTGCGTGGGGAGCTAGGAGATGTGGTTGGGTAGTGGGGATTTTGCTGGGTTTTGGTAGATGGAGAGATTTAGAAGAGTAATTGCGGATTTACTTGATTCTGCAATGTTGCTTGATCTGGGTTTTGATTTTTAAGTGTTCGACTATATGTCGGGTGTCGATTTAGTTTGTTTTGCGCGCATGTTGTCTCCTATATCTGGTGTGGTCGTGCTGAAACTCATCGAAAAGTCTTTCGTTTGTCTGAAGAAGGAGCTGGCGAGGAGATTGGAGGCGAATTTGATATCCGGCAGAGGTGGAAAATGCATGTCGCGCTGAGGATGGTATTACCATAAGACTGGAATTATTCAGGATTTTGGCGAGTTGCATGAATTGTTGTCTTCAATGAGACTGCAAAGCATGAAGCTTGATTTAGTTGTCAGATCTGCATATGTTCGGCTCGGTCTCAGGGGCATTACAGGACCTTTGCAAACGCGCTCGTTCCAACATGATTTTGTCCCCAGAGATCCCAAAGCCAAGCCTAAGAAGTATAAATACCCGGCTTTTTATGATCCGTATGGCCCTAGACCTCCGCCCTCGGATAAAATCATACAGCTTGCCGAGCGCATAGCTGGACTGCCAGCTGAAGAGCGTGCCCAAATTGGGCCTGCACTTCAAGAGAGACTGAAGCATCCCAAGATGCAGACGATCTCTACTGAAGGCATGGATCTAGGCCCCCAAGCAGGAGCAGGTGCAGGATCCGCCAAGGCTGAGGAGAAAAAGGTGGAGAAAACTGCATTTGATGTGAAGCTGGAGAAATTCGATACAGCTGCAAAGATTAAAGTGATTAAAGAAGTCAGGGCATTCACCAATTTGGGGTTGAAGGAGGCTAAGGACCTTGTCGAGAAGGCCCCTATATTGCTTAAACAGGGTGTCACCAAGGAAGAGGCAAATGACATAATAGAGAAAATAAAGGCTGCTGGAGGAGTTGCAGTGATGGAATGAGAGCTCCAACACGGAATCGCTGTCAAGAGCTATATGGGTTCAGACTTTTTGTTGAGATATTCTGGACAAATTATAGCCATCTGATGGAATCAAGAATTGCAGGATGGTCCTTTACCAAAAAAAAAAAAGAATTGCAGGATGGCATTCAAGTTGCATTCATCTGAATACCTAGCTGAAACTTGCTATACAGGTGGAGTAATTCGCTTGAATTTTGGTTTTAACATGTCGTAAAAGTCTTCATGAACTGTTGTAAGTTTCTTGCTAGATGGGGAAAAAGGTGGATGGCTGGTGTCGTAATAAAGAACTGTTGCTCCCGGGGCTTGATTGGAACCAACACATTCTACTTTCATGGCTGTCTCCGTGGTATATATTCTTGCACTGATAATGATGCTCGAATTGTCTAAACAATTTTAGTTGGATTGATGAGATCAAACGCTTTCTTTTTTCTTTCTTTTTTAATAATCTTGGGGATAGCATTATATTTGTCATTGGCATGATGAGACAGTGACAGATATTATATTCTTGCAAGTGGATTTGTGCGCTCTGTGATGTTTTTAGATGAGTCAAGGGCGAGGCCCTTGCTTGTGGCTAGGTGAGGGTTGTTGATCCTTGTCGAGGCCCTTGCGGGTGTGCCGTACAGGTTGGTTTAGTTGTGGCATATCTGTAGCTCTGACGTGATGTGCTGTACATACATGTGCCCCATCATTGCACAAACTGCTGACTATAATGGACAACTCTATAATATCATTTCCACATCTTCTATTCACTATTACGGCGGGTGCTCCGACATCTTAAGGATTTGAGTTCATTAGTGATAGTATGCTAGAATAATAACCGATCGATATGAGGATCGGTTAAGCACATAAAAATAGTATGACAATCTTATTGTCATCGCAAAATGCCAAAGTGAACAGTGAAAATTATCTCCAAAGTTGGATAAAAAAATGACAAATCATCATTATATAAAATGGCTTTCAATGTTCGTAAGTTAATCGTGATAGATTTTGTACCCATCTGTCTATTATTATTATTATTACTATCACGAAGTTCAAAAATGGTGTCTATTATGTGTTTAGAAGGAAAAAAAAACTTAGAAGTTCGCTCACTATTTAAATTGCCAAAATGAGTCAAAAAAATTTGCCAAAATACTTATACTAAAAGAATGATATTTCTTTTAGTGTCGTAACCACTTCCTCCCTCACTTAAAAGGCGATTCCAATAAATGATGATACATAGTATTTACATTTCAAATTGAGAAAAAGGAAAATAAATTAATTCACAAAGCTAAGAAGAATGCATTATCCAGACACTGATGCCTCACATATCGTTGTGATACCAATATATACACACACATATATAAAAATATCTAGTTATATGTATTGGAAAATGTATTATTTTATTATGTATTATACAATGAATAGAGTAAAGAGTAGGAATAACTGTAGAATGAGGTACGAGGGTAGAATAAAATAAATTCAAAAACATTGCAAAAATAATCCAAGAGGCACGTAACTTCTTTCTTATCTAACTTCGTTTTATGAAATATTCACATTTTGTTTTAATATGGTTTTTCAAGTAGTGGTAGTAGCAGATTAGGTAAAAAGTAGGAGAAAGTAATAGAATAAAGTATGAGAGTAGAATAAAAAGAATTAAAATCATGAAAATGTCATTCAAGAAGCCACGTTTTCTCTATTTGTTTTAATATGGTTTTTCAGGTAGTGGCAGTAGATTAGGTAAATTTATTTTAAGCTAAGTTAAAAAACTCACCATTAGAATGTAGGCGCGGCATTGCGAATGAGCGAAAGGCACGAGAAATTATTAGAATTGGTGTGTGGATGGTACTAGAGAAGTCTCACAAGTTGTATTAGGGGTTGGTGGGGAAAAGTATCAAAAAAGTCATAAATCTATTACGTTGGTACTAATTCGGTCTTAAGTCTTTTTAATTGCACAAATTTAGTCCTAAATATTTTTACATTGATATCAATTCAGTTTATACGGCCAATTTTGGCAGGCTAGTACTAATGTGGACGTCAGTCGATGATCGAACGCCGACATGGTAATTTTTAAATTTTTGAAATTTTATTAATTGTTTTCTTTTCCTTTCCTTTTTTTTTCTTTTTCTTTTTCTTTTCCTTCTTCTTCCTCCTTGGATTTTCTTGGCAATGTCTGGTGAGCCTCCGGGGAGGCTCGTTAGCCACTAGGCGAGGGCAATGAAGCCCTCGTTGGTTGCTAGCGAGGGTTGCGACCCTTGCCTGGCCTCGCCCGTCACTCGGCAAGGCTAGCCTTGCCCAAATCTGTTGGGCGAGGCTGGGTGAGGGTTGCGACGCTCGTCGGCCACTGCCAAAAAGTCCAAGGAGGGGGAGAAGTAGGAAAATAAAACAAAATAAATTAATAAAAATTATTTTAAAAATACCACATCAGAATCCAGCCATTGGTCGGTGTCCATGTACCGGCCGACCAAAATTGACTATATGCACTAAATTAGTATTAATGTAAAAATGTTTAATTGAAAGATTTATAATTAAATTGGTACAAATATAATATATTTTTATATATTTTGAGGAATTTTTTGGTACTTTCCCGAAGGTTGGTGCGGTTACCTCAAGGAATCGCGCTTCCGTTCGGCATTGTGAAAGTGGGCATATTCGATAAGAATCTAAAGTGATTTCGCTATACAATTTGTGAATTTATTAAAACAAGAACAAGCCGAGAAGCAAGAAGCAAAGCACAACGATCACGAGCAAACAGGAAAAACCACCCAAGTACTGAAAATTAACAAACACCCGAGCACAGAGCTTCTTGTTCTCTCTCAAGCATAGTCCTGAGAAGCGGGGACCGAGGCGTAGGACCCGATGAAGATGTCACCGTACACGAGCCCGGCGAGCCCTCCCCCGACGAGCGGGCCTACCCAATAGATCCAGTTCTCCGAGAAGTTGCCGCTGACCACGGCGGGCCCGAAAGAGCGGGCGGGGTTCATGGACCCGCCGCTGAACGGGCCGGCGGCCAGGATGTTGGCGCCGACGATGAAGCCGATGGCGATGGGGGCGATGATCCCTATCGAGCCCTTCTTGGGGTCGGCCGCCGTGGCGTACACCGTGTAGACCAGTGCGAAGGTGATGACGACCTCCATGACTAGGCCTTCAATCGCGTTCATGCCAGCAGCAACTCCATGGGTTGGTACGCTCTGCAACAAGGATTTGAAGGAGTTTCATGATTTTTTTATTTTTTTTTCCGGTGGATGATCGAAAGCTGAATCGTCGGCGAGTAAGTACGTACCTCGGTGCTGGTGACGAATTTTAGGAGGAGGCAGGCGACGATCGAGCCGAGGCATTGGGCGATCCAGTAGAAGATGCCAGTCAAGATGGTGATGTTGCCTCCGATGGCCAACCCGAACGTGACTGCCGGATTCAGATGGCCGCCGGAGATGTTCGCCGCGATGGATACCCCCACAAACAGGGCCAACGCGTGGGCCACGGCCACTGCGACTAGCCCGGCCGGGTCCAGGGCTGCATCCGCCGTGAGCTTTCCTGAGAGAACACAAAATAAACTCCTTCAAAAACCAATCAATTACAGGACACATGCTAATTTATCAACAAACAAACTTGTATATTCCAACATCGGCACAAGCGACTTAGGAACGGAACGTGCTTAAAGACGTGACAACATCATGCGAATGTCGTCACGGTGCACTTGCCATAAGCGATGGCGGACCCGACGCCGGCGAACACGAAGAGGAGGGTCGCGATGAACTCGGCGAGATAGCATTTCAGGGACCCTACGCTGAAGGAGTCACCAAAGCCACCGAACGCGAGCTTCACCATGTTTGCTCAATCGAAAGAACTAGAATCAACCACTTTTAGAAAGAAAACTCGCTTAGCTATGCTTCGCAGTGAGCTCGTTCGTCAAGTCCGGCGACGAAGACGCGCATATATACTCGTCCTAAAGGCATCCTTTCGAATAGTGGCTTTCTTATTTTAATCCATCTCCTTAATCTTTTATCAGGCTAATTCGAGTATATATTAGCTAGAGATGGACGAGGAGGGCATCGCCAGCACCGCCCAGTGGGACCGGGGATGCAGTGGAGCGCGGTGGTTGGGCGCCGGCCAACCGCCGATGAATTCTTAAATGTGTAATAATGGGCGATTATGGGCATAAGGACAACCAGCTTAACTAGTAATTTACGTGCAACGAGACAAGCGAGTCCCTGTCGCTCTTCCGGGAGATTATTAAATGTGGCTTTAGAGGGAATAAATTCGTGGAAGCAAAGGACCATCGACCCTAATCATGTTCTTATGTCATTTTCCTCGTGACATGAGAATGGACGTGCCGAAGGCCTATTTGCATGAATAAAATAGCGGAAAGGTACGATTGAGATAAGCACCACTATTGTCCACCAACCTTTCATGAAGATATAGGGAATGTGAATGGTAATGGAATGGAATGGAACGAAGTAGAGCGGGCTGGGCTGGTTGCGCAACCTCGCCCCCACTGTTCTTGGAGGTTTGCCATCCTGATTCATGTCAAGTTAATTTCTTTATCCCGGCTTTACCTTCGAGAGCATGAAGGTATCTCATTTTGCCTCTCTCAGTATCTAGCCTTAATGCTCTATGATAAAGAAATGTAACACAGAGACGGTGAAAAATTTATGAAAGTCCTGGAGAGTGAGGGAATGACTTGCCTATAAAGCAAACATCATATGGTTAGTAGATAGAAGAACAGACTGCGATGACTCATTTTAGAGGATCTCCTTTCATTAATTATGAATGGGATAGGAGGTTGAAATGACTTACCTAAGTCTCGCTTGTGTTGATCTTTTGTGTAGATTTACTTGTCATCGGCATCTACTACTAGTCGATGAACTTTACTAGCGCACGTAACTTCACGATCCTGAATTGACGGTCCCATGAGAGCTAAATATTTTTCATTAGCGAAGAATAAACTTGATCAGCCGGCAAATACCTCGCGCTTGTTTGGGCCTACCCAAGTCCGATCAGGCAAAGTTGGGTGAGTTGGGCAAGCGATTCCTGTTTGAGCCTAACCTATCTACTGGGCCGTCTAGGCCCATTTGGTTCTGCATGGAAAACCTAAAGATTTTTAAGCATGAGGATGATCGGACAAGGGCTTTCAGGCCGAGTGCTAGATCCGGCCAGCCCGAGCCTTTAGTGAGATACGGTCGCGGAATTTTCGTTAGCTGGCTCGGCCGTGCTTTCTCCCACGTCGGAGGAGAGAGATCCATGGCTGTTGTTAAATCGCCGGCGAGTATAAAAAAGTTAGGCCTAGAAGAGGAGGATGTGTCCGTGCTTTATCTCCATGGGCAGCCCAACCGTTCTAAGGGAAGCGAAAGAGAGAAGACTACCATCGGGTTGGGCCGCTTCAATTTCTCCCTCAACTTGCGGAATTTGAGAGTTACATTCGCGCAAGTAAATCCCAAGTGGTAAGCACTTTTATCTCTCACATTCAAAGCCAATAGTGAAAAATTAGAGTGCATTTTATCTATCTACGTGCTCTATCACTGCCTAAAAAGGGGGAATGCTTGTTATTCGCGTCGGGATTCCTTTCGTTCATTTATCTCGAAACTAATGGGGAACTCTCTAGCTAACAAAAAATCCTAATCTTTCTATCGGTAACCATCTCTCTCCCAAAAAATTCCTTCAAAGAAACTCGCTTTGCTTTACTTTTCTTTTATGGGCTTCGATTTTCTTTTTTTCTCCTCTCACGATCTAATTTGGAAGTATTTTTTCACTTCATTTTGGTGTTTTATTTCTTTCGTTATCATTGTTTTTCTTCACTCGTCGTGGTGAATAAATCTACTTGCGATTGAAAATTTTGTAAGAATCATCACTAGCCTCGCCAACAATATGTCTAGGACATGGTTCTATGACTTTTGTGGATTTGACAGAAGCTCTTCTCTCACTATTTGGGTCTAATTCTAAATTTGGGAGCTTTTCTCTTACAATCTAAATCTAAACTTGAGAGTTTTTCACTTTCGATCTAAATCTATATATGGGAGTTCCTTAGAAATGTTTGATCTATGGTGGTTCGAAATGTTGTTCTTGTAGTGGTCACCATAAGGCAATGGATTCGAAGGAGCTAAACATGGGTGTACATTGTAAGCCATAGTCTCAAAAGGGGAAGATCTTGGTGTGTGCCTATTACTGACGGTTATGATGATCAACCACTAATTATTTGTTGATTTTATCACAAATTTAATTATTTTAGATGAGGGCATGCTCATAGCTACAAGTTGTACTCTTTTTAGTTTATGGATTTTGCTTTGTTTTGTAGCTCTTTGGGATATGCTTGAATGCTTCCTATGGTCCTTCTCGTGTTTGATTGATAAATGAATGAAATTATCCTTCAATAAAAAAATGTGGAACCCTCTAATTCGAACCCTCTAATTCGATTTAATCATAACTAACATTGAATAAGTAGTTTGTAAAGCTATAGTTATTTGACTACCATGGATTATAGGGAGGCTTGACTAGCTAATAATTAGGGTTTGTTTGTTTAAATGAAAAGTGTTTTCAAGAAATTGTTTTTTGACTTTTTGATATGTGGATGAAGAAAAACTAATCAATCTACAGAAAACATTTTTCAACACAAGTAGTTTAAATTGAGGAAAATAACATTTGTTTTGGAAATAAGGAAATCGCTTTTCCTAACACAAACAAATGAAAATTAACAGTTTTCCTTATAAATGATTTTCCCATATCATGAAATCTTCAGTGAAACAAGCGCACAGTTTATTTTGATTTATGACTGTACCTATCGTCACAGCTTACGAATCCAACGACAGGAACAAACAAAAGAGGTCACAGACAAACAAGCCGTCAACGGTGGTGTCACCATCGATACGCTCAGACGAGAAGAGGGTCGCCGGAGACCGTTCTCGATGTTTCATTCGCGACGGTCCCACAGCCGACGGAGGAGAGCGAAGGGAGAGAAGGCAGGCCTTGGCGGCCCAGCTCTCTTTATGGGGCCAAAAGTTTGGGCCACATAGCCCACCCGGCCCAAACAAATCATTATTCCCGTCGCCCCAACCTTTCTCGGCTTCAGGATAAGAGCAAACCTGACAAAAGAAAAAAAAAAAAATACGAACCATTGCTGACTCTCAATCCAACCGTCCATCGCCACGTGTCACCACGAGGCGCAGATTCCGATTTTTATTGGCCAAGGGGCACGACGGCTCGGCCCGGGCGCGAGAGCGGCTACGACTCGGGAATCCACGAAAGCCTCCCCCCCGCCCATCACCGCCGTCGATCACACGGATCTCGCCATCCGGTCAGTCGCCCAAAGCGACGTGTCGGAACCTTTCCGCTCGCGTCCGTCCGATCTTCGCAGGCGGGTGGCCCCAGTCTCTTCAAATTCAATCACGTCCGCACATTCTTTTTTCCCCTACCTGCGCTGAAAACGAGCACTTTAGAGGGAAAATTAAAAAAAAATAAAAAATAAAACGAGAAAAAAGGGCAGCTAAAAAGAAAAAAAAAAAAGAAAAAAAGAGGGGGGGTGAAAAACTCGAAACAGAACAAACATCACTCATGCTCTTTCTATCTCGCACTGACCCTTTTTATTTTTATTTTAATTTTTTCCTCTCGATTTCGGGCTTCGACCTTTCCAACCTCTCTCTCTCTCTCTCTGTGTTTCTGTTCCTCTCTCTCTCTCTCCTCGCCGTTGATTCGCCGAAACCCTAACTCCATCTCGCCGGAGATTCGAATCCCACCGGTGAGTTCACTTCTCCTCGTCGGAGGTTCACCTCTCGGTGTCCTATTTGCTGCGCGTCGGCTGACCGTGTTTTTCTTCTTTTGGCCGGCGCTCCTCCGTGTGCGTGGACCGTTGCAGATGACCGTACGATTAGAGCGAGTTGAGGATTGAGCGGGGGCTGGATTCGTTCGCCGGATGGAGGGAGGTAGCGTCTCTAGACTTACTTGTTCTGGTACTGTTCATTTCCTACTTTACTTACCGAAAGCTAGAGCAGCCCGATTGTGTGCTTTAGACTGTTTTTGCTTGACGAGTGTTGGAAACTTGAAATTGCCGGCGTGAGGTCCTTTCTTGTTCTGTCTGCGGGGTGCTCTTCACATTTGGATTTGATGATTGCTGTTTTTAAGGCTTGGACCTTGTCTTAGTGTGGTAGTGGCGGTCTGAAATTGTGGTTTTTTTGCGACTGGGTCTGGGGAAAGTATTTGGCTGGGCGAGCGATGTCACGTGATTGTAAATTTAGGTCCTATTCGTCTCTCTTGTGCTGCTGGTGACTGAATTTGATCATCGGGTCGAAGTAGGAGTTTTGGGCGGTTCGCTTGCTGCTCGAATGAGCTGATATCAGTCATCTTCGTATGCTCTTGCCAGTGGAGAGGAAATTCTCTTCTTTAGCACGAGATAGAATGGGGCTTTTTTCTTGGGCCTTGGCAGTGTTTGAGTTGTTTCTTTCCCAGTCGGTTGTGCCTCGACCTAATTATTTCCAGCGGCATAACCTTTCCTGATGTTTGAGATGTAATCTATAGGAATGGTATGTGTTGTCATCAGGGATAAGAGGTGCAGAGTCATTAGTGTGTCGACTTAGCTGCAGAGTCATTAGCGTGTCTCTCTTTTTGCTAATCTGTAGTTACAAATTAATTGAAGGGTCAGATATGGAATTTCTTGTGTAGATGTTCATGTTGTGTTTCAGTTTGCATGGCTGCTGCATGTTGATCACCCCATAAGTTTGTCTGTGTTATCTTGTGTTAATCTAATTTTGAACTAGTGTACGGGTAATGGACTTTATAAGTAGCATATTTCTAGCTTGGCATCTACTCAGACTAGCTTAAGAGGGCTGAACTAACTCTGTTTGGTCTCGCGTGTGCAACAACAACCCATCCTTTTCCTGTCAGAGACTGTGTGATGGCTAATATTGCCAGCTGGTGAATCCATATCTTTTGTGAATTTTTCTGAGGGAAAGGGAATTGCTTTTAAATACTCTTTTTTTCGTAGGTCGGGATTTGCTGGAAATACCTTTCTGATTATACTTTTCGTTAGTAAATGCTTAAGATGATTTGGCATGTCGGTTGTTGCATGTGTATTTTTCTCATCATTTTCAGCTTACATGTAATGTGACCACCTTCTCTACCCTTTCTCTTTCCCCCCTTGCTTTACCTTCTCTAGGTTTATACCCATGGATTATGATGAAAATGATTTTCAGAGCCAGAATCAGCATTTAGCTGGTGAGGGGAATGCGAAATTTTCTCCTGTATTACAGCCATATGCTCTTTCCAAATTTGATTTTGATGACAACCTGCAAGGGCATCTGAGGTTTGACAGTTTGGTTGAAAGTGAGGTTTTTCTTGGAATTGCAAATAACGTAGATAATCATTGGATTGAGGATTTCTCTCGTGGAAACAGTGGCATAGAATTCAGTACATGTGCTACAGTACCCTGCTCAATAACCAGGCATAACAATGTGTGGTCTGAAGCAACCTCGTCGGAGTCTGTTGAAATGTTACTAAAATCTGTTGGGCAGGAAGAAAATACACTCAATCAAACCACCATTGAGGCAGCAGATGCCTGTAATCCCGCTACCTCTACAAAAGAAATGGAACGTAATTTGACACATGATGATAGTGTCTTTTCTAACTCAGAGGAAACTGTTAACCCACAGTCGGCTTTAGTACCAGATGAGATTTTACAAAACTATTCCAATATAAAGGAGGCCATGGTAGATGAGCTAGCTCAAGTTGAAGTTGCATCAAGGACTCATAGTGAATCATTTGTCGGTGGAATGTCTGTTGACGTGGATCCAAGTGCTCTGGATGGAAACTCTGGAGCTTTTAAAGCTGAAGGGAGTTCATCCAATAATGACAAATCTGATGATAAAATTCAAGGGGAGGTTCATAGTTTGCAGGGTAAACCTTCTAATGATAGTGCTCAAGAAGCTGGTTCTTCTTTGGATGTACAAGGTGATAATGTAGTTAGAGTCACAGATCGTGTCATGATGAGCCGTAACAGAGTGGAAAGCCCAATTGCTCTAAACCAGGTAAATGTCGCTGTTGAGAAAGTTGATGGTTTACCGACAGACACTGATGTGCCAGGGGAGGAGATCCCTGTAGTGAGCATGGAGGAAAGAAGAAATAGCGAGATATCAGCTGATAATGCAGTTGAGATTCCAACCTCCCATCTGGACTGTAATGCCAATTTGAGCTTAAAGGGGCAATATAAGAAGGAGGGAAATGCAGTTGGAACTGGTGTTAGTACAGACCAGGAACCTTCTTCTACCAGACCACGGGTAATGGAAGGATGCACTGGTGATGCATCTCCCAGTATTTCTGTTCAAGCTAGTACAAGTGAGGATATTGTTTCTGGTAAAGATGCAGGAGCTGTTGAACAGTTGGAAGCTGAAGGCAAAAAGGATGTAGTAGTTGTTGAGCCGGCAGTTACTGGATCAGAGCACTCAATGGACTCCAACCAGCGGGAGATGATAATGCAGACTGATACCATAGAAAAGAACGATGATAAATCAGATTGTAATGAACAGCAAGCCAAAGGCTCTGCTGCATCATTGCAACAGGTCGATGATGAGAAAGTCCTTGAGAAAGATAGTGAGGGAACTAATGGTGTTTCTGGCCTTGTGACGGTAAGCTCTTTGCCGAGACAACATGAGGAAACACAGGCAAGCGGTTCATCAAAAGATGCTGACGGTAGAATTGGTCAACAAGATGTGAGTGGTGAAAAATGCAGTCAGTCTTCTTCTTCAGTTGAAATCAAGCAAGTAGAGCGCGAAAGTGAACCAGGTGATTTGAATGTGTGCTGTTTAGTCATGGAGTTTACTATTTGTTTGATTGTCATTACTGCTCTAGCTTGAATCATCAATTGCCACAGAAATTGTAAGATAACCATTTAGTTAAACAGGTAATATTTCATTATCTTCGGAGGAAAACGACAGAAAGGACGTTCATCATCATAAGGAGCCTCAGAATTCATCCGGACAGAAATTAGAATCCATGGCAACAGATAAATTGGAAGAATGTGAAATTCGAACACACACTGTAAGTTTGCCAACCTTGTTGTTAGGTTCCTTAACATGTACTGATCTGACTCGACTTTCTGCATCTATAAAGGATGCATCTCCTGGAACTGCTGAACAGCAGTCATCTGAAACAGTTTCTCAGGTCAAGCCTGTCTCAGACACTGGTAATACAGATATTCTTGATGCATCCCAAGCTGCAGTACCTACAGTGGTGGATCATGAAACTGATAAAGAACCCAAAGCTAGTCTTGATTCTTGTGAGCCCATGGTGAATGAGAGTGATCAAATCGCAGCTGTTCCAGAAAAACATGGGGACACGATTGCAGAAGAAATAATTGAGAAGGATCTCAAGGATTCAGGTAGTTGGAAACACCTTTATATGGGCCATCCTGTGATATTTTTTCCTAAGCCAATTTATGCTGAATTTTAGCAGAATATTTGTATTTAAAGCTTTAGATACTATGAATCCTAGGGGTGTTAAATCTTCATCCCGTCTTCGGTGGCAGTACTACTTTATGTATAATATCACTCTCCAGGTTGGTCATGCCGTCCAATTGCCATGCTTGTGATGAAGCCCTGTCTAATCTTCATTCTGAGGAGTGGTGACACAATACCGGTGGACAGCTTTTTATATTATAGGAAGCAGGCTACTTGGTGCTCCTGCGTTCTAAATTCTCTGTTCCCTTTTAGGCATTTCAAAATATAGAATATATTTTTGGCTGGAAGATTGAAGATGAGAAAATGAGGAAACAGTTGCATATATCTTTCACAAGCTACCTCAATCACGCAATTTATTTAGAAAGTTAAATTTGTAAGCATTATTCTTTTTTTTTTTTCACCTGTCGAATTGAAGTGTAGGAGACAGTACCACTGGTAAAATGGTAATCAGGTAAGAATCAGATTGATTCTTATTCCTGGACTAGCATTTGTCACTAGGGTCTAAAGTTTTGTTGTGGGGGATTTAAAGTAACAATGGACCACTAGCTATCTCTTTGGAAGCCTTTTTGCACAGATGATAGCATCTCATTTTAGAGTTTGAGTGTGAAAGGAAGTTTTGCCAGTGAACTAGTGCTCGTCCTTTTCTTTTCCCCTATTGTTTTTGGAGAACAACTTAATTTTTTTTTTTTTTGTTTGGGTCAAGTAGAACAACTTAATTGAGAAGTGTGAATAATGGAGTTATAAAGCTGCTCTTAGATATACTATGGGAAACCGCTGTCATCTTCTTACTTTTGGTGCACTCTCTCTATCTCATATATTCTGACTGATGGGTTTCTTGTTGCAGAGGATGTTTTAAAAGCGTCAGAAAGCTTTCCGAAATCTTCTCCTTTAAGTGAATGTCATGTGAGATCTTGTGCACAGGAAGATGAAATTGATAATGCAGATAGTAGCAAAGCTGAATGCAGCTCCCCAATTGTCATTAGTAGCAGTGAGCTTTCTGAAGACGTAAATATAGAGGAAGCAGATAAGAATTCTTTACATCAAAACCTTCCATCTTCTGAGGCCAAGGATTCAAATGTGTCGGTGGATCAAAAAGGGATGGATGCAGCCAAAGATGAAAAGAGCTTTACATTTGATGTTGGTGCTTTGACGACAACTGAGGGATCAAAGAAATGGCAACAATTTCCTGCTGTAAAAGATTCCAAATCATCTCCAGTTCGTTACTTGCTTCTCTTTGTTGTTTAATTCTGTTTTATGGCCTCTTGTTGATAATTTTTCCCTAAGTGCCTGAATGTATTCATGTCATATTGTCTCCACAAGATGCTAGATGGATCTTTAACCTGCATCCAAAGTAAAAGTATAATAGTGCTTATCACGATTTTTTTCCTTTGAAGATTGTAGAGGGATCTCCTTCAACTCCAGCTTTAGTCCAAGTGGAGAATAAAGTTTTGCCGCCTAATACTACTGCAAGTCCTAGAAAATCAAGGGATTCAGTACGAGGACAAATGAAAGACACACCTGAGCGTAAAGCAAGGAGAACATCAAGTAAGGCAGCAGGAAAGGAAAGTGCTAAAAAGGGAAATTCTGCGAAAGTGACAGCTGCTTTAAAACAATCAGAAGCTGGGGTGCCAAGCTACCGGTCCTTGAGCCCTTCTGGAATTTACCAAGTTGTCCAGTCTAATGAGATGCAGCACTTTGGGCAGGTTGATGGCGCTAATGCCAAGCCATTTGGTGTCCTCAGTACGGTGGTTTCTAGTCTGCCTGATTTGAACACGTCATTCGCAAATGTGGTCTTCCAGCAGCCCTTCACGGACCTGCAACAAGTGCAATTGCGGGCACAGATCTTTGTTTATGGGTCTTTGATGTGAGCATTGCTTGTTGCGGTTTTTCTTTTTACCTCAGTTATATCTATCCACTTGGTATCCTGAGTCTACTGTAGCTCATTTAGACGTGCTTCCCACCTGTGAAATTGTGATTGAAGTTCAGTCTGCTCTTTTTTCATGAGAATGGTTGAATACTGTTTATTTGTTAATCCCATTTTATTGCTGCAGTTCAAAAGTTGCACCCGAGGAGGCACACATGCTGTCTGCATTTGGGGGACCCGGTAAGTGTGGTTAGAATTTAGTTTCTCCTTACTCTCAGGTACAATTTATTTGTATTTAATGAGATTCTCTCTTAGATGGTGGTCGGAGCATGTGGGAAAATGCATGGCGTAAATGCAGAGAGAGGATACTTGGTCAAACAGTTCATCCGGCAAGCATTGAGACGCCTTTGCAATCTCGTTTTGGTAGTATTTCGTAAATCAAGATGCTTTATACTCTTAATTGAGGTGCATAAGCTATGCTCTAATGTTATGATCTTGATGCAGCTTCTGATCAGGCAAGTAAACAGAATATCGTTCCAAACAAAGTTACTCCTTCGCCTGTTGGCAGAGGCAGTAGCAAGAGTACACCTTCTCCTGCCACAAACCCCATGCTACCTCTTTCTTCTCCTCTTTGGAATATTTCCACCCCTTCATTTGAGGCCCTGCAGTCTTTGCCTAAAGGAGCTGGTAGGGACTATCAGCATGCTTTTTCTCCAGTACATCTCAATCAAACTCCACAGCTGGGGAATTATTTTGGACATAGCACCACCTGGATGTCACAGACCCCATTCCGTGCGTCCTGGTCTGCTTCTCCTCAAACTTCTGTACTTGACCCGAGTGGTCGGTTCCCCTCGCTGCCTATGACTGAAGCCGTTAAACTAGCACCTGTAAAAGACTCTTCAGTCTCTCTTTCTTCGGCAATGAAGAATGTTGCACCTGGTCCAGTCATACAGGATGCAGTTCAGGCTAGTGTTCTCCCTGGGAGCTCTGTTGCATCTCTTGACCATAAAAAGGTGGCAGTATCTCCTGGTCAGCCTTCTGCCGACCCAAAATCCAGGAAGAGAAAGAAGGCATCAACCTCTGGGGATCTTGGCCAGATCACCTCCCATTCCCAATCTCTAGTGGAACCGGGTTCCATCACTACTCTGACCAGCCATCAGTCTGCATCTGTCCCTGCAGCAAACATCACTGGCTTCTTGTATGAGACCTCCATGGGAAAACATAATGTGTCTGTGCCTTCACCAATCCCACTCGGTAATTCTAAAGCAGGAGAGCAGGATAAAAAGAGTGTATTACCTGAGGAATCCATAATTAAAGTGAAGGAGGCCAGACGGCAAGCAGAGGATGCTGCTGCATTCGCTGCTGCTGCTATTGGTCACAGTCAAGAGATATGGAATCAGTTGAATGAGCAGAAGGATTCTGGTCTTGTTGCAGCTGCAGAAGTCACTCTAGCTTCTGCAGCTGTTGCAATAGCAGCTGCTGCTTCTGTTGCAAAGGCGGCGGCTGCAGCTGCTAGCGTTGCATCAAATGCGGCTTTGCAGGCCAAACTTATGGCTGAGGAAGCATTTAATCCTAGCAGTACTAATCAGATTTCGAATGATGGATTTTCTCTCTCTACTCTTGGTGTAACAAAAAGTTCCAGTTCAATGATTGTCGCTGCAAAGGAGGCTGCCAAGAGAAGGATTGAAGCTGCTTCTGCTGCTTCATTACGAGCTGAAAATCTAGATGCCATAGTAAAAGCTGCTGAGCTGGCTGCGGAAGCTATATCACAAGCTGGAAAAGTTGTTACGATGGGGGATTCTTTGCCAATATCTGAACTAATAGAAGCTGGACCAGATGGTTTTTGGAAAATGCCTCAAATTTCTTCTAATCATGGGGCAGAACTGCATGATGGAAACGGGGGGCAGTCGAACAACAATAATACTTACAGTAAACCAGATGCTTCTGGCAAACAATTGGCAGTACCCGTCCAAGATAAAGGAACGAGTGGCATGCAGCTTGCTTTACCACCTACTTCAGGAGAAAGTTTGAGGGACAAGTCAGAAAAGCATGGGAGCTTGACGGATGGAGTCTCGAGTTTGGTCAACTCTGATGGAAAGAATTTTAGAGGGCTGAAGGGTCGTAAGGCATCTGACTTAGCTGGAACTACTGGAGGAAATCATGTATCTGCTGTCAGTCATGAGGAGTTTGATGAGACCTTGAGAACATCAAAGGAAAGTGGCATTGCAGAAGGCTCCCAAGTGGAGGTATGTTGAATTAGTGTTGGAAGGGAAGGGATTGAGTGTGTTACCTACATGGAAACAGCCCTTCAACTCAATCTGCTTTTGTGCATTGAAGATTTTTCTTTTTATAAAAGTACGAGGAGTTAATTGTTGGAAGCTACGCGTTGGCGCAAGCAGAAACTTTTAGGCTGGAAATTGTGTTACCAATTAGAAATAAGCATATCTAACAGACCCTGGTTGTTTTAATAGCTAGCCTTGCGCCATGATAAAATTATTTTCCATGCCGAAACTCATGAAAATCAATTCAAGAGTGACAAAGCCTCGTTAATTTAGAAGGAAGTTGAGTGACTCTAATTCGAAAACCTCCCCTCTTCTGAAGCTACATTCCCTTTCAAATTCTGTCCCATTTTATTAAAAAAGGTCTGACTTTCCAGCCATGATTTGTCTTTTTGGGAAAAGATGGATTATTCCTTAGGAACTAATCCTGTCTCAATTGTTTGGTTTCTTGCTTTAAGCAGTATTGGAGTTTAAAAACAAGTTAAGTGTGCCAAAGTTTGTTTGTCCCACCAATTAGCAAAAATGGCCCTCCCTTTTTTTCATTGTCTCTCCAGTCGACTGTTGGTTATGGTAAACATTGTTAGGCAGTTAGGACACAAATTTAGAACATTCCTAGGAAGGTGTTTTACTCATAGACATCAGCACGAGGGTTTTCTTGATCAACTATTATTTCACCTGTAGGTTTTTAAAGATGGCGATGGGTACAAAGGTGCATGGTTCTCAGCCAATGTATTGAGCTTGAAGGATGGGAAGGTCTATTTATGTTACTCTGAGATTCCATCGGATGAAGGTATTCTAGTACACCTTTTAAGAAAAATTGATGATTGTGGATACCCCTGACTTTTTTTTGTTTTTGAGTTTAAAGTGCACGGTGAATGATGAACATATGGGCATGTCACGCCGCATCTTGCTTTGAAATGTCTTATAGAAGTATTTTGATCTATTGACAGTGATTATGTTGTGTAAAAGTCTTGCTTGACCCATTAGGTCCATGGCTTCCTAAATGTCCTAGGCTGGCTTTGTATATTATGACGTTCATATATGCTGGTATCAAATGAGATGAATTGTGTTAGCATGCATAGTCATCTTATGCCGGAAAGTTTGTCTATTAGTAGGCATTGGGAACAGCTTTATGCCAATTCGGATTTCTTTTCATTTTTGAGCAAGCTTTCTTAGAATTACTAAGTTCGATTGAGCTCTATTCTCATAGTTATTTGGACTTTTCCAGTAATAACTGCTATTGGTGATTTGCCTGAAAGGGCTTACTTAAGGATATGTATATGTTGATATTAATTCTTCAGTTTTGCCTATGTTCAGGTACTGGGAAGCTTAAGGAATGGGTGGAGCTTGGAAGTGAAGGAGATAAAGCGCCCAGAGTACGCATTGCTCATCCTATGACTGCCATAAAATCTGAAGGAACCAGAAAGAGACGCAGAGCAGCTATGGGTGATTTTACATGTTCTGTTGGAGATAAAGTTGACGTGTGGATGCGAGACAGGTTTGCAGTTTCATTTAGATATTGATTGCCTACCTTGTGATGCTCTTACAATGATACATCCTTGCTGCTCCTCATTTTTCTAAAGCTAATATTTTGAATTTTGGTCGTTTTTGGTGTTTCCTTAATGTTTAATTGAAATTAATTTTTCCTCCTTATGGTTGGTTCTGAGCAACATTGATAATTAGTTGCATATATGCTTCCTGGAAATGCCAAGGAAGTATGATTGTTGTTTCTCATTAGAAATAGTTTTTAATGGTCCCTTTTCATCTCTATTTGACATGAATTGTCACTAAGCCTCTTCAATTTTCTTTCATCTTTTTTCCCAGCTGGTGGGAGGGAGAGGTCACTGAGAAAAGCAACAGAGATGGAACTTCAGTAACGGTCCATTTTCCAGGCATGCTTTTCAAGTTCGCTTTGTTAGCATATGGAGTTTCTGTTGCCTCCTGTATATAACCTTTTTGATTTTGAATGCAGCTCACGGAGAGACTTCTGTCGTTAGAACATGGCAGATTCGGCCTTGTCTTATGTGGAAGGATGGGCAGTGGATTGAGTGGTCAAGTATGAGAGAGAATGTTCAGACCCATCGAGAGGTGTGCCTTTTGTCCTTTTGTGGCATATTTTCAACTCTAATTCAATTTTTTTTAAGTTGATATGAAATCTAGTTTCACCAAAGTTGCATTTTCCTCTGCCTAAAGAAAATTGATTCAAACCTTGAGCTTCCAGGGGGATATGCCTCAGGAAAAGCGGGCAAAATTGGGAACTCCGGGGCTAGAATCCAAAGGTAAGGACAAGGTACAGGAGAGTGTACAAATTGTGGAACCGGAGAACCCTCAAGTGGTTGAATCTTTGGATCTAACAGCCAAAGAGAAAACTTTTAATATCGGTAAGAAGAATGCAATTGAAAGTAGGATGGACAGATCAAAATCTGCAAGGACTGGTTCACGAAAGGAAGGTTCAAGAGTGGTAATTGGTGTTCCAAAACCTGGAAAAAAGAGGAAGTTTATGGAAGTAAGCAAGCATTATGTTGGCAACCAGAAGACTGATGAGTTGAATGACTCGGTCAAACTTGCAAACTATTTGATGCCTCAGCGAAGTGGACCTCGTGGATGGAAAATTTTTTCTAAAGATGATACGAAGGAAAAAAGACCGGTTGAATCCAAGCCCAAGATTCTTAGGTCTGGAAGATCACAAAATG
Organism: Eucalyptus virginea; assembly: GCA_014182375.1. Lineage (NCBI taxonomy): Eukaryota > Viridiplantae > Streptophyta > Magnoliopsida > Myrtales > Myrtaceae > Eucalyptus > Eucalyptus virginea. Next base: position 26,574,749 of record CM024517.1, on the reverse strand, counting down.
TTCCTAGTAGAACAATCCCACAGAAGAACAATTCGACAACTGCTGGTTCTTCCTATGGCACGCTTCCTAGAATTAAGAGCAAGGATTCATCTGACCATGATGAAAATGCATCAGAAAAGCACAACTCAATGGAACAAGGATCATTTTCTAATAGTGAGGGGGTGACAGAAGGTCCAGTCTCTTCTCTAGTTCCTTCATCGGATGCCAGTTCTTTGAAAAGGAATTTCACAACTAGTGCTAAAGCTGAAAGGGCTAATAAAGGAAAAGTGCCTAGTGGCAGATTGGCTACACGTGAGGACAAATCTTTCAATGGTAATGCCACAAATGCAAGCTCCGAATCTGTTGAGCCTCGAAGATCTAATCGTCGAATTCAGCCGACTTCAAGGGTAATTGCTTGATTTTTTGCTCTTTTCTTATTGGCATTGTGGTCCTTTTATCAACGCTTGTTTTTTCGTAACCTCATTTGACTAGATGAGTTTCTGCGGTCATCTGTAACTAATACTTGCTGGAAAGGAACACATGAATACCTTTGTGTTCACGTGTGTATACGCATTCATGCAATTCTGCTGCTAATAAGTGTGCCTTTAGCAATGCTGATGACCTTTATGTAATTTTAATGGTGAGGGTTGGGCTTGAGATTGAGATTGAGACCTGGAATCAGTGTCAGGGGTATGTTGGTTTGGTGGTTCGGGGTAGGATAGATCATGCATGTTGCTTCAGATATGATTTAAGACTGTTAATATTCAGAATGATTGCCCGGAAAGGAAGTCTTTGAAATTTGTCCATCTTTTCTCATTTATATATTTTCCCTTGCAGTTATTGGAAGGCCTTCAGAGTTCCATGATAATTACCAAGATGCCGTCTACTTCACATGACAGAGGCCATAGAAGTCAAATTAAGGGCATTGGTAAAAGGTGAAAATTCTGCATGCAGCACTGGCTCTATTCTCTTATCAAATATGAATGTGTCCAATTGACCGCTTGATTATGACAGGGAATGACCATGGTTAAGGAAGGCTCAAGGACAGCAAGATTTAATCGGGTTTTCTCTATACAATACAGCACATGCTCTGTGTATATTTATTGTGGGTAGAAAGCTAGGGAACAACAATTGCCCTTTGAAGTTAGTTTGAGATCTAGTGCCGTAGTGGAAAGCTAGTGCTTAGCAGTGTTATATGAATGCTGGTCGCTGTGAATTTTCTGAATTATTGCTTTACTATTATTAGCCTTTTTTTGTTATGAATAGGTTGTTTTGATTCTCCGGGTAGTATTGTTGGTAACTGTCGTAAGAATTCATATGCTGGTGATGACATTTCGTTTTTTTGCAATTTCTCTTGTATCTACAAATAACATTGGACAAAGCCAGAAGTCAGGGGTTCTTCGATTGCCCCGGGTTGCCACTCGGCTTCTTCAAATGTGAGCCATTCCGTTTTTGTTCAGATGCGTGATTTCTGATGTGGCACGATCATGTATAACTCTTACCCGAATGGCTTGACCACGAGATTCAAGAAACCTTATCTGTATATATTTCGTTTATAGGAAACGAGGACATTGTTCTTGTGGCCGAAGAAATCATTCAAGATTGACAAGGTCCCTAGCATGTCCGAGTAACTAGGAGTGATTTCAAAGAACATTAATTACATATATGCGGAGTAAAAGTATGTCGAGACCTTTCTCAGCTATCAAACATGAGCTGATGATGTTCAAATTAATTAGCACGAGTTGCTGTTATGATAATTCTTTTCAATTTCGCACGGAATATGCGTATAAAGGTAGTTGACCTATTGCATACGGTGAAATACTATGCTTTTGTTGATCAGTTTACGGGATCATCGTCAAGAGTTGATGCACTGTGCCATGGTTTTGTGAAGTTGCGTTTCATAACGCAAGATGATTTTGTCAATATTATTTAGTGAAAGCTTATAAATAGTTTAGTCTATTAGTAGGTCGAACTTATATGCAGATACGAACGCATGATAAAAGCAGAGGTTTTCGCGTGCACATAACGGAGATCATGCATGACTGCTCTCTCTAACCCCCCATCATGTTCTCTGCATTTTCCTGTTCCTGAAGAACTAAATGAACGTCCGTCTCATCATATGCCCCGAGGCGAGTCAAAAGGTCAAGGGATTGTCGTGAGTTACAAGTCGAACGCCCGACGCGTCTCACTCGAAGGGGATTTTCACTACGGGGAAAGATTGGAAAACGTGGGACTAGCCATCGGAACCACCTAATTTGGTCAACCAACGTAGTATGCCCCAACTAAACCCGACCAATCAAAGCGGTCCTAATCCCCAACATGACGTATTCTCCCTGGTTTTCGAACGCACGAAATACGTTTATTCTCAAGAAGCACAGAGATGACAAATTCAAAGTCTTCTGTGGAGGCAAAAAATTCCCAAAGAGCGGATTGTAGACTTCGAGTGGTTGACCCAACATTAGCATCATCAAGAGCGAGAAAATCTTTATAAATTCATCTTATAATTATTTCTTGTGCTTGCTTCTCATCTGCCACAGCGTCACCTAGCTTCATCCGATCGTATTCAACGATTTTAATTAACTCGATTTGAGTCGTCCCCGAATGATTTTCCCTCAGTTCCGATGCCCCCAATAAAAGATTCTTCGTTCATGCTATCCCAAGCCCTTCAAGTCCCAAACAAAAGCTAAAGAGCAAGGCTGCGCCAAGCATCCAAAATCCAAAAACCATGCATCGATCTTTCGATCACATCTCCTCCCACGCTTTCTTTCTCCTCCTCCTCCTCTCTCGCCCCGGCTTTGCCGCCCGACTCCTCCCAGACCCCATGCCAGTGTTAGCCGCCAACGCCACTGCCACCGCCGAGAACGCCACATGGCATGGCTTCGCCAAGTTTCTTGACGTCGGCAAGGGGGCCGAAGTCCCCGGCATGTCGGAGCTCAAGAAGTACTTCAACCATTTCGGCTACCTCTCGGTCCCGGACTCCAACTTGACTGACGTCTTCGACGGCGAGTTCCAGTCCGCCCTGATCGCGTACCAGACGAGGCTCGGGCTGCCGGTCACCGGCAAGCTCGACTCCGACACCGTGTCCACGATCACGACGCCGAGGTGCGGCATGAGCGATGCCGCCTCCCCCCACGGGCTCCACGCCACCCGCCACTTCGCCTACTTCTACGGCAGGCCGAGGTGGGCCCGCGGAGCGCCGGCGAACCTGACCTACGCCTTCTCCCCGAGCAACATGATCAGCTACCTATCCACGGACGAGGTGAGGGCGGCTTTCCAGGGGGCCTTCGCCAGGTGGGCCAGGGTGATCCCCATGAGCTTCGAGGAGGTCGAGGACTACGAGACGGCCGACGTCCGGATCGGCTTCTACCATGGCAACCACGGCGACGGCGAGCCCTTCGACGGGGTCCTGGGGGTGCTGGCCCACGCCTTCTCCCCGGAGAACGGGCGGTTCCACCTGGACGCGGCGGAGACGTGGGCGGTGGACTTCGGCCGGGAGAGGTCGAGGGTGGCGGTCGACCTGGAGTCCGTGGCGACGCACGAGATCGGGCACGTGCTAGGGCTGGCGCACTCCTCGGTCAAGGAGGCCGTGATGTACCCGAGCCTGAGCCCGCGGGCGAGGAAGGTGGACCTCCGGATCGACGACGTGGAGGGCGTGCAGGCGCTGTACGGGTCAAACCCGAATTTCAAGCTCAGCTCCTTCTTGCAATCGGAGGAATCCTCCGACAGCTCCGGCGGCCTGGGGACGAGGTTGTCCCGGTGGACCGCTTCTGTGCCACTTTTGGTGCTGCTCTCCTTCTTGTCGTGCTGAAAGTTACGTGGCCACTACTTAGCTTAGCGTAGCCACGGGCTTTTCCCACTCACTTTGTGGGGGATTTCATTATTCTTTTGACATTACAGGTATAGAAAAAAAAATTTAGAAAAAATTATGAGGATCATTTCACCCACATGTGTGGAGGTGAGAGAACGCTTTTGGGCCTCCCTAATTTGTTCTCACATTATTAGTGAATTACATTGGTTTTTTTTTTCTTTAGCTTGGATTCCATGATTTGTATCGTTTATTCTTCTGTATTCATGATACTTAAGACTTCTCACTGATTTTTTTCCTTAGCCTGAGTTCTGTGATTTGTAACGTTTAGTTGTGGGTATTCGTGGTATGTAGACTTATCAAAATGAGTCATAAATTCATTTTATTAACTCAAATATGATGGGTTGAATGGGTCATATTAATTAAATGGATCATAAATGTGTTTAAATATAAGTGTTGAATGTATTATAAATGAGTCTTAAATGAATCATAAATGGATTTATAACTTGCCTTAAACCCAAGTCACTTCTCTTACTCTTGCTCTCTTGCTCGATTTCGCGCTTGCCGACTCTGCACTCTCATTTCAATTTTGATGTGAGTTTTCTCAGAATTAAATATGAAAGCGTTATAATAATAAGAGCTCGGTCAAGTACAAATTGGGTATGATTTCGGTTAGATATGGATGATTTTAGATCGGACCATTTATATGATCTGACCAAAATCCAAACCGAACCACTCCTTTGACAAGTCTATTAGGCCGTTCTAACTTCATATTCAATGCACCATCTTGTGAATATATTAATCTCTTCTCCCGAAGAAGCGTTCGACAAAATGCCCTTTTGTGCTCGGGTTCAATGCGAATAGAAGACGCTCTCGGTCCCATGATCGGAAGGCCGAAATGGGACCATGACCATTAATTATCCTTATTCGAACGTCTCCGATGGGGCTTACCAATTCTCGTATTCTATTACCAGGGCACGCCCCTGATTAGATGATGATAGATATATAGAGTTGTTCCTCGTAATATATATGTTTGACATCCCGTTTGTCAACCATCATTAATTTATTTGATGATGACATTATCCGAAAACAAATAGATATAAGAAAAATGCTAATTCAAAAGATTGCATAGTTTTAAAATGCAAACACAATTAACTATTAATGAGCTTTCAGATGGCCTTTCTATGTCATGAGATCATCATTGTTAGTCTAACATTGCTTTTCCACATATCATAAAGCGACCTTCAAGGAAAATTACTTATACTATCAACGTAAACTACAATGACGACAAAAAGAAATAAAAATAAATAGATAAAGAATATAAATTATTCATGAATTTTGATTTTCTGTGTAATGTCGTTTTTGAATTTTGAATTTGTTTAATGTGTTTCCTGTATTATTGGTATGTGTTCAATTTAGCCCCTAGACTATGCTAAATTTCACCCTTTTCTTGATTCAAGTTATAGAATTTATTGACCTAACTTCCTATCCATTAAATGTGAACCATAGACAACAAAAAAAAAATGATTAATATTATAAAAAACCCTAAAACCGATACATCTGTAATAAATTTACCACCAAAAACTTTAAATTTGTACGTGTGTAATAAATTTGCCCTTCGACTGTTTTCGCTAAATTGGATAAATACTATGAAAAATAAAAAAAATGGAATAAAGGGTAAAACCCCAAACTGATACATTCGCCAATTGACACGTGCCATTAAAATCGATAATTTGATAGAAAAATTTAATGAAAACTTGCAGAGAGTATTAGTTTTGGATAAATTGTATGTACTAATTTGGGGTTTTACATTATATTAACCTAAATAGAAAAGTTATAAATATCTGATTTGTCATTTAAGCAAACGAAAATGCTGCATTGTATATTTATCAGTAAGTTAGAAATCATATTGAATAAATTAAAAATTCACGATCGAATTGTAAAATTCAAGAATATTTCCGTCATTTTGTTTAATTTAGAAAAGAAAAGAAAAGAAAAGGGGGAGAAAAAAAAACCCAAACCCAAGCATCCGGCTAACCGACCCGGCCCGGCTTAAGCCCGTTCGGTTCCGATCTGCTCCACCCGAACCCCCTGCAGCGAAAACCCTAAACCCCTCGCGCGCCGCGACGAAGAAGACGAGTCCCTCCGCCGAATTCCCTCCGATTCGCCCCGCTGGAACGAACGACTCGGCTTTATTCCGACCGCCGCGAAGCTCTTAGATTCCGTCAGCCGAACCTCGGCGTCGATGGCGGCGTCCGCTTGCAACCGAGCGATGCAGCGAGCTTCGACGTCCCTCGGACCGGCCCTCAGATCGGGCGCCCGGTCGTCTCCTCAGCTCGGCTCCGCCTCCTCCCGAGTCCCTCTCCCCAGCCGGTCGAACGCCTCCCCGCTCCGCCGCTTCTTCTCTTCCAGGTCTATCTCTCTCTCTCTCTAGAAATTTCGTTTCGTGGATTCGCGTGTTCTGCTCCGTTACGCGTTCCTCGCGGCGTCATTCGTTGAGTTTTATTTATTGCATTGTCGTGCTCGATGGAAACTCGCGCTAATCGCCGCTCAATTTTGCTGTTTCCGTGAATTTTTTTTTTTTTTTATAGGTCGCCGGCGGAGCTCGCGTGCGTCCAGTCGCTGCTGCCGCTGCACAGCGCGGTGTCGGCGGCGCGGCTGACGTCGTGCCTGAGCACGACGTCGAGGAGTTGCCGGGCGCTCTCACAGGGTACTCTCTGCTGCACCTCTCCAGACCTCTAATATGAAATTTGTGTTTTTTGCCGCGTGAGTAGCTAATTTTTCTTTTCTTCGGCTTTTCCTACCATTTCTTCTGCGTTTGGTGCTTTTCATGCTCTCGAATGGTCGTTGTTCGTCAGGTTGTATTCCTTAGGCTCTGGTGATGCTAGTCATGCCTTCTCTATCTAGGAAATTTTCCTTAATGGCACTTAGGTGATGAAGGGTAGATGATTTTAAGTAGGACTCATCTCGCAGTAGCCAACTGTGTAGATTGGGATCGATAGAATTCGGCTAAATCGTGATTTGGCTTGACCAACCCGTTCTTGTGGGCTGAAGCATTTAGAGTATTGTGCTATTAATGGCCTCTCTCGGTGGTGTTCAGTCTTCATTTGCTTGCGAGACAACTGATTAGGCCGTTCTTGCTTTCTTGAAATTTTGATGAACTTCTCAGGCAGATGCGCATTAAAATAATGGATAGGATACTCATAGCATCTAATTGGAATATTTGGTCCCTGCAGGCACATGATGTTCTGAATGGTTGAACTTGAAAGAAATGGTACTTCAGAACTTGCCCATTTTGATCCTTCTGTTGTTTTACACAATAGTGCTCTTAGGATTTTGAAAGCACCTGCTGTTATGGTTGGGGTGAAGAACAATGGAATTTGCTTCATCCAGTTCTTTATCCCTATTATGATTATGTATGCTTTGACTAAAAGAATTCGTTCTCAAATAGAACTTAGGCAATTACTGTGTCTGATGACCCTCTTCTTCCCTTCTTGAAAAAGTTTTGGAGTCTTTTCGAAAGGATGTGTGAATATTTGTACAGTTGAAAGATTTGCCCAAATCTACCTTTGGGGTTTGAGATCATTATTATTATTTTGGGAAAAAAAGGAAAGCGGGGGGGAGAAGGACATAGATGTATGCATGCGTGAGTTAAATGTGGGACCATGAAAAAATTATGTTGGTAATTCAGATTGATAGCGATTTAATTATGGGAACAATGAATGCATAATGAGAATGTGCGAAGCACTAACCGATCACTGTATCTCGAGTTGTGGCCTAGCTTCTAGAGTGTCTATATAATGATTCGTGGATTTAGTTTTGGTTCTTTCATACATTGAGTTCTTAGTATTCTAGTTCCCGTGACAAAAAGGTTCTCCTTTTCCCAGATGGAATTGATGGTACGTAAAGGCGTGCTGTTTCAAGAGGTGGACCTACATTTATTTATTCTTCGCCACTTTGAGAATGACGATCCTCGAAATATCAGATTTTTCTCTTGTTAGTTTACGGACATTTGATGATAATTCTGTAACCATTTGGCAATGCTTTTAACATGTGATATTAGATGACAATTCTGTAGCCATTGGCAATGTTTTCAACATTGGGATGGGATACTAATAATGAGTATAATTTTACAATTGTTCCTTTTGGGCATACTTTGCTAGTGGACACAATCTAAGGATTCATGGCATTATCTGATGTTAATTACTATTCTAATGTTTGTCTTGAACAATTGATTTTAGCATGCCTAGTTCCTGCAACGGGCTCTGATACCTGTCTTTATTTTTTTTTCTTTAGTGCTTGGTCTGTCGGTTCCAAGGTGACCTCTACTTGAAGAAGAGACTTGTGATTGGAAAGTGAGTTTTTGTTGTAAATCAGGGAATTCTCTTTTGAGATACCGACTGCTTCATATGAGATATTTTTTGAAAGCTCATTGATTTTGTTTCCCTCACTGACAGAAAGTGAAAAGCTTTGAATAAGTAATTAGAGATGGTATTTGTTTCTCTTCTGATGTTTATTTTTGGAAGTTATCATGCTGTTAAATTCCTTAAAGTACAGATGAAGAAAGATGCAAATTCCACTTCTGTGATATGCTGATACAGTTGGTATAGTTTCATCGGGTTTTCAGCATGTGGAAGTAGAAATTGCAATATTGGAGTGACCATGCATGTTTGAAATCACTCCCAAGCATGTCAGATGAGATTCAGTACTTAGCTATCGTTTAATTGCACAAACGAGAATGGTATTATGGTGCTGAGAGGATCTTCATTAGCTTGAGGGTCTCAAATCGTCACTTTGCATGAAAAATTTATGCTGTATTTTCGCATATTTTGTGGTTTGCTCGATTTACACGTCCACTCTTAGCTTATGCTTTTAGAGCTCTGCTCATGCGACCTGCGGGGTAGTGGGAGGGCAAGAAATGCAACATTGTGACAGCTTAATAGCCTAGCTGAAAAAAGAAAGCGAACTTTAATATATCCGATGACTTTCGAGATTCACAGTGCTACAGTGAATAATTAACCGGTGGTGCCCTTGCACAGGGAGAAAGCTTGTCGAATTTGCTAGTTAGTTTTGTTCCCCACCCTGATCGCCTTTGCTATTTATGTCTGTTAGCGGATCTCTATTCCAAGCCTGCTATTGACCTCCGCACATTTCTCCTCGGGTAGGAGCGTTCCTTCATAACATCAAGCTCAGCAATGACGTTTGATTGTCGCCCGTTTGTCTCTCATTTGGGTTTACTACAGATGTCAACTTATATTGCAGGGGTTATGCAAGGACGGCTCCTTGAGATGATTCTGTAGAAACTACTTTTTCTTTTATATGGGGCCAATGTGGAGAGAAGACTGGCTTGAAATCCAACCAAAAGCTAGTCAGTCGCTGGTCTTTCGTTAGGACAGACCATGGTGGGGATGAATTGGTGTCAAAAGTTCCGGCCCTTTCGCTTTTGGAATGTCGAGAGCCCTTTGATGCGTTCCGTTTTCTTCGCTCTTCCTGTTTCTTGAGGGCGATGCTTCTCGATTTCTTCTTCGATTTGATGTCGTCCGTTGATAAATGGGTACTCGATTTTTCTTTAGGTCCGCCTCCATGACCGGTCAATGTTCAATCTAGAATTGGCATGGAAATTGGTCTCGACAAGCCCATCACCGCTGAAAATTTTCAAAGTTGGAGGGCAGTCGCTTTCATTCCACAGGACAATGGTGGTGGAATATGAACTACGAATCGAAAGGAAGTAATAAAGATAAGCCAAGAGACTTTTGAAGGAGTGCGCTAGTGAATTGGGACCGTCCAGATTCTTTCGAGGGAATTCGATCTGGAGCAAGGGACGTGGGAACGAAAATTGGGTACTTGTCTCCTTTTGATTCGCCCTGGCCAGGAAATATCTAGTACCCAGCAGATATTAGGACAGTTAGCATCTTTGGGTTTTCTTTCTCCCTTTCTCTCTCCTGTTCTTTTTCGTCTCTGGCTGTTCTTTACTCACGCTTTTTCTTCCTGTCAGACCCTGCATGTGGTCCTGATCCGTTCATGCGCTGAAACGTGATCAACAATAGATCTCTCAATGGTCTTTACTATTGAGATTATCACGCACCGGCTGTGTAAGGAATTGGCGATGGATTTTTAATTATAACAGAAAGTCTTACACTTTAAACTAATCTTTAGGCATGGGAGATTGTCGAGATTGTCCAAAATCAATAGTGACCTGGTGGTCACTTTCTCGAGTTATTGGTAGTGGTACGTGATCAGCATCTCGCTTTAGTGGCATACTAGCTCAAATGGCATTTGAGCAAAGTCTTAAAGCTTTATTTTTTTCAATTAGGCAGCAATCAAATACCACAAAGCTTCGGAAACATAAATTGTTATTGCAAAAGAATGGGAATATGGGAATCTAAGAATCTATTATGATACTCATTCGCGATCGAAACACATCTTAGTACTTGAAAGTTAGATAGGATGGTTTTCAAACAAGAGTTATATCATCGTGTCAGTAACTCTAAACTTTCGAGTACTTGCGCATTTTCTATTCTAAAACTTTCGAGTACTTGCGCATTCTCTATTCTAAATCAAACGGAGCAACCGAGACAGCCTCGCCATCGTCCCGACACGACTGATGGTATACATATATTAATTTTTTTCGTATTGGGGGGAAATTATCTAGAAAAATAAAAGAAGAAAATAGGCAGCAAATAGCAATCGGTGGATGGCACGGCGGGCACCGTAAGCCGAAACACCTGGCAGCGGCATAATCTGGCAACGCAAGAAACTGTTAGCCGCGTAATCGGCTTCGGAGCTCGACACTTGTCGATCCGCAAATTTGAGGAAGTGGATAGGGAACTGGGCGAGGATGGAAGCAAGGGGAGTTTGCTGCTTCTTCGGATCTGTCAGATTAACAATTAATGCCAATTTATTCGCTCGTGTGTGTCTAATTTGACTGCTTTTTTATGTTCTGCTATTAACTTGTTCGGATATGATAAGGTAATTTCATGGGTGGCTTTACATTTTAACATGGTGGCACATAAGGAAGTTCGCTTTCGGTTGGAAAATAAATCTCAAGATGGGGAGTTTTGGTGACATGGAAATTTTAGCATGCTCTTATCATTGCTTTTCGACAAGATTTGATTCTCACCTAGAAAGTTTTCAGTTTCAATCATTGAGAATTCGAGTTGGAATTTTGAAAAGCGTTGGAGATACTCATTTAAAATTTCGATTAAGGAAAGTCTGTAATTACCTATACGAAATTTGTCTTGAATTATTGCGTGTAGTAGATTATTAGATGTTTTGCCAGTGTCTTAACCGAGGGACATGGACAGACGTACACACGAGGAAAATATGGAAGATGAGAACTATAGCAGGGACAGAAAAGCACGACGGTCCTGTCAACATCAACCGGGAATCATGGCGCAGTAAGTAAAAGACATACTCTTACACAAAAGCTTAATGCATGAAAAGAGAAGACAGGCCTTTAGACTCGCATCATTATTACAATTTGATATAATTTATCTCTTTGTTCATCCAATCATTCATTTACCTCTAAAAAGAATTTCCAAGTCATGATCAAAACACATCAAAAATAAGAAATTTTCTTTTCTTTTAATTAATTTGCTGACTTTTACATATACAATGTTGTTGTCCTTATTTTCTCCTTTCATTTTATCCAAAGCAAAGAGAAAGATCTATTGTATCATGGAATCAAAAAGCAAATGAAATATGTCGTCATCTCAGCTTGGATCTTGACTTTGATTTATCTTCCTTGATCTTTTCAATCAGCATACCAAGTGTTTGTATTCTTGACACTTAGAACCGTGACTTGCATTGGTAAGATACTTGCCGTTAGTATTCCATTGATTTTGTTCAAGTTCGTTTCCATGATTGATAATGGGATTCGCGATCATAAATTACAAATAGTTGTCCCCAATGCTTCAAACTACTCTGCTTTTGATTAAATAGTGATGCACATGGATCAAATACACTAGATTACTACCTATTATTGATGTACATGTTGAAAATATATGGGAATCTACAAATCCTGCCCATGCTTAGAACTTGCTGAGTTCCTCATCATAATTGCCGTATATGCCTTGAATTGGTTAGATTCATGATTATATGAGTTGTTCACGGTTTGAATTCGTTTGATAGGTGTTCATGCTTACTGCCACATTTTTGTTCAAATAATGAGGATTTGGTCTCATTTGGATATTATGTTGGTAATATCAGCAAATATATTCACGCAGGAGGAAGTCGGGTGGATGTGTTTCCATAGCTTGAACACGTCAATTTTGATTTGGAACTAAATTGGGTAAGAGCTTCTTGAATTGGATTTTCACATTATTGAAGGAACCATAAACTATGGCGTCATATATAGTATATTTTTTGTTGTAATTAAAGGGTATAGTGATGTTAATTGGATCTCATATGTAGATGAGACAAAATACACTATGTTCCCTCATGGTGGAGATTCTATAACTTGAAAATCAACCAAACAAAATTGTGGGAAAAATGACAATCCTATTAAAGAAAAAGTCAAATTTGTTGAAGTACCGATAACATAATTATTGTGGCCATTTCTCAAGCCAATATTGTGGCAATGTGAAAGAATTGATTGCTACTGTGCATATTTTTACAAACAAAATGCTTTATTATCCTACATTCTAGACATGAAGGAGAAGAGATTATTTATCTTGGTGACTTGAGAACTACTCAAATTCTTAAAAAAAGGAAAATCTTATCAAATTCACATTAAAAAAAAATAAATGAGGTTGAGTAGCTTAGAAACTTTTGAGCAGATACTCCGTTGGGAATAAAATTGATTGCCAAGCCTCAAAAACCATTGTAAATAATGAAACTTTCAATGGTAAAAAGAGACAAATCCGATTAAGATGTGATGTGGTAAAACAACTGTTTAAAGATGAAGTCAATTGCTTAAAGAAACTCATCCATTTATTTTTATTTTATTTCAAAAAACCTTTTGAAATATATGGAAGATTGTTGGATATTTCGGTAGTTTTAAGAAGTAAAAAAGAAGTCTTTGCACCGTAAGGACTCTAATAGCAATTATGACCACCATCTATTTGCAACTGTTTGATTTGATTTGTTTCTATATTAACACTTAGAATCTCCAAATCACAACAAAACATGCCAAAAACCAATCTCTTTTCTTTCCAATTATGTGCTGGGTTTTACCTATAACTTTGGCAGCTGTTCCTGCTCCCATTATTCATTTTATGCATTAGTAAAGAGTGTGTTGTGTCTCTCATTCTTTCATCTTCTCCAACAGTTTCTACAGTAGCTGCTGCTGCTGTTGCTTTTTCTTCTTCTTCTTTGTTATTGTTGTGGAGAGAGAGAGAGAGAGAGAGAGAGAGAGAAGGAGAAGGAGGGACCAATGGACTGGTACAAGAGGAAAGAGGCGGTGGAAGAAGTGGTAGTGATCGGGGGTTTGATCGGGACTCAATTTTTGTATGCGACCAACAATGTGATGGTGAGCTACCTCACGTCCCTTGGCCTCGACCCTCTCACTGTTGTCTACTACTCTTCCTTTGCCACCTTCCTTGTTCTCTCCCCCATTGCCTTTGCGTTTGAAAGGTATCATCTCTCTCTCTCTCTCTCTCTCCCCCCTCTCTGCGCACACTTGTGCCTGTGAGAATGATGCTTGATCTGTTGTTGTTCATATTGCAGGAGCTTGTGGCCCAAGAAGCTCAGGCTGAGGTTGATGGTTCAACTTGTTCTCATCTCCTTTGCAGGGTACTCTGGCATCTTTGCGATTGTAAATCAACTTGAAGTTCATATTTCACCTATGTGATCAAATTACTGAATCTTTCAATATTTCTCCTTTCTACTATTTCTGGGTCAGGGTGATTCTGTTCCAATATCTGTTCGTGAAGGGAATTAAACTGACTTCACCAGCTATCGCAACCGCCATGCCAAACCTTGCTCCTGGGCTTATCTTCGCCATCGCATGGATTACTAGGTGCTACCTTGTACCTGGGGTTTCTTTTGCAATTTCACCTAGGCTTCAGTTGCGCTAATTCGAGCATCAGTTTTTGGGCTATTCCTTTGGCTGCTTTAATTTGAGCTGCTGATACTACTCCATCACAATTCACTGTATGTTCTACCAAGATTGTTCTCACTCGGGTTGTTCCGAAAAGACAGATTCAATCCATCTTTGAGAAAATCCATCCCACAGAAAATCGACCTAAGACAGTATTATATCTTGTGGATTACGCGAGCACACGATCGATTATTGGGTATTGTAAAGATGTAGCGACTATGTAAAGGAATATTGCAGCTCTAGGTAGTGTTACCATTTCTGTGTTATTCAATTGGAAATGCTCATGCTGATGCAGGATGGAGAAAGTTAAGCTGAGCTGCTTGTACAGCAAAGTCAAGATATTAGGCACGGTGGTGTGTGTTTCAGGGGCCGTCACAATGAGCCTATGCAGTGCTGCTAAAGAGGATTCCCGCTCAACTTCGCTGAGTAATGTGATTTTCGACCAACAAATGATCATCGGTTGCTTATATCTTATTGCAGCGGTCTTAGGCCTATCGATCAATTCCATCCTGCAGGTATATTCTGCTTTAGTGCAGTTGATTGCTTCGATTGACATTCGTTTGGATCCTTCGACAATTATAAGGATTCCAAATTGGCTTACTCATCTTTTTTCCCTCGTTTGCTTTCTGTGGCTTCGCAGGCAGTCACTTTGGCCGATTTTCCAGCACCAATCTCCATGGTCGCTATAACCTCCTTGATTGGTTCGATTATGGCTGCAACTGTACAGTTATTTGAAGACCACAAATTGGACAATGGCTGGCCGTTTTTGAGCTTTGGCATGTTGGTCGCCTTATCTTTCCTGGTGAGTTTGGAACTTTGATCTTCTCTCGCCAAACACCTCTCGGAGACATATGCAAACATCATGCATCGCCCGATTCTGTTTCTGCACTTTCTTTTTGTCATTCGGCTTACAAAACTCTCAAATGCGCAGGGAGGTGGCACGATCGGATCGTGCGTAGGCTTCACTGCTTGGGCCATAAAAAAGAGGGGGGCAGTCCTTCCCTCTATGTTTAGCCCCATTGCAACCGTCTGCACAATTGTATACTCGGCGATAAGATTAGGAGACACGATCAACGTGCCAAGGTGAGATCAATAGCTCCGACATGATTAACCCCATAGAACTCATCTTGAAACGTTTTACAATTGCACGCCAGTTCGAACTGAGCTGACACAAGCCGCGCTAATGCAGCCTCGCCAGCATGGTCCTTATATTCACCGGCCTGTACATCGTGCTCTGGGCAAAACGGAAAGAGGGCTACCACCCAAACGAAGGAGACTGCTTAGAGAGCGGGTTGGATGCAGAGAAGCCTCTTTTGAGCTGAGAAATAAGGATGCGGATCCTTGTGAAAAGTCTCGTCTTTTCTCCATCATTTTGGGTTAGAGAGCAGTTTCCTGCATGTGACGGAAACCCATGTGTATCATGTGTGACTTTCTTTTTGTGCATTTCGATGTATGGTTAATGTAATCTACTTCATGTTTTAAGACATTGGTGGTTCGGTACTAGCAGTAGCTCTGCCGTGACTAGGATTCCTAAATCTAAATTTGTTTATGCCTTTCGCTTTTCTTTTTTTGCCTTTTATCTATGTGTTTTAGTTCTTATGGGATTTCCATCATCGAATTCATGGAACATAACGATAATGGACTCCGTGCATTTGTTAATTGAGTTGTGCACATTTGTGGGTTAATTTAGTGAGCTCTTTGTAAAGACAAACAAGAGATGAATTCGAGTTTATTTCCCATGATTTATTATGTAATTTAGTGAGATACCCATCAGGTTAATGACTAAAATTTCTTTTTTCTTCCTGTTGCTTTATCATTTTTTCCCCAGCAAGTAATTTCTAAATAAGATATTTGGATAGTTTACAAGGACCTAGATTCATCTTTGTTCTCTTTCCTTTGCTCTTTTCATGATTGTGGCACAACCTACTTATGGTTTCTCTTAAAAGAATATGGGATGAATGAAATAACCATGGAGAACTCATAGATGAATGATTATCCAAATGCTAGAAAAATTTGAAGTTGATAGTCAATAGAGTTTCTATATGTTTCTTTTAAGAAGTTCTTTTGTTGCTCTTCCATCATTTTTAAGAAGCCAAACATGTTCATGTTTAAATTTATTCATTATTGTTGCATTCATTTTCGTTTTTTTAACTAAAGATGAAATTAAAAAAAAAGAAAAAAGAACTTGTTGGATCTTGGAACTGACCCTAGGACCTATGATAGGGAGGTTCTAGGTTTCGAATATCGATTGGTAGGTTTCAAGTTTCAAAAAATGAAAAATCTGTACCTGAGAATAGTTTCAAGTTTCAAGTGGAACTTATAAGGAACATGTAAGGAATTTGGAACTGCTCACCCCTACTAATCGTTGGCCACGAAGATAGCCAGCAACTAGTGGGGCGAAGTTTGACTAGCTCGCAGAAACATCACCAAGCCATGCTGAGGTTGCCTGGCCTCGCCCGATTGTTGCGAGGCCAACCTCGCATCAACTGGGCAAGGTTGAGCCTCACCAGTGGCCAAGCGGCCTCGCCTAGTCGATCACCGGCCATTGCTTCGGCCAAAGATAGGCTAAAGAAGAAGAAGAGGGAAGGGAAAAAAAAAAGGAAAAAAAAAAAGAGAAAAATGTAATAAAAGTATTTAAAAAGTTAAAAGAAATTCTAAGTCATAAAAATTTGAAAAGCGTACCAAACGCATTTTTATTCCGAGAACGAAATTTTGAACAGTTAAAAAGGGAACGTTTTTAAAAAGAGAAATGTTCCCAATAATAAAATGGTTACCAAATATACCTTAGTAGGTACTCTTTTGCCAAGCGGCAATAGAAGATGGAAATTTTAGCATGCTCTTGTCATTGCTTTTTGATGGGGCTTGACTCTCGCCTTGAAAGTTTTCAATCTCAATCATTCAGAATTCGAGTTAAAATTTGAAAAGCATTCGAGATACTCATTTAATATTGCAATTAAGGAAAATCTGTAATTACCTATATGAAATTTGTCTTATATTATTGCGTGTAGTTGATTATTAGATGCTTTGTCAATGTCTTAACCGAGAGACAGGGAGAGACGTACACACGAGGAAAAAATGGAAGATGAGAACTATAGGAGGGACAGAAAAGCACGACAGTCCTGTCAACATCAACTGGGAATTATGGAGCAGTAAGTAAGGGGCTGTTTGTTTGTGTTCTTTCTTTCTATTCATGAACATAATTTCTGTTTTTTTTGTTCTGAGGAGCAAAAAAAGAACAGAAATGTGTTTGTTTACGTTTTTGTTCCCGGGACTTGTTTCTATTCTAGGGAACAAATTTGGAACAGAAACAAGAAACGAGAAAAACTTGTTTTTTGTTCTTGGAACACTTCCGAGAAACAAATTTTCTCTCTCCTATTTTTTCCTTCTTTTTCTTTTCTTCTTTTTTTTTCTTTGGCCGGTCGCCGGCCTTGGCCATGGTTGGCGACCGGCTGTTGAGGGCTGGCGACCTCGCCGGAGTGTCACCGCCCCCGCCGAGCCTCACCGTGGCCGGGCGAGGCCACGGCCCTCGTCGGCCGGTCACCGGCCATGGCTAAGGCCGGCGATCGGCCAAAAGGAAGAAGAAAGAAAAAAAGAAAAAGAAAAAAGAAAAAAGGAAAAATAAAATAAAAATATTAAAATATTAAAATATTAAAAGAAACAAGAAAATTATACAAATTTACCAAACGTGTTTCTATTCTTTTTCTATTTTAGGAACAAGTTTACTAAACGCGTTCTTCTTTTCAAAAATTGTTCTTCGCAACAGAAATAGTTTCCTGAAACAATTTTTGAACAAAAATATTACCAAACGCACCCTAAAAGACGTACTCACACAAAAGCTTAAAGCTTAGTGCATGAAAAGAGAAGACTGGCTTTTAGACTCACCCATCCTTATGACAATTTGACATAATTTATCTCTTTGTTCATCCAATTATTCATTTGCCTCTAAAAAGAATTTCCAAGTCACGATCAAAACGCTTCAAAAATAAGAAACTTTCTTTTCTTTTAATTTATTTGCTGAATATGGCATTGTTGTTTTTATTTTTCTCCTTTTATTTTGTCCAAAGTAAAGAGAAAGATCTATTGTATCATGGAATCAAAAAGCAAATGAAATATGTTGTCATCTCACTATTGACTTTGATTTGTCTTTCTTCAGGTGCTCGTATTTTTTTACACTTAGAACCGTGACTTGCATTGATAAGATACTTGCTGTTAGTATTCCAATGATTTTGTTCAAGTTCGTTTCCACGATTGATAATGA
The DNA here is from genome assembly GCA_014182375.1 of Eucalyptus virginea. Taxonomy (NCBI): domain Eukaryota; kingdom Viridiplantae; phylum Streptophyta; class Magnoliopsida; order Myrtales; family Myrtaceae; genus Eucalyptus; species Eucalyptus virginea. Next base: position 26,556,668 of record CM024517.1, on the reverse strand, counting down.
GAATCGCAATCATAAATTGCATATAGTTGATCCCCAATGCTTCAGACTACTCTGCTTTTGATTAAATGGGGATGTACATGGATCAAATACACTAGATTACTACCTATTATTGATGTACATGTTCAAAATATATGGATTCATCTACATATCCTGCCCATGCTTAGAACTTGCCGTACATGCCTTGAATTGGTTAGATTCATGATTATATGAGTTGTTCATGGTTTGAATTCGTTTGATAGGCGTTCATGCTTGCTGCCCATTTACATTTTTGTTCAAATAATGAGGATTTGGTCTCATTTGGATATTTTTTTGGTAATATCAGCAAATATATTCATGCAGGAGGAAGTTGGGTGGATGTGTTTCCATAGCTTGAACACGTCAATTTTGATCCGGAACTAAATTGGGTAAGAGATTCTTGAATTGGATTTTCATGTTATGGAAGGAACCATAAACTATGGCATCATATATAGTATATTTTTCGTTGTAATTAAAGGGTATAGTGATGTTAATTGGATCTCATATGTAGATGAGACAAAATCCACTATGTTCCCTCATGGTGGAGATTCTATAACTTGAAAATCAACCAAACAAAATTGTGGGAAAAATGACAATCCTATTAAAGAAAAATTCAAATTTGTTGAAGTACCGATGACATAATTATTGTGGCCATTTCTCAAGCCAATATTGTGGCCAATGTGAAAGAATTGATTATAGATTTAAGTGCTACCGTGCATATTTTTACAAACAAAATACTTTATTATCCTACATTCTAGACATGAAGGAGAAGAGATTATTTATCTTGGTGACTTGAGAACTACTCAAATTCTTAAAAAAGGGAAGAATCTTATCAAATTCACATTAAAAAAAAAAATGAGGTTGAGTAGTTTAGAAACTTCTGAGTAGATACTCCGTTGGAAATAAAATTGATTGCCAAGCCTCAATAGCCATTGTAAAGAATGAAACTTTTAATGGTAAAAAGAGACAAATCTGATTAAGATGTGGCGTGGTAAAACAACTGTTTAAAGATGAAGTCGATTGCTTAAAGAAACTCATCCATTTATTTTTACTTTATTTCAAAAACCTTTTGAAATATGTGGGAGATTGTTGGATATTTTGGTAGTTTTAAGAAGTAAAAAAGAAGTCTTTGTATCATAAGGACTCTAATAGCAATTATGATCACCATCTATTTGCAACTGTTTGATTTGATTTGTTTCTATATTAACACTTAGAATCTCCAAATCACAACAAAACATGCCAAAAGCCAATGGGTTTTACCTATAAGTTTGGCAGCTGTTCCTGCTCCCTTTATTCATTTTATGCATTAGTAAAGAGTCTGTTGTGTCTCTCATTCTTTCATCTTCTCCAACAGTTTCTACAGTAGCTGCTGCTGCTTTTGCTTTTTCTTCTTCTTCTTTGTTATTGTTGTGGAGAGAGAGAGAGAGAGAGAGAGAGAGAGAGAGGAGAAGGAGAGACCAATGGAGTGGTACAAGAGGAAAGAGGCGGTGGAAGAAGTGGTAGTGATTGGGGGTTTGATCGGGGTTCAATTTTTCTATGCGACCAACAATGTGATGGTGAGCTACCTCACGTCCCTTGGCCTCGACCCTCTCACTGTTGTCTACTACTCTTCCTTTGCCACCTTCCTTGTTCTCTCCCCCATTGCCTTTGCGTTTGAAAGGTATCATCTCTCTCTCTCTCTCTCTCTCTCTCTCTCTCCCCCTCTCTGCGCACACTTGTGCCTGTGAGAATGATCCTTGATCTGTTGTTGTTCATATTGCAGGAGCTTGTGGCCCAAGAAGCTCAGGCTGAGGTTGATGGTTCAACTTGTTCTCATCTCCTTTGCAGGGTACTCTGGCATCTTTGCGATTGTAAATCAACTTGAAGTTCATATTTCACCTATGTGATCAAATTACTGAATCTTTCAATATTTCTCCTTTCTATTTTTGGGTCAGGGTGATTCTTTTCCAATATCTGTTCGTGAAGGGAATTAAACTGACTTCACCGGCTATCGCAACCGCCATGCCAAACCTTGCTCCTGGGCTTATCTTCGCCATCGCATGGATTACTAGGTGCTACCTTGTACCTGGGGTTTCTTTTGCAATTTCACCTAGGCTTCAGTTGCGCTAATTCGAGCATCAGTTTTTGGGCTATTCCTTTGGCTGCTTTAATTCGAGCTGCTGATACAACTCCATCCCAATTCACTGTATGTTCTACCAAGATTGTTCTCACTCGGGTTGTTCTGAAAAGACAGATTCAATCCATCTTTGAGCAAATCCATCCCACAGAAAATCGACCTAAGACAGTATTATATCTTGTGGATCACGCGTGCACACGATCGATTAGTGGGTATTGTAATGATGTAGCGAATATGTAAAGGACTATTGCAGCTCTAGGTTGTTACCATTTCTGTGTTATTCAATTGGAAATGCTCATGCTTATGCAGGATGGAGAAAGTTAAGCTGAGCTGCTTGTACAGCAAAGTCAAGATATTAGGCACGGTGGTGTGTGTTTCAGGGGCCGTCACAATGAGCCTATGCAGTGCTGCTAAAGAGGATCCTCGCTCAACTTCGTTGAGTAATGCGATTTTTGACCAACAAATGATCATCGGTTGCTTATATCTTATTGCAGCGGTCTTAGGCCTATCGATCAATTCCATCCTGCAGGTATATTCTGCTTTAGTGCAGTTGATTGCTTCGATTGACATTCGTTTTGATCCTTCGACAATTATAAGGATTCCCAATTGGCTTACTCATCTTTTTTCCCTCGTTTGGCTTTGCAGGCAGTCGCTTTGGCCGATTTTCCAGCACCAATCTCCATGGTCTCTATAACCTCCTTGATTGGTTCGATTATGGCTGCAACTGTACAGTTATTTGAAGACCACAAATTGGACAATGGCTGGCCGTTTTTGAGCTTTGGCATGTTGGTCGCCTTATCTTTACTGGTGAGTTTGGAACTTTGATCTTCTCTCGCCAAACACCTCTCGGAGACATATGCAAACATCATGCATCGCCCGATTCTGTTTCTGCACTTTCTTTTGTCATTCGGCTTACAAAACTCTCAAATGCGCAGGGAGGTGGCACGATCGGATCGTGCGTAGGCTTCACTGCTTGGGCCATAAAAAAGAGGGGGGCAGTCCTTCCCTCTATGTTTAGCCCCATTGCAACCGTCTGCACAATTGTATACTCGGCGATAAGATTAGGAGACACGATCAACGTGCCAAGGTGAGATCAATAGCTCCGACATGATTAACCCCATAGAACTCATCTTGAAACGTTTTACAATTGCACGCCAGTTCGAACTGAGCTGACACAAGCCGCGCTAATGCAGCCTCGCCAGCATGGTCCTTATATTCACCGGCCTGTACATCGTGCTCTGGGCAAAACGGAAAGAGGGCTACCACCCAAACGAAGGAGACTGCTTAGAGAGCGGGTTGGATGCAGAGAAGCCTCTTTTGAGCTGAGAAATAAGGATGTGGATCCTTGTGAAAAGTCTCGTTTTTTCTCCATCATTTTGGGTTAGAGAGCAGTTTCCTGCATGTGACGGAAACCCATGTGTATCAAGTGTGACTTTCTTGTGCATTTCGATGCATGGTTAATGTAATCTACTTCATGTTTTAAGACATTGGTGGTTCGGTACTAGCAGGAGCTCTGCCGTGACTAGGATTCCTAAATCTAAATTTGTTTATGCCTTTCGCTTTTCTTTTTGCCTTTTATCAATGTGTTTTAGTTCTTATGGGATTTCCATCATCAAATTCATGGAACATAACGATAATGGACTCCGTGCATTTGTTAATTGAGTTGTGCACATTTGTGGGTTCATTTAGTGAGCTCTTTGTGTAACATCTCGGGCCCCAGTGTGTAATATTGTCCGCTTTGGGTCACCCGCCCTGTCGCGGACGAACCGCTATCCCAGCCACGGTCTTTTCCCTCACGACTTTAAAATGCATTACACAGATTAGAGGGACCCAAGCCTTATAAGCTAACCAAGACCTCCCTCCCTAGGCGATGTGGGATAAGAGAGGAGGCTGTCACACTGCCCAAAGCGGACAATATTACACAGTGGGGCCCAGGATGTTACAAGTGGTATCAGAGCCGACTCCTGACCGCGTGTGGGACCACAGCTCGAATGCTGTTCTGATGCCCATGGGGCCACAGCGAGGACGCTGTTCTGTTAGGAAGTGGAGAGTGTGACAGCCTCCTCTCTTGTCCCACATTGCCTAGGGAGGGAGGTCTTCGTTAGCTTATAAGGTTTGGGTCCCTCTAACCTGTGTAACACGTTTTAAAGCCGTGAGGGAAAAGACCGTGGCTGGGATGGCGGTTCGTCCGCGCCAGGGTGGGTGACCAAAAACGGACAATATTACACAGTGAGGCCCGGGCTGTTACACTTTGTAAAGACAAACAAGAGATGAATTCGAGTTTATTTCCCATGATTTATTATGTAATTTAGTGAGATACCCATCAGGTTAATGAGTAAAACTTCTTTTTTCTTCCCATTGCTTTATCATTTTTTCCCTAGCAAGTAATTTCTAAATAAGATATTTGGATAGTTTACAAGGACCTAGATTCATCTTTGTTCTCTTTCCTTTGCTCTTTTCATGATTGTGGCACAACCTACTTATGGTTTCTCTTAAAAGAATATGGGATGAATGAAATAACCATGGAGAACTCATAGATGAATGATTATCCAAATACTAGAAAAATTTGAAGTTGACCGTCAATAGAGTTTCTGTATGTTTCTTTTAAGAAGTTCTTTTGTTGCTCTTCCATCATTTTTAAGAAGCCAAACATGTTCATGTTTAAATTTATTCATTATTGTTGCATTCATTTTCGTTTTTTTAACTAAAGATGAAATAAATAAATAAAAAAAGAACTTGTTGGATCTTGGAACCGACCCTAAGACCTATGATAGGGAGGTTCTAGGTTTCGAATATCGATTGGTAGGTTTCAGGTTCTAAAAAATGAAAAATCTGTACTTGAGAATAGTTTCAAGTTTCAAGTGGAACTTATAAGGAACGTGTAAGGAATTTGGATCTGCTCACCCCTACTAATCGTCAGCCACGGAGATAGCTAGCAACTAGTGGGGCGAAGTCTGACTAGCTCGTAGAAACATCACCAAGCCATGCCGAGGTTGCTTGGCCTCGCCCGATTGCTGCGATGCCAAGCCTTACTAGGCCTAAGCGAGGCCAACCTCGCATCAACTAGACAAGGTTGAGCCTCACCGGTGGCCAGGCGGCCTTGCTTAGTCGATCACTGGCCATTGCTTTGGCCAAAGATAGGCTAAAGAAGAAGAAGAGGGAAGGGAAAAAAAAAAAAAGAGAGAAAAGTGTAATAAAAGTATTTAAAAAGTTAAAAGAAATTCTAAGTCATAAAAAAAATTTAAAAATCGTACCAAACGCATTTCTATTCCGAGAACATAAATTTTAGACAGTTAAAAATGGAACGTTTTTAAAGAGAAATGTTCCCAATAATAAAATGGTTACCAAACATACCTTAGTAGATATTCTTTTGCCAAGCGGCAATAGAAGATGGAAATTTTAGCATGCTCTTGTCATTGCTTTTTGATGGGGCTTGACTCTCGCCTTGAAAGTTTTCAATCTCGATCATTCAGAATTCAAGTTGAAATTTGAAAAGCGTTCGAGATACTCATTTAATATTGCAATTAAGGAAAATCTGTAATTACCTATATGAAATTTGTCTTATATTATTGCGTGTAGTTGATTATTAGATGCTTCACCAATGTCTTAACTGAGAGACAGGGAGACCCGTACACATGAGGAAAAAATGGAAGATAAGAACTATAGGAGGGATAGAAAAGCGCGACAGTCCTGTCAACATCCCACAGGAATTATGGAGCAGTAAGTAAGGGGCTGTTTGTTTGTGTTCTTTCTTTTTGTTCATGAACACAATTTCTGTTTTTTTGTTCTGGGGAACAAAAAAGAGCAATGTAAACGCGTTTGTTTACGTTTTTGTTCCCGGGACTTGTTTCTATTCTAGGGAACAAATTTGGAATAGAAAAAAATGAGAAAAACTTGTTTTTTGTTCCCGGAACACTTGGGAGAAACAAATTTTCTCTCTCCTACTTTTTCTTTTTTCTTTGGCCGGTCGCCAGCCTCGGCCATGGTCGGCGACCTCACCGGAGCGTCGCCAACCCCTGGCGAGCCTCACCGTGGCTGGGCGAGGCCGCTGGCCCTCGTCGGCCGGTCATCGGCCATGGCCGAGGCCGGCGATCAGCCAAAAGGAAGAAGAAAGAAAAATAAAAAAGAAAAAAAGGAAAAATAAAATAAAAATATTAAAAAATTAAAAGAAACAAAAAAATTATACAAGTTTACCAAACGTGTTTCTATTCTTTTTCTATTTTAGGAACAAGTTTACCAAACGTTTTCTTCTGTTCAAAAATTGTTCTCCGGACATAAATAGTTTCCTAGAACAATTTTTGAACAAACTAAAAGACATACTCACACAAAAGCTTAAAGCTTAGTGCATGAAAAGAGAAGACTGGCTTTTAGACTCACCCATCCTTATGACAATTTGACATAATTTATCTCTTTGTTCATCCAATTATTCATTTGCCTCTAAAAAGAATTTCCAAGTCACGATCAAAACGCTTCAAAAATAAGAAACTTTCTTTTCTTTTTAATTTATTTGCTGAATATAGCATTGTTGTTTTTATTTTTCTCCTTTTATTTTGTCCAAAGTAAAGAGAAAGATCTATTGTATCATGGAATCAAAAAGCAAATGAAATATGTTGTCATCTCACTATTGACTTTGATTTGCCTTTCTTCAGGTGCTTTTTTTTTTACACTTAGAACCGTGACTTGCATTGATAAGATACTTGCCGTTCATATTCCAATGATTTTGTTCAAGTTCGTTTCATGATTGATAGTGAGAATCGCAATCATAAATTGCATATAGTTGATCCCCAATGCTTCAGACTACTCTGCTTTTGATTAAATGGGGATGTACATGGATCAAATACACTAGATTACTACCTATTATTGATGTACATGTTCAAAATATATGGATTCATCTACATATCCTGCCCATGCTTAGAACTTGCCGTACATGCCTTGAATTGGTTAGATCCATGATTATATGAGTTGTTCATGGTTTGAATTCGTTTGATAGGCGTTCATGCTTGCTGCCCATTTACATTTTTGTTCAAATAATGAGGATTTGGTCTCATTTGGATATTGTTTTGGTAATATCAGCACATATATTCATGCAGGAGGAAGTTGGGTGGATGTGTTTCCATAGCTTGAACACGTCAATTTTGATCCGGAACTAAACTGGGTAAGAGGTTCTTGTATTGGATTTTCATGTTATCGAAGGAACCATAAACTATGGCGTCATATATAATATATTTTTCGTTGTAATTGTGATGTTAATTGGATCTCAGATGTAGATGAGACAAAATCCACTATGTTCCCTCATGGTGGAGATTCTATAACTTGAAAATCAACCAAATAAAATTGTGGGAAAAATGACAATCCTATTAAACAAAAAGTCAAATTGGTTGAAGTACCAATGGCATAATTATTGTGGCCAATGTGAAAGAACTGATGATAGATTTAAGTGCTACCATGCATATATTTACAAACAAAATTCTTTATTATCCTACATTCCAGACAAGAAGGAGAAGAGATTATTTATTTCGGTGACTTGAGAACTACTCAAGTTCTTAAGAAAGGGAAAATCTTATCAAATTCACATTAAAAAAAATAAAATGAGGTTGAGTAGTTTAGAAACTTCTTAGCAGATACTCCATTGGGAATAAAATTGATTGCCAAACCTCAATAACCATTGTAAAGAATGAAACCTTCAATGGTAAAAAAAGATGAATCTGATTAAGACGTGATGTGGTAAAGTAACTGTTTAAAGATGAAGTCAATTGCTTAAAGAAACCCATCCATTTATTTTTACTTTATTCCAAAATCTTTTGAAATATGTGGGAGATTGTTGGATATTTCGGTAGTTTTAAAAAGTAAAAAAGAAGTATTTGTATTGTAAAGACTCTAATAGCAATTATGACCACCATCTATTAGCAACTATTTGATTTGATTTGTTTCTTTATTAGTACTCTCTATCATTTGCCTATGAAGATCCGATTTGTTTCTTTGTTAACACTTAGAATCTCCAAATCACAACAAAACATGCCAAAAACCAATCTCTTTTCTTTCCAATTATGTGCTGGGTTTTACCTATAAGTTTGGCAGCTGTTCCTGCTCCCTTTATTCATTTTATGCATTAGTAAAGAGTCTGTTGTATCTCTTATTCTTTCATCTTCTCCAACAGTTTCTACAGTAGCTGCTGCTGCTGCTGCTTTTTCTTCTTCTTCTTTGTTATTGTTGTTGAGAGAGAGAGAGAGAGAGACAAAAGAAGGAGAGACCAATGGAGTGGTACAAGAGGAAAGAGGTGGTGGAAGAACTGGTAGTGATTGGGGGTTTGATCGGGATTCAATTTTTGTATGCGACCAACAATGTGATGGTGAGCTACCTCACGTCCCTTGGCCTCGACCCTCTGACTGTCGTCTACTACTCTTCCTTTGCCACCTTCCTTGTTCTCTCCCCCATTGCCCTTGCGTTTGAAAGGTATCATCTCTCTCTCTCTCTCTCTCTCTCTCTCTCTCCCCCCTCTCTGCGCACACTTGTGCCTGTGAGAATGATGCTTGATCTGTTGTTGTTCATATTGCAGGAGCTTGTGGCCCAAGAAGCTCAGGCTGAGGTTGATGGTTCAACTTGTTCTCATCTCCTTTGCAGGGTACTCTGGCATCTTTGCGATTGCAAATCAACTTGCAGTTCATATTTCACCTCTGTGAAGAAATTACTGAATCTTTCAATATTTTTTCTTTCTATTTTGTTATTTCTGGGTCAGGGTGATTCTGTACCAATATCTGTTCGTGAAGGGGATTAAACTGACTTCACCGGCTATTGCAACCGCCATGCCAAACCTTGCTCCTGGGCTTATCTTCGCCATCGCATGGATTACTAGGTGCTCCCTTGTAACTGGGGTTTCTTTTGCAATTTTCACCTTGGCTTCACCTGTGCTAATTCCAGTATCAGTTTTTTGGCTATTCCTTTGGCTGCTTTAATTTGAGCTGCTGATACTACTCCATCGCAATTCACTGTATGTTCTACCAAGATTGTTCTCACTCGGGTTGTTCCGAAAGGACAGATTCAATCCATCTTTGAGCAAATCCATCCCACAGAAAATCGACCTAAGACAGTATTATATCTTGTGGATTACGCGAGCACACGATTGATTAGTGGATATTGTAAAGATGTAGCGACTATGTAAAGGAACATTACTGCTCCAGGTAGTGTTACCATTTTTCTGTGTTATTCAATTGGAAATGCTCATGCTTATGCAGGATGGAGAAAGTTAAGCTGAGTTGCTTGTACAGCAAAGTCAAGATATTAGGCACGGTGGTGTGTGTTTCAGGGGCCGTCACAATGAGCCTATGCAGTGCTGCTAAAGAGGATCCCCGCTCAACTTCGTTGAGTAATGCGATTTTCGACCAACAAATGATCATCGGTTGCTTATATCTTATTGCAGCGGTCTTAAGCCTATCAATCTATTCCATCCTGCTGGTATATTCTGCTTAAGTGCAGTTGATTGCTTCGATTGACATTCATTTTGATCCTTCGACAATTATAAGGATTCCGAATTGGCTTACTCTTCTTTTTTCCCCCGTTTGCTTTCTGTGGCTTTGCAGGCAGTCGCTTTGGCTGATTTTCCAGCACCAATCTCCATGGTCGCTATCACCTCCTTGATTGGTTCGATTATGGCTGCAACCGTACATTTATTTGAAGACCACAAATTGGACAATGGCTGGCCGTTTTTGAGCTTTGGCATGTTGGTCGCCTTCTCTTTCCTGGTTTGTTTGGAACTTTGATCTTCTCTCGCCAAACACCTCTCGGAGATATATGCAAACATCATGCATCGCCCGATTCTGTTTCTGCACTTTCTTTTGTCATTCGGCTTACAAAACTCTCAAATGCGCAGGGAGCTGGCATGATCGGATCGTGCGTAGGCTTCACTGCTTGGGCCATAAAAAAGAGGGGGGCAGTCCTTCCCTCTATGTTTAGCCCCATCGCAACCATCTGCACAATTGTATACTCGGCGATAAGATTAGGAGACACGATCAACGTGCCAAGGTGAGATCAATAGCTCCGACATGATTAACCCATAGAACTCATCTTGAAACGTTTTACAATTGCACGCCAGTTCGAACTGAGCTGACACAAGCCGTGCTAATGCAGCCTCGCCAGCATGGTCCTTATATTCACCGGCCTGTACATCGTGCTCTGGGCAAAACGGAAAGAGGGCTACCACCCAAACGAAGGAGACTGCTTAGAGAGCGGGTTGGATGCAGAGAAGCCTCTTTTGAGCTGAGAAATAAGGATGTGGATCCGTGTGAAAAGTCTCGTTTTTTCTCCATCATTTTGGGTTAGAGAGCAGTTTCCTGCATGTGACGGAAACCCATGTGTATCAAGTGTGACTTTCTTGTGCATTTCGATGCATGGTTAATGTAATCTACTTCATGTTTTAAGACATTGGTGGTTCGGTACTAGCAGTAGCTCTGCCGTGACTAGGATTCCTAAATCTAAATTTGTTTATGCCTTTCGCTTTTCTTTTTGCCTTTTATCAATGTGTTTTAGTTCTTATGGGATTTCCATCATCGAATTCATGGAACATAACGATAATGGACTCCGTGCATTTGTTAATTGAGTTGTGCACATTTGTGGGTCAATTTAGTGAGCTATTTGTAAAGACAAACAAGAGATGAATTCAAGTTTATTTCCCATGATTTATTATGTAATTTAGTGAGATACCCATTGGGTTAATGAGTAAAATTTCTTTTTTCTTCCTGTTGCTTTATCATTTTTTCCCCAGCAAGTAATTTCTAAATAAGATATTTGGATAGTTTACAAGGACCTAGATTCATCTTTGTTCTCTTTCCTTTGCTCTTTTCATGATTGTGGCACAACCTACTTATGGTTTCTCTTAAAAGAATATGGGATGAATGAAATAACCATGGAGAACTCATAGATGAATGATTATCCAAATGTTAGAAAAATTTGAAGTTGATAGTCAATAGAGTTTCTGTATGTTTCTTTTAAGAAGTTCTTTTGTTGCTGAAGCCAAATATGTTTTGAAAGTGCTAGTATGAACACCTAAAGGGGGGTGAATAAGTGTGAAGAAAAAAATTTCGCAAAAGAATAGTAGAAATATTTTTCTTTTAAAAGTGATTTTGGAGAACAACAGACTTTTGAAACTGAGTCAGAAGAACAACAGACTTTAGTAGTTAAATAGAATTACGAATAAAATAAAGGAGTTTAGGGAAGAGAATAAGAACATAGAATTTATAATGGTTCGGCTTAGATCAAGCCTATGTCCACTCTCCCACGCTAATAGCCTTTTGGCTGGATTCTACTATGCGATCAATAAGAGATTACAATTTTGAGTGCAAACACTTAGTGGTAGATCACACTATCTCACTAAGTCATTCTTTTGGTATTTTTCTCACGATCACAAACGTTTAAGCTCACCAAAGATAAGTGTATAAATAAAGGTCGCTCAGACTTTGGAATTATAAATTCTACGCTCCGTCTCTTACTTGCTCATCGATCCTTGATCTCTTTAAATACTCCTCAACTTCCAAATTAGCCGTTGGACAGTATCTCGAGGATCGCCTTCCAATCTACCCATCGGACAGATATGTATTTAGAAGATTTAATAGCCGTTGAGTGATAGAAGTAGAATCCCAAATTGATTATGATCGCCCATACAAATAGAATCTTGATTTCCATAAGTAGAGCTAATTCGTATATAAAGTTCTTGTCTTTAATATCCAATCGTCAATCAATTAGATTAAGTCAATCAAATCTATCTTGTGTAGAATTCAAACCAGATCACTAGCCGTTATATGTTTGGGGCTTGTGTTACGTTCTGTCAAGTTGTTTCGTTCTGAATCTGCTACGTTCTGTCTGAAGTAAAGTCTGAGTGTCTTCAGACTGAAGTAGAGTCTGAGTGTCTTCAGACTGAAGTAGAGTCTGAGTGTCTTCACTGTTCACTTGCGTTCAGTCTGGAATTTGTCAGAGAGGGTAGACTTCTGATGTAAGATAGATTTTGACACTAAAGTCTGGCAGTCTTCAGACTTTGACACAGAAGTCTGGAAATCTTCAGAATAGACTTTACAATCTGAACATAAATCTGAATATATTCTGCTTCTGAATAGATTTAGCCTTAAGGTCTGAACACAGTCTGAATAAGTTTAGCTTTAGCATAGAGTTTGTCTTCTGGTTCTTCCAAGTATAGACTTTGATAAAATCATTTACACATTTTATCATCTGTATAGTCTGCTACTCAACCATTAAACACGTTAGTAGCCTTTGATTTATTTTGTCATCTTCAAAACATCATAAATGATTTCTCTAACAATCTCCTCATTTTTGTAATCACACTTTCTAAAATATTAATAAATCATAGCAATGTAATTCAAATTAAAAGATAGTATAAGATAGCAAATAGATTGAGCATATAACAATATATAGAAAAATAATCACAGCTCAATAATTAATATCAACACATATACATATTATATTCTCTCCCCCTTTTTGTCATAATCAAAAAGCAATAATAATGGAAAAAATATAACGTAGAGAATATGAAATGATAACAAATATGTCTTGCATGAGACATAATTTTCAAAAATTAGCTTTTACAAAGTAAGTCGAATATCAAAGATATGTAATTTAGCTCACTTCGATCATATATATCAGCAACTATCCAATAAAGATCATGCATGCATTACTGAATTTACTTACCCTTTTTGTCATAATAAAACGATAATGAAAATAAAAGATTTGTTAATGACAAAAGGTAATAAAAGATACACTAACCGGATTTTGTAGATCTTAACAATTTCTGTCACATTTACCTTGTCCTTCCTTCCATAATAATCAAGATCATGATCAATTCAAAAAGATTTTTCCAAAATTGGTCAATGCTCCCCCTCAATTTGTTGCATTTTTGAGATGATTACGATTCTTTCCTTTCTCTTGGCTTCGCTTTCTCCCCTGTCATCATGACAATATTTGCGAATAGCACTACTTGTGACTTGTGCACTTTGTGTAAAATATTTTTCCATTATTTCCTCCATAACAACAATATTCACAATGATCATTTGCATTTTCAAATTCGAGGTAAAATTTTATTTTCTTCAATCAAGCTCTTCTCGAATTCAACCTGCATAAACTTAATGAACTTTTTGCACAAATAAGCTGTAATAATATCCACATAATATATAATTCCCTTTCTTCAAATAAATAAATAAATTGAATAACATATATAAAATTATCAATTATTAAAATTCAAAACTACTTAACATTTCGTATGACACATTAGGGATTTCCTTAATAATTTGCGAAAACTTTGCACAAGGAAGGTAATTTTTGAGCCTCCAAAAAATGGTATAGAATCTCCACAATTTTCGGATTGAGCTTTCCAAAATCCATATGGAAGATTCTTTTGATTGCACCAAAATCTGCGTAGATTCGCGATTATTCTTCCCTTATATAATTTCCTGCAATCAACTCATTTCTTTTTTGGTATCCATGAATTTGGATCCTTCCTTGACGTTAGAGCAAAATAAGAAATCTTCATAGATAATCAAATATTCTTTCTAAACTCATCATAACAAAGTATTTAAGGGAGAATATCTTGCACAATAATATCTTGAAAAAAAATCCTCACTTGGTCATAGCACTATATAATTAGAGGGAATAAAATCCTTGAGTATTTAAGAATATCTTGCATAATATCTGGTAAAATAGATTTCTACTATGCAAAATATCATAAAATCTGATAGCATAAAATCAAACCAAATAAATTCAATTGTCTCTACGTAAGATATAAAAAATAATCACACAATTCTTTCTTCAATAAAACAAAATATGATCATTAAAAATCCGAATCAATCAAGGATATATCGAATATCAAGTATAATGAGAATTATTGCCCAAATCAAATTGAGAATAAAAAAATATTCCTCACCAAATTCTCTTTCTTCTTCTCCTTTATTTCCTGCAAAAACAACTCATCTTTTCTTCGATACCCATATTTTCTTGGTTCATGAGAGTTAGTAGAATATGCTGTTTTTACCCAATCTTTCTTAATAGGTCTCCAAACTTTAGGACATTCTTTCTCAAAGTGTTTTGAGTCTCCACAATTTGAACACTTGAGGGCATTTCGACCAACAGGTTTTACAAATACTTTTTGAAATGATTTTTGTAAAATGCCTTTGGAGGTCTGAGTCTAAGTCTCTCATTAACTTTAGGAAAATCTATTAGAGAATCACTTTCCTTATTAAAACCAAGTCCTGACTTATTATAGTAAGGTATTTGTATGGAAAGAATATGCTATAATGTTTTTGAACCGTTTGAAAATTTTGTCGAAATATTTATAAATTCTTTCTTTAAAGAATCATTTTCTTTGAGAAGCAAATCTCGACTTTCTTTTGTTTATAGAAATTTTTTTTGCAAAATTTGAAACTTTTACTCTTGAGAAAGATCCAGTTGCCTAAGCCAAGAATTTTCCTTTTTAAGTTTGGAGATCCTTTTAAGAGAAGATTTGAGATTTGAGCAAAGCTCATTTATATACTTAAGAACTTTAGCAAAAATTTCTAAATGATTTACCTCGATTTCCTCATCAGATTTTGAGTCTGTGTCTATATCAGACTTTGATTTTGAGTCTGTGTCTGAGTCAGACTTTGATTCCGAATTTGAGTCTGAGTCTGAATGTGCCATCAAGCATATATTTCCTTGCTTGTCATCTTCTCTCATGGTTCTTTTCTGCCCATTTTGCTTGTATTGTCTTCTTCCACTGAATTTCCTTTCTTTTTAACTCAGCTTTTTGAATTTCTTGATCATAAAAACAAGTTCTTCATCGTCTATGTCATTTTTTGAGTCTGTATCATTAGAATTAGCGTTAGATTTTAAAGCGATGGACTTCTTACCTTCGGGATCTTTGTCATTGATCTGTTATACTTCATAGGATTGAAGAGTGCCAATAAGTTCATCAACGAAGAGTGGCATAATTCTCTGAGTCTCTTGAATTGAGGTCTTAACATGGTTCCAATCTTTTGAGAGACCTCGCAAAAGTTTGTTGATCTACATTGAAGAAGAAATTAGATGACCTTGATACGCCAAACCGTTTACAATTTCTGTACAACGACTGAACATATCTCCAATCGACGGGATAAGTACACTAATGGTGCCATAAGTTGTGTACGACGCTCACTTTGGTGTCAAAAGTTTCCGTCGGATCACTTAAATGCTAAATCGGAGGAAAAGCGATCACTTTGGTGCCACCGACAAAAGATTCCAGCCAAAATGATTACGTGGCTTTTTAAAAAAAATAAAAATTGACAAGGCCTTCAAACGACGTCGTTTTTTGTCCTCCTTAAGAAAACGACATCGTTTTGCCGTCCTACATGGATGGCCTCACAAAAACGACGCTGTTTTACTCATTTGGATTTTTCTGACCTAGCTCGCTCGGCCGTCGTTACTCGGCCTCCGTTGTCGCTAGGCCACCATCGCTCACTCTGCCGCCATTGCTCGGTGCTGTTCAGACGCCCTCAACGGCACACGAGGGAGCACCAGCCTTAGTCGCCAGAGCCTAGGTACTGGAAGACGCAGGCTAGGCACTCGTCGGGGAGATCGGAGATTGAGAGGGAGACATCAATGGCGGCACACTCGTCGGCAGCCTCCCCAAGCACCAGCTAGATCACGGCCTTCGACTTGGCCGCCGAGTGGCCGTCGTCGGTGTCGGGGTTGGGGTCGAGGTGGGGGTCGAGGTTGCGGCCGCCGAGTGGCCATCGTCGGGGTCGGGGTCGAGGTCGGAGTTGCGGCCGCCGAGCGCGGGGGCCGTCAAGATTTAGGGTTTGAATTAGGGGAGACACCAAACGTCGTTTGAAGGCCTAAGTGATCCAAGGAAACTCCGGCAAGCCACATCAGCATAACAAATTAATAAAAAAAAATGCCACGTCGGATTTTTAGCCGATCATATCGGCGTTGGCATCAAAATGAGCGTTTTTCAAATTTTTTGGCACTTAAGTGATCCGATGAAAACTTTTGGCACCAAAGTGAGCGCCGTACACAACTTATACTTCTCCCCCAATCGACTCTCCCGGCTTCATCTTGAAAGATTCTTATTGGCCAAGCATGAAGTTTATTTTTGTCTCTTTTACACGATCAATTCCCTCATAAGTAACGTGAAGTCTATCCCAGATTTCCTTAGCTGTTTCACATGAAGAAATTTGGTTATATTCAGTAGGAGACAAAACACAATATAAAGAATAAATGGCTTTTGCATCAAAAGCTTCTCTTTTGGACATCTCCGTCCGAGACATAGGAGCGGGGGGTTTGGTTTCTTTGTCTTTGCCATTCTTATTTGATGTAGACACAGCAGTATAATTAATTCCTTTTTTCCACAACATCCCATTGCAAAAGATCTCTGGATCTTAGGAATGCCTTCATTTTATTTTTTCAAATATTGTATTCATTTCCATCAAAATATGGTGGCCTGGTGTTGCTTTACCCTTCCATAAGTCCTAGTGTCAAAATACTAGTCATAGAAGATTTTTAGCTCAAAAATAAAAACATTTTAATAAAATGAGCATTTGGCTCTGATACCAATTGAAAGTGCTAATATGAACACCAAGAGGGGGATGAATAGGTGTGAAGAAAAAAATTTCGCAAAAGAACAGTAGAAAGATTCTTTTTGTGAAACTGAGTTTGAGGAACAACAAACTTTTAAAGCTAAGTCTGAAGAACAACAGACTTTAGAAAAAAAAAACAGACTTTAGCAGTTAAATAGAACTACGAACAAAATAAATGAGTTTAGGGAAGAGAATAAGAACACATAATTTATAGTGGTTCGGATTAGTTCAAGCCTACGTCTACTCTCCCACGCTAAGAGCCTTCTGGCTGGATTTCACTATGCGATCAACAAGAGATTACAACTTTGAGTACAAACACTTAGTGTTAAATCACACTATCTTACTAAGTCACTCTTTTGGTATTTCTCTCACGATTACAAACGTTTAAGCTCACCAAAGACAAGTGTATGAACAAAGATCGATCAGAATTTGGAATTATAAATTCTACGCTTCATCTTTTACTTGCTCATTGGTCCTTGATCTCCTTAGATACTCCTCAACTTCCAAACTAGCTGTTGGACAGTATCTCAAAGATCGTCTTCCAATCTACCAATTGGACAGATCTGTATCTAGAAGATTTAGTAACCGCTGAGTGATAGAAGTAGAATCCCAAATTGATTATGATCGCCCATACAAATAGAATCTTAGTTTCCATAAGTAGAGCTTCTTCGTATAGAAAGTTCTGTCTTTAATATCCAATCGTCAATCAATTAGATTGAGTAAATTAAATCTATCTTGATGTAGAATCCAAACCAGATCACTAGCCGTAATATGTTTGGGCTTGTGTTACGTTCTGTCAAGTTATTTCGTTCTGTCTGAAGTAGAGTCTGAGCGTCTTCTGTCTGAAGTAGAGTCTAAGTGTCTTCAATGTTCACTTGCGTTCAGTCTGGAATTTGTCAGAGAGGGTAGACTTCTGATGTAAAATAGACTTTGATACTAAAATTTGGCAGTCTTAAGACTTTGACATAGGCCTCGTTTGGTTCAGCATTCCCAAAGGGCTTTCAGCCTCGAAAGCCCCTTGGGAAAAAATTTAAGTGTTTGATTCAGTATTTGGAGGTGTCTTTGGCCAAATGCTTGCCTTTGAAATACAAGTCCACCTCTACTATTCATCCGTTGATTTTTTTTTTTTAAACCGATCATCTTCCCCACTCCCAAACCACCATTAATCGGCGACGGAGTTTCATTGGATTTTATTTTTATTTTTTTAAAAATTAATAAAAATCCATTGCAAATGTTGGGTTCACCTTTTTTTTCTTTTTTTGTCATTTTTATCTTTTGACAATCAATGACCTAACTTTTTATCAATACACTAGAATGATCATTAATTAACGAAGATGATTAATACTACAATAATTAAAAAAAAATTATTCAAAGTTGAAAACAAACCTAAAAGAACCCTAGGCCAAAAGTTGAGCTTTGCATCTAATCTATAATCAAATTATTTTAATATACTTTTTAAATAAATTTACTAATATATATCTTTTATATTACTCTCAACATGAAAATTTAAAAGGTTATATAGTTACTGTTTCTTTTTTGTAATTTTAAAAATACTAAAACTAAAAAACTTAATTTGGTCACACTAAAGAGCTTTTCAAATATATGTTTACCAAATAGTTTTGCATTTCCCTAAAGCACTTTTCAGTTATAGTTTACCAAACAGTCTAATATTTTGGAAAACCCCTTTACCTCAAAGGTATTTGCATTCTCCTAAGGGCATTTCTCCAAAACCGAACCACACGGGCTCATAGAAGTCTGGAAATCTTCATAATAGACTTTACAATCTGATCGTAAGTCTGAACATATTCTGCTTTTGAACAGATTTAGCCTTAAGATTTGAACACAAGCTGAATAAGTTTAGCTTCAGCATAGAGTCTGTCTTCTGGTTCTTCTAAGTATAAAATTTGATAAAATCATTTACACATTTTATCATCTGTATAGTCTATTACTCAACCATTAAACACGTTAGTAGCTTTTGATTTATTTTGTCCTCTTCAAAATATCATAAGGGATTTCCCTAACATGTTTAAACTTGTTCATTGCCGTTGCATTCATTTTCATTTTTTTTAACTAAAAATGAAACGAAAAAAAAAAAAAAAACTATTGGATCATGCAATTGACCCTAGGACCTATGATAGGAAGGTTCTAGGTTTTGGATATCAAAGGGTAGATTTCAAGTTCCAAAAAATGATAAACTTATACTTGAGAGTAGTTTCAAGTTCAGAGTGGAACTTGTAAGAAACTTGGTATTTGGAACCGCTTAACCCTACTAATTATCGGCCACAGAGATGGCCAACGACCGATGGGATGAGGTCCGACAAGCTCACCGAAGCATTGCCAAGTCATGCCGAGGCCACCTGGCCTAGCCCAAATTTGGTGTGGCAAGCCTTGCCCAACCGCTGTGAGGCCAAGCCTTACTAGGCCTAGGCAAGGCCGACCTCGCGTCAACTGGGAGAGGTTAAGCCTCATCGTGGCCAGGTGGTCTCGCCTAGTCAATCACCGGCCATTGCTGTGGCCGAAGATAGGCTAAAAAAGAAGAAGAGAGAATGGGGAAAAAAAGAAAAAAGAGAAAAATGAAATAAAAATATTTAAAAAGTTTAAAAAAATTCTAAGTCATAAAAAAATTTAAAAGTCGTATCAAACAGATTTTTATTCTGAGAATAGAAATTTTAAGTAGTTATCAAACGCTTTCAAATGCTCAGAAACTCTTCTAGAAAATAAAATAAAAAAGGATCGTTTTTAAAGAGAAATTGTTATTAAGAATAGAATAGCTACGAAATGTACCTTAGCAGGTACTCTTTTGGAAATAAAACTGATTGCCAAGCAGCAATAAGCATTGTAAAGAACGAGATTTTCAATGATAAAAAGAGACATCCAACTAAGAAGTAATGTGGTGAAGCAACTGCTTAAAGATGTAATTATGTTCATTGATTATATTAAGTCAACTGCTTCAAGAAACACATCTATTTATTTTTACTTTATCTTCAAAATCTTTTGAAATATGTGAGGGTTGTTAGTTATTTCAATAGTTTCAAGAAGGGAAAAAGAAATCTTTGCATTGTGTGGACTCTAATGGAAAAAGAAATCTTTGCATTTTGAAGATCCGATTTGTTTCTTTGTTAACCCTCAGAATCTCCAAATCACAACAAAACATGCCAAAAAACATGCTGGGTTTTTACCTATAACTTTGGCCGTTGTTCCCGTTCCTTTCGTCCATTTTGTGCATTAGTAAAGAGGCTGTTGTATCTCGTATTCTTTCATCTTCTCCAACGGTATTCTACAGTAGCTGCTGCTGCTGCTTCTTCTTCTCCTTTGTTATTGTTGTGGGGAGAGAGAGAGAGAGAGAGAGACCAATGGAGTGGTACAAGAGGAAAGAGGCGGAGGAAGAACTGGTAGTGATTGGGGGTTTGATCGGGATTCAGTTTTTTTATGCGACCATCACTGTGATGGTGAGCTTCCTCACGTCCCTTGGCCTCGACCCTCTCACTTTTGTCTGCTACTCTTCCTTTGCCACCTTCCTTGTTCTCTCCCCCATTGCCTTTGCGTTTGAAAGGTATCATCTCTCTCTCTCTCTCTCTCTCTCTCTCTCTCTGTGCACGCACTTGCGCTTGTGAGAATGAAGCTTGATCTCTTGTTGTTCATATTGCAGGAGCTTGTGGCCCAAGAAGCTCAGCCTGAGGTTGATGGTTCAACTTGTTCTCATCTCCTTTACAGGGTATTCTGGCATCTTTGCGATTGCAAATCAACTTGCAGTTCATATTTCACCTATGTGCAGAAATTACTGAATCTTTTAATACTTTTTTCTTTGTATTTTTATATTTCTGGGTCAGGGTGATTCTGTACCAATATCTGCTCGTGAAGGGGATTAAACTGACTTCACCGGCTATCGCAACCGCCATGCCAAACCTTGCTCCTGGGCTTATCTTCGCCATCGCATGGATTACTAGGTACTTGTACCTGGGGTTTCTTTTGCAATTTTCGCCTAGGCTTCTCTTGCGCTAATTCCAGTATCAATTTTTTGGCTATTCCTTTGGCTGCTTTAATTTGAGCTGCTGATACTACTCCATTGCAATTTACTGTATGTTCTACCAAGATTGTTCTCACTCGGGTTGTTCAGAAAAGACAGACTCAATCCATCTTTGAGCAAATTCATCCCACAGAAAATCAACCTAAGACAGTATTATATCTTGTGGATTACGCGTGCACACGATCGATTAGTGGGTATTGTAATGATGTAGCGACTATGTTAAGGAATATTGCAGCTCTAGGTAGTGTTACCATTTCTGTGTTATTCAATTGGAAATGCTCATGCTTATGCAAGATGGAGAAAGTTAAGCTGAGTTGCTTGTACAGCAAAGTCAAGATATTAGGTACGGTGGTGTGTGTTTCAGGGGCTGTCACAATGAGCCTATGCAGTGCTGCTAAAGAGGATCCCCGCTCAACTTCGTTGAGTAATGCGATTTTCGACCAACAAATGATCATCGGTTGCTTATATCTTATTGCAGCGGTCTTAGGCCTATCGATCAATTCCATCCTGCAGGTACATTCTGCTTTAGTGGAGTTGATTGCTTCGATTGACATTCGTTTTGATCCTTTGACAATTATAAGGATTCCCAATTGGCTTACTCATCTTTTTTCCCTCGTTTGCTTTCTGTGGCTTCACAGGCAGTCGCTTTGGCTGATTTTCCAGCACCAATCTCCATGGTCGCTATCACCTCCTTGATTGGTTCGATTATGGCTGCAACCGTACAGTTATTTGAAGACCACAAATTGGACAATGGCTGGCCGTTTTTGAGCTTTGGCATGTTGGTCGCCTTCTCTTTCCTGGTGAGTTTGGAACTTTGATCTTCTCTCGCCAAACACCTCTCGGAGACATGCAAACATCATGCATCGCCCGATTCTGTTTCTGCACTTTCTTTTGTCATTCGGCTCACAAAACTCTCAAATGCGCAGGGAAGTGGCATGATCGGATCGTGCGTAGGCTTCACTGCTTGGGCCATAAAAAAGAGGGGGGCAGTCCTTCCCTCTATGTTTAGCCCCATCTCAACCGTCTGCACAATTATATACTCGGCGATAAGATTAGGAGACACGATCAACGTGCCAAGGTGAGATCAATAGCTCCGACATGATTAACCCCATAGAACTCATCTTGAAACGTTTTACAATTGCACGCCAGTTCGAACTGAGCTGACACAAGCCGCGCTAATGCAGCCTCGCCAGCATGGTCCTTATATTCACCGGCCTGTACATCGTGCTCTGGGCAAAACGGACAGAGGGCTACCACCCAAACGAAGGAGACTGCTTAGAGAGCGGGTTGGATGCAGAGAAGCCTCTTTTGAGCTGAGAAATAAGGATGCGGATCCTTGTGAAATGTCCTTTTTTTTTTTTTTTTTAATCTCCATCATTTTGGGTTAAAGTGCGGTTTCCTGCATGTGACGGAAACCCATGCGTATCATGTGTGACTTTCTTGTGCATTTCGATGTATGGTTAATGTAACCTACTTCATGTTTTAAGACAATGGTGGTTCGGTACTAGCAGTAGCTCTGCCGTGACCTCCTGCGTTTCAGAAAGGAAGGAAAAGAGATTATTTATCTTGGTGAAGTGAGAGCTGCACAAGTTCTTAGGAAAGGGAATAGCTAATCAAATTCATATAAAAGAAAATGAGGCTGAGTAGATGAGAAACTTCTTAGTGTTTGATAACGTGTCAAACGTTGTCTGATTCTATTTTTTTTTTCCCAAAAAAAAAACAACAAAAATCAGTTTGGTAATTTTTTTATTCGACAGAACAAATTTGTTATCGAAATAGATTTAGAACATATTTAACAAGTAAAAAAAAAAAATATTTTTTTGTTTCCAGGAACAATTCCAGAATAAAGATAAACTATTTCTTTTTCTTTTTTTCTCTTTTCATTTTCTTTCATTTTCTCTTCTTCTACCTCATTATCAGTCGCTAGGGGTGAGCACGATTCCCGGTTCTAGAGACGAAGGTTCCGATTCTTGGTTCTTTTTTTGAAATCAACGGATTTCGGTTCGATTTTCGGATCCTGTAGGAACCAGAGCCGCACCAGAACCAGACTAGGATTGCTAAATCTAAAATTGTTTATGCCTTTTGGTTTTCTTTTTGCCTTTTACCAATGTGTTTTAGTTCTTATGGGATTTCCATCATTGAATTCATGGAACATAATGATAATGGACTCCATCCATTTGTTAATTGAGTCGTGCACATTTGTGGGTCAATTTAGTGAGCTCTTTGTAAAAACAAACAAGAAATGAATTCGAGTTCATTTCCCATGATTTATTGTGTAATTTAGTGAGATACCCATCAATTTAATGAGTAAAATTTCTTTTTTCTTCCCGTTGCTTTATCATTTTTTCCTAAGCAAGTATTTTCTAAATAAGATATTTGGATAGTTTACAAGGACCTAGATTCATCTTTGTTCTCTTTCCTTTGCTCTTTTCATGATTGTGGCACAATGGTTTCTCTTAAAAGAATATGGGATGAATGAAATAACCTTGGAGAACTTATAGATGAATGATTATCCAAATGCTAAAAAAATTTGAAGTTGATAGTCAATAGAGTTTCTGTATGTTTCTTTTAAGAAGTTCTTTTTTTGCTCTTTCATCATTTTTAAGAAGCCAAATATGTTTTGAAAGTGCTAGTATGAATACCTAGAGGGAGGTGAATAGGTGTAAAGAAATTTTTTTTGCAAAAGAACAGTAGAAATATTTTTTTTTTTGAAACTGAGTCTGAAAAACAACAGACTTTAGTAGTTAAATAAAACTACAAACAAAATAAAAGAGTTTAGAGAAGAGAATAAGAAAATATAATTTATTGTGGTTCGGCTTAGGTCAAGCCTATGTCCACTCTCCCACGCTAACAGCCTTCTGGCTGAATTCTACTATGCGATCAACAAGAGATTACAACTTTGAGTGCAAACACTCAATGGTAGATCACACTATCTCACTAAGTCACTTTTTTGGTATTTCTCTCACGATCCCAAACGTTTAAACTCACCAAAGACAAGTGTATGAATAAAGGTTGCTCAGACTTTGGAATTATAAATTCTACGCTCCATCTCTTACTTGCTTATCAGTCCTTGATCTCCTTAAATACTCCTCCACTTCAAAATTAGCCGTTAGACAGTATCTCGAGGATCGTCTTCCAATCTACCCATTGGATAGATCTGTATTTAAAAAATTTAGTAGCCGTTTAATGATAAAAGTAGAATCTCAAATTGATTCTGATCGCCCATACAAATAGAATCTTGGTTTCCATAAGTAGAGTTAATTCATATATAAAGTTCTTGTCTTCAACATCCAATCATCAATCAATTAGATTGAGTCAATCAAATCTATCTTGATGTATAATCCAAACCATATTACTAGCCGTTATATTTTTGGAGTTTGTGTTACGTTCTATCAAGTTGTTTTGTTCTGAATCTACTACGTTCTGTCTAAAGTAAAGTCTGAGTGTCTTCAGATTAAAGTAGAATCTGAGTGTCTTCAGCCTTCACTTGCATTCAGTCTGGAATTTGTCAGAGAGGGCAGACTTTTGATATAAGATAGACTTTGACACTAAAGTCCAGCAGTTTTCAGACTTTGACACAGAAGTCTGGAAATCTTTAGAATAGACTTTACAATCTGAACGTAAGTTTGAATTTATTCTGCTTCTGAATAGATTTAGCCTTAAGGTCTTAACACAGTCTAAATAAGTTTAGCTTGAGCATAGAGACTGTCTTCTGGTTCTTCCATGTATAGACTTTGATAAAATCATTTACACATTCTATCATCTGTATAGTCTGTTACTCAACTATTAAACACGTTAGAGGCCTTTGATTTATTTTGTCATCCGCAAAACATCATAAGGGATTTCCCTAACATGTTTAAACTTGTTCATTGTTGTTGCATTCATTTTCGTTTTTTTAACTAAAAATGAAACGAAAAAGAAAAAGAAAAGAACTATTGGATCATGCAATTGACCCTAGGACCTATGATAGGAAGGTTCTAGGTTTTGGATATCAATGGGTAGATTTCAAGTTCCAAAAAATGAAAAACTTATACTTGAGAGTAGTTTCAAGTTCAAAGTGGAACTTGTAAGAAACTTGGTATTTGGAGCTGCTCAACCCTACTAATTATCAGCCACGGAGATGGCCAACGACCGACGGGATGAGGTCCGACAAGCTCACCGAAGCATTGCCAAGTCATGCCGAGGCCACCTGGCCTCGCCCAAATTTGGTGTGGCGAGCGTTGCCCAACCGTTGTGAGGCCAAGCCTTACTAGGCCTAGGCGAGGCTGACCTCGCGTCAACTGGGAGAGGTTAAGCCTCATCGGTGGCCAGGCAGTCTCACCCAGTCAATCACCGGCCATTGCTATGGCCGAAGATAGGCTAAAGAAGAAGAAGAGAGAAGGGGGAAAAAAAGAAAAAAAAGTGAAAAATGAAATAAAAATATTTAAAAAGTTTGAAAAAATTCTAAGTCATAAAAAAATTTAAAAGTCGTATCAAACTGATTTTTATTCCGAGAATAGAAATTTTAAGTAGTTATCCAATGCTTTCAAATGTTCAGAAACTCTTCTAGAAAATAAAATAAAAAAGGATCATTTTTAAAGAGAAATTGTTCTCAATAATAAAATAGTTATCAAACGTATCTTAGCAGGTACTCTTTTGGGAATAAAACTGATTGCCGAGCGGCAATAAGCATTGTAAAGAATGAGATTTTCAATGATAAAAAGAGACATCCAACTAAGAAGTAATGTGATGAAGCAACTGCTTAATGATGTAATTATGTTAATTGATTATATGAAGTCAACTGCTTCAAGAAACACATCTATTTATTTTTACTTTATCTTCAAAATCTTTTGAAATATGTGAGGGTTGTTAGATATTTCAATAGTTTCAAGAAGGGAAAAAGAAATCTTTGCATTGTGAGGACTCTGATGGAAAAAAAAAATTCTTTGCATTTTGAAGATCCAATTTGTTTCTTTGTTAACCCTCAGAATCTCCAAATCACAACAAAACATGCCAAAAAACATGCTGGGTTTTACCTATAACTTTGGCCGTTGTTCCCGTTCCCATTGTCCATTTTGTGCATTAGTAAAGAGGCTGTTGTATCTCGTATTCTTTCATCTTCTCCAACGGTATTCTACAGTAGCTGCTGCTGCTGCTTCTTCTTCTCCTTTGTTATTGTTGTGGGGAGAGAGAGAGAGAGAGAGAGAGACCAATGGAGTGGTACAAGAGGAAAGAGGCGGAGGAAGAACTGGTAGTGATTGGGGGTTTGATCGGGATTCAGTTTTTTTATGCGACCATCACTGTGATGGTGAGCTTCCTCACGTCCCTTGGCCTCGACCCTCTCACTTTTGTCTGCTACTCTTCCTTTGCCACCTTCCTTGTTCTCTCCCCCATTGCCTTTGCGTTTGAAAGGTATCATCTCTCTCTCTCTCTCTCTCTCTCTCTCTCTCTCTCTCTCTGCGCGCACTTGCGCTTGTGAGAATGAAGCTTGATCTCTTGTTGTTCATATTGCAGGAGCTTGTGGCCCAAGAAGCTCAGCCTGAGGTTGATGGTTCAACTTGTTCTCATCTCCTTTACAGGGTATTCTGGCATCTTTGCAATTGCAAATCAACTTGCAGTCATATTTCACCTATGTGCAGAAATTACTGAATCTTTAAATATTTTTTTCTTTCTATTTTTCTGTTTCTGGGTCAGGGTGATTCTGTACCAATATCTGTTCGTGAAGGGGATTAAACTGACTTCACCGGCTATCGCAACCACCATGCCAAACCTTGCTCCTGGGCTTATCTTCGCCATCGCATGGATTACTAGGTACTTGTACCTGGGATTTCTTTTGCAATTTTTGCCCAGGCTTCGCTTGCGCTAATTCCAGTATCGGTTTTTCAGCTACTCATATTTTCTACCAAGAATGTTCTCACCCGGGTTCTTCTGAAAAGACAGATTCAATCCATCTTTGAGCAAATCCATCGCACAGAAAATCGATCTAAGACAGTATTATATCTTGTGGATTATGCGTGCATGCCATCGATTAGTGGATATTGAATAGATGGTACTGTTATCATGTTCTGTGTTATTCAAATTGAAAATGCTCACACTTATGCAGGATGGAGAAAGTTAAGCTGAGTTGCTTGTACAGCAAAGTCAAGATATTAGGCACGGTGGTGTGTGTTTCAGGGGCCATCGCATTGAGCCTATGCAGTGCCGCTAAAGGGGGTCCCCGCTCATCTCCCTTGAGTAACGCGATTTTCAACCAACAAATGATCATCGGTTGCTTATATCTTATTGCAGCAGTCTTAGGCTTATCAATCAATTCCATCCTGCAGGTAAATTCTGCTTAAGTGCAGTTGATTGCTTCGATTGACATTCGTTTCCTTCGACAATTATAAGGATTCCGAATTGGCCTTGCTCATCTTTTTCTCTCGTTTGCTTTCTGTGGCTTCACAGGAAGTCACTTTGGCCGATGTTCCAGCACCAATCTCCATGGCTGCTATCATGTCATTGGTTGGTTCGATTATGGCTGCAGCTGTACAGTTATTTGAAGACCACAAATTGGACAATGGCCGGCCATTTTTTAGCTTCGGCATGTTGGTTGCCTTCTCTTTCCTGGTGAGTTTGGAACTTTGATCTTCTCTCGCCGAATACCTCTCGGAAACATATGCAAACATCATGTATCGCCGATTCTGTTTCTGCACTTTTCTATTGTCATTTGGCTTCACGAAACTCTTAAATGCGCAGGGAGGTGGCATGATCGGATCGTGCCTAGGCTTCACTGCTTGGGCCATAAAAAAGAGAGGGGCAGTCCTTCAATCCATGTTTAGCCCCATCGCAACCGTCTGCTCGGTTGTTTACTCAGCCATAAGATTAGGAGACACGATCAACGTGCCAAGGTGAGATCAATAGCGCTGACATAATTAACCCCATAGAATTCATCTTGAAACATATTAAAATTGCAGCCGCTTCGAGCTGAGCTGACACAAGCTGCGCTAATGCAGCCTCGCCAGCATGGTCCTTATATTCACCGGCCTATACATCGTGCTCTGGGCAAAACGGAAAGAGGATTACCACCCAAATGAAGGAGACTGCTTAGAGAGCGGGTTGGATGCAGAGAAGCCTCTTCTGAGCTGAGAAACAAGACGCGGATCCTTGTGAAAAGTTCTCTTTTTTTCTCTCTCCATCATTTTGGGTTCTAGAAGGAAAAGAGCAGTTTCCTGCATGTGACAGAAACCCATCTGTTCTATAATGCATCACTTTCCGGCGCATGTCAATGGATGTTTAGTGTAATCCACTTCATGTTTTAAGACATTGGTTGTTCGGTACTAGCAGTTGCTCTACTGTAACCTCATCCTCGAATCTTTAACGGAGAGTTGCTTTAAGGACCTGCTCCTCCGCGATGGAACTGGACGTGACCGGTGGGTGAATCTGGACTGGGACGGTGAGGATTTAAGCCAGTCGGTCTGGCCTGGGCGGCGTCGTGCATGGCCTTTGGGCCTGCGGATTTAAGACGTTCCAAGAGAAATTCTGGAAAAAGTAAAATTAAAGATAAATTATTGGCTCGCGGGGCTTGATTAGATGTGCGCTATAAGTTGGCCCAGCCCAATCCTCTCGTGCCAGGAATGGCTCCAAGGAGTTCTGCTCTGGGTTACACCAATGGAAGACAGGAACCGAACTCTCTCACCACTTTTCGAGCCACTAGCCGAATTCGTCCAAGCCAAGCCCCATCTTTAACGAGTGGGTCGAAATTATATTTTCTAATGCTTTGTCTGTTCGTGAAAAATATTTCGAGAAAAGATTTTTCAACATTTGGATCGCTTAGAAAAATAAGTTAACAGAAAATTTAAACTTAAATTCATGAAAGATGATTTTCTCTCTAAAATATCGAAAATACTTTTATTAAAATATGGCTAAATATCAGCATTTGAACTAGAAACTTTACGTTTGGGCAAAGGCATCCCAACGCTCATTCGAGGGTCCTTCACAAGCGAACTCAGGTCTAGAGACTAGGGTCAGGTCCACTAGAGTTAATAGAGGCCAAGACTGGGTCCAAAGAAGTCGAGCCCAAAACCTTGGTGCTCAGGCTCAAGTCCACAGAGGTTGGGCTCGACACATTAATGCTCAGGCTCGAGTCTATAGGAGACGGTCTTAAGATCTCAATACCCTTACTCTGCACCTTGGCTCGAGTCCATAGAAGATGAGCCTAAGACCCTAGTACTTGTGCCCAAATCCTTAGTACCCAAGCCAAAATCTATTGAGGTCACTAGGCATAGTTCCACGGAGTCTCTAGGCTGGAGACACTGATACCCATGCCTTAGGTACATCAAGGTTAGGCCCAGGTCCCTAGCGCTTGGGCCTCAATCCATAGAGACAAGACCTAAGTCAATAAAGGCCCGACTCAAGACCCTAGAGCTCATGGCTAGATCCATAGCAATCAAGCTTCGGCTCTGGTGCCCATGCTCAAGTCCAAGTACATCGAGACCGGTCTCGGGACCTTAGTGCATGTGGTTGTGTCCCTAGTGCCTAGGATCAATAACCTAGTGTCCATGCCCGAATCCCTCACGCTTGAGCCCATGATTGAAACTTTGGCACTTGGGATCGAGTCCCCAACGCCTATGCCTAAGTCCCCTGCTCTCATGCCCCAGTCCCCAACTTGGGACTTGGTCCTCGGCACCCGTGCCTATGTACCTGTGCCTAGGATTGAGTCCATCGAGGTTGGGAACAAGACCCAAATGCACCGGCCTCTAGATCGAGTCCCTGGTGCTCAAATCCATTAAGGCCAAGCTGGGGTCCCCAACACCCACGCTTAGGCCCGTCACCAATGTTTGGGTCCACGGTGCCCAAGCCAAGGTCCATCGAGGCTTGGTCCAAGACCTCAACCATTGAGCCTAGTCACCTCGTGGGGACTAGGTCATAGGCAAGGTCGCAAGTGTCAAGGTCTTAGGCCTGATTATAGGCATCAAGTTTCCAAGCCTCAGCCTCGATGGACCCGAGCTTGGGCATGGGGGGTTCAAGCATGGGCATTAGGTCTCAAGCCCAGGTGCTAAGGACCTAAACATGAACACTATGTTCTAGGCCTAGGCACTGTGTCTCGAGGCCAGCCTCGATGAACCAAGGCTTGAGTCTCCAGGATTTGAGCTCAGTGTCGGGAATATGGACAATGGTGTCCCTTGCTTGGCCTTTGTGGACCCAAGTCTAGTCTCAATGACTTAGGTCCAATTGTCGAGGTTTTAAGAACGGGCACCAAATTCTTGGGACCAAATTCTGTGGGCTCAGGAATCAGTGCTTGTGATCATGCCTGGGACCTAGAAGTACGTGCTCCGGTCCTTAATATTAAAGTTAGGGTCCATTGAGGCTGGACTTAGGACCCTTACTACCTATGTGCAAGTTATTAATGCTCGAACATCATATATCTATCTAGGGAAATTAGTTTGTTCTTCTTATTAAACAACGAAAAATAATTTCTAGTTAATTTTTGGTTTTAACCAAATACCAAAAAATATTTTTATTTTCTTCAAAAATGACTTTTTAAAAAACATTATTAAGAAATACCTTGAGCATTCACCCGAGTCATCCCCCGATCCAACTCTTGTTGACATTCGAAACAAATATCAGCCGACTTATGGGATCTTCAGCCTTTCACTTAGCTATTTCAATAAAGGAATTTTCGACCAAATCTGCAGAATCCAAATCCATCTATCACCGGCCCGTGGCTGTAAAGCTCAAGGCATCAATCTTTTTCGAAAAGAAATAACTCCCACGCCACTTTTTAATGATGATCATTTCACAATTTTCTTTTTATTGCAATTTCATTTATTTCTTCTTCTTCTTCTTCTTCTTCTTTGTTGCAGAGCTTATGATGGGGGAAGAGGAGAGAAATTTAATGCAATTTGAATGTGGTCCGTACTCAATAGATACATCACATAAAAGCGGATCAGAAGCTTTCTCGCGTGAAGGGTGAAGAAGCAACATAACTGCATAAAGCACCGCATCGGCCTGCTAAAAGCAGGGAAAATTTCCCACCCCAATCATATTGCCTCAAGTGATCTTAAATTCTACTGCCATTAATTTTCGGGGTATTGTTAACAATGCCCTAATATTACAGGCTAATTCTTGAAATTTGGCCAGTCCTAAATGCTTAATTTATTCAATATGATCTTCAAACTATTAGTAAATATTCGATGCAGTCCTCCCATTTGCTCAAACAACAAATTCAATGTTATTTGATGGTATGAATTATCATGTGTTGGATTAAATTTTTAAGGGTGACGGGACAATATATCAATCTATTTTTAAAAAAGAAAAAAAAAGACGTTAACATGCCTATCATTATTCGACAACGTGAGCTATTATGTCTCGATTTGAGCTGGATATCTTACTCAAGTAATTTACTTGTAACTTTTTTTTATTGTTAAGTGTTCAAACGATTGAAAGTCATATTGGTAGATTCTATTAACTTGAATTAATGAAATGATTCTATATTGAACATTTTTGTATGATTTATGAACTAGATTGAACATTTACCAATAGTTCATGGATCGCGTTGAACAAATTAAAATTCTAAGGACAATACTACACATTTGACTAAGGTTTCATGGACCATTTATGTCATTTTCTTGTTATGACGATTAGTTGAATTGAATAAGCTTTAAATCTGTATTTTGATCGCACGCTTTAAATTTCACTGTGTAAATGCAATGTAATTGAGGAGAAACTTGTGGACCTTTTCTGTTCGGTGGAATGACAAAAATCACCATGGAAAACACTAATTGTTTAATTGAAACCAAATTATCGCCTAACTTTTGTATCTTTTCAACAACTTGCCAAGCAGAACATGTCTAGGCAAAAAACGGGAGCTTCGAAACCTCAAATTTTAAGCTTATACCCTGAAAAATTCACGGGTTCGAGTTTGAATACGAACTCTTTGAGCGATCAACGTCGCCGTTGAACTTCTGGTGCGGAAATGACTCAATTGAACGCAATGTAGACAAAGCACGATTTTGGATTCGAGAGGAGTTACTGTGAGTTTTGCTGAAGGTTTTGCACATACTCCTCCGCACTAAAGGATTCAAGACAATTTCACTCTCTTTTGACTTTACCTCAAAAGATAAAAAGTCCAAGGCGTCTCCCCAATCTGGCTGAGACCTTGGGATCGCCTATGCTAAATTTGTGTAGACATAGGACTCTAGTGCAGCATCATCGGCCAGTTCGGAACAACAGGGAGTAATAAATAGAAAGCGGAAAAAAGAGAAAAACATCAATAATGCCCTGCAAATTTTATAAGCCGGCGATCGGTGCAATTCGAACACGCAAAATCATACTGTATATCTTGTAAGGCATCTGAATTAAGTAAGATATAGTAAGCTTGTATATTCATTTTCTGAAACATAATAATAAAGTAGTTTGATAAGTGCATGGAGAATGCCCATCTACGATTACTTGGAAAATTAGAAGCAGGTTTATAATATTGAGTGGCTTTTATTAAATTAATAAAGTCTAGAGAGGGAGGAAAATTAAATTGTGGGTGGATTCCACTTTCTACTTCCCACGCCATGTGATTGTATCATTCACGCCCCCTTCGTTGCAACCAACCCCCAACAATGCTTTGACTTTGTCTCTCACACGCCACGTGTTTTGATTTAGCCAAGTGGCATGTTCCCACTGGCCTCTACCGAGAAAATTACTAAGAATGCCTAAATCTGTTCTACCTCCATTACTCCATTGCATATTTTCAATTACATAATTAAGATTAGTGGGGAAAATTACTGATTAACCTCCATGATTGGATGAAATATTGAGAGATGCTTAGCTTTGCTATATGGTCGACATCACACCCTAGATCTTGCAATGGGGTATACCTAACCATTTTTATTTCCCTAAGTTGTTATTAATGCTATATTATTTATGTGGTTACAGCACAAGCTGTGATTCTCCAAAGTGGATTGGAAGGATCTGACCCACTTATTTGCTATCGGCGATTAGAAGTTGATATATATGATATGATGGAAAAAAGAATTTAATAAAAAGAGCTTGGAGGGGGACGATATATTAAATGCACATTATTAACATGGCTATAATTGACTAAGATGGTGATTAAACTTGGTTTTTTACATAGACTGAGTCAATAATCATAGGAGGCAAAAGAAAGATATTGAAAAAGTTGTACGAGCTCTCATGCAATGTCTGTGATTTGATTGTCCCCACTTGCCTTATTGGACATATTTGTGCTTCAATGGTTGGCAGTTGATTAAGGAGTTTCTTTTTGAGGAAATTAAGTTATTTACGTGCAAATTAAAAAGGACAGGAAATAAATTGTTCATATAGTATGAAAATTTAACATAACATTTGGAAAATAAGTATTTATTATGGTGAAATGAAATGTGAAGATATTGCATAGAGTAGATCCCCAGGGTGATAATCCATATGAGGTGAAATAAAACAATCAAACACTCATCTATCTCTGTTTTTATTATGTATTGTTTTCATAATTTGTCTTTAACTATTTCCTATAGACGACTTTTCAATAACTGGGAATTTCTAGATGAAAAATATCATCTCCTTCATTGAGAGGACACTTTTTCAAATTACCTTGAATCTCCTAAATTTCTAATAATGTCAAAACTTACCTACAAGTTTTTGGCGACTAGCTAAAGGAACAAAATCAAAAGGATATACGATATCCATATGGAGTTTAGTACTCTATTAGACTTGGATTAATACCGTGATCGATAGTATGCGAAATTCAATTATCGAAATTGATAATCAGATTATCGATCAGGTCAATTGATGAGAATTTGGATAGACAAAGTTGCATGAGTTGGAATGTACAAATTTCAAGATCTAACAACCAAACAACAAAAGAGCCATAGCAAGGGATGAAAATAATAGCATTCGTCATGATAGTGGCAGGGAAAGCTGATCATTTCAAGTGTCTAGAAGACAAGTAGCCCACTCTTTCCCCTTTTCAACTCCAATTGTGGGCAACAACAAATTATTAAGCAAGCTTAAAGCAAGTAAAAAAGAAAAAGGATTTCAGATGTTTGTCTGTACTTGAACCTTCATCCATCCGAGAATTTCTTGGCCAATTAGCAAAAAAGTACCAGAGCTTTTTAACGTCGGTGAAAAACTAATACAAACTTTTAAACCTTTAAAAAAATGCGCAATATATTATCATTACAAATATAACACGAAATATCTCCAAAAAAAAAGAACACACACAGCCTTTTGCAATTATTGCGAATTTGGCATCCACTAATATTTCATCCATTCTCGCAATCATCTTTTTCACATGTTAAACACACACCGACGCCATAAATTTTACCGCACAATCAACAAAAAAAAACGTTATTTTTCAATGACCGAATTTGGCTTGGTTACAAACCCCAAATGTAACGTGTGAACATGAATTGTCAACCTAATCCCATCATTGTCCAATATAAAGAGTAACTTTAACTCATAGCAGGCCCAAACTCTCACTTGCTCCAATTTCTAGTCTTCTTCATCCCTATTTTCAAATTAATCTTGCCGGCTAGAAAGGGTTGCACGCACAATTGCTAATGTGCATGCCATCACGACAATATTTACGTGGAAAAGATGAAGATAACAGTATATAGAATATCAGCTGATGTTAAAATTTGAAATAATTACAAAATGCCACGTATTTTCTTGAGACATTGCTAAATTTACGACAACAATAAAAAGGTTATGTATTTTTTTTTCGAGATAAATGGAATTTGGCTTTGATTTTGTGATAATGTTGGTATTTTGATGGACACCTCCACCAAAAGAAGAAAAGAAGAGCATAGAAAAGGCAGCAGTACAACCCCCAAATGGGGCAAGGTTTGCATGTTCCTCACTTGGGCCTCGTCCCATTTTCCATGATCAGACATTTTCGGGTCCTTGATCGTGCCTAATCACCAGATTAACTCCCTTTCTTTTTCACTAATTTTTTCTTTTCGGCACACCAACGTTTTGCTTTTTTACCCGAACATAATTTATAAAACCCGAGGAAATTAACAAAGGTGTGTCCTTTTTTGGTGGAGGAATGCTTGTCACCTACTCATTTCTCAGTTCCCAAATCTCTCCACCGTCTCTGAGGGAGAGGGAGAGAGGGAGAGGCAGGGACCGGGCGGAGTTCAGCATCCGAGCTTCGTAAAGTTTCGATCTTTGCCCTCGTTTCCGGCGTCGATGGAGAGACCCAGATGCAAGCTCTGCTTCAGGACCTTCGCCAACGGCCGAGCTCTGGGCGGCCACATGAAGGCCCATCTGGCCAGCCTCAAGATTCACCGGACCCACGTCGCCGAGTCGATCACCTCGTATCCTTCCTCCTCCTCGCCGGAGGAGGAGGAGGAGGAGGAGGAGGAGGAGCAGCAGCAGCAGGAGGAGGAGCAGGAGTCGTCGCGCGGAGATCAGGAGATCGAGGAGAAGTCCCTGATTTACGGGCTGAGGGAGAACCCCAGGAGGAGCTTCAAGTGTGCAGATCCCGAGTTCTCCTTCTCCGGCGGTTCCGGGTTCGCCGTCGTGCAGGACCGAGAGAGCGAGACCGAGTCGAGGAACCCGACCCGGAGGCGATCCAAGCGGACCAGGAGGAAGCTGGGCGGCTGCGACGACAATGCAGAGGACGAGAAGCAGAGGAAGCAGAAGCTGAAGCCGAGCCAGCCGAGCTCGCCGGCCGAGCCGGAGCCGGTGAGCTCGGTGTCCGACACTTCGCCGGAAGAGGATGTGGCCATGTGCCTCATGCTGCTCTCGCGGGACAAGTGGAGGAGAAAACGTCGCGATGGTGATGATCATGATCGTGAAGAAGTTCAGGAGGGCCAAAAGGGTAATCTGATGGGGAACGAAGCTGAGAGGAAGCACCACCAGTGCGAGGTGTGCAAGAAAGTGTTCAGATCTTCACAGGCATTGGGTGGGCACAGAGTGATTCACAGGAAGTCTGTTGGGTTGATGGGTTGTGACAAGAAGAGGCAAGAAGATGAGAGAGAGAGGCGTGATGGTTGGAGCAAGGAAATGGTTATGGCGCGCAAGAAAGAGAGGGTCTACGAGTGCCCGTTCTGCGGGAGGGTGTTCGGGAATGGACAGGCTCTCGGTGGGCACAAGAGATCTCACATGATGGGATTAGGAGGATCAAGTGTCGGTGGTAATGGCGATGGTGCTCAGAGCTCCAGGTCTAAAGTCTCGGCCAATTTGTTAGATCTCAACCTGCCTGCTCCAGCGGAGGAGGATAACTTCAGTGTAGTGTCTGATGATGGAGAATTCACCCAACCCATCAAGAATTGAAAAAACACGCGCACAGAGAGAGGGAGAGAGAGAGAGAGAGAGATCGCAGAAGAATTTTTTATTTTTTTTTTATCATTGGTTTTTGCTAGGTGACTGACACTCCATTTCCTTTGATCTTTGCCCATTGGTTATGGCTAGGAAGAAAAGTTCTTTGCTTGCTCTTCTGGTGATAGATTAGAACTTAGGAGTAAGAGTATATGATCAGGTGCTTTTTAGTTCTCGAGTTGCTTCTTCTTGCAACGAAGTTCATTCAATTTGACTGCAAATGGCTTCTTGAAATTCTTCATCTCTGGACAGCAGTTAATTCTCTGTGGAAATGCTGGAAACGAACCGATGCTCGCTTCCCTGGGAGGCTGAGAGGGACATCATCAGAAAAGTAACAGTACGATCGAGTTTCTTTTATCTCCTCACTCTCTCTCTTTTTTTTTTTGGGTTGGCTTTTCGCTTTTTGTTTAGGCGCAATTGTGCTGACAATGTAAGTACATTTTGGGGATTGCTTGTGGACCAGGACATGGTCTCTGCTCTGGAAATGCACAGTGTTTGCTCTGCCTCTGTTATTAATCTCTTGCAATTCTTGTTTTAGTGCCTTCTTCAATGGAACCTTTTCATCATTCAATACTCATACAGCTATCGTATCTATTGCATCAATCAGTTGGAAATAACTTAGAACTCAACTCGTTTCTCTCTCTCTCTCTCTCTCTCTCTCTCTCTCTCTCTATGTTTCGCTCTTTTCCTTTTGTCCACTGTCTAAGTTATTGTTGCTAAAGCGTGAAGCATGGAATCAATCATTTGAGCATGAGCCAGAAGAAGCTCCAAACTGGAATTACACAAATAACCCCCCTCTCCACATGAAGTTTGAAAAAAAAAAGAA
Organism: Eucalyptus virginea; assembly: GCA_014182375.1. Taxonomy (NCBI): domain Eukaryota; kingdom Viridiplantae; phylum Streptophyta; class Magnoliopsida; order Myrtales; family Myrtaceae; genus Eucalyptus; species Eucalyptus virginea. The sequence goes on along the minus strand of CM024517.1, from coordinate 26,519,808 downwards.
AAAGAAAAAAAAGACAATGGTTAGCATCTTCCGCTGTGAATGATAATCATGGAAATGTGCAGAACCCCCCATTTTCTGAAGTGGAAGATCCACAAAACTAGCGCTGTTTGCCTCGGAGAGAACGAAGCATTGTAAGCTGGCAGAGACAGAGAGAGAGCTGTCATAGTAAATATTCCCATGGAAAGATCAGTCAGGCTTTATATTAATCTAATTCCCCCTCTTAAAAAAGAAAAGAAGAATGGGCGGGGCAAGTTCACTGCACAGTCCTGCTCTGGTTCCAGGGATACTTTCGTCCGTCTCGTGTTGCCCTGTGTGGGTTTCTTTTTCTCTTTTGCATGTGATGAATCTTGCTTCCTAAGGATGCTCAACCCTCGGACATATGCTGTCTGCCCCTTGTTTTCTTGCTTTACATAAAGATTTGGCATTAGAGAGAAATAACCATGAGTTAAAGTGAAAAGACTAGGCCAAGGCTGAGTTAGGTCGTCGATGATCAGATGGATTGGCAAGAAAGAAACAAAAAGATGTCATTTTTAGGCGCTCTTTAGGTATTCAGAGGGCACTGTTCTCCATTTTGTCATCACATATTCCCAAGGGATCTCCCTTTGGAACCTTCAAAAGGCCAAATGGGTCATGAAAAGGAGAAGAAATTACACATGGGTTTTGGAGCATCTAATTAGTATAGGCAATAGCCAGGCAATAGCCAGTCAATAGCCAACCCAGACAGAGCCTCTTTCTTGCAGAAAATAACGCCAAAGGTAAGACAAAACTTGAAATGGGTACAAATAGCTTAGAGCTGATGAAGGGTGCTTCCTAATTAAGAATACATGAGAATATACTAGGATTATACCCCCCGAGTACCTGCATAAGGATTAGTTTGGAGCGAGGTGAGTAGACATGGAGTTTATCTTTTTCTACGTGATCTGCATTCTTCCTTTGTAATGTAATGATTTACTTAGACGATTTAGTTTTGCACATCGCAATTCAGCATTTTTGTAAGAACGATATGGAATTTTGGGGATTGGCCTTATGCGGTTGTACATTCTAAAACTGTCGTGAGTGAATTCAGGGAAAGAGGGTTTTTTTTTTTTTTTTTTGCCCCTTCTTTGAAGAATAGAAAAGGAAAAGGTCAAATGTTTTGCATCCTCTGCCGATCAAGGTGAGAACGGGGTGGAAGGGGCAGGATTGGGAAATTGGAGGGAATTGTGGGGGGATTCGGTCAGCGTGACTGAAGGCACCCTTCGCGAGAAAGGCCACCGGGACTTGTTGGCAAAATGACCGGGAATTTTGGTCAACTACCCCCGCATCCTTTCTCGGAGCAGCCGGTGGCCCAGTCCACCCCTCTCCCTGTCAGGCTGTCACCTCTTTGCAGCCTCATAAATTCCTAAACCGTCTCGACTATTGATTCCTCATTATAATCAATTTTTAACGAAATAATCGAGCGATAAATTATTATTTACCTTCTTCGTACCACTGCCACTGACAATATTAGTGACGATTATAAAAGAAGTCATAAATTTATTTAACAAATACTAATTCTTTTTCAATTTATTCATAAAACTTTTGACAATCAACCAATTATATCGAGAAAATGCTAATGTGACAATCTAATTAGCGCCGATCATTTAATGTACCGCAGCGATTACTGACGTTAACAATATTTGTAATTTTCTAAATTTTTTCTTTTTCTCCTTTTTTTCATGTTTTTATCCACTGGTCACTAAGCCTTAACGATGGCTGATGAAGTCGCGAGCCATAGGTAATCAAATCTAGCAAAGACAAAAATTGCCAAACCCTTGCCACCTTTGCACCCTCACTAGTGTCACCCTTTGCCTATGGTCAGCAATCAGTGAAGGGAAATAGAAAGGCAAAAAAGAAAATTTTAAAAAAAATTATGAAAATCATCTATGTTAGCACGACTAACATCTGTGCTAGCAATTTCTTAAATTGACCGGAAGAACTACATTGGTACATCATCAAAAACTTTAGAATTAAATTGTTCGGATTAAAAAAATTAAACTGAATTGGCATTCGCACAACAAATTAAGATTTTTTTAAAAATAATTTTACTGATAATATCATCGTATGTTTTTTCACTTTTTTTTTGCAACTTGACATTAGCCCTACGTACTAAGCATAAAAGTTGCAACTTATAAAAGTCTAGGACAAATTGAGGGCACAATCATTTCCTAGAGTGTATGATTGGATCAAATACTTGATCCCGTGAAATTTAGAGTTTTCCAATCATCTAATTTACTAATGTTGTATTCATTTTGATTTTACAAGAACCTTACAGAGTTTGGAGCAAAAATTAAGGGTCCTAATTCATTCTAAATGAATAACTTCTAAAATGTGAGTGGCTAAATATATGCATGAAGAAAGAACCAATGTGATATCCATTAAGGACCGAAACATGGTCCCCAACCCATGAAACTTAATGGGTTAAATGCTATCCTTTCAATCGAGCAAAGAATATTAAGGTTCTATTTGCGAAAAATGAAGATTCGGAAATTTTTTTTTTCTAAATATGATTACTTGTATTGCTTGATATAAATTAGTAAAAAAATATTTCCATTATCAATAATGATTTATCTCTAAATATCTTCATGGATAATGAAAATATTTCCATTCACTCATTTTTATAAATAATACAAGTGATTATTTTTAAAAAATATTTTCTAAATTATTCATCTTTCACAAAACAAACGTATCTTAAACATCATTTCTTTGTCTGAGCACAAATTTAATTAGCCTCCTCAGTTTCATGGGTTATATATAATATATGTGTGTCGATACCTTTGGATACAAGTGAATCCACTCTTCATTATCTAAAAGGAAAAACCCCGTCCTCATGTCACGGGCAATGAATGTTTGCCATGCCGAACGCTTTAAATATTAACGGAGCTTTGCGTGACAACTGTGGGCACGTAGAGAGCGATGCATACACTCCCAATATCAACCGCAAAAAAAAAAATGTCCCCACAGATCTGTTCTTTTTCTCTTTTTTCTCACCCTCTTTTGGGGACTTTCCCTAAGACGAATAAATATGTGCCGGGATTAATGGCGGAAAGAGAAGCGTGCTGTTCAGATCTGTTTGAACGCCGATGCTTGCTCTCGACCCACCATCTTTCTTGAACCTTATCAAATGAGTTCACTCCGAATCGAGAATGGCTCACTAAAACAGCACTGATGTAACAAGAACTTAGTCAGCTGGATCTGTCTTTGATCTTCTCTGATTAGAAGAAGAGATCTTGACAATATAATGATGATATGCTGACGGTGAGCTTGGAATTCTTTATTGTCTTACAGCTAGGAACAAGTGAGATGTGTACCGGGAATAACGAAGATCACGAGACTTGTATGTTTTTGCATTTTGGCTCGAAATGAATCTAACCGGAATTGTATATGTATATATATGTAAATTAATCTATCTAAATGATATTTTTCCTCTCTAGTGCTCAATATTTTCCTTCAATTCTATTTCCTCATTTCGTTGTAAAAAGAAATTATCAGCCGGTGATTACCCGTTTTCTTGCCTTAGTAGTGGAAAAGATAGCGTTTAGACAGATGATTATGTTAAAGAATAATGTTAAAATCAATCTAAAGCTTTTCAAAGCTTCACGGAAATGCACTGACTAGTTGCATTATTAGGCCTTTATAGGGTTCGGCCTGAATTATGGAGAGGCTTGGCCCCGCAATTGATCGTGAGAAGAATCACTATCCCTGTTCATCAATCAATTAGCCAGTTAATGTAATTGTTGTTCTTTCCATAAAGAAAATGGAAAAGAGATTCTTATCGTGTTGAATGCAAGACAATTGGGATTCGCTTTTGGAGCATCACGTGATTCTCCCCCACCCCAAAAAAAAAAAGAATATTATCAAAAGCAACAATTATTTTGAACTTCAGTTTTTCCCTTCAAAAGGAAAAAAAAGGGTCAGTCAAAATACTTTTATTTATCTCTCCTATATCGAATTGTGTAATCATCTTAGTTAATACTTAATACAACATAAAGGGCCAAAAGGATTTGGGGTCAATATCGATGAATAGTTCCCACATCATTAGATTGGTAGCCACAATATTGACCAAAAAAAAAAAAAAGATTGGTAGCCACAAGTCTAACTTTCTGTGGATCTCGGTTGCGATTAATTTGCTTAGACAATGTAGTGGTTGAATTTGGATACCGACATTAAATTATTCTACCTAGGTAGGCGATTTAATTAGGTAAGGCGTAGACATTAGTCGTCCTTCTTCAAAGTTCAAATAGTTCCTCGAAAGAAGTCCTAGAAAAGTCCAATGCTTCTGGTGGCGGCTAATGCTTTGCAGCCTAATACCAGTGTTGGACAAATTCAGTCAGTCAAATTCAAGGTTTGGATAATTATGCAACTCAAATTGCTCTAGATCAGAACCGTGTGCACAGGTCAAAGATCAGGACTTAAGCAGCTCATGAAGCTTACGGGATGTTTCATGAGCATCCCGATAGTTGGGTGTATGCTAGTATCTTTGTATTATGAGAAAAAATAAATAAACTTTGAGATCTTACAATTGTCATTGTGGCCTTGTGAACTAGAATTAACTTGTGATCTATTCTAATCTCTTCTTGTCATGAGATGGCTTACTCTTTAGATTTTCGACACGCACCCTTGAGATTTTTTTTTCCTTAATCAGTGAATTGAAGTTAAAAAAAGATAGGGTAAATGCAATCAAAACTTTAAACTATACTCATTGTGTCACAAATATCTCGAACTTATTATTATCACAAAAAAGTCTTAAAGTATGCCTCCTAGGACATCGATATTCATTTTCTTTTATTTTAAAGTTATCAAGATTCCCAAACTTGTATTTTTTGCAACATTGGTATGAGTTTGGGAATTGGCAACATTGGTAAGAGTTTGGGAATTGGCGATACTAAAAAAATTAAATATTGATGTGACGATGAGCAAAGTTAGGATATTTGTCATAGAGAGAAGGCATTTTTGTCACATCAATACAAATTTAAGTGTTTTGGTGACACAAAAGATTTAGAGGATTTGTGTCATTTAAAGTTTTTGGTGGTATTTGTCCAGAGGGATTTATTGAATTTTATCGTTGACTACTCAACGAAGCGTGGGCCTCTTTTTTTTTTTTTTTGGTCGGTAAGTGTGGGCCTTTTATTATTATTATCTCTTTTGGTGAGTTTCTCTCTCCTAAGTCATCTATCGTCGCAGCTCTAAAAGTTTGAAAATCAACATAATTATCAAATCAATTCTAATCTCATTGTATAAATACCAATTTAATAAATCATTTAATTTTATCAATATAATCTTAAATATTTGTACAAAATTCTAATGCTTTCTTTCAGCTAATTATCGTCAAAAAATACTGATATGATAATTTAATAATCATCGGTAGTCAAACATGCCATGCTGGCGTGGACATATTTACTCAAAATGAGGTCATGCTTAAATCCTCACGTCAGAGGTAATTGGCTAATAAGATTATATTAAAATTTCACTTAAAGGTTGGGATTGTTTCCCCACTAAAATCTTTCGGAACTTTCGACAATTCCACCACTCATGCAAAAGACGGAAAAAGGGCGAAGAATTGACTTATCGATGGGGGAGTATTTGACCAAGCGATGGTGTGAAGCTTCAACTACCAACAACTCTTTAATTTATTATCGGCCATACAACTACTCTTGTACTGGAGCCGGCAAAGTGATGCATGTGATCCACAGAAAAGTAATGAAAGCAAACCAGATTTACATCGAAATCACGCACGAAACATTCACCGCGACGTTCATTACACCATGTTAGGAACCAGGACAGTCGCGTCCCGACATCATCCTGTGGCCACGACCTTTACGCGTTGCAACTCGCGACGTGTCGGACTATCGAGACCACGTTTGCTGGTTCCTAACGCGCGCCTCCGAACGTGGAAAAGTCAGCAGAATGGGGAAGAGTCAGCAGATGATTAATGTCGGATAATGCGGGATTACGTTTACTGGTTCCGTGTCGTTTTCCAGCAAGTTCCCTAGTTTCGACTTTCGACAGCTTGAAAGAATCGCAGACATCGTTTACCAACTTGAGCCGCCGCAGCATCTACGATGTCGTCTAATCTCGAATTGAAAAGAGAAAAGCACTACTAAATATCCGTTTACGGATCGAGTACGGGGGAAATGATCTCCAAGCGAAGGATACTTTCTTCAGAATTGACGTGGTCATGTAGCAATACCATGTTGTAATCACTCAAGGATCTTGAGTCTACTCTCTTTTGTTAATTTCACAGAAGTTCTTCAACCATGATTGTATCGATCACGAGCAAAGGGAAAGACGGTCTGGATATGTTATAAAATTTTTGGGAAGATGCCAATTACCCTCCCTCGCTTCAACACTTAATCACTCGCCTTCCTCGAGTTTTAAAACTACATCTGAACAATAGAGCCTCTATTGTGAAACAACTCCCAAAATATACGTGCCCCAAACCATCCCACATTATGCCCATTAAATAGATGGGTGGGGTCGAAAATGATTAGACTCAAATCAACTCATTTTTTTACAATATAATTTTAGCAACTCACACCCTACCCGACCTCAGATTTTGTCTTTTTTTTTTAATTTCTCCTTAAGTTAATACTTTTGAAATGTGGGCGACTCTATAAGCTGGCCGGTTGAGTCGGTGAGGGATCTCAAGTGCTCAAATAGGGTCAAGGGCTAGTAGGCATGGCATCTGAGCAACGGGAACATGTGGGTGAGCATTGAGCTGATAGACGAGAACAAAGAGGCTTTAGGACTAGGAACCTGTGGGCTCTAGTTTGATGAACTAGCCTATTTTATGTTTTTGGGTATAAAATCGAATTCTTATAATACAATAAAAATTACACCATTTCACTACAAAAATGTGTTTTAGTCATGCTATTATATGTTCATGTTGAAGACCATGCTTTGAATCTTGATGCGTGCAATAGTATCTTCTTTTAAAGAGAATCTCTAGAACTGGCCTCAGGGGATATGCACTCAAGCACCAGCTCTTGAGTATGGGCACTTGGGTCTTGGGCTTGACCTCAAGGTCCTCGGTCCCACCTCAAGTGACTTGGGCCCAACTCTGTGAACCTAGGTTTGGCTTCAATGGACTAGGGTGCTAGTGAATTGAGTGAGAGAGGAGGTACCATGTATAATCACCGGAGACTTGGGCATAGGCACCAAGTTTCCAAGCTTGACCTCAAGGGACCCAAGCCCGGCCTATGTAGACTCAAGCATGAGCATCAAAGTCCAAGGCTCGATCTCAAGGGACCTACACCCTCTCTCTATGGAGGGGAGGAATCAGGCCCAGCACAATGGACCCAAGTCGGGCGCTCGAGACTCTGGCGATGAGCTGGGTTGCCGCTAGGGATTGAGCCTCGCCTTGAGAAACTCAAGCTTGCCTCAATGGATTGAGTAAGGTGCTAGTGACTTGGATGCGGAAGCCGAGTAGCCAAGCATGGCCACTAAGTACTTGAGCAAAGGAACCAAGGTCCCATATTAAGCTTTGAGGGATATGGGCTTGGCCTCCGTGGTATTGGACACCACAGTCTTGGGCTCAATCTTAAGGAACTTGGGCCCAACCATTGTGGACTTGGGTCCAATTATCGAGGAACTAGGCTTGACCACAAAGGATTTGGGCTAGTCCCTAGTGACTTGGGCACGATGGTTAGGTACCCGGGAATGGCCATCGGGGACTAGGCATGGTTCTTTCCTTTTGCTACATTTCGCTCAAAGATATGAAGGGAGATAGCGCATCAAGCTGTTCGCAAGGGCCAACTTGATCCTCTTCCCCAGGCATCCCATATGAGGGAACCCTAGGGAAAGAGTATATTACAACATCTCTAATTCATGAATCTCTAATGATTGCCGTGTTCCGCATGTTGGATTCTCTACTATTCTATGTTCTTCCCAAGCCCATCATTGAGCAACGAGAACTGACCTCAAGGGACCCAGGCTTGGCCTCCAAGGAGCCGGGCATGGATACTAGGCACTAAGGTCTCAACTTTGGCTTGAGAGACCTAGGCCCAGTCTCTCTAGACCGGAGTTTGGTTGTCGAGGAACTTGGCCCGGCCTCAATATATGTAGGCTTGTCTCGATGGACTCAAGTCGGATGCTAATGACGTGGGCACAAGAATCGGGTACTCTAGCATGGCCACTAGTGGACTGGCCATGGACACTGACATCTCAAATTTGGCGTTGAGGGACCTTAGCCAGCCTCAATGGACCTGGACCCAGCCACTAAGGCCGAGTGCTTGTTACTTGGGTACAGGACCAAGGTACCGAAGCATGGCCTCCTGGGAAGACGGCAAGGAGAAGATGATCTCCGAGGTCAATCGCGACGAGATCGACTGCTACCTCGGTGCTGTGGACAAGCTTCATTACTCGACGTCGGCGGTCGGTTTATTGGACAGTGGAGGAAGCGGCTAGCAGGATGACAAGATCAGCTCCACGGTCCAGGTTGCAATGGTGAAGCCAGAGGATGAGTTCCGCAACGTTCTCCTAAGTCACACGAGTCCCCTCGAAGCGGACTCGCTCATGAGTCATGACCATGTCGTCATCCTCAGTCCACTCGTCGGATCTCCTCCTCTGACGCCACCGATGTCGTCTTCGTCGATGACGATCCGACGCGCACAAGGGTCTCAATCTGAGCTTCGATGAAGTGAGAGCCGGATCAAGCAGGATCCAGAAGGAAGAGCAAGTGATATAACATCAGTTATCGGTCCACGAGCAGCATCCGTGAGGTTGATCCCGTGTCATCTGAGGAATGGAAGTCGGGGGCGACGTGGCCATGGTGGATAAACTAATGCGTCGAGCCTTGGATTTAGGGACTAGATTTGTTTGGTGGTGGAGGAGACGTGATAAGGGTTTATTTTGAGAAAGGGAAACGGTATTGCGGTCACTAGATAGACTAGTTTGCTGGAAGTTTGTATTTTTAAAAATTTTTATAATAGGTTAAGAGATGTTTTGTGACGCATAAAGATGGAAGTTTTTTTTTTTTTTTTTTTTTTTTTTTTTTTTTAAGGTTTATTAGAGACAAGACACCTAATACACCCAAAGACGACGTGGAAAAATGACAAGGCATGCAATTACTTCTCAGCCCAATTGTTAGGTGGAAGCATGTGCGGTGCATTTCTGGTCCTTGGTAGCGATCTGCCTCCTTCCTACCTCCCCTACCCATCTGATCCGTGTTTTTTCGTCCTTTTTATTTTTTTTTTCATTCCACGTCAGGAATTAGTTAGGGGTAACTTGCTGACATGGCCGGACGATCGTGTCATCATTTTTATCCAATAGATAAGTGTATTAGACCAACAAACATATAATTTAGAAAAGAATTATGTTAACGGGTGTTCTCAAATACTTTTTATCATATCAAATACTAAAAGGATGTTATATTTTCAATCACCAATTATACACAGTGCGAGAAGAATCACGCTTGGATTCATTAATTAAAGATTTAACGTATGCCCTTGTGCGAACTTGTTAACATAAATCCTTTTAAAGTTGAATCATACAAAAAGGTTCAATGATGACTTGGGACAATTGAAAAAGTTTAGAAATTTACTGTGTCTTTCACCCTTCAAAGATTATTTTACTCATTCAAAAGTTGTGAAATATCTTCTTTAGATAATTGAATTTCGAGCTATTTACTTGATAGTCCAACTCGTATTAATTTCATACTTGCGTTAGTAAATAAGAGTGATCGAAATCCTGAGGTGGTATGTCTTGTACTTATTTATTGTAGATTTCGAATCATCATTTTCTTCATTCATCCAATGCCACATGATCATCCAGTAACTGATGCGTATCATATTATTGTATTGTCACGCTCGGGGAGGATTAATTGAGAAGAGCGTGGCTCGATGGATCCATTGAGTGATAAAAAAAAAAAAAGAGGAAAAAGTAAATGGTTAATATTACAAAAAAGGCAAATTTACTCTTACCAAAAACCCAAACCGGTATATTTATTAGTTTCAATTAAATTGTATTAACATAAAAAAAATCCCTTAACAATAAAAAAAATCACAAAAAATCCTAAATTGATACACTTGTAATAAATAGATGATAGAATTCTAAATTGGTGCGATCCAACTTAATAATTTGATGATAAAACTTATTGAAAATTAATGGAGGTTAAATTTACCATATGTATACTATTTTAGTTTTTTCGTGATATTAACTCAAAAGTAAATGAGGGAAGAAACCGTGGGGAAAAATGAAAGAAGAAGAAGAAGAAGAAGAAATTGTACAGGGTCAGAAAAACAGCAATCGGTGCGAAATTTGGGGCAGAAATAAAAAGAAAAATTGAAATACGCAGCTTCTACAAAATCAGACGAATATAAACCGAATAAAAAAAAAGAAAAGAAAAATGAAGCAAAAATTTGAGTCAAGAGGGCCCTCTGGTTACCGGGTGGGTGGCTGATGCGAAATTCTCTCTCTCTCTCTCAATCCCTGCGCGAGCCTCGACCTCAATCGAGTGAGTTCTTCTTCTTCTTCTTCTTCTTCTTCTTCATCCTGCTGCTGCTGGTGGTGGTGGCTGCTGCTCCCGTCGCCAGCTCAATTCTCAGTCTGTTTTTTTAATAATTATATTCATTTTTGTTTTTTTGTTTTTTTAGGGTGATCTTGAATGCGTTGATTTCAAGTCCAATTTCGCATATCCTCGAGGCGTCCCATTGCCAGGAATCGACGCCGGCATCGGAGGGCCGCCAGGAACCCTAGATCTCCCCGATCCGAGGCACCCCCCTCCCCCGCGCCCCCGATTCGTCGGTTCTCGAGGCGGAATTGCCCCTGCCGGGTCGGATCTCGAGGCTCGCCGCGGCGTCGCGGCCTCCCGGGAAGCGCCCCGCGGTTTTTTTTTTTTTTTTGTGCCCTTTTTTTCGTGATTTGCTGGGGGCGCGTCCGGTTTCCGATCCGGATTCGAGGATCGTTCGGCGGCGGAGGGTCGGCGTGATCCCGGGCGGGAGGTTCGACGGGGATCGCGGAGGTTTAGGGTTTTCCGTTGTTTAGGTCCGATGGCGAGCAATCCTCCATTCGAGATGGAGGATCAGACCGACGAGGACTTTTTCGACAAATTGGTGGACGACGACGATTTCGGGTCTCCGGGATCGGCCTCGGCCTCGGCTTCCACCTCCGATGCGGCGGGGAAATTTTCTAATTTGAGCATTAAGGATTCGGGCGGATTAGCTGATCCGAAGCTGGCAAGAGAGGATTCCGCTGATTCCGGAGTGGCGGCTCAGGTCGCGCCGCCCGCAGGTGAGAAGAAGGCTCTTCTGCCTCCGGACTCATCTAATCTCGGTCCTGCAGTTGATGTGGAACCGATTAAAGGTGCAGCGGCGGAGCGTTCGAATGATGGGAGTGGGCACGATGCAATGGGGAGCGGAGATCATATGGATGCGGCTTCAGGATCGCTTAACGTGGCTGCAGATGCGAGCGGTGCGTTGGCATCGGCCAGTTCGTTTGAGTTTGACACTCTGATTGCGTCGAATGATAATAGTGGCACAGGGTCTCAAGATTTGGTTGACTCATCTAATGAAAAGGATAGTGGATCTGGCGGGAAAATCAAGGAAGTGGGATGGGGCTCATTTCATGCAGATGCTGTTGAGCATCCCCAGGGCCATGGGTTTGGATCCTACTCCGATTTTTTCACTAGCTTGGACAATAGCGGTGGGGAGTTCCCCGGTAATTTCCCGGAGGTTTCAAACCATGAGTCATTACTTGCAGCAGGTAATGCTGAATATCAGGCTGATGGATTGGAAAACTCTGCACATTATGCACAGCATCAGCAGGACCAAGGCTATGGGGCTGGCCATGACGAAAGCGCTAATGTGCAGGATCTTAGTGCTAGTCAGTCTTGGGAAAATATGTATCCAGGGTGGACATATGACTCCAATACCGGACAGTGGTATCAAGTGGATGGTTACGACCCCAATATGAATCTCCGAGGGAACTCTGATAATACTACAGGTCAGGAATGGCCTGCTAGTTCTGATGGAACATCAGAGGTTTCTTATTTGCAGCAAACTGCTCAGTCTGTCGTGGGAACTGCTGTGGAGCCTGGGACGACTGAGAGTGTCTATAGTACGAATCAGGTTTCAGAGGGGAATAACGGCTATCCGGATCATATGGTATTTGATCCTCAGTACCCTGGTTGGTATTATGATATGATTGCCCAAGAGTGGCGTACACTAGACAGTTATACTTCTTCTTTACAATCATCAGGTCAATCTCATGGTTACCAGAATCAAGATGGATCGATTTCCACTGATTTTATGAGCCAAGCTCATAACAGCGTTCATGGTGACTACGGGCAGGCTAACAATTATGGGTCACAAATTAACGTTGGTCAAAGCCAGGATGGTCATTGGGATGGATCATATAGTGAATACAGTCAACCGAGCAGGAATGATACACGGCAACCAGGAACAGTCGCAAAAAGTGATGCAATTTCAAATTTTGGAGGAAAACAGCAATTTGATTCTCTGTATGGCTCCGAAGTTGCTGCAAATAACCACATCAATCCACAGAATTCATTTAATTCTTTTGGAGCAGTTGAATCACATGGAAAATCAGGCTGGAATACAAGTGAGGTTCAGAAGGCTTTTGGATCGCAGAGCTTTGTCCCCAGTCAGCCATTCAACCAGGCAAATGTTGGGCAGCAAGATCAACTGCATTTCCCCAATGATTTTTATGCAAATCAGAAGCCAGTAAATTTTGCGCAGCAATCCTTTCAGGGTACTCATCAGTTTACTCCAGCACATAACCTAGGACTATCTTCGGCAGGGCGTCCTGCCCATGCCTTAGTTACTTTTGGATTTGGTGGAAAACTCATAGTAATGAAAGATGCAACTTTTGCCAGTAACCCATCATATGGAGGCCAGGTTTGTCTTTTAGACTTCTCCTTCAGTTAATTTGGTCTTGGCAAGCTGAAAGGGATATTTTTTCTCTTTTTATGGTTCTATACTTTGAAGAGAATTTATGTTCCTGAAATTCCTCTGGATCATGTTTTGCTGTTGAAGTATATTCATTTCAGAGATTGTTCAGATAGAGTGGATCTTTAATATTATGCTACTCTTGCTTTAAAAAAGCTCTCATTTTTTTGTCGTTTTCCCTCGTTTTGGTGTGAAGGATTCTTCTGGGAGCTCAATTGCTGTCCTCAACATACTTGAAGTATTCCAAAAGAAGAATGATGCTTCGGGTAATGGAGTTGGTGCTTGCAACTATTTGCATGCTTTGTGCCAACAAACCTTTCCAGGTCCTCTAGCTGGTGGAAGTGTTGGAAGTAAAGAATTGAACAAATGGATTGATGAAAGGATTGCGAATTGTGAATCACCAGATATGGATTATAAAAAGGCAGAGGCTTTGAAATTGCTTCTGTCTTTGCTGAAGATAGCCTGTCAGCATTATGGTAAACTGCGATCTCCTTTTGGCACTGAAATGGCCTTTAAGGTAAAATGTTGTTCAGACCTGCTATCAACTTTGGTTCTGACTTATTCTTTGTTTTGGATGATTTTATCATTTCTATGAGGTTTATGCACATCAGCCTTTACATATTTTGCCAGGAAATCGTTACGAAGTAACTATTTTTAAGTTTATACTTCTTGCTCTGCTTTTGCATCTCTTGATCAACTGCGGATTGGCATCTTTTCTTCAAATTTGAGATCTTCAAAATTGGTTGTCTCATTTCCTCTAAAAGAACTGGTCTCATGTGACGCAGTAGGTTTTCTTTAAAGAAATACATCGTCTAGGGTTTTTATGTGCATACATATTCCATGCTTTCGTTCCTTTTCTGCTTTAGAAAAATGGCATATCCTCTGGCTTAAATTTTTAGTCAGCTTCTCTACTGGAAAAATTTCCAAATGTTGATATTTGCCATCTAGACATGGTTTCATATGATTAATTTGCTGAGAAGTCCAATCGGGTGATGGGAATGCTGAATCAGAAGTTTGTGCCATAGTTTGAGGATGTTATCACTCTCGTTCTTTTTCATAACTTTGATTTTATATTTCTTCTTTTCTGTTTGGGTCCTTTCATTTTCAGTGTTGTCATAGACTGGACAATTAAGTTGGTACCTGGAATCTTTTTGTCCTAACAGGAAGGTGATAGTCCTGAAACAGCAGTTGCCAGACTTTTTGCATCTGCTAAGAAAAATAATGGACCATTTGGGGGTTATAATTCTGAAAGCCGCTGCTTGCAGTTTTTACCTTCTCCTGAACAAATTCAGGTCTGCTAATCTCTCCCAACCTTTTCAATTTTTTCCACCTTGAGCAGTGATCTCATGTTCTTTAAATGATCTTGGATTTTTTGGGTAGGCGACTGCCTCTGAGGTGCAGAATCTTCTGGTTTCTGGAAGAAAGAAAGAGGCTCTACAGTGCGCACAAGAAGGTCAGTTGTGGGGACCGGCCCTTATACTTGCCTCACAATTGGGGGATCAGGTGAGGTGGCCCTTTCATGTTATTTTATATTCCCTTTTTACTAACGATGCACAACTTGAGCGGCTGATGCTTGGCTGTATTTCTGGTTCTTGGATTGGAATTGGCTTCTTGCAGTTTTACGTTGATACTGTAAAGCAAATGGCACTCATACAGATGGTACCTGGATCACCGTTGCGGACATTGTGCTTGCTTATTGCAGGTCAACCAGCTGAAGTCTTTTCAGCAGACACCAACCCCGTTAGTGCTCCTGTTACCACGATTATGTCTCAACGTCCTGCTCAGGTGTGTTTGGGTGGCTATCCTATTTTTAGTTGGTCATGAAACTTATTCTGCATGTGTTGACCCTTGTATCTGGTGGATCTTCCTAGTTTTTATTGTAGGAAATGGACCAAACTTTTATCGTTATAATGAGTGAAAGCTCTTGGATTATTTATGACTGAATTGATCTCATTGTTATATCTTCACAGTTGACAATGTGTCTCTGTTGGGAGACATCGGCATCATAACTGACTCTATGATTGTAGTTATGATCTATACAAAATTAACTAATATTTTGCTTTCTTTGCAGCCTGGGACCAATGGTATGCTTGACGACTGGGAGGAAAATCTGGCTGTAATTGCTGCAAACAGAACCAAAGATGACGAGCTTGTAATTATTCACCTCGGGGATTCTCTATGGAAGGAAAGAAGTGAGGTATGTGCGTTAGCATTTGTTTTATTCCCTGCATACAGGAATGGGAGATTTGTAATTGAGTCTTACACAAGAATCAATGCCATCGAGTCTTTACACAAGATCTATGGTTCAGATAATTGCAGCACATATATGCTATCTAGTGGCCGAAGCAAATTTTGAGTCATATTCAGACACCGCAAGACTCTGTCTTGTGGGAGCAGATCACTGGAAATGTCCACGAACTTACGCTAGTCCAGGGTCTATACAGGTATTGCCGTCCCATTTGGCTGTCAGCTTCTTATTGTAATTTCATTTTCTTATGCCGTGATTCATTCAGTAGACTGCATGCTCTTTAAGTAAGTGTTCCGGAAATGATATTTCTTGGAGGTACATGTGTACTGATGATCTTTTGTGATGTTGCTGTGTAAACTTCTTATGACTAACAGATTGCCTCGGTCTCTAGTCTTGTATGCTTCTTTTTTCTGATTAACTTTGTACTTCCATCTCTAGAAAATATAAAGTGTGCATGCACTTTATGTTGGCCATACGCATGCTATGCAGCTTATTTATTTATTTTCCCACCTTCTTGTTGTTTGCTTGTTCTGTGAGGTCTGTTGACTTTTTTATCTTGTTAGATCTACCTTAAACAAATATGGTGCTATGTTGAGGTTTATTGGCAGAAGAAATTGTGATTAAGATGCTTGGAACTTGCACAAATCCTTGTCTTTCCTGCTTTTGATATCATCATGGTACTAGAATCTCTTATACAGTTTTGACGAGAATTTTGCGTAGCACTAGTTATTTATACTTTTAGTTCTTTGTCCTTGGTATCTTGCTGGGGATTTGACTTTGAGGACTACTGTTAATTTTGTTTCAGAAAGGAGAGATTTGAATTTATTCGTTCCGACAGCTGTAGAAATGAGAAATGTTGATCATTTCCTCGAATTGTGAACTCCACTGTGTATCTTGATGTGTTTGCGGTAGAATAGAAGGTTGATATAGGAACAGGTTTCCTTCTAATGCCTATCTGTATGCTGTTCATATTAGGAAGGAAGTATAGGACACATGCACGCACACACAAACCGAGTTGGCAGGCATGTAAAATGCCAAGTTCAGACAAAAGCAGTAGGTCCATTGCCCTATTGTTTACTTGAATAGTGCCTGTTCAGAAAGTCTGTGGCTCTGAACTAGTTGGATACCCTGTTAATAAGATTGGAATGCATTGGTTGATCCTATCTTAGTGATGATGATATTCAGATGTTGGTGAGACAGATGTTGTGGGAGAGATGAAAATTTTTTAGGCTGCTACCCCAGTGATGCCTTTGATCGGAGTTGATCTAATGCACTTCTTAGAGGAAGCTAAGATCAGTTTTGAATCATTAGTCATAACACATTGATTGCTTGTATATAACCTAGGTTGCACCGACACGGACATGCTACATGACACGACATTACACGCTGACACGTCATTTCTCAAAAGTAGAGAATTTCAACACGTTCCGACACGTTATATATTAAATAAATATTTTAATATATAAATGCATAAATAACTAAATAATAATAATAAAAAGAACCTAGAATTAATCTATACTAAAAACATTAATCCTACATTTGTTAATATCATTCATTGTTTTAATTTGACAAATTCAACTACATTTCATTGTAATAATCCATAAAATTTGGAGAAAAAAACAAGTAATCCACGTTCCATTATTAAATTTAAAATTTAACAATAAGAAAAAAAAAAACAATCAACATTCCATCATCAAATATAACAAGAAGTCATTCATCCACATTATCCACTTCTTCTGAAGAAAAAAAAAAAAAAAAAAAACAGACTCCATCTCCGGCTCATCAAGTGAAAAATTTGCAACTTCAAGCATCCCAACTTCTTCAAACGAGTATTGGAAATTTGTTTTAGCTTTTATTATTTTATTATTATTTTTTCATATATTTATATTTAGACCCCAAAAGTTTTGGAAATTTGTAAAAATAACCCCATGCGTGTCGGAGTCACGTGTCGGAATTTCTGACTCGCGCGTTGGAGCATGTCGAGGGCAGTTGACCGCATGTCGAAGCGTGTTGGACATGTGTCGGAGTGTCAGACACAACAAGAAGGGTCCCGGAAAGTGTCCGTGCAACCTAGTACATAACCATAAGTCTGGCACCTCTGCTTTATCTCGTCAGTGTGAGAAAATTGTATTTTAATGTGCAAAGCTTATTGTGCCATGTTTTTTGGACAGAGGACGGAGTTATATGAATATTCAAAAGTGCTAGGAAACTCTCAGTTTATCCTGCTACCGTTCCAGCCATATAAGCTCATATATGCCTATATGTTGGCAGAAGTGGGAAAAGTTTCTGACTCACTGAAGTAAGCATCGGGCCTTTTCCTGTTATTTTGACATTTTCAAACAGCATTTAGTCTAATGTGGCATGGTCTTTTAGGTACTGCCAAGCACTGTTGAAATCTCTGAAAACTGGGCGAGCCCCTGAAGTAGAGATGTGGAAGCAAGCAGTTTTATCTCTTGAGGAGAGGATTAGAACCCATCAACAGGTGAGTTCTGTTAGTTTAGACCGTACACCACGTAGCTAGTTAGCAGACTAAGGTCCCATCCTTCGACTGGTTAAATTATGAGTGAGTAATGGATATTTATCACGATCACCATTTTGACGGACAACTTGTTTGTAGGGTGGGTATTCAGCAAACTTGGCTCCGGGAAAGTTAGTTGGTAAACTGCTCAATTTTTTTGATAATACTGCGCATCGGGTTGTTGGGGGGTTACCACCACCTGCACCATCAACATCTCAAGCAAGTATTCAAGGTCTCGAACAATTCCAACAGCCAGTGGCTACTAAAGTTTTGAGTAGTCAATCAACAATGGCCATGTCATCTTTAATGCCATCTGCTTCAATGGAGTGGCCGGCTGATAGCAACAAAATGACAATGCAAAACCGAAGTGTCTCGGAACCAGATTTTGGGAGGACTCCTAGACAGGTTTGGGTATTTGCAATTAAAGAGACTTTCTGGAGCGTTCTGCTTTTTGCTTGAAAACTTCTGTTAATGTTGAAGTCGCAATGTTTCTGATTTTGGTTTAAGTTCTGATCAGGTTGATTCATCAAATGAAATAACCTCGGCTAATGCTCAGGGCAAGGCTTCAGTGTCAGAGAGGACATCCCGCTTTAGTAGGTTTGGATTTGGCTCGCAGCTTTTACAGAAGACCGTGGGGCTAGTAATGAGACCACGCTCAGATCGTCAGGTACTTTGTTTTCGTACTAATGGATTGTGCTAAATCTTTTGTATTAGCAATATCTGCAACTGATCTGAATGTTGTGTCGCCTGCCATGTAATTTGAAGGCTAAACTGGGCGAAACGAATAAGTTCTACTACGACGAGAAGCTAAAGAGATGGGTAGAGGAAGGTGCTGCACCTCCTGCTGAGGAACCTACCTTCGCTCCTCCTCCGACAACCGCAGCATTCCAGAACGGAATGCCTGACTACAACCTGAAGTCAGCACTGAAGAGTGAAGGACTTGTCCCCAATGGAAGTCCCGAATTTAGAAGTCCAACACTGTCAGACCACACCTCAGGAATTCCACCCATTCCACCCAGCTCAAATCAGTTCTCCGCTCGAGGGCGTATGGGTGTTAGATCAAGGTACTTTCTTAGTCATAATTATGTGATAACTCCACAGTGCTTATTTTTTGTAAAGACTTCAAGTTATTGCTGTTGTCACAGGACATGATCTTGTTGGATGATATCTTATTCTGACATCGAGTGGGGTTGATATTTCATCGTTTCTTTCACTTAAAATCATTTTAGACAATGAATGCTGACGGATAATTTATTTTTTGGGGATTTCATTTCTTTTAGTTCATTTTTATAAGGAACAGGTAAAAACCTTTCTGTGTTGATTTGACAGGTACGTTGACACCTTCAACCAAGGTGGTGGTAGCCCCGCAAACTTATTCCAGTCACCATCTGTGCCAGCCGTTAAACCTGCAGTTGCTGCCAATGCAAAGTTTTTCATTCCCACCCCAGTAGTATCATCAGGTGACCAGACGATGGAGGCCATAGCTGAAAGTGCACAAGAGGAAACCTCAACTACTGAAGAACCTTCGACATCCTCTGCATATGACTTATTCCAGACTTCTGCACCTCCTTCGACAGCCATGCAAAGGTTCCCAAGCATGGGTAACATCCCAAGCAAAGGGGCTGCATCAAATGAAAATGGTTCTTTCCAATCTCACTCGCGCCGAACAGCATCATGGAGTGGAAGCTTCAATGAGGCATTGAATCCACCTAAGAATGCGGAGATAAAACCTCTAGGTGAGGCATTGGGCATGCCTCCTTCAGCTTATATGCCAAGCAATCCTACTTCAATGCCCATGCCGATGAATGGTGGAGGTTTTGCAGATGACCTTCATGAAGTGGAACTTTGAGCAGAAACTTTCTTTGGTCGGAAGAACTCTGAGCAGAGAGTTGGAACATGTAAATATTCAAGTTTTGTTTCGTGTGATCAATCGGAGTTCCATTGCCGCTTCATCTTATAAAAATGATGAAAGGTCACACAAGCCAGCTCCTGTATTATCTTGAATAGTTTTAGATGTTTGCAAGCACCGGATCTGGACCACCTACGCCGGCACTTTACCAAGTGGATCTATACCCGAGGTATATTCTTCACAGTTGAAGGCTGATAAATTACCTTAATTATCAATTGATGTTAGGACGAGGGATGGGTTTCTATACATACGAGAATAGAAAAGTCTGCAGGGGCGGCTTTTGTATAGTTCATTTGTTCATTTGTTTGGAAACAGATAGTCCCTGAAAGGAGAACATTCAGATGGTTCACAGGGAGGAAGGAGAGCCTCGCTGAATTGTAAAAGCGTAAGTTGGCTTGGTGGTTCTTCTTTTGTAACCCCTTTTTTTAATCTTTTTGGCCTATTCCGATGCTCAACTGCAATATAGAGTCGATCTGTCATAGACGCTGTAATTTTTTTCTTATCATTTCGAGAGAGAAGTAACACAGATCTTAAGTTTGTTTCGCTTAGCCAATGTTAATCAGAATTTTCTCGTAGTTAGATTGACACACCAACCAAATTGCGCATCGGGTACTTTCTGATGCTCGCTTCGTCTTTTTCTGAACTTTGATTTCTTTTGTTCTGGTAGCTCGCTTCGCAGTTCGCTGCTTTCGGAGGCGCAAAAGTTTCGAATAGGACAAAACCTCATGACGCATCTTTAGCCGATGATAGAGGGGTCGATTTCCCTCCTACCACCACATCATCCGTCTTTGTCATTTGATAAAACTGAACTGATCGAGGGCACGCCAAGAATATTAACATCTTCACATGCGGTGCGTTACCCACATGAAATTACATAGTCGAGTGCATCGAAGGCCTACCCCTAATGACAAATGGTATGCAACTTAATACTCAGCTGCGTGCTCCACAACGATGGGCGGATTCTCATAAGCAGAGGCTTGTGAAATAGACGTCTGCCAACACACGGGTTTCAGTAATCACTAATCACAAAAACCAAGTGTCAAGAATGATGAGGCGTAGCCTTTGCCTTTCGATCGGCCTAAATTCAACGGAATAGATTATATTGGTCCGACGCACAAGGTAGACCACGTTCCTGAGGGCACTTCCTTTACGGAGATCCATACCCTTGCAAAGCCTAATGCCAAGTTGCAAATACAATGAGCATCGCATCGTTAGGCTCGTTAAAGAATGATATATATACAGAAACTTTCAAGTTTAAACTTCAAAAAGACTGCCTAGTCTAGAGGCCAAAACGGAGAAACTTGAGCTGCAACTCGGCAACGATATGAGAAAAGAATATAATCCTACTAGAACTCAGATGAACCAGGCGTCCGAGGAAAAGGTATCGCGTCTCTTATGTTCTCTATGCCAGTGGCAAACTGCACAAGCCTCTCGAAGCCCAACCCAAATCCCGCATGAGGAACTGCCACATGAGGATGAAAAGCCGCAGTTTTCAATCAAGGTTGTTCAAAATTGCCAGCTTCGACATCAGAATATATGATTAAACAGAAACTCGCTCACCTGAACCATAGCGCCGTAAATCAAGATACCACCAGTAGCTGTCTTTATTCAGCTTTAAGTCATCTAGACGAGCTTCTAGATACTCAAGCCTTTCTTCTCTTTGGCTTCCTCCCATGAGCTCCCCAATCTGCAAAAGAGTCACCATTAAATAAGAAAGAGAAAAAGCTAGACTAGACATGAAAGCCCGAAAACAACCTTATACCCACCCATCTGTGGAGGTATGGCTTGGAAACAATTTGGCTGTAGAATGACCCATCGTTGGCAATTTTTATATACTCTGGTAGTCCTATTGGTTTGTGCTGATTTTACCTCAACTTTGTCAATTGAAGTACTACTAGGCTAAGACATAGTGATATGTGGACAGAAATGATCTAAAATCCATTCATGTGCTCTCTCCAATGGAAAGGCTTATTAGTCATCCAAGTTATGATACACATCCCAGAGTCACTTAAACCAGGAAACAATAGATGTGCCGGAACTAGAGGAACACAAAAAACCTGTTGATCTGTCGGAAAGGTGGTACAAGTCACTTTTCCTGAATATCCGAATTTAACAGACCTTTATAACTGAAGATTCTATCTATGTAGAGCTTATTTTCACTTTTCTTCCTTCGGGTAAATAAAGATGGGGGATCTAATGGTGAGACTCAGGCATGGGCCTAAGGCCTAAGGCCAAGGAAAGGGTGGTTCTAAGTAACCGATACATCAGCCTTGGTCCTTTTTCTCCTCTTTTTACTTTTTATCAAATTTTCTGTGGGAGAAATCCCTTAATAGCTTCATTTTCATCGTGTGGATTAATCAGCCAATGTCATCACCTCATGCTCATTAAAACTGGCCGCTCAGTAGACTTTAAATCAGGAAGGGCATATGATAGAAGAGAAAAGGAAGAAGTCGAGTTTACCCGAGGTACCAACATATCCATAGCAGCAACTGTCCTTCCATCGTCATTTTGCCGCATATAAAATGCTTTGATATCCTAAATTATTAAGTATAAAGAAGCTTTCAGTGCATTATATTCATTTCATAGGCAAGAAATTATGCAAACTGAAAGCTGAATTTTTTTTTGGGTAACGGGGCAGGGGCTGCGGGGAGGGGGGTGCTTTAACAGAAAGAATGCAGGGAGACTATGGCTCATACCTTTGGATAATCTCTAATGATTACTGGGCATCCACGAAAGACCTGTTCTGTGATATAACGCTCATGCTCGCTTTGCAAATCACAGCCCCATTTCACCTATAAATCAGCAAAACCACTCTATAAAAAGAAAAGATCATTCTGCATCGTGTTTCAGTTTAAAGATAAAAGAAAATGGAGTTCCATGATGCTAAGCTTTTCTACCTTTAGAAGATACTTTTAAAAACTCTTTAGACATAGCCAAGCTAAACGATGGAAAAATATGCTCTGATTTAGCATAAGAAAGAGAATTACCGGGAATTCAAACTTCTTCTTGGATTTGACAAGTAATTCAACAGCATCAGTATAAGTCAACTGCACAAAGTCTTTATTAACTACATCCTGCGAGGCAAGGAAATGATCTCCCACACATCAGATCATACACCTATAGTCCGAAAGACTTCACCCTCAAATGCATCAAATCTACACGACAAACAAAAACGTCTTCATCAATAATAACTCATACCGTCAGTCGGTCGATTATTCCTTTCTCAATCCAGGTATTAAAGAATTCCATATCTTCCTTGCAATTTTCAAGAACATGCCTCACCTTCAACAGATAAAAGCATTCGTTAGATGTAAATCCAGAAACAAAATCTTCCTATATAAGAGCTCCAACTAGGAAAGGCCAGTGAAAAGGTAACATACTACATACTGGAGATAGGCAGTTGCACAGGCCATGTCATCATCCAGATCAGCAAAGGCAAGTTCAGGTTCAATCATCTACAGGACGGATACAAATTTCAAAGCTATTGAATAAGATTATTTTAAAGAGTTGTTTTCAATATAAAATGGAAAGAAAAAATAGACACTTCTCACCCAAAATTCAGCCAAATGCCTTGCTGTGTTGGAATTTTCAGCTCGAAAAGTGGGTCCAAATGTATACACCTACAATTATAATGAACACACGCTCTTACTTCCGCAAATCTGATGCTGAAACGGAGGAGAGGATAACAACATACGTCAGAGAGAGCAGTAGCATATGTTTCGGCATTGAGTTGGCCAGAGACAGTCAAGAATGCTGGCTTTGCAAAAAAATCCTGCATGTTGCACCAGGAAATTAAAAGAAAGAATCATGCTAAACAAGAAAGCACTTAGGAAATACAGACAGAACAAACACGTAGCCCTTTCAAAATGTTATCTCCAAATAGCAAGTCAACTCACTTGTGACCAATCTATTAAACCATTTTCAGTCTTTGGAATGGCACCGATGGGAGTAGCGGTAGTTTCTCCTGAACTTGGAATCTGTGGATGCAATAGGCAATAACATTATAAACTGCAGAACATAATTTGTAATATGTAAAAATCAAAGAAGGATACATACCAAAGTAGTGACACAAAACTGCTCTCCTGCTCCTTCACAGTCAGAAGCAGTGATAATGGGACTTGACACCCAAACAAATCCATTTTCTTGAAAAAATTTATGTGTAGCATAGGCCAAAGCATTCCTGACTCTTGCAACCTAGATTCGGAGAGAGTTAAAGAAGAAAATAGATGCTTCAAAATATTTGCCACATCAGAAATTCCGTCAAATGGTGCATGTAAGAGCATGAAAATGAATAATTGCAAGATCTCACAAAATCAACGCCATCACAAGTTTGATTGAGACAATATATTCAACAAAAGGAGCAGACAAGACAAATAAATGATTGATTCTTGCAAAAGCGAAACATCAACATTCAATAATTAAAGAAAAAAGTTCATAGTTTGTCAAAGTCAACTAGATGTCCTATATCAGGTACCTATTTTAAAGAAGGAACTCGATCGCGATACTGGAATTACTATAGTTGACATCATCAATGGAGTTGAATGTTCTCATCATAAACTGGAAATCAAGGAACAACATCAACATAATCCTAAATGTGTTGCCGAAACAGGCAAATCCCAATGTGATGAAAGTTTGCTCAGACATTCTTGAATAAATCACTCTTTTCTCCAAATGTTTTGGATGAGATCTCACAAAAAGTATAACCAATTGTCTTTGTTTTAAGAATACTGTGCAGCACAAGAAACTAGTTTATAACGAAGAAAAGTCAAATTTGAAGTAGCAAAAATAACACTCTCAAGGTGATTTTTAGGGGTGTGCAAAAGAACCGGGACCCGCCCAGACCGCCCGGAACCGGTGGTTCTTAAGAGAACCAGTCCGGTTCCCGGTTCCATGGGCGGATCCGCTCACCCGGATTGGACCGGTTATATTATAATAATATATTAATTTTTAATATTTAAAAAAATTAGAAATTAGCAAATCTAAAATTTAATGCTCCAATCATCATCTTGTCTCAATTCACTATTCTCCTATTCCATCTCGTCTCTCTTAGTTCAAAATCTTCCCGAGCTCCCTCTTCCTCTCCAATTCACCTCTGCATCTACTCATCTCCCTTCGAGTCCTAATCCAAATTCGGCGAAATAGTGAGTTGATTCTCTTTTCCCCCCTCGAACTTGAACTCTCTCTCCACATCATCGCCATCCTCAAAGCCACCTCCACATTCACCGTCACTATAGTCCTTTTCATTATTTGGCTCGTCCCACTTCTACCTCCCTACTCCCTCCTCCCCCTCCTCAGGCCTCCCCCCATCGTCCTCATTTTCGGGGACAGGGCGAACTCCATGTCTAAGAATGGCTCATTGTCCCTATTGTCCTTCTCATTGTCGGTCTAGAGGGAGAAGCGGGAGACGGCGGAGGCAGTGGCGAAGATGGTGGTAGTGGTTGAGACGGAAGCAGCGTGATGGTCGTGACCACTGCTACCACGGCGCTAGTACTTGAAGAGAATAAAGTTACCATGGTTGGGAGAGCCAAAATAAGTAGATGTGAGGAGGGCGAAAAGGGGAAGGTGCGAAGGTTGGACCGGTTCTATGGATTCACCCGGGAACCGGACCAAACCAGCAGTCCAGTTCCTGGGTGGATCCATGCAACTAGTGGGCAGTTCCCGGTTCCAATTTTTTGGAACCGGTTTTTAGCGGGTGATTCCCGGTTCTAGGTTAGGAACCGCCCACCCGGACCATGCACACCTCTAGTGATTTTCAACACTGCTTCTGTGTTAAAAAAGCTGCATGAATTCCAACAGAACATCTAGAAAACTTTAAAGACCTGCAGGTGTAATCCACTTCCCAGAAGGAAAAGAGGGGTGCTTTGCTGCCATAGCTCTTTACTTTAAAAATGCACACCCCTAGTGCTTTGCTTTGCTTTTCTTCCCAGTTCGATAATTCTTGAATATCTAAAGTATCAATAGGAGTCTATAAAAATGCACTAAATCAACCACAGATACAAATTCAAACAATCATAATACCACGGAGAATGGTGCTTTCAGCTCAATCGGTTCTGAAGTATATTTCAGAGTCAGGGCTGAATAAAAAAGCAGTAGAAAGAGATCCAGAACAACCCATATTAAAAACCTTCTGGAAATTGCCAAGAGGAAATTATGGGGCATATAACACCCGTAAAAACAAGTGAACCAAAGGGGGAATATGCATGATAGGAGGACACTACAGCATCTACCAATCTTCTGTATGCTATTACATTGAGCAGTAAGCTTAAAGCAATTATGCATTAATAATCACAAGAAACAGATTCTTACTGCACCAAATGTGTTTGTTCTGGGTCGAAGATGAGCCTTTGTTCTTAGAAACTCCCTGCTGACCCTTTTCTTTTGAATGGGATAGGAAGGATCGCTCTTGCCAACCTGTCAAGAAAACTATGAGCACAACAGCGTTGCTGATTTAGCTAAAAAATTGACCACGAGTGATGAAATTGGATCACTTCACATAATAACATATTCAAAAATTCCGATAGCTCCATACCAACATAATTTTCTTGACCTTCAATTCCACCTTCTGCTTTGATCCTTGGCTGGCGACAAGGATCCCTTGTATCCAAATTGATGCACCGGTTGACACCAAGCCAGATTCTACCTATGATTTTACCCCAGAAATTAACAAAACACACCTCTGAGATGTCTCTAAAGGAGTGCATATATCGCCCTAGTCTCATGTGAAACCATTTCTTTCAGAAAAATATGCATCATAACCGTGAAAATAACTGCACGATAAAATAAAGCATGAGAGTTTCCCGATCTCATGAAAGCTAGCACAATGTATGTAGACCAAAAATTTTATTGCTTGCGGGATTACCTGATCATATCCTTCAGCATCCGAATCCATGACACATTGCATATTCGAGAGGCAGGAACCATCGTTAACCTACATCGGAAATGGAAGAGAAAACCAATACGCCATCGAAATGCTTAATTACACTGAACACTTAACCATACGGAACATTCATGGCACGAATGAATCCAAGCATTATGATGGTACTATGTATTAGCTTAAAAGACAAATCCTTTAATAGAATCTGAGATACTAAAATCCTTTTTTTTTCCTTCAGAAGTGATCCTGCAAATGCTGTGCTTCACTAGCTTAGCCAACTAAAAGCTTCAATTCACCAATGATAGATTACTCCATGGAACTCAACATTCCCATTACCCACAAAATAAACAATCAATGCCACGAGCCAAAAATTCACATACAGAATCAATCATTACCTCGATGAACGTGACGCTGCTCTGAGCACGAAGGGTCCGGACCCATCCCATGACCGTCAGCGTCTGCCCGACCAGGCCCAACCCTTCTTCGGGGCCGCCCTTAATCTCCGAAATCTTTAACCTTTTCCTGAACTCGCCGACCCTGCCGCCGAACTCGCCCCTCGGGGGGTCCGCGAGCTCCGACTTCTTGGCCTCGACGGCCTCGCCGGACCGGAGGGCGGCGGCGATCGCGGTGCAGAGGCATCTCCGGCGGGGGGCGGCGGCCGGGGACGGGAAGGGGCGGCGAGGGGCGAAGGCGGCGGGGGAGGGAGGGAAAGGTCGGGGCTTTGAGAGGGGATTGGAGGAGCAGAGGGCGAGGAGGCGGAGGGTGGAGTAGGGTTTGAGGCGGAGGGGAGCGGAAGGCGATAAGGGGAACGCCATTGGGACAGAGACACCTCGGAGCTCCGCCTCTTGTCTGTCTGGCTGTCCGCCTGCGCGTCTTAGAATTCTGACCACAGGGGAGCTCGACGCTCGAGTGAGCCAATGAAGAAGGATGAAGTTACTGATGATGTCATGAAGATTTCATTTGCTCGACAAAATAAAAAAGGTCCCATAAGCTTATGTGAAAATCCAGGATGCACTCTCTTTACTCGATCCTCATACTCCTTTGTGAAATAGTTTGTCCTTGTTATGGCATTTCTTGAAGACTTTCTTCTGTTTTTTTGACTCTTAGCAAGATAGTAATTTGAATTCATTTTTTGGCGTCGTGTGAAGTCAACGTAAAATATTGAGGTAACGCTAGGGAACGTGTGATTGTCATTCATACCGACTAATTGACATTGTTTTGTAATTACGACAAAATGTTCGCCGTTGGTAATGGCTTTTTACTTTCCTTTCTATATATTGTGTGTTTTTTTTTTATATCCCCTGAGTACAATCTATTTCTTACGTTTAGGGAGATACTCTGAACATATTTTCGTACGAGTTTCTCCTCCAGAAGTGAACAATCAAGAGAAAAAAAGTCGCCCTTCATCCTAGCCAAAAGGCTGAGAAAGTCTCTTCTTCTCTTTTGAACTCAAAACATGCTGATCCCTGTGTCCATTTCTATCACAAGAGTCAGGTGAACTAAAACGAAATTGTCGACTCGACACTCAAAAACAGAAAGAATAGAAAACAGCCGTTATCCATCTTCAAGTCCAGGGCATTGGATTGCATGGCAATTATTTCTTCCTCTGGCTTTTGCCAAGAACTAAAACATATAGCATGTTAAAAAAATGGGCGTGATAATGACCAGATTCAACTCTTATTTACAGAAAATCAGGCTGCCAATGGTGTTCATACTTCAGAATTGAACAACATAGTAAGCAATATCCACTGATCAATAGTAAATCCATTATTCGGGGGGATTACAAATTTTTCTTGGAAAAGCTCCAACAAGGAGAAACGTTGGGTACAAATCACTTCCAGTTTCATCCATTTCATTTCCCTGTTTGCAATCAGCCTTATGAATTGATCAATACAAGAATGGAATGACAGCTTTCCTGCTCTTGGGATACTCCTCCCCAAACTTATCCAAATACCACCTGTGGTTTGCACAAGCCCGAGGCACCAAGTTGGCGCACGTGTAGAGGAAGAACCCGAAGCCAGCCCAAGACCATGTCATCACAGCCCATCCCAGCCACTCCACAATCTCTCCAAAATAATTGGGACAGCTCACAAACTCGAACAACCCTCCTCTTGGCACTCTATACCCTTTCCCTTCCCTCTTTAACCCCACCAACACCATGTCCGACCACACGTTCATATACATCCCACTCACAAATATCACCATCCCCACCAAGAATCTCCCCCAAAACCACCACCCACCAGCAGCACCATCACTCTCGTAATTAGACACCCACCTGGCTTGCACGTAAGCATTCAAGAGATTGAACCCAAATGCCATGAAGGCCACAGTGACCGGAAAACGATTCGCAGCATTTGGTTGAGTACTTCTCTGACCACTTCTTGATCTGATGCGCAGCGGATATATGATTGTTCGGTGGAAGTAGTGAAAGAGGAAAGGGGAGATGAGAATGAGGGATCTGGGGTTGGAGGAGTTTCTGCCAAACGGGAAAATCAAGAGCGTGAGCCAAAGAGTGGGGCTTTCCATGAGGAACCAAGCAAGAGCTGGGGAGATGGTGGGGCCCCACCCCGAGCGGTGGTGCTTGCCATAAGGGGCTTGGATGTAACGTAGGGAGATGAAGGTGGGCGGTCCAATGAGGTAGAGAGCGAGCAGGCAGTTGTGGAAGAGTTTCTCATCCGAGATGGTGAGCATCTTTGAGTTTTGAATGTCTTTGCTGGTTGATAATGCGGCAATCGAGGGAAGAGTTTGGGAGTTTAATGTACGAATCTGAAATGGACTCTCAAGCAAGCAATAAAATAGGAGCTGACAAATTGAGGTAGTATTGGCCGGAGCAGACACCTTCTGTTCTGGTGCCTAGCTAGTTCCCATATAGTAGCTGCCAGATAAGGTCATATTGATGTCATTGGCATTTAGGATGAGGAAGAAAAACAATTGGCAGATTATATCTTCGAATCCTACGATTGACATGTGGTGTATATATAGCATTCAAAGTCAACCACTAGTAAGTTCTCCCACTTCCTTAAGAAAGAACAATGATAGGCAGGTAGAATAGTCAACCTTGTGATGGAAAATTAGAACAAGAGAATTGGTAAATGTCCCACTGAGCGTACCTGCTATGATGAGAAAAAATCAACAGAGAAAAAGAAGGCCCAAGATTTCATTTTTCTTCCATCGTGTAAAAAGCATACAAGAAAAGCCAGCTAAACAGAATAAAAACACCAACAATTTCGGAAAAAAGGATTAAATCCACTGTGATCAGAGCATAATTGCAAGCAGATAATGCCTAATGCAGAAGTAGAAATTTGAATGCATTTTTCTTTAATGATAAAAGAAGTTAAAATACAGAAAAGCGCATTTGGTGAAAATGGAATCGTCAAGCAAAAAAGTAGCAGCAAACTAATTCATCTCGTTGATGAAACAGAGGCGGTGTCCATATGCTATCATCAGATGCTGATGTCCATGTTTGAGAGGCATGTTCAGCTAAATTTTCTAGAGTTCGCGCCACAAACTAAGAACCAAGTCGACTCGGGACACCAAACAACCCTCACTCTCTCACCACTCCCAGGAAATTGGTACCTACTGCAACTACCACTCCACCCAAAAGCATCAGTCGTGCTTGAACCACTAGAGCAAACCCAAAAAGAACTCGTTTTGTTTTCACAGAGACATTTCAACAAGCAGGTAAGATAGACAGAAACTCAAACGACAGCCAGCACTCAAGTATAAGCACTGAAACTCGAAGAGTAGCAAGCAATGATACCGCGGGTCAGGCGACTGGATTCGGAGGAAGCGACGACAGGGATCGATGCAGGGCAACCGGGACGAAGAACCACACGTGGGGTTTCATTCGGATCTGCATCATCAGCGTGCCCCCCTTCAGATTTCTCACTCCATGAATCTGCGAGGGAGCAGCGACGGGGGTGCTCTTTCAATGGGTACCGCAGAGGAAGCTATAATTCTTGAAATTCAGCTCGGAAAAATACAAAAAATCGAATCTTTTTAGATCCAAGTCAATGGAGGATGCCCTTTTCTTCTTCCCCTTAATAGTTCAGAGAAGAGAACCTCCTTTCGCTCTCCCAAAACTTGAAGAGAGAGACAGGTTGAAGGAAACTTTTCAATCGAATTAATTTAATTCTAAATATTTTTTGTATTGATATCAATTTAGTCCATTCTATCAATTTTGGTTGATTAGCTCTAACATAATAATTTTAGATAATGTCATATTTTTTCGAATTTTTTTATTTTTTATTTTTTTCCTTTTCCTTTTATATCTTCTTCCTCTATGGACTTTCCTTGCGGGAGGGAGGCAGGGCAGCGTGGTAAAATTTCGTTTCCGATTTCCGATTTCTCTGTTAGGAGCAGGTTTGGAAACAATCCGTTTGGTAACGCAAATTGATTTCTCATTAGGAATAGAAATCTGTTTCGAAATTGTTTTGGGTGAAAAATCGAAGCTAAAAATTTTAGCTTCTCTTTTAAGTAGAAATAGAAATTGTTTTTCTATCCACCCCCTCTTCTTCAAAGAAACACGTTGACTCCTTTTCTCTCCTCGAAATAGAAATTTTGAGTCGTTATCAAACGGGTTTTTTCTTTCGAAACTCGTCGTGGGAATAAAAATTGAGAAATTGATTTACGGCGAAATCAATTTCTATTTCAGAAATTTTACCATGCGCACCCTTATCGGCCACTAGATGAGGGCACGAAGCCCTTGCCGGCCATCAGCGATAATCACAGCCTTTGCCCAAGGTTGCAGGGGAGGCGACTTCACCCCTAAGTGAGGCAAGGCGGGGGTCGTGACCCTTGCTGGTGGCTGACGAGGGCTTCGTCGCCCTCGCCCAAAGGCCAATGTCAGCCACTACAAGAAAAGTCTTAAGGAAAAAATAGAGAGAAAATAAAAAAATTAATTAAAAATAAATAAATAAATATATTTAAAAATTGTCGTAAGATCATCAGTCGGTCAAAATTGATTGGATAGACTGAATTAGTATCGATGGAAAAAGGTTTGGAACTAAGTTAGTCCTGAATTAGTATCAATGTGAAAATGTTTGGAACTAAGTTAGTTCAATTGAAAATTTTATAACTAAATTTATACTAATGCAATAGGTTTTTTCCCAATATATATTAGCAGTGAAAGATGAAATATTGGGATTTTACTCGAGTCTTGGTGTGCCAAGAATGCAAATTCATCACCTGGGAGCTGCCAGGAATGCAAATTCACGCGGTTCCTTTGTTCCAGAAGTTCATGTTGGATTGAGACACTTGGAAAATCCTCATGCTTGGATCAAGGATTGCTAGTTCGAGGAGCGTTATGGGTGCAAAACAGGGTGCTGTTTCGGCTGCTTCAGCAGAACCGTAAGGTTGTTAATTCCAATGGGGTCGATTGGACCGAGTAAACTCACCAATCGATTTTTGTATCGGTGTTTAGCATGAATGCAATCTCCGCATTTCCAGCTACATGCTGGAGCGCATACGAACAGCGTCTGATGACTGCAGCAAAAGATTGGTCAAATAGCACACTCCGAGAGCAGCATTGGTTAAAAATTTTCCTAGAATAAATGGTCATTTCAAGTTCAATCTTCCATGTATTGTGTCCCTATTCTCACTAGATGCCCATAGGAACAGTTCACCGAAGAAAAATAATGCAATAAATTTAGCACAAT
The DNA here is from genome assembly GCA_014182375.1 of Eucalyptus virginea. Taxonomy (NCBI): domain Eukaryota; kingdom Viridiplantae; phylum Streptophyta; class Magnoliopsida; order Myrtales; family Myrtaceae; genus Eucalyptus; species Eucalyptus virginea. Next base: position 26,487,679 of record CM024517.1, on the reverse strand, counting down.
AGAAGCAATCTTCCCTGTTTCAATAAATCTTTCAAAAAAATTATGGTACAGAATGCAGGAAGTACAAAAATGTCAAACTCCCCCCCCACATTGATCTCCACTGCTCCGACCGGCAGCTTCCGAACCCGTGCTCTTTCCTCGTGAAATTCCCTTCTCGATGCAATCCTATCTAAACATCAGGTGTTTGTCCAAAACGTGCGCCTTCAGTACAGTTTGTTGAACCCCTGGGATGGTGATTGCTCGCCCAATCTCGGGAGGAAACCCTCTCTCTCGAGCGATACCTGAAGGCTCGTCGTGACCTTCACCAAGGATGTCCACACCAGAGGCGCACAGCAGAATGCATAGCCGAACACGGCAAGCGCCCTCACAACACCGTCCCGATACCAAGGAAACGCCATGACGAAGAGGACCCCGATGATCCCGAACCATGGGACCAGGATCGTTAGAGTGGGAAGCAAAAAGGCATTGATCGTGATGGATAAGAGAGAGAAAGACCCGAGACAATAGAGGCTCCAACCCAGCAAGGGATGAATCGTGTGAGGGATGAGGAAGAATGGGACAGTGTATGCTGCGAGGATGGACCAGATGGCTACCAATTTAAGGGCTGTCTGGATTAAGGAGGTGTTCTTGTCGGTCCGCCTGTAGCACAGCTTGGAGAAGTTTGGCCGTGCTAAACGCGTCATTGCAATCATAGCTAGGTAAAACACAGTTTGGATCAGCGCAAAAGGCATTTCCGCGCTGTACCTGCACATAGAACAATGAGTGGATAAGCTTCTGCAAAATTGCGATATCGCAGTAATAATGTGTGGATTTTAGACAGATTGGTTCAACGTGCCACATGAAAAGAGAATGAGTTTAGTTACTGCTCTCTTGTCGTTCCAAATTTCAGGAAAAAGGCAGCATTATCATGTTGAAATCAACAGGATAACATGGATCAGAAATTTAGGACTGTCATCTTGATTTCTTTCGCCGGTTTGTATTGACATTCACAGAAGGGCGATAGATCATTGAAAGGAAATTCCTCATCCTCCCAATCTTACCCAAGAGTATTACGCCGCTGCTCGTGCCAAGATATTCCTAAAGGAAGGACAGGCCACGACCACCAGTACCATGGCTTCAACCACGGTGCACCTGGGAAAGTGATCACACTGTTTGGACCGCAGGGGATGTTCCACCGAAGTCTAAGATCTGAACACCAAAGGCAACAAACAATTAGGGCCAATCAAATAATGTTTTCCACAGGCTGTGCTGAAAGAGTATTTTCCAGTAACTTACAGTAGTAGGAAGCATCCATTTGGTAACCCAAAGGAAGCCTATATTTTCCATCGAGCTTGGTGCCATTCGCAGGTGGATGAAACAAGGGCTGATCGAGCAAATCAGGGAAGTAGCCACCGATAAAACCCTGATCTGCACCGTCTGGATTCTTTTTACCAACTTCCAACTGATAAAGCATGTCCTTGAACACCCCAGCTGACGGCTGCAGATACACATTCATAAAGACAATCAGAAAAATGTCACATGCAGAATTTTGCAAGGTAAAAATGAGAAGAAAAAGTTCATAATGGATATTGCCATAACTAGGTAATCATTTCCCTAACTTTTTTCTCGTATATTCCAACAGCTACATGAATTTCTAGATTCAATAAAGGGCAAGAGAGAAATTCTACCTGCAACACGAAGAGGCCAGTGTGGAAGATGCAAGGATTGATGAACACAGCACAGAACTGGCCACATTGGAACAATTCGTCAGTCTTTTGAAGGAAGAGGTTGTCCACGTCGAGCATGACAACCCTCTCATAGTCTACCAAGTTCCACGCATAGAGCTTGTTCAGGGACAACTTGAATCTGCGATCGAAATGAGGCTGATCCTTGTACGGATTATTGAGGTTATTCACGCTTACCACCTTTGCACCATCTTCCTCTTCCCTACATTATAGAAACAGATACAATCACTTCTAATTCAGTCGTCTTGAATCCTAAATGCAAAACTGCAAGAAAACACGAGGCCAAAATGGAAGGGAGCATTGCAAGGCGCAACACAAGCTTCGCCTTGTTACTCAGAACATATGAAGTTCAAAACTTGCCATGCACTTATATAAGCCACTATTCTATGCAGTGCCGGTACAATCCCATGTAAATTTTGGTGCAACCAAGATGAACCTTGACATGTCCATCTCCATTCACGGGAGAGGATGCCACATGCACCCCTCCTATTTCCCCAGAAATTGCCATGCAGCATCAGATGTTTGGCAAATCACTTCTATTTAATGCGGTTACGATGAATAAGTAATTGCTTCGCATCTGTTCAATCATCTTATTAAAATAAGAGCCTCGAGCAGCACTCGCATCCATAAGTTGATTTCTGCTGCAAGTTTTCTCAGAACCCATACAGAATGTTTTGCCCATTTGACCGCGTGTTCAGATCTTAGATAAATTCAGATGTTTAAATGCAATTAACTACCTTAATTTACACAAATGATCGCTTTCGCCATCTTTTCGATATCAAAGAAATCATAGTTGACTTCAACAAAGCCCGAAGCATGCGCAAGCAGGAATCCTTCCCCAGATTCCACCCTCATTAGCTCTTCAAACAGCTTGTACTTCCCGTTATTCTCCCATTATTTTTCTTGACTAACAAACTTCCACCACTCAAAAAGCAGAAGCCATGGCCTAAAACTGAGATTTAGGAGATCCTGAAGTAGGGTCTAATAAAATCCTCAAAAGTCAACAAAATGAGCAACGGACGTCCTCCAATGCAACACTCAAATACCATAATATAATGGAATCGACCGACCCCGAATGATTCACGGAGCACTAACGTTCAAGCTCGAAAGTCAACAGGGTTGCCCAAGAACACCCTACTCCACATGGACACTTCTCAAGACCAATCAAATCAACAAACATCATTAGCTGTTTGCCGGCAAAATTCTCGTCAGAAATCTGAACTAGTCTCCTTATATGCCCATGGGAGCGTGTGGGTAGGGCTAGTGCTTGCTTGCTTGCTTGCATGTGCTCTGTCAGACATTGACCTCCTCGCGAATTGCGGGAGGCCGGCGTGGATTGATGGTGGAAAGTCACTAACGGTAGTTGCCCGCCCTCGAGCGAAGATAATGGAGAACCAACCACGTGCTCCCTACGGACGACCTCGTCATATTTCAACTTCTACATGAGCAAGCGATTGATCTGATCTTAAACCATGGACGGAGCTCGAGCCTAAGCAACTACCTACCCACTTCACGAACCCAAGCTCTCATCTCTTCCCCCCGGCAAACAAACAAAGACATCAAACATAGGACGTGCCTACCTCAAGAAATGTGATGATAATGTCAAAGGATGGAGCTTTGTCGTTCATCTTAAAATAAAGGTTTGATCTTTTTGGAGTTATTACCACCTTCGTCGGTCTAGTCGCCCATTTTTTAGCTTACGTCTGAACTAGGACAAAATGGGTCTTATCCTACGTGTCCCTCTCCCTCCACTAAAACCCATCGTTTCTTTTCTTTAACACAACATATGAACGCGTCATTTGCTGGCCAAAGATTTAAAAAAAAAAAAAAAAAAAAGACCAAGAACAAGATCAATTGGCAAGAAACAAGAGACTGAACAACAAAAACAACTTTTCGAGCCAGCGTTTCCGCGATGCTATTCATGCGGGAACAAACCCATTGTCCGATTATCCAAAATCGACACAAAATTACAAACCCGTCTTAAATCACGAAGGGCTGGTCAATTTATTTTTCTCTTTTCAAATTCGAATCTTGAAAACGCGATATTTATCGCGAGTCCCGAGGACAGGGAGCCCACCGGCAAGAACGACGGATGGAAAAAGAAGTTCACCGATGGTCTGTCTCCACATGTTTTTTCTTCCCCCCTAACGCGAATTTCCGGCACGAAAAATATGTCCGGCCAACCCGACAGGCCTAGTGGGATGAAGCCACCTGTGACATCTAACGGACCCCGTTGATTCACGTAAAGTAACAGAGCGACAGTAAAACCGCCCCACTCCTAAAGAAACGAAAAGATGAAAAAAGGCTGTTTTTCTTCACTGAAAACGCAGAGCATATCCTCAAACTCCATGAAAGAATCGCCAGAAGGGCACCCGAACGACCATCCAGATCTGCCGCCGCGTGATCCCCAACCGGCCGGACACGATACACGGCGGGCGCCAATCCGGCGGCCAGGAAGGTGCCGGGGTCCACGCTTACGGTGCGCTCGGAGGCAGGGGATCATCGCCAGAGGGGTCCCAGTTGGTCCACTCGGGCTCACGTTGGCACCAACGGGAATGCAGTCGAAAAGGAAAGAACATTGCCAAGAATATCAAAAGATAAGAAGAAGAAAAAGAAAAAGCCAGCGCACTTTGTATGGAAATACCCAGCTTTTCTTTTGGTTTCAAGATGATATTTTTGTTCCTTAGCTCGATTCAGAGAACCGAATGCCGACTGGGTGAAGTTGGGGATGTTTCAGACCGGAGATAAATCGATCGCTTTTAGTTTTTGTTTTAGTTTTCTTTCCTGATTCTTGCAGAGTCGCCACATGAACTCGACGCGGGTATTGGAAAGAAAAGAAAAAGGCAGAGTAATTATTGCTGCTGAAGAAAATAAGGTAGGGCAGGACTTACAGAGCTCGGACCCAGCGGGCGGGCACGTCGATGGAGGCAATGACGACGAGATCGGCTTCGACCTCGAGCCGCGCGAGCGATCTGACGAGGACCCGCGTCGCCACGTAGAACTCGTAGTCCCTCGGCGTCCCCATGTACATCATCGTCGCGTAGGCGTTCCGCCGGCGGCTCGCGGCCTCCCCGCCGCGCCCCGCCGTCGCCACGGTCTGTGCCGTCGCCGCCGCGGCCGCGGCCGCCGCCAACAGCAATAACAGCAGGAGCCCGCCGCCACCACAACCGTTCCTCCGCGGCCTCGCTTCCCGACCCATCATCAATCGACCGTTATCTCTCCCTGTTCCCGAAAGCTGCCTTATCCCGTCCTCGCGCTCGAACGAAGACGAGCGAAGCCCGCGGAACACGCGCCGCCGAGGAGGCGCCTGGAAGCGCGTGCGGAGCGGGGAGCGGAAGGCCGAGATGTGTCTTCTCCGCCTCTCGCCAGCTCTCGGCGGCTCCTCCCGTCCCCTGTTTCAAGCTTCCAAGGGAGAATGGGTGAACGCTCGAGAGAGAGGCGGAGAGAAACAGAGGTTTTTCCGAGGTGGGAACAGAGCTTGGGGGCTCGGAGCAGGGGAGGGGAGCAGGGGGGGAGCACTTAAAAAGGCGGAGAACGCACGCACGAAAAAAAGGAAGGGCCTTTCTTTATCTCCGAGCTTCTCCTTTCGGAGTTTATAAATAAAATCTAAGAAAGAAAGGGGGGCGAGAGAGTGCAATTTGGCCCCCGCTTAAAGGTGCCTCCTTTCCCCCAGAAAAAAGAAGAGAAAAAAAAAAGTTGCCTCCTTTTCCTCTCCTTAATTTTGCCGTTGTCTCGGTCTGCGGGTTCCATCCATCATCCAACAATAATAACAATAATAACAATAAAAAAAAAAAAACGACGAAAACAACCAAAACGAAAAAAGAAGAGGGAAAGAAAACGGAAACATTGAAGAGGAGGGGGCAACTGGGAGGAGAAGACCAATCGCGCGCCGCGGGATTTAACGTTAAAAGACAGGGCGCGCCCTAGGAAGTTCGGGGAAATCGGTACAAAGAAAAACTGTTTTCCTGGAAATATTCCAGAAAAAAAAAAAAATTTTGGGTTTTTCGGAAATTTATTTATCCTTTTGTGGGTTGTTGTGACTAGTCGGAATTGAATATTGGATTGAAACCGGGAGGGGGTCGTTTTCGAAATCGCGATTTAAACACGCTAAAAATGGTGAGCGATGCGGCGGCGAAGGCGAAGGTACTCGGGTCGCAGGGGACGGTACAGCTTTTGCGACTTTCGCAAGTACTGCTTGGACACCATCGAGCGGACGGGCTGGCACGGGGGGATTCGCGCGTTGGGCCCACCCGGGGTGCGAGGGTCGGCATATAATAATTAGGTGGCGATGCGCTTTGTTTTTTTATTTTAATTTCTGGGGAAGAAGGAAGGAGGAAAACTGTAATTTAATCAATTTAATCGGTTTTCGAAGGAGGAAAAACCAAGGCGTGCCACGTGGGTTCCTTGTTTGGAGTGGGGAATCGACCTTGGATGCTCTCCCGTCTCTCTCTCTCTCTCTCTCTCTCTCCCCTCCTCCTTTACAATGAGAGTTGACTGGTTAGTAGGCTTGTGTTTTCTTTCTTTCATTCAGAGGCCAAAAAAATATGCATATATATCATTTGATATAAATGGATTTCTTGAAATTTTTGCCCTTTTTCGGTTTCAGAAAAGCCGCCTGAAAAATTCGCGATTTATGATTTTAATTAGACGATAATCTGAAAGTAAAATAGAAAAATAATGGGCCAGCCCAAAATGGGCACCTTGTTTATGCTTACTCAAATATTTGCTTTATTAAGTAAAGACGTAATAAGTCATATTTCTCACGTCACCTAACATGCTTTATGGGAGAAAGACATCTTGGCTACTAAAATCTTTATAAAATTATGGCTAAATGGTTTGGAGTGACCATTACTCAAAATGAACATTTCATAACATATATAAGGTATGATAACATCCGCATTAGGTAATAAGCACCGGACATCTATGCTCACTGTTTTATATATTTATTGCCATGATATTATTAGAGGCACGCTATAGGGATTTTATGGGTCTAGACTTAGGAAACTTCATGACTTTGATTGTCGATAATGTTTATAGTTGTACAACCATAGATAATTGAGGTACTAAAAATAAAACCCGCAAGCAAAAATCATCCAAAACGCACTGTTACAAAAACATCTCTTCAACATGTCAACCTCAATTTTACCATAAAAACTATGATATCTATAAGAAACAAATAATGTTTTCTTTAATCGGCAACTACAATAATCTAAATATATTTCCTCAAATCACAGTTTTAATTTCCCAATATAATAATATTTTTCAACTGTCCATACACATAACTGCGTACCATTTATTGCTAGTCTCGTATATTATGAAGACGTCTGTCACAACAAAACGTTTTAGGAGAATTTTTGCTTGGTGTGGCGTAAAAAATTAGGCGAGTAAATAAAGTCCCCAATGCTCTTTGCTAATGTTTCCAAATCTCGTCCTCTACCGAGCATTGGTTTGATGTAGCTATATTCACATTTTATATTATGACAAAGAAAAGCATTAAGAGGTATGTTCAATTAAAATCTCTAAATTGCGCGGATATGTAACATAAAAATGACATTCGAAAGATTAAGCAAAATTGGTCCAATGTTAAACATACGAATGATTAATTATTGGAGAAATTATGTACACGTGTTTACGTGGAGTTCAAGATTTGGTAGTTAAGTAATTCGCGAAAAATAAGAACTTGTCAAGGTTAGCTTGTCTTCACACGTTGTGACCTCAATTTAGAAGTCCAAATCTACCTCCATTTTGACTTGAAGGTGTTGCCACTTGCCCCCAAAATATCTTCGAAAAATTTTAACCTTTTCCCCGACACTTTTATCTAGAAGAATAGTTGCTGCGAAAAGAAAAAAAGCAGGGAAAAGACGCAATGTTCTCTATTAAAACATATATTTTTTTTATTAAGGTAAGGAGGACAAAATCAACTCCTCTCAACTTGAATCTTCCGTCGTCAACTGTATCGTCTTAAAGCCGGCGATCGTAAGGGTGAGCTCCACTTGAGAAACAAAAACATTTGGCATTTGCGCAGCTTCCGAAAATTTAGTCGTGTCCATTCGATGCAAGTCAATAGTTTTTCACCCTCGACGACAATTTCCTCATGTTTCGAAATCTACTTATATCCCTAATTTTCTCCTGAGATTCCGGTGATTTGGCGGAGAGAGAGAGGAATGCATTCGACTTTTCCTAATTCCCAATCTCGGTCCATATCCTTTGGATCTAGCTTCCCAACAACGACATCATTTAAATAAGTCATTTATACTAACTATTCATATTAAATCCACATTGATAAGTCGTTTGTCACATGTATGTTTCGATAACGTTGGTAAATTGATATTTTTTATGATATGAAAATCAATTTAGGATGAATGTGGCATGGTAAAGTATGTTCGGAATTTCTAATGAAATGATCCCTGATATCAATTCTTCAATTTTTTTTTTTTTTTTTTGGTCGTATTTGCTGTGATTATCAGGATGAGCTCAACACGTATCTCCGACGAGCATTACCCAGAAATTGTCATATGGAAAAGTACGTGATTTTGATAGGTCATACTAAAAAGCAGTTGTCATGCTACCTCCCACGCATCTTGTAGGACCCATATGAAACGAGACAAAAAAAAATTCATAAAGGCTACGTCACGAGTAGAGCAAATATTCTTAATGAATATGATATATATTTCGGATTTCATATTAATCAAGCTTTCCATAGATTTTGAATTTGGGCTGAAAACCATAGGTGCCTGTGAAGTTCTCAATTTGAGAACTTTTATGGACCTTACAACAATTTTTTTTAATTCCGCCACTATTTCCATAAAGAAATCTGAAAAAAGGAAAATAAATTTGCTTGTAATTTTCACAACAAGGACGTAATGTGTTGCACCAAGGGCAGGGCACTCGCAATGTTCTTGGGTTTTAAGTAAAAATACTACTCTTCATATTCGCATCTCTCAAAAAATAGAAATATACGCCGTGATAAATAAATTTTAAAAAAAATTATTATACGCGCACACTTCACTAGATAAAAAGAATTTCCAAAAATATTTGATTTTCGATAGCAATGTTTCATTATAAAGTGATCGAGAAATAAAATCTGATAAATATTAGTACATTTTCACATGTTGTGATGTTGATTAAGAAGTCCAAATGTACATCCATTTTTTACAAGAAAGTTTACCACTACGCTAAACATCTTGGAAATTCAACAATGCTCAGACATTTATCACGAAAAATGCCCAGACATTTATCACGAAAAATGCCCTTTTCACCCTAAAATAGTTTTTTGGTAAAGGGGAAAAATAATTTAGACAAAATTAGTATTTTTGGCCAAGGCAAGCGAAGATTAATTCGGCTTTCTTTAACTTGAATTCAGCGAGATCGTCTTAAGCCGGAGAAAAATAGCGATCAGTCCAATGATTTTGAAATCCAAAAGCCAGAAACTTTTTTTTTTATTTTGGCATCCGTATAGCTTCCAAAATTTCAAATTGGGTCCATTGGTTGCCGAGAATTCGAAACCGGGTGCTCCAAATTACTTTGTGCTTAATGGGTTAGATAAACGTTCTGTATATTTGCAAATATCATACCGCTTAACGCTCATTATGTGCCTACGGAAGCGGAAATAACTACATAAAATCGATTACTGGAAATTGAGAAATACATAGAGAATTACATGAACAGTCGATGGTGACGTATTCGAGAGGGATGAATAGGATTGGAACTTGTTTATATCAAAAGTTTAAATTGATAAATCGATAGAAAGCGAACCAATAATGTGTATGAATATATGAACAGTCAACGTTGACTTATTCGAGAGAGATAGATAAGAATGGATCTCATTCATATCGAAAGTTTAGATCGACAAAAGACGAACTGATAATGTACATAAGGTTTATTGTTTAATGATATGGATCGTGGTCAATCGAGCACAACATGGACATTATCACATGCGCGCCGGCGATATTCTTTTTCTTTAAGTTAGATTCTACTCTTCATATTCGCATCCTTTCAAAACTAAATTATGTTATAATATCCGGTATTCATCTAATATTCAAGGGATGCGGGATATTGCATCAATTTATCGGCGTGATGGCGTGCAAAAAAGCGTGCATTTTGCATGCCACCTTTCGCTGACCATGAAGCGTAGTTTATTGGAGCGGCATTTCCCGTCCTGCAAATCTACGGAAATTGTCAATCGCAGTCCTCCATCTCGTGGCCGCATAGACAAAAGACGAAATCGCGCTACTCGTCCGCACGGTAGATAAACGGCTCAAGGATAGGTGGATTAGGTTTGAATGAAATCGGCTGCCACGTTTTTTCTTGAAAATAACAGCGAAATTTTAAAATACTTGATAAATTCTCGACGCCACCTCTTTATGTTATTTTGTGGGTGTCAAAAGAGGTCACGAGCTGAACCGAACCGAACTAAAAATTTTAGGTTTTTCTAGACATGTTTCCTTTCGATTTGGGTAATAGAATAGCGGACTTTGGGCGATTCGGTTTCAAAACCCGTACTGAACCAAAACACATCACTGAACTTGGTTCAAAACCAAGACAATAGGAGTAAATAAAATAAAATAAAATAAAATAAAGTAAAATAAAAAGAGAAAAAAAAATACATGCCCTTCGTGTTAAGAGTTGATTAAGTGGTTGTCCTTAATCTTCTTGAGATTAACATGTTTTGAATAAATAAAAAATAGATGAAAAATTACAAATTATTATGAGATTCACCATTTCAAGAATTTGTAACTCGTGACGTGTCGTTATTTTGACAGTAACTCAAAAGATTGTTATGCTAGTAAAGCTTTTTTATGTTCAACTAGACTATTGATGTCCTTAGTTAATAACGCCTCTCCTTGCCTGTCTAATTTTCTATTATATTCCCGTAGATGAAATCTTTTAAAAACTTGCTCAAAAATCAATGTGCCATCCGCATGTAATTGCAGGATCGAGCCAATCTTTACACGTTCAACGAGGACGTCATTGACGTAACAGCCTCTCCCAACTGGTCCGGCGAAATTTCCTTTAAAGATGTCCGGACTAGTGCAACGATGGGCACTTTCCTGTGGGAAAACGGCCAGTAACCTTTTCGTCGTTCGGGATGGTTCGCCCTCGTACATACCCAAAAATCCAAAGGGCGTCCATCCGGCCCTACCCCTTTTCTTTTTCACTTCATTAATTTTGTCATCGTCAAGGCGCCCGGCGCAATCTACAGTTTTTTTTTTTTTTTTAATTGAATGCCACGGTCCCGTCATCTCATTCGCGTCGAATTAAAAATGTAGACGATGGAAGTCTCATCTTTCCAGGGTGTACGATCGCACGAACATGCACCGAGTATGGTGATTCGAATGTGGCCTTTAAAAGGAAAAAGACCGTCGTATTCTTTAACTTAAAACTCTTTCAGGTAGTATTCAATAGCAGTCTTATAATTCCCTCTTTGTCTAGGCTGCCCTACCAATCCGGACACCACGCAGCGGACTCATCGCCGACCATGACGAAACGCCATCTCATCTTCGATAGTTTATGTGTTTTAGACGATGGATTTGCGGGGAGGGTTCCTGCTTCACAGCCAGCATGGGCTTGATTCCTTTTCAGGAGAGCTAAGCTTCCTTCTCCTTCCTTCTGACTTGTGACCCCGTTCTCAGCGCACGCTTCTGATGATAATGACAGCTTAGTGAGGACTTACGGGTCGTAGTACTCCGGCATTAGTTCATCTTCCACACGACAGCACAAGCAAATTAGTAGAGCGTCGACATGATTCGTCTTTGATTTTTCACTCCTTACTTTACACGATACACGCCATACAACCACGGGTATTTTCTACTCTCTCCTCGATGGACCTCCCCTAAGGAATTGGTCATTAGTGGACCATTAAGAAATATATCCTGAACGTTCATGGAAAATCTTTTGAGCGTGCGTCGTGTGTCATTTTGTATAAGAACTCCAACAACGTGCATGCACCTGAGTACGATTAAGTATGACAACTTAAGGGACCGCATGAAAAGCCCTATGCCACGCTCGCCTGGCCTCCGCACGCATGCACCCCTTGTGACAATTGTCCTTTTGATGATCGGAGTGAATGGTTTACATGTTACGATCACGACGATCTTCCACTATTGTTGTGAAGCATTTGATGATGGCAAAACAATTGAATGCACGTTGCAATTTGATTTGAATCCCTTAGTTTAGAGAAAAAGCCGAAAATGGTAGATAGACTCACTTTTTTTCAAATGTCACGGGTGATATAATATGATTATAATAATCCAATCGCTTTCGAAGAAAGTTATAAATCCTCGGGGATAAGCATCACAAGGAGATTTTCCCCTGTTCTTACCATAGCTAAGGGAAAATATGGTGAATTTGATAAGAAAGGAATGATTCTATGGTTTATGCCTCGTGGCTTTTACTTGTTTCTTGTTCTTTTCTTTTTTAAATTGATTGTTGGGTTTAGGAGTGGAAGGTGACCAAGAAAGTTTGCCCAATTGGCTTGTTTTGCGTACTTGTCAATCATTTCTTCTTGGAATAGGAAAATCCAACCATTAAATCATGCTTTGGGCCTCCAACTTGGCTCATTATGCTCAATCAAGGAAGCAGGGTATCAAAGAGAGAATCAACAAATCGAACGGTATCAAATTACGGAATCTTTCGAATTGTGATTGAATCAAACATAATTTACGATAATATTAAAATATATATTTTTTTGTTTTAGAGTGTTTAGAACTTAATTTATATCAGATGTCATGATCAATTATTATCAAATGTGAATTAGTATGAGAGCAACGGTTCTTATAATTTCATGTCACTAACTTTAGGATGGATTGATTATTATCAAAACTAGATCACAAACTTATCATTTTAGATGTTGTGACATCATCTATCGAAGTCCTTGCGTCTCTCTATGTTGTATCTTTTTGTATGTGATTGATTGCATCTCGCTAGGATAATAAGCCACTTCACACTAATGATTTTATCTAGACTTTACTAGCTATAATTTAAAGAAAGTCTTGGGGGAGTTCTCAAATTTCTGAGATATGTCATCAACAATCCTTGAATTTTTCTTGAAATTATTCATTCTATCCATCACTCACGCTATCAACACATCAACGATAACAATTAGAATTACCTTAATAATAGTTGTGTATCTCTCTTTAGTCGTTGCAAAATATATATTACTTTTGCTATCAGGCTCGATTCATCGCTCTCGCTATCCACACATCAACAATAACAATAAGAATTAACTTAATAATGGTTATCCATCTCTCTTTAGCCATTGCAAAATATATGTTACTTTCACTATCGGGCAACCGCAATAATTAAAATATATTTCTTTAGAACTGGATTCATGCAAAACCTTTTCTGTTATGATAACATTTTCCATACTTTGTATACACTTAATTGTGTAACACGCTAGTCTTGTCTGGTATATGCAGAATCCCTCTATTTACTTGTGAAAAGATCCAAATATTTCAAAATTCGAAATCCTTTCAAGACGATGGTTGTTGGATAGGTTATACTCAAATTTTAGTACTACAATACGTGAGAGATAACATAAAATTATTAACTTAGGCATTTGGCAGTGGATTCAATCCTTGAAAAATAAGTAATTAAAGAAATCCTGTGAAGGAAAAAATGACATCATCTCTTAAAAGAGAAAAGGTTCTCTTTCCTTTACAGAGTATTGACTCTAGATCTACTCTACAATACATGGTCAGGTAATTTCGAAAAAACAAAACTCACACTTTCGAGCGTTAGCTCATTTTCCACATGCTAAAATGTTAGAAAAATTGTTTAAAAAGTTCTAAACTTATTATACGGAAGTCAATTCAATTATAAATTTTTCAATTGTGCCAATTTAGTCATAAACATTTTGACTATTTACCAATTTAGTCGTAAACTTTTTGATTGTGCCAATGTAATCCTAAATCTTTTGATAATTTGTCGATTTAGCCCTAAACATTTTGGTGATTTGCCAATATAATCATTCCAGCTAAATATCTAAATAATAGATTTATGATTGAATTAACATAATTGAAATGTATATGACTAAATTGGCAAATTGTTAAAAGATATACAACTAAATTGACACGATTGAAAGATTTGTCATGTGACATTCATATAATAAATTTAGAACTTTTTTGGCAATTATTTTGCAACATTCATTTAGAAGTCCGAATCTACCTCAATCATGACTGAGTTTTGCAACTACCCCAAACATCACCACAATTCTAGACCCTTTCCAAATGCTCCCCAGTTTATCAAGGAAAAAACAAGACATAAAAATCGACTTCTTTTGTTCTTTTCTGGCGACGCGGGGGGGAAAAGGAAGTCGACTTCTTTTATTCCTTTCTGGTGACGCGGGGAAGGTTGAACTCAACTCTCTTTCGACTTTCTTTCTTCCTTTCTTCAGCCCCGTCGTCTTTGAAACCGGCCAAAACAGCGATCGGGTCAACGATTTTTGAAGTCCGAAGGCAGAACCTTCGGCATCCGCGTAGTTTCCAGTAAGTTCAATCGAGTCCACTTCACAACGAGGACGTAGCATCTTCCGCCCATGTGCCCTGATGATGTTCTTTGGCTTTGAGTTAGATACTACTCTTCATATTCGATTCTCTACAAAAGACTCAAAAAAAAAAGGTGCAACTAAATATAATAATAATTTTGACCAGCGGAGCATTTTCTATCTGAGGATGACAACACGGCCTTTATGATCGAAAGATTCAAGTATCTTATTTTCAGTGACAATGATCAATTAAATAGTGATCCCAAAGATAGAATGCGATAATCTCGCAAAAAGGGTGCATTGCATTCCACCCTTCCGGATATGCTAACCATGAAGCTCATGCATTGCATGGCGTTTCTCATGCTGCAAATCCGTCTTGAATTACTTAACTAAGTTTGGCTAATTGTGCCAAAATGGGTTGACTCAACTAGTAAGATTCAAACTCTCCATATGCCATGCCCATATTCAAATCTCACTATAATGAGTTTGGCTAAGTTCAATAGCAACCGTCCACGTTGTAAAATATTATGGAATTGCCATAGGATATCGATAATTTCCAATCAAATTATATCGGAAGAATTATATTGACAAGTCATTTAAAAATTTAAGATAAAATTAGCTAAATAAAAAAAATTAAAACTGAATGGACTGTCCTACAATAGATTTACAACCTTTTGGATAATTTCTCCATTCAGGATAATCATGCCTCTCTATTCCTACTGCGTGTTAACTAGGTTTGAGTCCCCATTTTTGGGCCATAAAACTCCAGGACCGAGTCAAACTTATGTTCAAAGAGTGTCTAATGTCTATCTCTGACGCAGCCCGTCACTTTCAAATGATGTGAATTCACCCACGGACGATGTACAGGGACAATGCCAAGGTCGGCTAGGCATGACGTATGGATGGACCTACACCTACCTCTCCATGTGGCCATTTTCCGTGGGAAAATGACCATACGGAAAATGGTCATACCTTCTTGTCACACCGCATGGTTCACCACCCTCGTATACACAACAATCAAACAACCGTTCGTCCGACCCTAGGGTTCTCTCTTCTTTTTTCTCCTTTTGATTTATGAATCTTTGATGTTGTTATCGAGGCGTTTGGTGGCGAGTCAAATCAAGTGTCAATCACGGGAAGTATCTTTTGAGGGTGGATAATCGCGAGAGCATATACCAGGCACGGTAGTTCGGATACAGGCTTTAAAGAAAAAAGACAATCGTATTTTTTATTTACTAAACTCTTTTGGGTTTTATTCAATAATGGCCTTTTTCTTTTATTTTTTCTTTTTTTTTTGGTCTAAGGTTGACATGTTGCTAACCCCACCTCCCCAGGTGGAGGACACGTCATCGATGACAACGAAACGCCATCTTATCTTCGATAACTTACAAGTTTTGAATGATGACTTGGGGGAGGTTCCCTTTGTCGACGGTCAGCATATTGGCTTCGGTTCCCTTCAGTGGCGTTATAATCTTCCTTCTCCTTCCTTCTGACTTACAGGCAAATGACGACTTGGAGAGTACTTTCGGGTCGTGCTCAGCGTTAACTCGACTCCCACACGCCAGTGCAAGAAATTCATTAGCCGTTTCGAAAACGAAATGAAAAATCAATGGAAGTGATCGTCTCATTCATCTTTAGTTCTTTTCTTTCCCATGCTTCACTCGAAATTCGACCCTGATTCTCGGCCCCCATTCAGCCGCGGATATTTCTACGCTCTCCTCAGAGAGCAATCGCACGTTATTTTGTAGAAGAGCTCTAACAAAATGCGATTGAGTATGATTAGGTACGATGGTAGATCGGTCCTTCGAAAAATCATACGAAAGGCTCTATGCTTCGCCCACCAGCACTTATAACAATTGCCATTGGATGATCACAGTAAATGAATTACATACAACGGGTGATGATTATTTTCGATGTTGTTTGGAAGCATTCAACAATTGAAAACAATTAAAGGATCAGGGTTTGCTTAAAACCCTTACTCAAAACCACCGACACTATCTTGAGATTTGACCTGAACCCAGGTTGAATCTGTTAGACCAACCCTCTGTTGAACGCGACGGATTGAATCGCTTTTGAAAGAGTTCTAAATCCTTGGGGACGAGCATCACAAGGAAAAACAGGGAACTTAATGGAAAAGGAATGATTCTATGGTTTATGCCTCTTTGCTCTTTGCTTGTTTCTTGTTCTCCTCTTTCAAAATGTTGTTGGGAGTGGAAAGCGACCGAGAAGATGCGAATCAGCTTATTTCTCGTGCTTATCGTTCATTTCTCTAGGAATCGGATAATCCCAAGCTAAAAATAAAAAAAAATAAAAAAAATATCATGCCTTCAGCTTCCAACTTAGCTTAGTATGCTCAATCATGTCACGGACGCAAGGCATCAAAAAGAGAATCAATCGAATTGAATGGTATCAAATTACGGCAGCCCTTAGATTGCGATTGATGGTGACAAATGTCGTGCAATAGAATTGAGTGCAATCATTTTAATAGGCTCACCCTAAAAATCTCTCACAGCAAGCAACGTCGCACTATTAAAAAAATCTACTTATTGACGATATATATATTAGACATTGCGATGGACAAGGGTAAGATGTGCACTAGAACAAGAGCAATAATAATTCACTAATTTTATTTCATTAGCTTTAAGATGGATTGATTATCATCAGAACTAGATAATACTAGACTAATCATTTTGGATTTTGCAACGTCATCTATAAAGTCCTTGCATAATTAATCATGCGTTTCTCTCTATGCGTTTCTTATGTTTTGGGTCGATTGCATCTTGTAAGCATAAGCGACCTAAGCGCTAATGATTCTATCCAAAGTATAGTGGTTAAAAAATTTAAAGGACGTTCTTAAACTTTTGATCGATATTTTGAGTAATCCTGGAATATTAATGAGTATTCATTTGATCCATCGCTCGCGCTAGAGACGCATTGACAATAACAATCTCTTTTATAGGCACGCCATGCCATCGAGTAGACCTTAGTTTGACAAAGATGTATTCAGCACTCCATGGTCAACATTAGAGGAAAACTAAAAATATGCACACACATGATGACGATTAATTTTGTCTAACAAAAAAATCAATCATATTGAGCGATTTCAAAAAGAAATTCACAAATCTAATTGAGTCTAAATGATGAAGTAATTCAACGTGTCAGTTGAAAATCGAAAGATTATCAATTTCATTACCAATTTCCCAAAATTGATATTTTTTCCAATCATCAAACTGTCCCAAAAACAACCTACACGAGCGCGAGACATTTGACTATTCCCTCCCTAGTTCTGTCCGTCGTCTGGTTTTGCGCAACACCACCCGGCGAAAGCTAAGGGTGCAGCGGGGTAGGCCGTATACGTACGAATTCAATACGACAAATACCTTTTAAAAAAAACACGACAAAAAAGTCAGACATCGCTAGGATCGAGTAAAGGACGGTTAGAATTAATAAATAAAGAAAGACATTAGTCAATAAAAAGAAAAGCCCAGAAAATATCAAATATCTGCAAGCAAGAAGTATTTTTATGTCAACTTGAGATGGATATGGGAGAGCTGTTACGTGATTATTTAAAGGTTTTATTTTGGGGGTTCCTTGGGAGCAGAGATGTGCATTACCTGGTATTCAATACTTTTAATAATTTGGGTATAAAAATATGGTTGAGCTGATCCAATCTCACTATGATTTATTATTATTATCATCGTTGTCATTATTATTTGAATGTAGACTTCTAAAAAAAGAAAGGGGCAACACATGGAGTCAAGCCTGATAACAATCAGAGACATTTCATAGCTCTATAGAATTATAAATTCTACTGATTAATGAACTAATTAATAGATTAAATAATCGACTCAAATTCTGACAAGTTGGTGATGGGATTGGGGTCAAGCAACGCCCCCTCCACCAGATGAGTCTCTTGGCGTCGCGGATGAATTGACTCGGACGTGCATTGGACCGGCTCGACATATGAAAAGACAACCTTTTGGTGTTGACATCTTCCTTAGTGCACCGGGACAAGGAAGTCTTTGGAGACAACATCAATTAGAGGCATCAGCTAGCTAGGGTCTAATGTTTAGGTGATCTCGAGAGATTCCTGAAATAACCCGACCATTATACGACCTCAGTGAGATTAGCCTCTAATGGAATCATGCGAACTCTGAAACGGTCACCGTCCTCGCCCGACCCCTCACCTGAGTTCGGTTTCCCTCCGGCAACCATGACAGAGGGAAGAGAGAAGAAGTAAAAAAAGAAAAAAAGAAAAAGGAAAAGACCAGAAAAGAAATAAAAGATGAAAATGCCCTTCAGCGATAGAGTTGGGGTAAATGTGTCATAATCTACAAAATTTGAGATTTTTTGTATCACAAAAAAGGTTTACGTTTATATTAGGTAAAGATTGGAATTCTTCGTAGCTTTTTCCCATTTTATTATATCTAATAGAGTAATCATAATATACACCGTCAACAAAACACATGTCTACACAAGCGGCCCAATTCGCCATTAGTATGAGAGAATGGGCAAGTTATAATCATCAAATCAAGAGAACAGCCCAATTCTGTTGATGAGATTTGACTGTGGAAATTTTTTTTTTTGGTCGAAAGAACTCCTTTGATTAATACTAAGAAGGTGGATTACAACTAGTAGGGAAATCAAAGCATAAGATAAGATAAAGTTCATGCGGGGGATTAGCAACCCAATTACTAGGAAGGGAACCGGTATTATGGGATTTGACCGTGGATTTGGCTTCTGCGTGAAAGGGAGGGTGAAATTTTTTCATTTTGAAGCAATTATTGGATTTGTGAATTGGGTTTTGGCGAGGTTCATGTAGGGTTTTGCGAACAAATATCGCATCTCAACGTGTGCAAACATTTGGGTATATTCACCTTCTCCATATCATTCTCGATTAATTGAATTATAGCCACCGCATCATCTATGGAAAAATAAACAGTGATCAATATTTTTGCCCCCCTAGTTCCTTCGTAATTAGGCATGAGTTTAGAGCTTGGTTATTCACGTGTGGAAACCAGCACATGAATATACAATCAGAGGCGAGAACAAACGTGAAGGCACTGCCAACATGCGGATCTTCTCTAGATAAGTCCTTCCTAAGGATAGTGACATTTACCGCATCAAAGAGCAGTCTTCTTAATAGCCATGTAAAACAAGGCTCAATTGCAAGGTGACCTCTTTACGGTATAATCTCGAATTGGCGCCAATTGTAGCACTCGCAGGAAACCGAGCAGTGCAATATAAAAATATCAAATGAATGAGTCAATGACCAATTGAGGATATACGGATTGCTCCCTCGCGCATGCATCTTGACAAATTCAAGTAATATCCGGGTCCGATCGAGGTTGGGTCTCTACTCAATTTGGCGCTCGATCTTGGTTCTGCAATGTCCTGCATTTACATAACTTGGACAATATTGAACCCGATCGATTGGGCTCGTTCCTCCTTTACGGCCCGATTAAAGAGGCACCCCAATAGTCTCCTACACAGTCCTAGTCCTACTACTCGATTTGATCCCATCACTGTATCAAAGCTCAATTCATGCTTGCCCTAGGCAAGATAACCAACACACTGTTATCATAGCCCGATGCTTGAAATTCAATCTAATCAGTCGGGCCCTAAAAATCAGTGCCGGGCTTTGGATCTTTATACTCTCTGATAAAAGGCCTGGAAATGTTGATTACGAATTGAATTCAAGGCCCAAGAAGGAATGAAAGGGAAACTGTATGCAGCAGTAACGGACACGAACTCGAAACTGGACTTCGATCTGAAAAAGACATGAAAGTTTGGACGATGAGGTCGGCAGATGATCGTGACTGGCGCGACTGGTGGCACAAGCCCCCGCTCGTTTGTGCAAGCCGACACTCCCTTCCTTTGTCTCTGCCAAATCGTTCATATGACTTCTGCTGACGACTGGTAATGTTCCTTGACGTCTGATAGGTTATTTGGTTTTGCTGCTGAAAGAGAAATCGAGATTCGAAAGATAGCGTCGAATTGCGAATTCGTGGCTCGGCTTATAGAGATCGAATCACGCGAACGTAAGAATCGACTGCTTAGTAAGTCGGTGTAGTTTAGTGCAATTTTCACTAATTATGAAGATGTGACTGTTCACAAAAGGCACAGGATTTTCTCATCAAGCAATCACACCCGTCGCATCGGTAAGTACGAAAAACCATGTGGAGTTGGATTCACGTTTCGAGCTAAGGGTGCAAACCGATTTGGCCTTTTGCGTCTTAATTTTCTAACTCAATACAAAGGAGTCGGGGTGCTATATCCAAGAGCATTAAAACACACCATAATTAAAAGTTTTCGAACTTAATTGCACATTTTTGTGGTGAATATCTAGGCGATCGGTCGATTGAAATGTTGCAACATGCAGACACGCCACTCAATCAGAATCACTAGCTCACAAATGTGACCCCAGAAAAATCGTCCGTGTCTCTAGCATTGCTCAATTCACAGTGGAGTACATGGAATGTGGAGCTCAAAGAGCAAGCATTGAGAGAGTGTGGAAGCTATCCTCATCGACCAACATCACCCTCGATCGGCTCCAGCTGATCAATCTCTGGCGGACCAGCCGCAGAGCTCTCTCCCATCTCGTGTCGGCCACGTGATCTCGGCCTCCTCCGCCTCCACTGCCGCCACCGCCGCTGCCATGGAGCGCGATCCGTCTCAGCTGGAACAAGAAGAGCCTCGAGGCGTACACGGCGTCGGAGTAGCCGCGCAGGACGCGCTCGCCGCTCAAGGAGAGCCTGAGCAGGAAGGGCCAAAGCAAGAACGAGACCACGGCGGGGCTCGAGCTCCGGGAGGCCAAGACGAGGTGGTTGAGCTTCGCCAGAGCGATCATGGGAATCCCCATGTTCTCGGAGTCTGAAGTTTCTTGGAGGAGGAGGAGGAGGAGGAGGATGGTGGAGAGGTCCCTCGTCGTTAAATCAGCCACGGTCCGACTCGCTAGGCATTGTGGATCAATGTGCACCGTTAAATCCGATGGGTCCCTTCAAATTGTATAGGGAAGTCGGTCGCATTACGCTTCCCCACGCGAGCGTCGGTCGCATGCACCCCCCGGCTCATCTATGAAATCTCTTCATTTGATGATTCGGGTAGATTCAATATACGGCGAGAATAGAGTACGGTTGGAAGAGAAGACAAGAAAAAATCTGTTTTCAATGCGCATTTGGATTGAAATATGACCGACTCTGTAAGGCAAAGGTGATAAATTCTCAAAAGTATGTTGTGGTCCATCCTCGTCCTTGGCAATAATTGTTACGGTCGGAGGGAATCTCAATCTCGAATGAGACCCACATCGGATGGAGAGTATGATTTTGGACAAAGTTTGGTTGATGCACTTATAATACAATAAAAACTCCATTTGTTTCACAAAAAATCTAACTTTAAATAGAATATTTTCTTTACTTCAATCATTGTATATTGCTCACGAGGATAAGTCGATGAAAAACATTTCTTATTATTAAAAAAAAAATTGTACCTAAACATTTTTGTTGATAATGGAAATATATTTCGTTTATCATTTTTTAAAGAGATATAGATAATCAAAATTAAGATTTTTTTCTGGATTCATTATTTGACTTCGACAAAGATACGATATTAAGTTTAAAGACAACTTTTCATTTTATTATTAAAACAATTGAAATGGTCCTATAAATAGTTTGCGAGTCGATTTTATAAAATCCATGTACTATAGTGCAAGTTAGTCCAAGGCACTACAATTTCTTTGTAATGTCACCTCTCTTATTGGTTGAGTAATACCCGGAATACAAAGTAAGTTCATACCAAGAGGTCTGGGGATATAAAACCACAAAGTATATACAAAGAAAGCTTATCTGAATTTAACCAATTTTTTTATGCTGTGACTCATGTTATTTTGACATGACTCTACCTTAGAATGCAAAAACAAACAAAAATGGCATTTTGCCATATCAGTCTGAACCCATGTTTTATGCCCAATCATTCCTCCTATCTGTTAGACCAAATCTACTGGAAAGAAAAATGTCCTCGATGAGCCTTCGCCACAGCTATCATGCCAAATGGCCAACACAATCGCGGTGATTTGATCAAATTCTCTATGTTTACCTACACTTATCAGCTGCATTTTCTAATTAAGTATAACAAATAATCGAATTATTATACACGATTCTATGTTCAATCTTTGAATACTCGAAAAGATCACAAGCATTCCTAGACTCTTATGCCTATCAATCATGAGGAGCTTCAATGCAGAGCCATCACGGACTCAAGAACTTTCACGAATGAAAGGTCTATTTTCCCAAGGGAGAGATGCTATTTCCAGGCAACGCGAGTCCAATCATGGAAAAAGAGAAGAAAAAAGAGGTGCCAGGAATCCAACTCGCAGCATTAACCTTGTCTCCTCCATCAAACTTTCGAGACTCTTCAGATGGAAAAAGTAAAAAGATGTTTTTTAGGGGTTATCGCCGTACGGCGAAAAGATGAGTGGTCGGCACCAGACTGGAGGACACTGGGGGACACCACTCGGGAAATTTCCGGGAAGTTTCGTAGCCATGGCCATGATTTTCCCATAGCGAAAAGAGAGAACAAGTACCGCCCATCCATCCATCCATCCAACCATCCATCATCGATGTTGAATCGAGCACGTGAATCGAGAAATCTTGAAAACCCGCTTCAGGTTTCCTCGGAGAGCCAGGATGAGAAAGAGCGCAAGCACTAGCAACAGACGGGGGGGCCCCTTCGTGACACGCCATTTGGCAGAGGAAAAGAGATGCGGACAACAGAGAGGTCGAGGGTCTTTGGAGTTCACCGTGTAAAGTCATGGAACATGTGCGCTCATACGATGTCAGGCCGATCGAGTGTCGTGTTATGTCATGCATCGAGCGATGGTTAATCTCGGTGTCCCGAAGGCTGAAACAAGAACACGCGAACGGTGGGGGACCATATTAGTTTGTCGATGTGGCAAGCTGTAGAAGCATCATGTTTCAGTTTTGAGTCACGGGAAGAATTAGTCAACAGAGCCGAGGATAAAAAAAGAGAGCGAGGTCCACCCTTCGAGAAATCACAGGAACAGGAGCCCAATTATTACAGTTCGGCCGAAAGGGGACCATAGATAGCGGGAATTTGAAGAAAATTCATGCCGGTGGTCCATGTGCTGCTGAAAGTTCTCACGGCTAAAGACGAAGATGTTAGGAGGGGACATGCTCGATTACAAGCTCGCCGTTAGACGGGTCGAACGACGTTTGGACGATCAAACAAGAAGTTTCGCCAGTATTGGTTGATCCCTGGAACCCGGCTGCCACAGGCGTGGATAGAAGCTTCACCCCTTGCTTCCAATGCCTCCGGTCTGAAAAAGAAAATTTCTCTTAGAAACCACCTCTGAACTTGCTTTTTGTCTTTTGCGTTTCGTACCGACTTAGTTACCGAAGTCTCTACCTCGGTTTCAATGCTTTTGAGGGGCGTAAGTTGTGGGCGATAATATGTATGATGGGTAAATCACAAATGATACAGGTTCGAGCAAACATACCGACATGACAACAATCAATACCTGGGCCAGTGGAAACCACAATGGAGTTTTCAGCATCCATCACCCAATCAATCCACAGCACCAATCCATGGCAAATTCCTCTCTCACTAAACTTGACCTGCAGGGAAAAAAATATCTCAGGTAATGGACCCCTAGTACTGAAAATGAACTCATTTAAGAGGAATGTCCACAAAGGTGTTGCCGCTTGTCGGCATCTACCCCTAAGTTGATGGCTTTAATGGCTAGACAGCTTTCATGTGTACAATGACTAGCTTCCAAGTAACCACAATCCGCAGAGTCCACCCTCCAAAAGTTGGCATTGTTTCACACCAATAGTCAAGCTTTATTCAAGTTTTACGTTTAAAGAGTCAGGCCCTTCCAAAAATCGGTTTCTGAATTGAATTAACCCATACTTAAGACAATGTTTGTCATTGCTATAGAGGTGATAAAAAATTATATTATTCTTCTGAAGCTAAGAACTCTATTGGCTTTTACTCGCGCCTTACTTGGTGCATGAGCTAGTCAGATAGGTCATGGTTCATCTACATAGGTCGGCTTTTTGTCATGGAAAAAATACGATTTTACTTTTCAATATGTAAAGTGGTTGTTGACACGTCAAGCAACATGGGTGGTTGAGGCGCAAGTCAAAAACGCAAATTTACAGGCATGGAATGAAGAAAAACTAGTTCAGTACGCAAGCAAACACCACCACCGTGAGTTCAGTTTGAGCAAAATGATTGTCCTACAGAACACAAACCTTGGCTTTTCCTTGACATGGACTTATAGGTCTTGAGAAATCAAATTCCATTACAGTGAATATCTGGCTGAGTTCCTGAATCAGAGTGGAGTAATGACAGCAATTAATAGACATTAGACTTTGAGCAAAGTATCCTTCTTCCCTAGCCAAAAAACACCCATACTAGTTTACCTTAACCTCCCCACACTGCCAGACGTAAAAGGGAAGACAAGGACCTCCATCAGCTGCATCACCACATGCTCCTAAAGTAGGATTTACCACCGAATGATCAAAACCTTCGATCTTATCCAAAGAGCGACGGCTGTTCCATAAGTCCTGCATAATATGTCAGAAGGATCACCGACAGTTGATATACAAGCCTGTCTAAAGACTCTAGCTATGTTTGGGAGAGAGGGAGGGGAAGAAAACAAGATGAAAACGCCCAAATTTTTAAATTTTCACTCCTCTCACTTCTCACAAATATTCTAAAATTTCAAAACTTTCAGCCCCAATATTCATTCCTCCCATTTTCTCTCATTTCTCAAACAAAACATAAATGAACAAACACAAAAAGGAAATGTTCAAATATAAGCCACTTTTTTTTTTTTTTTTTGGGTCATAAAACATAAGCCACTTACCGGGAGAGACATAGCACAAACTTTCAACAGTCCTTTACAAGGCATTATAGAGGCGTCTTTGGAAAGTAGAGAGTCAAGTGCAGTCCGTTCATTCCTGAAAACCATTCAGAACTTTGAAGCAAAGGCAGCTTGGAGATACACATACATTCTCTTCGTAACATAGTGCTTTATAATCTTGGAACATCAGACTAAGGGCAACAATGCTCGTAGTTGGGGGTTTCTAATGGTGGAAGAAAATGCTTTGCGCTTGAACGGTACAGAACACTTATCAAGATGGCAGATATTACAAAATGCTCACCAGAGGAATTCTTAGTATAATGAACCTGAAGCAGATATTACAAATATGAGAGCTTCTCGCCAAAGGAGGAGCTGGGACAGATTGAAGGGCAAGGGAGAAAACAAAAAGGTCCATTGGTTGACCTGATTGACAAGAAAGCCGAATGCAAGTCTTGCTTGGGAAGCAATCTTTAAAAGTTTTTCACCATAAAAATTTCCAGAAGGGTAGAGAATCATAATTAAAGCTCTCTGTGTAACACTAAGGGGAATCCATGGTCATCTGATACTCAATTCAAATGGCTTGGGACATTACATGAGCAGTATAAAACCAGTGTATCCCTAGTGACAGAGGGAGCAGTCGAAAATTTTTGTATACTGTTAATATAGAGAAAACAAATTCTGTGTAACTTCCATAATTTCTGGATTATCTCGGAGAGGAAGAAGCATGGCTCTTGAAAATGTGATATCATGCCTTTGGAAGGCGAGTGGGCTTAACATCAAAATAATTCAAGCACAGGATAGTTCATATTGATATAGAGAAGAAGATTCTACTCACACAATGTGATATGACAACTTACCAGAACCGTAGGTTCTGCCAAGGAAGCATGCCATCACTTCCATAATAAAATGGCTCTGCAATCAGCAGGTCCACCTGCAAACCATATTAGCCAAAAACACAAAGTATTGTAATTCAAGGCCAGCACCTAAAGGGAATTTGACCAGGTAGAACATAAACGAATGTAAATTGTCAACCAAAGGACAAAGGAAACCATTGTTAAGCTTAGTGAGGCAATGCATTCAAGCTACAAATAAACATCACTACAAGTGTCTGGTTTCCCAGAAAAAGAACTCAAAGAAGAAAAAACTACCAAAGTGAGGTGCTGTAGTGCACAATCCTTTCCATTATGACGAAAGCTGGAATTATCACGTTATAAAGTGGCATAAAATCTGAATAGAGGAAATTACCGCTTTCTTATGAGTATCGTCTCCAGTCCAGTTTGCCAATTTCTTTCTGACGAATTCTACACGATCCATTGAGAAACCATTAGCATCAGCAACAGCTTTCAAATAATGGATACCCTTATCTTGCAAGCCAGGAAACAAGGCCATTATGTGTGATGCTGTCGAAAAGCAAGCAACCAGAAGCGCAATAAAGATGCTGTCATCAGCAATAACACATAAAGAAGGAGCTCTTCTCTGCAGCTGCGGGAAATCACGAAAGTTATTACATAAACCAAGATTCTTGTCATTGTTAAAACAATTACATATGTCAAAAACAAATCTAATTAAACAGCAAAGACATGTAAGGGCAGAGAGAGTGTTCAGGAACAGAATAGTCTACATAACATTTAGCAAAGTGGGAGTAAGTCAACTCATAAGAAAGTGGACTTCATAAGAGCGACTGGGGAAAGGTCGGGCTTTTTCCCCTCCTGCAACCAACTTCTGCCTCTAGCTTACCTTTTTATCCAACACACGCGGCATAAGTAATTAGCAGAAGCCAGAAGCAAGAGTTGCTCTCTGCCCACTCCTTCTCCAAACCTTAGGCTTGCACTTTTTTCCAGAGTGAAAATGAATGTACAGCGACTTTGAGACGATAATTCCATACATTACATGTATAAGTTTCACAACTAGAACCAAGAAACCCATAACAAAAAGTGTGTAAGTCACCCCAAACAAAGCCTAAAGCAAAAGCAATGATTTCTCTAAGCCCGGAAAGGAAGCCCTGATCAAACAAAATACAAAAGAGCTCGCAGCAGAAAACGTACAACAGTTTTTATGGCATTTAGCACAGAAAGTCGCCACTCAGCATCTCCATAAATTGCAATTCTTTCTGGGGATAGGGTGAGACAAAAATCTCCACCCTTAACGTGATGATCCCCTCCTGTGGATTTTGGCTGATGTGGTTCAAGTTGATAGGAAATGCTAGTATCATCATGAGCTGCACGTAAAGAAATTTCTTCGTCTTTGGCTAATGGCACCCCCTTTCCTGGAATGAACCAAACACACTGTTTCCAATGGTCACACCAATTCCCAGCACCTAGCAAAGCATTTGAACCAGTTTTATTAGTTCAGTGAGGACAAGGAAGAGAATTTAAATGATAAGTCAGCCAATATTCTTTGTCAATTTCTTCACAGATAGCCCACATCACTCTCTTGATGTAACATATTTTCCCAATTAATTATCTTTGCTCCTTAGAAGTGGTAAGACCATCCACTGGAATCAATGGAAATTAACCTACCAGCAGGAGAGCAAAATTCCGACCCACTCATATTACCTGACAAAGTAATCCATTTCGGAGCAGTCGAATAATGTATAGACCCTTCGTCATCAAGCTGAAGCATCCACCTTGCATAAGCACCAAGAACAAAACACTGATGTTACAGCAACGACCAGAGAAACATTATGAACCACAAGAAAAATTATCACAATATTTGTAGTTACCAGGAAATCACAGCATTTACTTGACCACTACCGGTTGCTTTTACACGAACTGCAGTTTCACCGTGACTCTCTGGCCGTTTTCCAAAGTTGAATTCAAAAATTCTGAACGGTTCTGACAACTGGATGAATTTAGTGTTGAGTAGAAGCAAAATGACTTCATTTTCCAGAGGAAATGCAGGAAAGGATCAAGTTGCATCACCACTTACCAGTTTTATTTCTCGTCTTATTGCATCACAGTGCATAGGGTGTTGTTGAAGTTTAACACCGATTATCCTCTCCATCCCAACAGGAACTAGATGAATGCCATCCAATATTTCTGCCTCATTATTATACAGATCATGCAGCTTCCACAAATATGTACTTTCAAATAGCTGTTGATTGAAGACCCAAGAAGAAAATTATGATTACCAGTCTGACAAATTTCGCAAAATCCAAGTTTTAATAGCATAACAACAGCAAAAAAGTGCAACATTGAAACCCACAACAGGCGACAGAAGATAAACAGCAAATTTGATCTGCATCATCTAATCTCTAGGGACCATGTGTTGGACAGATTGTTCAGGGCGATTCTCTCCCACTAATGCTCTTACTGTCACATGAATTAGCCGGAATATGAACAAACTAGTTGGCTCGTATAGTTTTCAATTATGAGTCACCATTGCTGTAGCGACATAATCACTCATCTAAGATCTATTGAATAACCATTGGTTGAACTGTCACATGTCCTTTACCTTAAGGATTAAGAACGGATAAGGAAATCCCTACAAAATGCTAAATATTCTATCAAATTAAAGTCTTCAAAGTATAATGAAACATGATATAAAGACAGACCAAGCACCTGGCCATACACGATTGTTCAGGGTGAACCGTGACTAATGCTCTTACTGCCACATGAATTAGCCAGAATACAAATAAACAACTTGTCTAGTTTAGTTTTCAGTTCTGAGTCACCATCGCTGTAGTGACATAATCACTCATCTGACAATTTATCGAATAAGCACTGATTGAAGTGGCCCACGTCCTAATCTCGAGGATTCAGAATGGGCAGGGAAATCCCTATGAAATGCTAAATATTCTATCAAATCATAGTCTATAAAGTATGATGAAACATAATATAAAGACAGATGAAGCACCTGGCCATACACGATTGCCTTGTATGGAACTGTTACTGGATTTTCCACCAAAAGTATGTCATGCGCATGCTGTAAGGTTGGTATTAACCCTTCACCCAGTAACTCTGAGTCAAGTATCTCGCTAACCTGCATTTACAAAACAATCACCCTTGATGAAAGGAAGAAACTCCAACATAGATGCATTTGATTGAAATGGCAAAGTCACAAGGAACTTTGACAATTAATGAGGAGAACACCAGACTTGAAGTTGAATGTGCTCCATCATTTAGAGTAGTGTATGTTTCTCACATTCTTAAATACACGCTCTGACATCGTTTTTTATTTTCCCAACCTCCAATATTTAACTTCGGTACAGGGCGAGGACAAACTTCACAAGTAAAATAGTTCACTGAAGCAAGTACAAGATGGACGTTGTAAAACTCACCAGAACATCGGCACATGATTCAATGTCTACCCCAACTCTGACTTCATCAGAACGCTTGTTGAGGACAGTTATACTCCTTGCCTTATCATTAGCACGCAAAACCTTGCGCATCAATTTCACCATGGGAAGGTAAGACTCGCAAGCTGTTACTGATCCATTATTACTATGGCATGTTGGCGAATCCCCCAAACCCATCGCCCGAGCAGCCATCATTGATAACAAGCCAGTTCCAGCACTAGATACCATGCCAAGCAAGTTTAGGAAAACATAAATACTGGCCTCATCCACCAGAAAAAAAGTAAATTACTCACGATCCCCACAAGGTCCAATGCATCTTCTTAAGAAAATTTGAAATGTGCAGGAGGCGTAGAAAGGTTTAGTCCCCTCTTTTGAGTAAGAGAATGTAATTTTCTCAGGCAAGTTATACCATCTCCCTCTCTCTCTCTCTCACACACACACACACAAAACACCTAGGGAGATCCACTATGTTTCTGTTTAGCCCAAAAAGAGAGATTCTTTATTTTTCCCCTGTGAGCCAGACACGAACTAATTCTCATGCATGGTTTTCACCATCTCCTTTTTGTCAACTACATCAAACCAAAATTCCTTTCGTTGATCTATCGTCCATCCCAATCCAATGGCTCTCACAAACACACCACGGAAATGCCGCTGTCTATAGAAAATGTCCCCTTGATCTGCAACTAATGAGAAAGGGATTCCTTCTGTGCTGTCAAGCTGATACATGCATTTGTAAATTTCTAGCCAAGTGGAGCCAATGGAGTGAACTCAAACTCCGTTATTTCATTTCTAAGATCAAAACGAGTCATGGAGCAATGAGACGATCCAAGCAACCATACGCAGTCGACTAACAGAGCAACATGAGCAAAAGAACACCTCTCAACTCCAGAGACACGAATAAGACATCTTCACATCAATTGACAAAAAACTCAGCTTGGACATTCCACCGACGGAAAGTTAACTACTCTGGCTAAACCAAACTCAACAGAGCAACAGAGCTCATCGTTACGCGAGATTACCCAATGTCGAGCACGCGGCAAGGCCCGGAGACGGCCTTGTCGATGGCTTCGCGGAAGGCCCTGTTCCGGCACGAGTCGTTGAGCATGTCCAAGTACGACGTCGTGGCGAGGAGGCCCTGGTGGAGGCCCTTGGGAGCCGTCCCGCCGGCGTCTTCCTCGATGACGACCCACTCGGAGTTGCCGGTGAGCGGGTCGAGCTTCAGCTGGAAGACCCGCTGAGCCGAGCCCGAGCTCATGGCTCGAGCGAGCGCGAGTCCCGAGCGAGGGACCGAGCGAGAAGCCGAGAGCGAGCGCGCCGACGAAACCAGCCGGCGATTGGCGGTCAGGAACGCCACCATCGCAGGGACATCGTCGCTGCTGCGGATGCGCCGGCGGCGGTGATTCTGCTGCGCGAGGAGTTCCCGGGGTCCGGGGAGGCGAAAATGGCGGAGGGTCTGAATGTCGGGCCGGGCTACTCCGGGCCCGATGTCACTCGAGGAAGTCGCGGGCCCGTCTCGTGGAATTTCGCTTTCCCGCGCACTAGTACATACATAGCCATGAATTCAGTTCTGTTCGATTTGGTTCGGTTTGGTTTGATTTTATTCATAGCATAAAGCCATGACATTGTTGGTAGACTAGATGGTGCCCGCACGAAGTTGAGCTCTATCACGGGGAGCAGCTCGGTGCTGCTTCAAAATTTGCCGGGTGATGGAGAGAGGGATGGCCGAAGGTTGAAGGATGGAGATGTGCGGGTTAAAATGATCTATGTGAGTCAAAGCATGTAAATAATTCACTATTTTGCCTATATCAAATTATCAATAAGGAAATACTTATTAAAATATGGATGGTGGCAAGGAATCAAAGTTACAAACATAGAAAAACAATTATCGCCAACATGCAAATTGCAAAAGAAATAAATTTGCAGAAGAATGTTGAATTCTGTTGATTGATTGGGGCGAATGCAAAAAAATACACATACTTGTATATTTTGACGGTTATACAACAAATTACTGAATTTAAATCCAATAGTAACTCCCTAATCCCATGTGGGGTTATGTAAATTTCAAATAGATAGACACAATCTCCTATTTAATAGTAAAGTTTATTTTTTATCCTAAGAATATTGGCACAACCACTCGGTAGAATGGTGCTCGTGTCGATCCATTATTCTTGTCTTCAATTGACATGTCGATAGGCGTTTGCTTATCAATTGCTCCATCTCAAACACTTAAGACTCGAATTTATCTGCACATTTAAAATTCGTTCCGATAGGCGATAGCATATCACTGGTCAGCTACGTTACGGGCGCTGATCAAAACCCATGGAACCTGCGGGCTTAGATTGAAGATTGCAAGTGAAGACTGGCCCAATACAAATCCTTACAAATCCGTCCGTATAGCCCATTGTCCCCGTGAGGCCAATCGGCGGGTGGACTGGATTGTTAAAATCCACTGAAAGAAAGCCCTTCCCTTTGGTGGACTATCTAAGTCCTTACAACTTGGGGTGAGCATGGCTTCAGAAAAGAACCTGAAACTTGAGAACCAGACTGATAAGAACTTATAGGTTTTATATTATAAGATATGTAAGGTAAATTCTAAATTCTAAAAAATGAAAAACCCGTTTCGACGAGTAGGTTTTGTGTTCGTAGTTGGAGGAACCTGAAACTTGGAACCTATAATTTGTAATCTAGATCCTAGAATAAGTTTTAATGTTTTTTTTTTGTTCACATTTCCATATGATTTTGTGATATTTCATACTATTCGATGATGAGTGTATATTCTGGAAACACTAGTTTGAACTTCCATTTTATGGTTGAGAATTTTATTTTATTAATATTCATATTTTTCGTGTATCTTTATGATCAGTAAATTGTAGTAGTAAGTGGTAATTATTAATAGTATTAATTTACTATAATTGTTCAATTAATAATATAGGTGGAACCTGAGTAGACCCTAGAACTTGTAATAGGGTAGGTTCTGAGTTCAAAAAATTGATAAACTTGTTTCAATGGATAGATTTCGGATTTCATATAGAACCTATATGGAACTTCTATATGAAAATGAAACCGTTCATTCCTATTCACAACTCTTTTTGTAATTTTTTTCCTTTTTTAAGCTTCTAGGTCACGGGGTACGTACAAGTATAGTTTTTTTTTTTTTGGACAAACGTACAAGTATAGTTTGGTCGTACATATTTTCAATAATTGAATTTGGGTGGCAAAATGGTGAATCCCAATCCGAAGCATACAAACGTGGTCCACATAAGTCATTGACTCCCCTTCGACTTCTATTCTTGTCTTGTCTCGATCCCCCGGACTACGACAGATTCGGTCGGGGAAGGTTTTTCTCTCGGAAATGCATTAGATGGCGTTTTCTCAATAAAATACACAACGAAGAAAAAGGAAAGGAGAGATTCGAAAGCAATGATGCTACCAAATCTCCGTAATTTAATCAATCGCACCAAAAATATAAATTGCCGTAGTTAAACTAATGAAGAACGACGATGATATTGGATACCAAGTTACAACGCGTCAAAAAATGAAATTTAAGATGGACTCATGCTAACACAAAATGATGATTATGCATAGTTTCACCCGTGCACGCTCAACTGAGACATCAACTCGCACCTATCTCTCAACTAATAAGTTGCATAGATCAATCTATTCATGAGGGACCTCATTGCAAATTATTGTGTAGATACTAAAGCGACGTCACATTACCATAGACTTGACTTTGAACCTACTTCCCCACTAATAGGTCACATAGGTTAAGATAATCCAGCTAAGCATTGGTCCCAACATAGCTGCTTAATTAGCTGTATATATGTGCAGGCACTAGAGCTTAGTTATATTATGTCTTTCTTAGAAAGCAATAAGCAAGATCTTGGTTTAGGAAAAAAAAAAGAAAAAAAAACTGTACCTCACACAATTAAGTGATCACCTAAAAATAAAACGCGAACGAATTTGGTGGCAAATTAATGTTGTCCGAGGTACATATTAAAGTCTAAAAATGGGTTTGGTGTTCGGCTGACCAGAAAATAGTTCCTTGGACGAAAATGCAAAGACAAAATCCTCCTGCTGGAAAATAGAATACTATATGAATTATAATACTTAGCAGTGACATTTGGTGGAAACGGGTTGGTGGATATACCTTTAAAGAAAAACATATCTTAGCGTAAAGTTGTTGATATGCATATATACGTGTGTAAACATTATTTTTTCTTGTTAATTTTTGTCTTGTCTTTTCGTTAAGCACCGGCCCCCCGGGGGGGGGGGGGTCTCCATCAACTTTCAATGCATGCAATCATATGTGGATGGAGGAAACGAATTTCGCAAACTGCTTTTCAATTAATTAATCAATTAATCTCGTCTCGTGATGCTTAAGTTACTGCCGACCTATTAAAATCAGATTGATGTCGTGACAACAATCTACATATTCATGAAATGCAGCTTAAAAAGAAGGATAAGGTAGTTTCGTCTTGTGATGATTATAGCGATAATGATTGAAATGTGAAGATCAGAGATAGAGGACAAAGGTGAAAATTGAGTCGCACTACTAGTGAGTAGCTTGGGTTTAGTTTGGTGATCAATCACAGTCATCTCGTTAGATTTCGCATAGACTTCATGAGCGATCTATTCAATTATCTTTTCGAATTCAATTCTCAACTCGATAGGTTTGTGAGCTACTTGAGTCTAATATAGAATTCATTAGTTTTTTTGAAAATATTTATTAGTGTAATCAAACATGAGTATCCTCAAAGCTACATAATATCCCCACAATATTTCACCTTTTTAAAGATCTAGCTTGAGTTTACTTATAAACTGATTTTAATCCAATTGAGTCAAGACATAGTATCTTTGATTTTTTACCTGATTCGAGCTTGAGCAGATAATTTAATACTTGATCAAATTAATTTGAACTGAATTTCGAGCATTGACTTCACAAGTCGAGTCAAGTCAACTTTGGTACTATATTGGCTCGACTTGATTACACCTCCAATGGTGGGAATGTCACAACTCATTTTTGAGTTAAGAGGCCTACGGAATTGGGGGGAGCGGGGGGAGGCGCAAATTTGTAATCCACTTGTACCCTAAAACTCACTTAAAATCACGTGAAATTACGCAGAACCCCCTCCAGACTTTAGTGATGGTATGCATCTACCCTTAAACTTTTGATTTTCAGAAATCATAATCTTATACATTAATTAGATAGAGCTCCTCTAGATTTAGAGCGGACCATCTTAGCAAACATTCTTTTAATCCTCGGTCTCTTCTCTTCCATTTAATAATTATATAGCGATGATAGATTACTTAACTTTCAAGAGCCCAATCTTCCAAAGTCACGTCGTGTTCAATGCACCCGCAAAATCGGATTACGTTCAAAGTCTAACGCCAAGATTATTATAAAAGAGCTGTTCATGTTTATCTCGGAACGGATGTGGATAAAAAGTGCTTTCTCTTGCTTGGTGTCTAAATAATAATAATAATAATAATAATAATAATAATAATAATGTTTGCAAATTCATTCCCCAATATGAAGCCTAAGAGGCGAGGTTCTAGTTATGGCTGGTTCTGCCTCTGATTCTCTGTGCATGCAATGCAATCTGGGCGAAAAGTCAACTGTCCAGCTGTTGACCTTCGAGGTTGCGGGGTCGCACTTGGCGATCTTCCCCTGTTTTGACTTGGCGTGCCAGCTCATATTAGCCAAATGGACCGCTCTGCTCCTTCCACGCCTGCATGGCCCCCTACTCTATACAGAAAGCAACCAGAAAAAATAAAAACAAGTCCCGAAAACACGTCTCACTTCACTCACATTTGCTTTTGCGAAAAATATTTTGCTCATTTTTAGATGTTTGGATCACTTCGAAAAATTATTTAACGAAAAATGTGCTTCTATTAAAACTTAAATTTAGAAATTGAAGAGAGCAACCTTTAAGAAAGAATGTCATTTTCATAAATAGAATCAAAAGGATAATTGATCTAAGGTGTCTATAAATTTGATTATGTAGTTGATTATGTAGTTAGATGCTTTACTCATTTTCAAAAGTAAATGTATATAATCAATCTTTCATGAAAAGTGATGATATTGTCTCATCATGATTACTCCAAGTATTTAATCTGATTTAAAAATTTAAATTAAAACATATTGATTGCTTTGAAACTATTGAATGATAAATTGGAATACGAGGAATTGGGCTTCAAGCAATTGCTTTTGAAAGCCCTGTCTTTCGGATTCGACAATGTTAAGAAAGAAAAAACCCTTTGAATTTTTCTCCATGTAATAGGACTCCCACTTGCAAAAATAAAATAAGAAATTTTTAATCAATGACTAGACCAGCCTCTAGACTATTATTACATCCTTACTGAGGGAGGACCCCGTGATCTTTTAGCTCCTTTTAAACCTAGGACCTGTTGTCTCCTTCTTGCCCATCAATCATATATACCAAAACCACGCGAGTATTAAAAGAATTTCTTGGTTCCTAAGCATCAGCATGCGACTTTTCCTCCGATTTTGGTGTTTTTATATGCTTTTCGATTTTGCATCTTCCCTTCCTCAATCAAATCAACCTTCTCCTACTTCTCAAATCCACCCATCAAAATCACAAATCCCCTCCGTAATCAGAAGCTTCCTCTCCTCCTCCCTTCCTCTCTTTTTTCTCCCTTTCTTTCACTTCACTCCTGCCACCCTCTCACTCTCTTGCCACTATATATACTCATCATCTCTCTCTTACCGATTCAATTCAAGCCCGAGGCACCCGTGTCATTGAATTCCCGAAGCTCATTCATGGCTTCGTCCCTGCTGCTGGTTGGCTTCATCATCACCTTCCCCTGCCTCGTCTCCGTTTCCCTGTCAGAGACCCTTTTACTCCCCTTAACCCACTCCCTCTCCCACGCCCACCCGCAATTCAACTCCACCCACCACCTCCTCCGCGCCGCCTCCGCCCGCTCCGCCACCCGCTTCCGCCACCGCCACCGCCACCAACGCCACTTCCCCCGGCAGGCCTCCCTCCCTCTCTCCCCGGGCAGCGACTACACCCTCTCCCTCACCCTCCACTCGCAGGCCGTGTCGCTCTACATGGACACCGGCAGCGACCTCGTCTGGGTCCCCTGCTCGCCCTTCACCTGCATCCTCTGCGACGGCAAGCCCAAGCCCGCCCCCGTCGCCCTCAACTCCTCCTCCTCCACCTCCGACGTCACCTGCAAGTCCTCCGCGTGCAGGGCCGTCCACTCTCCTCTCTCCTCCTCCTCCGACCTCTGCGCGATGGCTCGTTGTCCCCTCGAAGACATCGAAATCTCCGACTGCGCCGCCTACCAATGCCCGCAGTTCTACTACGCCTACGGCGACGGCAGCCTCGTTGGCCGCCTGAAGAAAGGCATCGTCACCATACCCACCTCGTCGCCGCCTCTCGTACTCCGCAACTTCACCTTCGGCTGCGCCCATACCGCCCTCGGCGAGCCCCTCGGCGTCACCGGCTTCGGCCGCGGCCCGCTCTCACTGCCGGCCCAGCTCGCCGAGTCGTACCCGCAGCTCGGCGCTCAGTTCTCGTACTGCCTCGTCTCGCACTCGTTCGCCGCCGACCGAGTTCGCCGCCCGAGCCCGCTCATCCTCGGACGCTACGACGTGACGGAGAAGAGCTCGGAGGGAAAAGGAGGGAGCGACTTCGCGTACACGCCGATGCTGGAGAGCCCGAACAGCCCGTACTTCTACTCCGTCGGGCTGGAGGGGATCTCCGTCGGGAGAAGGTTCATCCCGGCGCCGGAGAATCTACGGAGGATCGACGGAAGGGGCGACGGAGGGGTGGTGGTGGACTCGGGGACGACGTTCACGATGCTGCCGTCGGGGCTGTTCGGCGCGGTGGCGGCCGAGTTCGACCGCCAGCTGGGGCGGGTCAACTCGCGGCGGGCGAGGGCGGTGGAGGACAATACCGGGCTGAGCCCGTGCTACTACGTGGACGGCGCGGGGGCCAGGGTGCCCGACGTGGAGTTCCGCTTCGCGGGCGGATCGGGTGTGGCAATGCCCAGGGAGAACTACTTCTACGAGTTCGTGGACGTGGACGTGGACGGCGGGAATAAGGGGAGGCGGGTGGGGTGCCTGATGATGATGGACGGCGGGGACGCGACGGAGATGGGGGCGGGCCCGGGGCGACGCTGGGGAACTACCAGCAGCAGGGGTTTGAGGTGGTTTACGACCTGGAGGGGAGGCGCGTGGGGTTCGCGCGGAGGCAGTGCGCGTCGATGTGGGACAGCCTCCGGCAGGGCTGACGTGTCGCTTCGGGGGTTGACTTCTTCCGGCTCGAAGATCTTCGACTTCGAGCGAGCGTGTCGTGGGCTCCACGTGTGGTCCACGGAGTATGGTCAAAGGGTTGAAAGAAAATGAGAGAGATGGGGCCATTTTTAATTTGGCTTTTCGCTTGTGTAAATAAATGTGGAAGATGTTGGTGGGAGAGATTTGTAAATTTTGCAAATACAGTCGGACGGGGATGACTATTCTTTTCTGTAAGATATGCTATATATTCAGAATCTTACTTTCTTCGGACAAAATCCTCAACTTTCACGAGGTAAAGAGAAGCCAAGACAAAAATGGACGAGAAATCCAAAGGAGAGGAGAAGAGAAGTGAGGTTCCCTCAGCATGCAAGAAAAGAATCATGGTGGCGTCATTTATACATTAGCATGCGTGCATGGTTCACATACACAAAATACAAAAACATCACGGGGAACCTCTTTCCTCCTCTCACTCTTCCCTGAAATTCCTTACCCCAAGGAATTCGAT
Organism: Eucalyptus virginea; assembly: GCA_014182375.1. Lineage (NCBI taxonomy): Eukaryota > Viridiplantae > Streptophyta > Magnoliopsida > Myrtales > Myrtaceae > Eucalyptus > Eucalyptus virginea. Next base: position 26,449,521 of record CM024517.1, on the reverse strand, counting down.
TCACTTTCAAACCCCAAAATCAGCAATGAATCCTTGCAGAACCTGCAGAATTAGGTCTCGGATTGGTGTCAAAGGGTCTGCTTGGGTCTATTTTTCTGTTCTTCTATTCTCCAAATCAGGAAAAAAAAAATACAAAAATCCGTCTGATAATATTACCTTTTCTGCTCTCTGAAATAAAAACTGAGTCGAGAATATACTTGAAACAAAAATAAATAAAAAAAGAAAAAATATATTTTTCGTTCGAATTGAAACAAATAAAATTATTTCTGAAAATGAAAAATTACAAAACGCACTCGAAATAGCTAAGTCTTTTCCTGCACCTGGACCTCCTCTATGGTTTAGGTCTCTGATGAGCTGTGAGGAATTGACGACACAAGTCATCATGGAAAAACCGCATCGCAATATGATTAACCAGTGATTACTAGATGGTCGCAGGCACAAAAAACCCAGAAACCAACTAAACCTCAAAAGGGAACGAGGAGGGAACTTCCGAGGAAACACGGAGAAGAAACAGAGGGGACGCAGGTGGAGGATGCGGGGAAGAAGGGGGGTTAAAATAGGGAACACATTGGGGAGGAGACTTGGACTTTTGGTCTTTGCCTGAAGTCTCTGTAACCTTCTCAGTTCCTCTGAGGAGAATGGACAGCTGAAGGTATCGTGGCCATTCCATGATGGTGCCTGCTCCACCGGGTCACTGACAGATGGTCTTCTTCGCACCGAAAGTAGAAGAAAATATTGCACACGCTCGTACCTCGTTATCCGAACACTAGCCACTCACTGCCTCGTGTCCTGGCCCGATAAACCGGTGGAGTTCTTTGCTCTATCGACCACCCTATCAAATTTAATGAATTGATGTGCATGTTCAAGTAACTTTTCATTAATGTGTTGGGTAGAGTCTCTAGAAGTAAAGTGTGTATTTGTGAAAGTTCTTTAAATGCCTCACTAAACACCTCTTATTCTCTAGTATGATAGAATCTTCTAAAAAATGCAGCTTGACTAATTAGAGACATTACCATCCTAGTACCCTTGAGTGTTTTTATGCAAATGAACTAAATCTTTGAATAGTTTGATGCTAAAAGGTTGTTTCTAAAGGGTTTAAACAAGAGTTTCACCCACTGTGAAAAGACATACCTGCAGCAACTTACTCAGTTTTCTTTGGTTCTAAGCATAAGTCCCCTCATTGGTATCAAATGGCTTTTATCTAGAGTAGTATATTTGTAGCGATATAACTATGTTCCAACAATTATCACTTAGTTGGCCAACATAATCAAATCTATTGTGATTTTTGTCTCGCGTGGCGCGTTGAAATTGCCCTTAATTTTCAATAGAATTGATTGAATCTTGAAAGAATTGGAAACATGAAGAAATCGCTACGAGATCAAATTTTTTTGTTAACAACACAAATTTGCAATCCAAAGGTATTAAGCTTCCCTTAGCTAAGAAAGGAAAAAAGTTTTGTCCTTATGGAGTGCAATCCTCAAAGACACCATTAATAGACAAAACACAGCTTGTTGAGACTCCCATCGAAGTGGCAGAGAAGTCAACTTAGTGGGCTTTGATGGTTAGCCCTAATAAGCCATCAGGTTATCTATGAAGTTTCTAAGTTAGAATTGTTAAGGGTTGGGCATATCTTTGACAATTCAAGTATTGAGAGTTCTAGTGACTCAAGAAAGGCTCAGTATCATGTTTTTGATGAAAACAAAAAATTAAGAGCAAATGGTATAGCGCATAAGAAGACGGCTCAAATTTTAGAATCGTTTCTTGGTGAATCTAGAGGGGATTATAGGAGGCTTGGCCATTTTTTGGGATGATCGGGTAAATATAACAATTGAGTCACATTCGGACTCATTTATAAATTTTCATTATAAAATGCTAGAATTAAGATAGCTCATGAGAATCATCTTTCTACATGCCCCTAACGAGTTTAAAGAAAGAGTATTATTATGGGAGACTATTCATAAAGCAATCATTACAAATCAACTTCCTTGGCTATGTTTGAGGGATTTTAATGAAGTGTTGTACCATTGGGAGAAAGATGGTAGAAGGATGATTGAGCATAACTCAGCTTTTAGAGACTTTTTGCATGCTTGTTCTTTAATGGATTTGGAAAGCAAGGGTTTCGTGTTTACCTGGGCAAACAACAGAGAAGGTGATGCATTTATTAAGGGGATGTTGGATAGAGCGTTATGTACGATGGAGTGGAGAATAACATACCTTAATGCTGAATGCCAAGCTTTACCAGCAATTGGTTTAGATCATAGCCTAGTTATTTTATCACTTTTCCCTAAGATTGTATGTAGAAGAAGATAATTTATATATGGAGCTTTTTGGTTGGAGGATGAAGAATGTGCGAAAATAGTGAAGATGGCTTGGGCTTCAATATATCCCCAAATAATGAAATTATAGATAAATTGAATATAGTGTCTCAAAAGTTGGCTGAATGGAGTAAAAACAGGTTCTCTAATGCATATAAGAGAATTCCATGGCTAAGGAATGAGCTCTAAGTGCTGATGAATAATCCAAGGTATTCAAATGATATCGAGAAAATCCAAAATATAAACCAAGAAATGAAGAGTCTATGGCAACAAGAGGAATTGTATTGGGGTATGAGATCAAGAATTAACTGGCTTAAATGGGGTGATAGAAACACTAAATTTTTCTATGCTACAACTATTCAAAGAAGAACCATAAACATATTCGCCATATTAAAAAATTTGGAAGGTGAGTGGATGAGAGACGGAAAATTCTTAAGGAAATGATAAGAGAGTATTTCAAAGATCTTTACAAGTTGAAGGGAAATAGAAACTTTCAGCCTATATTTAATCGGCTTCCATGCTCGATTGATGTAATGATAAATAAAAAATTGATACAACTTATCACCCTAGAGGAAATCATAGCAGCAACACATCAATTAAGAGCTTCCAAGGCTCCTAGGCCTGATAGTTTAAATGGTCTATTCTTCCAACATCATTGGAATGAATTAAATCAAGATATTTTCAGGGAAGGTGTAGTAGTTTTTGACATGGGATATTTGAACCCTGAGTTGAACAAAACATCAATCACCCTCATTCCCAAAACCCTGAATCCAGAGAAGCTAGAACAATTTTGCCCCATAAGCTTATACAACTTTATCTACAAGATCATCTCTAGATATTAACGAACATGTTGAAACCTTTGCCACCTAATCTAATCGTAGTAGAACAAAGTGCATCCATGGGAGGTCAACAAATTCAAGCTAATATTTTAATAGTGCAAGAGGTCCTACATAGACTAAGAACACAAGAGTGGAAAAAGAAGTTCCAAGCGGCTTTAAAATTAGATATGCAAAAGACCTATGACCAAATAGAATGAGATTTCCTTCGAGAGTGCTTGTTCAAGATGGGTTTTTATGGAAAGTGGGTGAACTATGAAATGAAATGTGTTTCCACAATATCATTTAGCATTAAATTTAATGAGGAGACTATGCCTTTCTTCCAACCAACTAGAGGAATTCGTCTAGGTGACCCTTTATCTCCCTATCTCTTCATACTAGTGGCTAACGTGTTCTCTTACTTGATGAAGCAAGCAATTCCAGCAAGCACTATTCAAGGAATTAAATTGAATCATAACTGCCCCACTCTCTCGCATCTCTTATTTGTGGATGACTCCATCTTTTTCTTAGATGGAACTATAAAGAAATATTAAAATTTGGCAGCTAGCCTACATCAATACTATTTTGCATCTGATCAGGCTATTAACTTGAACAAATGTAGGATATATTTCAGTAAAGGTTGCCTAGAAAGTTTGAGGAGGAATATGGCTTCCGAGTTAAGAGTTCCAGTAATTGACAAAATCGGAAAATATCTAGAAATTCCTTCGGAATGAGGGGCATCGAAGAAAGAAATGTTTGCTTGGATCCTTGCTAGAGTCAATATGAAATTAGAGAGCTGGAATGAGAATTTATTGTCAAAAGCTGAGAAGGAAATATTGATAAAGGTTGTGGTGTGGCGATTCTTCAATACACCATATCCATCTTTAAAATCCCAGTTTCAATTAACAAAGCAATCGAGAAGAAAATAACCAATTTTGGTGGAGAACTAACAATAAAATAGCCGGTTTGCACCAGAACAAATGAGAAATTTTAAAGCTTAGGAAGGATGAGGGGGGCCTAGGTTTCAAAGATATATAGGCTTTTAACAAAACTATGCTACATGTTAGGAAACAAGCATGGTGAATTTCTTAGCATCCAAAAACTCTTTGGAGTTAAGTTATGAAGGGTTTATACTTCCCACAAGGGGATTTTTGGCAAGTTGGAAGAAGATCTTGTTCTTCATGGGGTTGGCAAAGTCTCATAGTGGGAAGAGATGCTATATCTCCTCCAGTCACGTGGGCGGTTGGGAATGGCAAAAAAATCTCTATCAAAAACAATAAATGGCTAAAGAATGGACCTATTGGTGGCCTAGTGACAAGAAATGAGCCACCAAAGTGGTTGATTTGTTGGACATTGAAGCAATAAAATGGAATGAATCCTTACTTAAGATTATGTTTGATGAACAAACGGTAACGGAAATCCTTACTATCCCTATCGGGTTACCGACTACAGAGGATAAATTAGTCTAGGCTAACAACAAATTAGGGACATACACGGTTAAAAGTGGATATTTCAATAACAGAAGTTCAACAAACAGAGCTCTCACAATAATAGCATCATCTTCCTACCAAGCCAAACCAAAATTATGGAAATACATATAGAAAGCAAGAACAACCCCCGAAGTTAAAATCTTCCTATGGAATGCATGCCAAAACACCCTACCTACCTTGGACAACTTGCATAGGAGAAAGATTGTACATGCACCAGTATGCCCAATTTGCAAATAGGAGTTAGAAATGGTAGAACACACCATGCTGCTTTGTCCTTGGACATTTGAACTATGGTGTGAGAACCCCTTGCGAATTTGTATCACAAGAAATGATCTAACTTAGTTTGACAAGTGGCTAATTAGATTGAGAGAAGACCCACGAACCTCACCTCACCTCAGTTCGACCTAGTTGCAACGACCCTATGGTGCATATGGAAGGACTAGAACAACGCTATCTTTAAAAAAATGCCCTTAAAGCAACAACAAAGTAAAGACAGGGCCACGGCCTATTATGAGAACTTCAAGACTTGGAACGGGATCACAAAAGGAGAACAAAGAAATGCAGATCTTACCTGAAGATGGCAAAAACTATACCCAAGTATCTTGAGCCATTGGCGCTCGAACAGCCAGGGGGGCATACAGAGGAGGAAACCGTGCGATTATTGCTTGCATCGTTCGAGACTCCTGTGGTAGGATAATGGACAAATTTTCCAGTTTAGTTGAAGATCGATCTACCGAGCAAGCTAAAGCCTTGGCATTGCTCAAAACCTTGCCTTGATCTACTTTAAGCTTGCAATTGAGACTGACTGTCGTGTACTTGTTGAAGGCGTGAACTCCTCTGAACTGGTGAACTGGAAAGTATAGCCCTTGGTGGACCGAGCCAAGGAGTTGAAGAGCAACTTTTCGGGTTGCACCATAGCCCATTACAGCCGAGAAATAAATATAATTGCGAATTGGCTAGACAAAGCCCAAAGGTCGAATAGTTTACCTAGAAATTGGGTCTCCGACCTGTCGTCTGCTCTTTTTGATATGTTATATTTGATGCTCTAGATGTGTTTTCAGCGAATTTCGTTAGGTAATTAATATCACTTGTATTTTTACCCCCCAAAAAAAAAAAATCAACACATGTTAGCATATTCTTTTTATTAGCTTTCATAAATTGACATATTTTATACACATGATTCTCAAAAATGAAAACTTTTGATCGAAATGAACATTTTTTCAAAATAAATATGTTAATACCATTTTCAATCCACGTGGTTCTCAAGATTTAGATTCAACCTTACAATCTTACCAAAATAAAGTGGTCGTAAAACAGTTCAAACGACAAGAAAGTATAAGGCAGCCCACTTATCATTTGACACACGTATAATTAAAGCAATTCATGAAGTTTTATCTAGCGGAGTACCCGACAAGTCGATGGAATGGCCGTACTTGGCAGGGCCCGGTCCATTCCATGGAATCGTCGTGGATCGGTCCACGGATTGCTAAATCCCGTGGCGAACGGATTAACAAAAATATCAGAGACGATTTGGATTCCAGACAGCCAACAATGGCTCTCTCTCTCTCTCTCTCTCTCGAAGCTTCTCTCACTTCCACTCGCCTCCCGAACCTTCTGCACTCTTCTTCTTCCCCAAGCATCGCCCTCTCCATCCTCCTCCTATTTAAACATCCCCAAGCACCTCCCAACCGAATCAAGAAACCTTCGCCACTCGGCGAGCGCCAGTCGGTCACTAGGAATTCTCTGAACCCGTGTCGCAGACGACCTGCAAGCTCCAAGCGCGATCGAGAAGATGGCGTCTTCGCTCGCTCTCCGGAGGGCTGCCGCCGCCGCGTCCTCGGGCGTCCTGTCGAGGCTGACCAACCCGGTCCGCGCCACCTCCGTCGCCCCTCACGTCGCTCGCTCCTTCAACACCAGCTCTCAGATGCGGCGCTACGACGAAGACGACAGCGACGTCGACGTCGAGCGCCGCTCCGATCGCGCCGTCTCCCGCCGCCGCGAGCCTGGTCTGTTTTCAGGTAGTTGTTATCTTATCGCTCATTTTTTCAGGATCGCCGTCCGTCGCGATGATGAGGTCGTCAGCTGGTTGATTGCTGCTCTGTTTCCTTTATTTGTGAATGACATTTCTGCGCTAGCCTAGTGGCCTTTACGTATTCGATGATCGAGCATTTGCTCGTTTTAGGAGGTAGCTCTCTGTTTAGAGAAGCGTTCTCATGGATTTTGTATTGCCGACCGTTCGACAGATGTGTTTGATCCGTTCTCGCCGACTCGGAGCCTGAGCCAGGTGCTGAACCTGATGGACCAGTTCATGGAGAGCCCGTTCCTCGCGGCGTCGCGCGGCATGGGGGCTGCTGGATCGAGGAGGGGCTGGGACGTGAAGGAGGACGACAGCGCCCTCTACCTCCGGATGGACATGCCCGGCCTCAGCAGGGAGGACGTGAAGGTCTCGGTGGAGCAGAACACCCTGACGATCAAGGGCGAGGGCGAGAAGGAGTCGGAGTCGGAGGAGGAGAGCGGGAGGAGGTACTCCAGCAGGCTGGATCTGCCGCCGAACCTGTACAAGCTCGGGGAGATCAAGGCGGAGATGAAGAATGGCGTGCTCAAGGTGGTGGTCCCCAAGGTGAAGGAAGAAGAGAGGAAGGATGTCTTCCAGGTCAACATTGAGTGAAAATGCTGAGAGAGTTGTAAAAGGGATTTCTTTTGGGGGTCAAGGTGCTATTTTTCCTTCCTTTTTCTAGCAGTAAGTTCTGTCTGGTGTTTCAACTGAAGACTCTTTGGGCAATAAATAGGCAGGGAAGAAAGAGTATGCGAGTTCTTCCGCTTGCTCGGGTACTTGATGATGAGTTGCTGATTCCTGTCTTTTTGTCAAACCTTTCACAGACGATGTTTCTCTTCAATGAAAATCGGAGAAATCTTACAAACTGAGTTAGTCGTCTTTTAGGTGTTTTCCATCCTGTTTGAAACGGATATTGGGATTTGCTCTGAAAAAAAGCATAGATGGTAATTCAGTCGAGCAGGGAGCTTCGAAGCAGATCAACTATGGGGGCTGTCTCTGCTTTTCTCCAGGCATTGAGTGAATCGTGTGCGCGGACCTGGGAATTCATTGAATTGGAGAGTGGAAAGGACTAATCTGGAAAGACTGAACTTGAATTCGAAATTTGGCGTTAAGTTGCGGTAGAGATTTGGCATTTGCCACCCAGAATGTGCATTGCTCTGTTTTTGAGGAGAAAGTCTCGGTTGTACAGCGTTTCACTTGATATATACAAACCGCGACCAGCAAGCAATTCAATTGCTACCATACAGTAATACGCACGAATTGAAATTACGTTCAGTGGCCAAGATATTTGCCTAAGCAACTGGTTCTGAAGTATCTGAAGAAGAGGCGGAGTTGATGTCTTCCTCTTTCTTGATTTGGAGGTCGGCCGATTCATCTTGCACCTCCCTTTCGACCTTGAAGTCCCCCTTTACGATCATTCGTTCATTTCGAATATCTACTGTGTACTCACGCACTCCTGCGAATCACAACGCGTTCTCCATAAATTTCCACTCTCGACACTTGCTGCAGCTTATAGAGTCTGACTACTCAACGGGCGTGGGCATTACTAATTCATCTTGACAGAAATCTAAAAAAGGCAAATCTGGGGAGCTTAATCTTTCTATATTTTTCCCCATCAGATATAACCTGTTCGAGAGCATTACTGCAATGAATCAATTTGTACGCTCTAGATGATTGTCGAACTTTAGACGTTGCATTTAATGTCATGAAGACGACGTGTCAAGAGGAGATTCTCATTCATGAATTTCTTTTGATGATGTTCGCTTCTGCTGTAAAATTAAGCTATGAAACTGAGGATAGGGATCTCACGGCAGAAGTCCAGCACAAGTCGCCATAACTTGCAGACGGACACTTAAGTCGCCATAACTTTAAAACGGTACATTTAAGTCGCCACTTTTTTTTTTCGAGTGGACACTTACTTAAGTGCCATCTCCGGCGACCCTCAGAAATCCTACGTACAATATTTTATTATTATTTTTCGCATTTTACGTGGCTCGGAGCTCCAAATCAGCATAAAAATTAAAAAAAAAATTTAAAAAAAGAAAATTTTAAAAAAAGAAAATTTTAAAAATTTTAATTTTAAAAATTTTAATTTTAAAAAATTTAATTTTTTTAAAAATAAGAAAATTTAAGAAAATTTAATTTTAAAAAATTTAAAATAATTTAAAAAAAATAAGAAAATTTTTAAAAAATTAATTTTAAAAAATTTTAAAAATTAAAAAAAATTAAAAAAATTAAAAAAAAGGGGGAGGTCGAACGGGCGGCTGAGGGCTGAGCCCTCGCCGCCGCCGCCTCCCGCCGTCGTCGGGAAGGGCCGGCGACGGAGGGGGAGGGTCGGCGGGGTCGCGCCCCGGCCGACCGACGGCGAGGGCCGCGACCCTCGCCCCGATCCGGGCGAGGCTCGCGGGCCCTAGCCGCCGGTCGGCCGGCGAGGCCGGCCGACCCTCCCCACTCCGTCGCCGGCCCTTCCCGGCGGCGGCGGGAGGCGGCGAGGGCCCGCGAGCCCTCGCCCGGATCTGGGCGAGGGTCGCGGCCCTCGCCGCGATCCGGCGAGGGCTCGCGGCTCTCGCCGTCGGTCGGCCGGGGGCGGCGACCCCGGCCGACCCTCCCCCTCCGTCGCCGGCCCTTCCGGCGACGGCGGGAGGCGGCGGCGGCGAGGGCTCGGCCCTCGGCCGCCCGTTCGACCTCCCCCCCTTTTTTTTTTTTTTCTTAATTTTTTAAAACTTTTAAATTTTTCTTAATTTTTAAATTTTTCTTAATTTTTAAATTTTTTAAATTTTTCTTATTTTTTTAATTTTTTGAATACTTTATAATTTAATTAATTTTTATATTATTATTTACACGTAGACACGAAACGGCGTTTTTTTGCGTTTTCTCCGCCACGTCGGCGTGCAAAACGACGCCGTTTTGGACTAAACTCGCCGGAAAATTGCCACGTCAGCCATTTGGCCGGATTTTCGCCGGAGTGGCACTTAAGTGTCCCATTTTACTATGATGATGGCGCTTAAGTGTACCATTTTAAAGTTATGGCGACTTAAGTGTCGTCGTCTTGGTTATGGCATCAGGGTGTCCTCACCTCGGGATCTCACCGTCCATCTTCGAAATGACTTGCGAGACTCTCTCCCGGCAACAAGCACATCCCACGTTGGCTGTCATCACTACTACCTGAAACTAAGCACAAGGAATTTGCAGTAATCGATCATTCAAATCTGATTCGAAAAGCAAAAACAAGAATAAGGAAAAGGATTGCCTGAAGATGAATAGAATGAAAACAGTAAAGAACAAAACCAAAAAAGGAACATGTTCAGAACCAAACAGTGGAATGATCTTCCGCTGGTACCTACCGGAGGAAGCGTCAAGTTCTTGTAATTCAGTAGACATTGCCGCGGGAGTTCTTCATTCGACTGTCAAGCGGCAATCCTATGCTCTGTGCTTCCCCAGTTTCCTGCCCTTCTCTTCAAGCCTCCATTGTCACACCCCAAAAACCAACAAGAAAGGGGATGACACGCCGTCCTTCCACTCAAAAGGATGCAGCCTTAGAGTTTCCAAAATCTAACTCTCAAAAGTCTTCACATCCATATGGCACTCATATTTACTCATCGTTAGTCGAGGAACTTGAAAAATATAGGAAAAAATAGAGGGGTGAGCAACCACGGCTGAGTGCATCTCTTCTAGATGGATCGAGCACTCATTATGCATATTTATAAAACCAAATTACAATCTTTTTTAACTCAAATTTAGAATATAACAAACATATAGTAAAAATAATAAGTTATGTACACTTCAACATAGTTATATTTATAGCAAAAATAATCATTTCATAATAATATCGAAATAAACATCAATGGTCTAATCCACTGATCAATCTCATTAATTCACACGCCAATGATCCATTCAATTGGTTAATCTTATACCACACCAAACTCAAAAATTTAACAAACCTTCAAGGCTAAAATATAACATTTCTTACTTTAACACAATATGTTCAAAGCAAAAATATTCAAGATAATAATAGGCAAATGTCAATGGTCTAACCCATTGGTTAATCTCATAAAACATGTATTAATAGTCTATTCCATTGATTAATCTCATCAAATCACACATCAATAATTTAATTGAAATTACATGTCGATGGTCCATTCCATTGACTAATCTCAAATTACACGTCGATGGTTCATTCCATCGACCAACTCATATCACATGTCAATGTTCTACTCCATTGATCAATCCATTGCTCAATATCAAACCATTGTCACGATACAATGTCTGGTGATGAGGCGACCAAGATTCCCCTTTGACAATGTCTCCACCTATTATTAGCCGGTGGCTCGACTCACAAAGATATCCCAAAATAGTATGCACATACCCACAAACCTCTCGCTGGACTCACAGCGATATTGAGCATCCACATCAATTCAGAACCACACCATCCATAATTCTCAAACTAAATCCATAAAACATTTCATATATCACAAAAAGATTTCGCAACTCAGCTTATCCGCTAGAAATATTTTTTTATTTTTGGTAAAAATCCGCTAGAAATACTTTTCATAAAACATTTTGAAATAATTTTAAGACCCATCTCATAAATCAATTTCAAATTAAATACATTTCAAAAAGCTTATCACAAATCAATACCTATATTATCTTTCATAAATCATCTCAAAGTCGTGTTTTTCGTGAAATGGTTTCACAAACCCAAAACATGTAATATTTCTTAACTTTGTTCATCAAACAGAACATATATTTCCACCAAAAATTCTCACACTATTCTTAAATATCAAAATGCAGTAAATGCCCAATCCAAATTTTATGTAAAAAATATGCTTATTCATAACTCATAAAATATTAATCATTTATCATTTTAAAAACATGAGCTTATAAATTCTTAGAAGAGATAGCATCACTCACCTTGGAAAGTCAAAAATCAACTACGACGCTTACTCGAACCAACGCACTCGGATCCCTAACAATTAACGTAAAAACAATATCAAAAGGCCGAGTAAAAAGGATATTCGCATAACGACTCGTCTATACTAGGCCTATTTGTCGATAAAATGACACCTATGCGCCACGAAAGCTCTTATTTATCGAAAACCCATCGATTTCTCGCTAGGTGCAGCCCATGTGCCAACTTTGTCGTGCCATAACTTTCTCCACAAAATTCCGTTTCAAGCCGTCTTAAGCTCACTTAATGTACAACAATAACCCCAACTCAGCCACCCCAAAACAATAGTGAAAACAACAAAAAAAAAAAAAAGCTCGAAGTTACTGTTTACTATAGTATCAGAATGCGCCCCTAACTTCAAAATTCCGTTCCGGACAAACCGCAAGCTCAAATCACGATCCATAGATGTTATAGCTTCACAATATCCCAAGTACCATTTCTACAAAAATATGCAGCTCAACGACTCAAAAATCATACTTCATTGCTCGATTTTCCCAAAATTCCGAATTTCAAGCCCTAGGTCCAAAATTACCCCAATTGAATGAATGGGCGGCACGGGCACTTATCGGTTACGTAGTTTGGCGAGGCTCCTATGATGAGAACGCACAAAACCCTCTTTCTTCTTCTTCTCCTCCTCTGCCTCTTCATTTCTTTTAGCGAGAGCTCTGCTCTCCGTTTCTCTCTCTCCTCCTTTTTCTTTCTCTCTTTCCCTTTTATCTCTTCCTTTTTCTTTTCTTTTTCCTTCTTTTTTTTTTCTGTCTTTTCTTCCTCTCTCTCTTCTCTTTTCCCTCTCCCCCAAAACTCTCGATTCCTCTCTTTCTACTGAAGCTTCTACCTTCTTTTTTTTTTTACTGGGTCAAAACCCATATTTTACATCCATCATTGGCTATGAATCGCATACCGTTTATACCTAACAATGTCGTTGTTCCAGCCTAGAACACGCACGGTCTTCTTCACTTTAACCTCTCGCGTGTGCTAAGCCTGCCATAAAAAAGAGACGGGCAGCACCTTTGGGGACAATTGGGATTGCTGCAGGTACCAAGAACGACACCTGCGTCCCTCGCATGCTGTTTGTGACTCTGAGAATATCATGTTTTTCTTCAAATCTTATCTGCTATGTGGGACAAGGAAACACACACTTAATTTATTTTACAAACAAACTTCCAACATGGATGACTATGTTGCAATCTTAGTTTAATCTCTTTGAGTTTAGTTGAACAACATGGTCATATCTTCAGTGTTTATTTCTAAACCGTACATCAAGACAGTGGATGAGGCAGCATTTTCCTATCATATAAATGCAGCATTTCTTTCGCTGCTTAAGTAGCATTCTTCAGTTGATTTTTCCAAGTACCTGGGAGGCATGCGCTTGTTAAACACTACAATTGATCTAATGGTGAAGATTTAGGAGATTGACATGTCAGTTATGTTAAAAGTGCAGTGCAGTTAGGATCAGTGAAAACTTTCCTTAAATTGATGGAACTAAACATTGCGTAATAAGTTCAGCTTTATCTATGGTTGCACCTTGAAAAATAGATGAACTGGCTCTTGATCTTCTCCAAAACCCACGAATCACATATTTAGACGTAAATAAGGTTTCAATCAAACCCAATGCTGTACTGGAATAACGAAGCTTCATTTATCTCTAATGACAATTTCAGTTTTGATTTGAGAGGAGAGACGAGTGTAAATCTAGTTGTTCTTCTAAAGTGTGGATTACTACAAAGCAAATGACTAATCAATTAAATCTAACTCGTTAGATTCAAACTATTAGTTTTCCTAAGTGGAGTCTAGCCATGCAGCAAATGCTCTCTGAATTCTTAACACTCACTTTTTCATGTTGTCAATCTTTTTTAGTTCTAGGAAGCAATTGCGTCAGGAATAAGGTTTTTCTAGTTAATGATTACTTACACGGTGGAACTATAAGATTTCAAGTGATTTTATAATGACATCTCAATCCGAAACTGTTCTGCTTTTTGCAGATGATTACTGAGAAAATCTTTTTTTTATAGTTTTTCTATTCTAACGTTCTATTTTTCAGTTTGATATTGGACATGGTGGCTTTTCTCAGGGTAGCCTTTTGAACGACTGTCGTGTTATGTTTAAGGTTAAATATCTCGCTGAAAATCAATGATCTGTTCCTATTGATACCAGTGATATCATCTTAGTGGACAAAATCATCAACAATGTAAGACTGATCAATGCACAAGCCATCCATCATAACTGCAATAAACTACTGAACAACTGCCCAATCACAATAAACTACTGAACAACAGCCCGATCAACTAAGAGGATATAGAATGGGGCAAACCACTATCATCTGAAGTTTGAATTAGCTCCAAGTTTTCTTCAGGGACCAGTTCACCGTCTCATTCCAAATCCAATCAAACGGATCCTATCAGATCTTTTATTGTTATATAGAGCGAAACATAAGGTCTTGTCCTTGCATCACCACCTGTTCCTGTATCTAGAGACTCACTCTATCTTGCAAAGTCCGGCAACAGAGTGAACATTTCATTTGAAAACAACAGCAATGGGGCTTTTCACGGAGTGATCTGAAGAAACCCATGTCAGGGATCCTTGAGCAAATGGCTTAATAACGCTCACACCAGAACTTCTGTGGAACCCCACAGTATATGTGGCCATTTGCACTGCCATACTGAACTTGATCTCAGAAGGGTACACTGTGACATCGACACCTTCTGGTGCATCAACCTTGTATATGTACGAGGAGTCAGCAGACCCGACGTTCGTAACTGTCCTAGAATAGTTCTGGGCGCTGGAGCCCAGTATTATGCTGAAGGATGGGTAATTTAGCTGTGCTTCAGGTATGCTTTTTATTTGTGAGCATTTGGCTTTTTCCTGTGTGATGGTTTCAATTTCGGAATCCTTGTATCCCAAACCGCATAAATAAGGGATGTAGTCACTGGGTTTGATGTCGTAAATAAGGCCTGGATCGTCTGCTTTGGGTGGATTCACGTGGCCTGCGCCTATGGCGAAGATGTCAGCTGGAAGAAGGGTTTCATCGTTGATTGGCTTACTTCCAAGGTTCATTTGATATGCAGTGGTCATGATTGCAGATTTTATGGCAGCAGGTGACCAATCAGGGTGAGAGCTCTTCAGCAATGCTGCAATGCCACTGAGATGAGGGCACGACATGGAGGTTCCAGAGATGATGTTGAAGGTCGCATCTGTAGTTGAGCTGTTATCGAGAGAGAATGGCCAGGCTGCTAGGATGCTGACTCCTGGGCCAATTATGTCAGGTTTAAGGATTCCAGGACTCTCAAAGCTGGGACCCCTGGAAGAGAAGGATGTCACTGCTGGTGCATCGGAATTCCCAATAATTGTTCCTTTGAACAAAATGGTGGCCGTCGGATCGGAGGTCGAGTTGATGTAGGCCTTGATTTTCAGGCCGTCAGCATAAGGTATGTGGGTTGCGGGAAGGACATGAACATCAGCTCGTGTGCTGTAGCCATTGAGTTCGTTGTTCATCAGAATCATGGCGACGCCACCGGCATCCTTCACCTTCTTGGCCTTGGGCGATTCTTGCGATTCCCGTCTCTCTCACACAAGACCACCTTTCCTTTCACGTCCAAGTTCCGTAATGATCCTTCAGCACATATTGCTGATGTTTGGTTTCCATTTGCACCTGCATACACAAGTGGGTAAGCCGATGCAAAGTCCTTGGGCTGGAAAAGGGATTCGCCATCGTACTCTGCCCCATTTCCTAGCTTAGCCGAAGCTTTTACGGTCCTATCAATAGTGCTTGCTCCTACAGTGAGAATCCAGGGAGCTTCATTCGACAAGGAAGTGTTGATTGGGCCCCTATTACCTGCTGAGCAGCTCACGAAGATTCCCTTTTGAATAGCAGAAAATGCTCCCACAGCCATTGAGTCAGCATAAAATGGAGCCTGACGAAAACCGATAGAGATGGAGAGCACATCGACACCGTCCTCAATAGCAGCATCCATAGCGGCCAGTACGTGACTCTCAAGGCACTGCCCATTGGAGCACACCCGGTACATTGCCAGGTGGGCACGAGGTGCGATTCCGACGGCTATGCCAGGGGCTTGTCCTAGGAAATTTGCTTTCTTTACAAAATTGCCCGCTGCGGTGCTGGAAGTGTGGGTGCCATGCCCATCCTCGTCGGTTGGTGGCAAATTAGAGGTCACGAAATTCCTCGCGCCGATGAGCTTGTTGTTGCAGGAAGTGGCATTGAAAGTACACTTACCTTTCCATTTAGCAGGGGGAGTGGACATTCCTTGGTCATCGAATGAAGGGTGACCCGGCGTTATTCCCGTATCAAGGACTCCAATGATCACGCCCTTGCCCAAAGTCGAGGCTTTCCACAACCCCATCCCGGGGTTCAAGTTCAAGAAGGAGGGCGAGTGGGTCGTGTGTAACGAGAAAATCTTCTCTCGTTTCACAGACACAACTGCATCCAACTTCAAAAGTTCCTTAGCCTCGTCTGCGGTCATCTTTGCTGCAAATCCTGTGATTGCATGCTTGTAGGAATGGACCATACGCTTCGTCTGATCCCAATTCGCTGCCGTCTGGGGCAGGAACGATTGGTACCAGCTCTGTAGATCCTCTGACCGGGCAAAAACTTCACCCTCCGGTTTTCTAACATGGACAATATAGGTAGACAGGACATTTTGTTCATGCTCAAGAGCAGTTTTGGCGGTCGCCGGATGAAAACTGAAAGAGCAAATGAAACCAACAAGAAAGAAAACAGCCACCATGGGCAACTTTCCGCGTCGGTTTTCCTCCATTTTTCGGCAAGAAGGTTCAAGAGAAAAACCTATACAGCTTATGCTTTCTGACTAATGAACTCAAGCCTGCATATAGAAAAGGGAAGTGAGAAGCTTACAGCTGTGACACATTAAAGATAACGTTGGTTTGTCCACCACTAATTTTCTCTAAGAAAACCGCTTGACCTGTTTAACCGGTTTTCTTGAGAAAATTATAATTGGAAACTCTTGCTTGGTTAGACTTTTATAAATATGAAGAAAGAAAATCAGCATAAAGAAATAAATAATTCTATAGCAAATTGAATACCACAATATAGATAATTACAAGTAAAAGAATATTATCACTTTCTCAAAAGAAATTATTGATATCATTAAAGATATTTCTTAAATTTTGAAGTTCTGCAGGCTCTGTCATACAACACTTCAAATGGTGTCATCTGGATACTCTGCTGATAACTGTTATTATAGGTGAACTCAACTAGATGAAGCTGTTCCTCCCAATTTCATTTGAAGTCCAATATGCAAGCTCGCAACATGTTCTTGAGGGTTTGAATGGTCCTCTCAGACTGGTCATCTGTTTGTGGATGATAGACCATGCTGTACTACAGTTTCTTTCCCAAGGCTAATTGTAAACTTTTCCAAAAAGCTGCCGTGAACTTCGGGTCTCGATCTGACGTAATCATCATGGGCACTCCATGAAGATGAACTATCTGTCGACTCCGTGATATGCCTTAGATCGGCGTAACATGTTTCCGGGCATGGGCACTCCATGAAGACGAACTATCTGTCGACTCCGTGATATGCCTTAGATCGGCGTAACATGTTTCCGGGCATGTTTCCACGTTCGTTTTTGGTATTCGATCGTTTGAGTATTGGATTGATTTTTAGGAATATGTTTCCCTACATTGGTATTAGAGCGATGTTGTTCATATTTCCCGATCATTATTGATGTTTATAAATTGCTTTTGGTTGAAATTTCGAGAGATGGTGCTTGGGGACGGAAATCCTGACATCCCATACTGTTTGTCCCCCTTTTTGATTTTCAATGAATCAAAACTCGTTCATGATAGTGCAGGGTTGTAGTTCTCGTTGAGACAAGAAAAATGACGAGTGGCTTGTCATTAGGGGCCGCCGGATGCGCCGCCACACGTGGCAAGAAGAAACGGCCTCGCAAGCGTCGAGGCGGTTTGCTGTAGTTTAAGAAGTATGATACAATTTGTTTTTTTTTTTTTTTTTTGGTAAAGAGTATGATACAATTTGTTCTTTACTAAGATAAAAATAAGGGATATGTGCAACACAAGTCCTAAAACTTATAAGGAAAGTGCAATTGAGTCATAAAACTTATAAAAAGTGCAATTAAGTCATAAAACTTATCAAATTGATTCAATTGAGTCCTAAATTTAACACCGTCAGATTTACTAATGGAAAATGCTGACGTGACGCTGACGTCATATTTTAAATGAATTTATATTTTTCACGTGGCTTTTTTAAGTTATTTTTTATTCAAAAATTTTAAAAAATAGATTTAAAAAATAAAAATGAAAAACTAAAATTTATTTAAAAAACAAAACTGTTAAAAAAAAAATGGCACCGGCGACATTTCCACCGTAGCCCCGCCCATCGCCGGAGCGGCCGGCGACCGTCGCCGACCACAGGCTCGCCACGGCGAGGCCTCGCCGGCCCCCAGTGAGGCCCGACCACCCCCGCCAGTAGGGCGAGGACGCCTAGATCTGGGCACATCGGCCCTCACGGGGGCCGGCGACCCTTGCCCTCCTGCGAGAGGCCTCGCCGACCCTCGCCCGGGTCGGCGATGCTCGCCCGATCCGGGTGTTTCGATTAAGCTCGTCGCACTCCCGACGCCGTGCCCCGACGCTGTCCGGATCCGAGTGAGTGGGTTCGGAGGGCGGGGGTTCCGTTGCCGTCGCTACACCGGACTCTTGAGCCGTGCCGTCGTAGCCCCGACGTTGTCCCTAGCAAACCAATCGTGACCCTTTGCGGTCTTTGGGCTGCTACCGTTCCCGACGTCCTTCCGCCGACCCCCCGACCCCATCGCGCACCGGACTACCGTCGTCGCCCCAGCCGCCACCGACGACTCCACCCGATCCCGCGTCGGGACACCCCGGATCTAGACGAGCATCGCCGACCCCAGGCGAGGGCCGGCGAGGCCTTGCCCAGGGTGGGCGATGGTCGCCGGCCTCCCGTGAGGGCCGGCGAGGCCTCGCCTGGGCGAGGGCAGGCCACCCTGCCGGCCACTCCGGCGATGGGCGGCGGCGGAAGCACCATCGGTGCCTTTTTTTTTGCATAGTTTTGTTTTTTCAAATAAATTTAGCTTTTCCTTTTCAATTTTTAAATCTAATTTAAACAATAATAAAAATAATGTTAAAAGCCACGTGTATAATAAAAAATCATTTAAAATGCTACGTCGCGTTTTCCGTCGATAAATCTAACGATGTTAAATTTAGGATTCAATTGAACCAATTTGACCAGTTTTAGGACTTGATTGCACTTTTTGTAAGTTTTAGGACTCAATTGCACTTTCCTTGTAAGTTTTAGGACATGTGTTGCACATATCCCTAAAAATAATAAAGAGTACTACTGAACTTTTTTATTATTATAGTATTTTGGGTTTATCTTGTCAATTTGATGTAGCCCGTATTCTAGACCAACTAGTTCAATCAAGAAGATTATTCAAGATGGATGACACACTCATTGAAAAGTTGCTCATCGATAGGGCTTTATCTTTGACTTTGTTTGAAGACTTCGTCAATTATGATGTGTCGAAACTTGCATTAAGACATTTTGGGATGGCCACAAGCATTGAAAATATTGTAAAATTAATAATGCCTAGTTTTCTAAATGTTTCTAGTTTTTATGTACATAAATGTCTATTAGATTCTAGGTTTGAGTCTAGTCTCTTGCTCTTCTTTTGTTGTGCTATAAAAGTTCATCGAGTCTTTGTAAAAAAACAGACCTAATTTGATTAATAAAAGTTTGCAAAGTTTCTTCTTTTATCTGCAGGAGCGGAATAAGGTTATCTACGTGGCGCTCAAAGTTAAAGTCTTGACTTTGGGCACACAATATAAAAGCTAAAAGGAAATTCCTTACCGCAAGGAATTTGATTCAGTTTCAAACCCCAAAATCATGCAATGAATCCTCGCAGAACCTGCAGAATTAGGTCTCGGATTGGTGTCAAAGGTTTGTTTGGGTCTATTTTTCTGTTATTCTATTCTCCAAATCAGGAAAAAAAACAAAAAAATTCTTCTGATAATATTACCTAAATTTTCTGCTCTCTGAAATAAAAACTGAGTCGAGAATATATTTGAAATAAAAATAAAAAAATGAAAAAAATCTATTTTTCGTTCGAAAATATAAATAATAAAAATAAATAAAAATTATTTCTGAAAATGAGAAATTACCAAACACACTCGAAATAGCTAAGTCTTTTCCTGGACCTGGACCTCTATGGTTTAGGTCTCTGATGAGCTGTGGGGAATTTGACGACACAAGTCGTCATGGAAAAACCGCATCGCAATATGATTAACCAGCGATTACTAGATGGTCGCAGGCTAAAAAAAACCCAGAAACACGGAGAAGAAACAGAGAGGACGCAGGTGGAGGATGCGGGGAAGAAGGGGGTTAAAATAGGGAACACTTGGGGGAGGAGACTGGTCTTTGCCTGAGGAAATGGACAGCTGAAGGTTTCGTGGCCATTCCATGTTGGTGCCAGCTCCGCCGGGTCACTGACAGATGGTCTTCTTTTTATTCACTTTCATTTCACACACTATTTTTTTTAAAATGAAAATTTTTGGTCGAAACGGAGATCCTTTCAAAATACATTCTTTAGTATTATTTTCAATCCACACGGTTCTTAAGTTTTAGATTTGAATCTTAAAATCTTACCAACATATAGTCATCGTAAAGAAAATTCAAATGACGAGAAAATATAAAACAATCTATCTATCGTTCGACACGTGTATAATTAAGGTAAGAGACACAGGTCAACCCGATAAGTCCATGGAATGGCAGTACTCGGCGGGGCCCGATCCATTCGATGGAATCGTCGTGGATCAGTCAACGGATTGCTAAATCCCGTGGCGAACGGATTAACAAAAATATGAGATACGATTTGGATTCCAGACAGCCAACAATGGCTCTCTCTCTCTCTCTGTGTTTTTTTCCCCTTCCCCAAGCAATAAGCATCGCCCTCTCCTGCCTCCTCCTCCTATTTAAACATCCCCAAGCCCCTTCCAACCGAATCAAGAAAGCTTCGCCACTCGTCGAACGCCAGTCGGTAGCTCTCTCGCGAAATTCTCCTGCAAGGTCCAAGCGCGATCGAAAAAGGATGGCGTCTTCGCTCGCTCTCCGGAGGGCCGCCGCCACTGCTGCCGCCCGTCGGGCCTCCTGTCAAGGCTGACCAACCCGCTCCGCGCCGTCTCCGTCGCCCCTCACGCGGCCCGCTCCTTGATAACCAGCTCTCAGATGCGGCGCTACGACGAAGACGACAGCGACGGCGATGTCGAGCGTTGCTCCGATCGTGCCATCTCCCGCCGCCACCACAATTTCTGGTCTGTTTTCAGGTAGTTGTTATCTTATCACTCATTTTTTCTGGTGTTTAGGATCGCCGTTCATAGCGATGATGTGTGACGACCCAGATCCGGGGCAGTACGGAGGGACGTACTAAGATCGTCTCGGCAGTAGCGGGCGAGGCTAAGGGCATTTCTCCTGTCCCACATTGCTTAATATGTGTGATGCGTTTTAAAACCGTGAGGGAAAAGACCGTGCTTGGGATGGCAGTTCGTTCGTGCCAGGGTGGGTGACCCAAAGCAGTGGGGTCGGGGCCGGGTCCTTACAAATGGTATCAAAGCCGACTCTCGCAGCGTGTGGGGCCATAGCGAGGGGCCCAAGGGGGAGAATGTGACGACCCAAATCCGGGGCAGTATGGAGGGACGAACTAAAATCGTCTCGGCAGTACGCGGGCAAGGCTAAGGGCATTTCTCCTGTCCCACATTGCTTAAGGGAGTCTTGGGAGCTTATAAAGGCTTAATATGTGTGACGCGTTTTAAAATCGTGAAGGAAAAGACCGTAGCTAGAAGGAAAAGACTGTAGCTAGGATGGCGGTTTGTCCGCGTCAGAGCGGGTGACCCAAAGTGGTGGGGCTCGGGTTCTTACAAATGGTATCAGAGCCGACTCCCGCAGCGTGTGGGGCCGGCCCTGTGCAGGGACGGACTAAGATTGCCTCGGTAGTACGCGAGCGAGGCTAAGGGCATTTCTTCTGTCCCATATTGCTTAGGGGAGTCCTGGGAGCCTTTATAAGGGTACGCCTTTATAAGGGGCGTTTTAAAACCGTGAGGAAAAAGACCGTGACTGGGATGACAGTTCGTCCGTGCCAGGGCGGGTGACCAAAGCGGACAATATCACACGGTAGGGTCCGGGTCCTTACATGATGAGGTCGTCAGCTGGTCGATAGCGACTCTGTTTCCTTTGTCATAGATAAGTGGACGTCGTTTCTCAACCTGAATGTGGCGGTTCCGTTTTGGTTGATTAGGAAGCTTTGCTTTGACATAGGTCCATCTCACTGCAGATGACATTCCTGCGCTAGCATAGTAGCGTTTGCGTATTCGATGATCGAGCATTTGATCGTTTTAATGAGATCGCTCTCTGTTTGATGTAGCTCTGTTTAGTGAAGCGTTCTCATAAATGTTGTATTGCCGATCGTTCGACAGATGTGTTCGATCCATTCTCGCCCACTTGGAGCCTGAGCTAGGTGCTGAACCTGATGGACCAGTTCATGGAGAGCCCGTTCCTCGCGGCGTCCCGCGGCATGGGGGCTGCTGGATCAAGGAGGGGCTGGGACGTGAAGGAGGACGACAGCGCCCTCTACCTCCGGATGAACATGCCTGGCCTCAGCAGGGAGGACGTGAAGGTCTCGGTGGAGCAGAACACCCTGACGATCAAGGGCGAGGGCGAGAAGGAGTCGGAGGAGGAGCAGGAGAGCAGGAGGAGGTACTCCAGCAGGCTGGATCTCCGCAGAACCTGTACAAGCTCGGGGAGATCAAGGCAGAGATGAAGAATGGCGTGCTCAAGGTGGTGGTCCCCAAGGTGGAGGAAGAAGAGAGGAAGGATGTCTTCCAGTTCAAGATTGAGTGAAAATGCTGAGAGAGTTGTAAATTACGTTCAATGGCCAAGGTATTTGCCTAAGCAACTGGTTCTGAAGTATCTGAAGAAGAGGCGGAGTTGATGTTCTTCCTCTTTCTTGAATTGGAGGTCAGCCGATTCATCTTGCACCTCCCTTTCGACCTTGAAATCCCCCTTTACGATCACTCGTTCATTTCGAATATCTACTCTGTACTCACGCACTCCTGCAAATCACAATGCGATCTCCATAAATTTTCACTCTCGACACTTGCCGCAGGTTATATGATATGACTAATCAACAGGCGTGGGCATTACTAATTCATCTTGACAGAAATCTGAAAAAAGGCAAATCCGGGGAGCTTGATCTTTCTATATTTTTCCCAATCAGATATAACCTGTTCGAGAGCATTACTGCAACGAATCAATTTGTACGCTCTAGATGATCGTCAAACTCTAAACGTTGCATTTAATGTCATGAAGAGGACGTGTCGAGAGGGGATTCTCATTCGTGAATTTCTTTTGATGATGTTCGCTTCTGCTGTAAAATTAAGATGAAACTGAGGATAGGGATCTCACCGTCCATCTTCGAAATGACTTGCGAGACTCTCTCCCGGCAACGAGCACAGCCCACGTTGGCTGTCATCACTACTACCTGAAACTAAGCCCAAGGAATTTGCAATAATCAATCATTCAAATCTGATTCGAAAACCGACCAAAAAAAAATCTGATTTGAAAAGCAAAAACAAGAATAAGGAAAAGGATTGCCTGAAGATGAATAGAATGAAAACAGTAAAGAACAAAACCCGAGAAAGGAACATGTTCAGAACCAAACAGCGGCATGATCTTCCGCTGGTACCTACTGGAGGAAGCGTCAAGTTCTCGTAAGTCAGTAGACATTGCCGCGCGAGTTTCTTCATTCGACTGTCAAGTGGCAATCCTATGCTCTGTGCTTCCCCAGTTTCCTGCCCTTCTCTTCAAGCCTCCATCATTGGCTATGGAAGAGCCCACTCGTCTGTGAGTTGCATACCGTTTATACCTAACAATGTTGTTTTTCGAGCCTAGAACACGCAAACGACCCAATTTCACTTCTGCCCGCTATTATCTTTGACTCCATTTAAACAACAAGAAACCCTTGTCTGACTGGAGGAGAGGGGGATTAATCTATTCAGATTAGGCAAGTTAGCAATCAAGAGATCGTCATGGCATGGTTCATTAAATATTCGTTAAACAACGATAATGAGCTATTGCAGATTCGGTCTTCTTCACTTTAACCTCTCGCGTGAGCTAAGTCTGACATAAAAAAGAGACCGGCGGCACCTTTGGGGCCAATTAGGATCGCTGCAGGTACCAAGAACGACACCTACGTCCCTCGCATGCTGTTTGTGACTCTGAGAACATCATGCTTTTCTTCGAATCTTATCTGAAAAAACTTTCTTTGTCCCCTTCTTGTTAAGAAATCGCTAGTAAGAATATTGTATTATAGCTTACGCATTGGAAAAATGCAGACAAACTTTTAGTTTCCAATGAGGTTGAGCAGCCATCCGATCGTAACCAAATAAATCTCAGCCCTGACTTGCACAGACAGTGTATCAGAAATTGTGGGAGTTACAGGATGAAATAGATTGAAACGGATCTCTGCAATGTTATTGGGAATCTAGTTTGTACAATGTGCTTGGTAAGATGGATGATGAAGTTAAGAACTAGCATTAACCCAGCAAAGAAAAGTACTCGAGGCGGCGACCACTCAACAACTCTTTTCATTACTTGGACCCAGGAATTCACGGGTCAATATGATGAAGTCATGAACAATGACATGAACTGGAGTAACTTGCAGAAGGATCAAAGTGATATCACTCCAACATAATGCAATAATGACCAAGAAAGCCAAACTAAAAAGGAATAGACATTTACAAGCTTTGATTATCCATTGATCGTCTCCAGGATTTGCAAAAGGACAGGCGAACCAGTCCATTCTTTCTCAGAGAGAATCTGAAGTGAAGCATTCACATCTCGACGGAAGCCTATTTCGCAAGGCAAATGTAGATTGGAGAACTGCACAAGTGGGGCGGAAACCTCTGAAAACAGGAGCTTAGAATCCAAATCTTGCCAACCCAATAGCACGGTCCAGGCTCTCCCAATCAGCCATAAGGCAAGGTCTACATATAAGTACGATCAAAAGTCCAAACTGACCAAAATTTGCAGTGTCACCTCCTCTGGATACCCTTGTCCTTCAGTAGAGCTCCATCCATCCGGCTCCATCCCTCCGAACTCGAAGCCCCCTACAAAGGGAAAGCAACCCAACTAATCAGTAATCAAGAAAAACAATCTCAATTGCCAAACTGTAAGGGAGCAAAATTACCAGAACATTGGGAGTCAATTCCAGATAAACCTGACCTGTGCTTGTTTCTCTCCTGCTCAATCAATTTGATGAGTTTTATATTTGATGGGCCAAGTTAAGCCCGTCTATTCATGTTGGGCCAAAACCTAACCCATAGATGAATGATCCATAAAAGAGTGTAGTTACGTAATATATAAAATAATGAAAAAAGTAAAAGAGGGGGATATTTGAATAGTTGCGCTTTCAAAAGAGAAATAAGTTTCTTTATTTTTCCCCTTTTAAAATAGTACGCGCCTCTCTCAACGAACGAGAATTCCTCAAAACTATATACCTTAGATCGGTGTAACATATTTCTGGGCACGTTTCCACATTCGTTTTTGGTATTCGATCGCTTAAGTATGAGATCGATTTTTAGGAATATGTTTAAATTGCTTTTGGTTGAAATTTTATAAATTGCTTTTGCCGAAATTTTGAGAAATGCTCGGGGACGGAAATCCCGACATCTCGTACTGTTCGTCCCCTTTTTGATTTTCAGTGAATCAAAACTCATTTATGATAATGTAGGGTCGTAGTTCTTGTCAAGACAAGAAAAATGATGGGTGGCTTGCTATTAGGGGCCACTGGACGCACCGCCACGCGTGGCATGAAGAAACGGCCTTGCGTGCATCTAGGCGGTTTGTGTAGGTGCGTGGGGTGCTTGCACCTTGGCAATCGCTAGCGTGTGCGAGCCACGCATGGGGTAATCGCCCTCTGCATGTGCCACACATGCCAGCTCAGCCGGCGGTTGCCCGCGCATGCTCAAGGCATGTGCCGGTGACATCACGATGACATCATCTAGTCGGGTCAATCGGTTTTGTTAAATTATGTCTCAAGTTTGAGCTTTTGTAAAACGTGATCCGCTTGGATAAAATTTTTACGTGATTGTTTGTGAAGATATTTTTCTAATAAAATAATATTCAAGATTATACACAAGAAAAGAAATTTAAAACTCTTTTTGGGTCTTGGATGTCTTGAGTTAATAAAAGGAGATTTGTCAGTTAATAAAAGGAGATTGGTTGGACTCCATGAAGGTTTACAAAAGAGGAAATAAAATAGAATAAAAAAAAAAAGCAAAGTTTCTTCTTTATCTGCCGGAGCCAAATAAGGTGTTGGGTAGAGTCTTAGAAATAAAGTGCGTATTTGTGAAAGCTCTTTAAATGTCCCTCTAAACACCTCTTCTTCTCCAATATGATAGAATTCTTTAAAAAATACAGCTTGACTAATTAGAGACATTACTATCTTGTATCTTTGAGTGTCTTTATGCTCTGAACTAAATTTCTGAATAGTTTGTTGTTAAAAGATTGTTCCTAAAGGACTTAAACAAAAGTTTCGCCCACTGTAAAAAGACATACCTACAACAACTTACTTAGTTTTCTCTAGTTTTAAGTATAAGTCCCCTCATTGGTGTCAAATGGCTTTTATCTAGAGTAGTATATTTGTAGTGATATAACTATGTTCCAAGAATTACCACCCAATTGACCAACATAATCAAATCATTAAAAATTTTGTCAGGCATGGCACGTTAAATTGCCCTTGATTCTCAATAGAATCGATTGAATCTCAAAAGAAATTGAAATATGAAGAAATTGTTAGCATGATCAAAAAGTTTCTGTCAACAACAAAATTTGCATATTCTTTTTATTCACTTTCATCGATTGATATATTTCACACACATTATTTTTTAAAATGAAAATTTTTGGTCGAAACGAAGATCCTTTCAAAATACATTCTTTAACATTAATTTCAATCCACATGGTTCTTAAATTCGAATCTTAAAATCTGACCAACATATAGTCATCGTAAAAAAAAAAAAACAATCTATTTATCATTCCACACGTGTATAATTAAGGTAAGAGACACGGCCGAACCCGATAAGTCGATGGAATGGCGGTACTTTGGCGGGGCCCGATCCGTTCGAGGGAATCGTCGTGGATCAGTCAACGGATTGCTAAATCTCGTGGCGAACGGATTTAATAAAAATATGAGATACGATTTGGATTCCAGACAGAACAACAATGGCGCGCTCTCTCTCTCTGTTCTTTTCCCCTTCCCCAAGCATCGCCCTCTCCCTCCTCCTCCTCCTCCTCCTATTTAAACATCTCCAAGCGCCTCCCAACCGAATCAAGAAAAGCTTCGCCACTCGTCGAACGCCAGTCGGTAGCTCTCTCGCGAAATTCTCCTGCAAGGTCCAAGCACGATCGACAAAAGGATGGCGTCTTTGCTCGCTCTCTGGAGGGCCGCCGCCACTGCCGCCGCCCCGTCGGGCCTCCTGTCGAGGCTGACCAACCCGCTCCGCGCCGCCTCCGTCGCCCCTCACGCGGCGCGCTCCTTGATCATCGGCTCTGAGACGCGGCGCTACTACGACTACAACGACGACAGCGAAGACGAGGAAGACGAGGAAGACGACGTGGTCAGCGACGTCGAGGTCAAGCGCCACGTCGAGGTCGAGGTCGAGGGCGGCTTCGATCGCCCCGCCGCCCCCCGCCGCCGGGAGCCTGGTCTGTTTTCAGGCTTGTTGTTATCTTAGCACTCGTTTTCCTGGTGTTTAGGATCGCTGTCTGTCGCGATGATGATGAGGTCGTCAGCTGGTTGATTGCCCCTTTCTCTGTTTGTGAGTGACGTTTCTGCGCTAGCCTAGTAGCACTTACGTATTCGATGATCGAGCATCTGATTGTTTCACGAGATCGCTTTCTGTCTGATGTAGTTCTGCTTTGTGAAGCGTTCTCATGAATATTGGATTGCCGATCGTTCGACAGATGTGTTGATTGCCGATCTGTTTCCTTTGTGTGTGAATGGCATTCCCTACGCTAGCCTAGTGGCTTTACGTATTCGATGATCGAGCATTGATCGTTCTATGAGGTCGCTTTCCCTTTGATGTAGTTCTGTTTAGTGAAGCATTCTCATGTATATATAATATTGCTGATCGGTCGACAGATGAGTTTGATCTGTTGTGGCCGAATCGGAGCCTGAGCCAGGTGCTGAACCAGATGGACCAGTTCATGGGCATGGGGGCTGCCGGATGGAGGAAGGGCTGGGACGTGAAGGAGGACGACAGCGTCCTCATCCTCCGGCTGGACATGCCCGGCCTGGGCAGGGAGGATGTGAAGGTCTCGGTGGAGCAGAACACCCTGATGATCAAGGGCGAGGGCAAGACGGAGTCGGAGGAGGAGGAGGAGGAGGAGGAGAGCAGGAGGAGGTACTCCAGCAGGCTGAATCTGCCGCCGAACCTGTACAAGGGCAAGAAGGAGTCGGAGGAGGAGGAGGAGGAGGAGGAGCAGGAGGAGGTACTCCAGCAGGCTGAATCTGCCGCCGAACCTGTACGAGCTCGGGGAGATCAAGGCGGTGATGAAGAATGGCGTGCTGAAGTTGGTGGTCCCCAAGGTGAAGCAAGAATATTGGAAGGCAAATCAATTGTAGGAAGGGACTTCCTTGGGGGGTGAAGGTGCTAGTTTTCCCTTTTTCTCTAGCAGTAATTTCTGTCTGGTGTTTCCAGAGATGACTCTTTAGACAATAATAGATAGAGAAGCAAGAGGATGCGTGGCTCTTCAGCTTGCTTCGGTTCTTGACGAGTTACCGAGTCCTGTCTTTTTGTAAAGCCTTTCACAGACGATGTTTTTCTTCGATGAAAATCGGAGATATCTGACAAACTGAGTTAGTCGTCATTTGGGTGTTTTCCATCTTGTTTGCAACGGATATTGGGATTTGCTCTGGAAAAAGCATAGATGGTATTTCAGTCGAGCAGGGAGATTTGAAGCGGATCAACTATGGGGGCTATCTCTGCTTTTCTCCATGCATAGTAGTAATTTCAGTGAATCGCATGCGCGGGTCCTCGTTCGAACTGGAAATGCATTGAATTGGAGAGTGGAAAGGACTAATCTTGAAGGACTTGAGTGGAAAAGACTAATCTTGAAGGACTAAACTGGAATTCGAAACTTGGCGTTAATTTGCGGTAGAGATTTGGCATTTGCCAACCAAAATGTGCATTGCTCTGTTTTGAGGAGAGAGTCTCGGCTGTACAGCGTTTCACTTGATATATACAAACCGCGACCAGCAAGCAATTCAATTTGCTACCATACAGTAATACGCACGAATTGAAATTACGTTCAATGGCCAAGATATTTGCCTAAGCAACTGGTTCTGAAGTATCTGAAGAGGAGGCGGAGTTGATGTTCTTCCTCTTTCTTGATTTGGAGGTCGGCCGATTCATCTTGCACCTCCCTTTCGACCTTGAAATCCCCCTTTACGATCACTCGTTCATTTCGAATATCTACTGTGTATTCACGCACTCCTGCAAATCACAACGCGGGCTCCATAAATTTCCACTCTCGACACTTGCCGCAGGTTATATGATATGACTAATCAACAGGCGTGGGCATTACTAATTTTTTTTTTGGTAAAGGGTAAATAGGGCATTACTAATTCATCTTGACAGAAATCTAAAAAAAAGCAAATCTGGGGAGCTTGATCTTTCTTATTTTTCCCAATCAGATATAACCTGTTCGAGGGCATTACTGCAATGAATCAATTTGTACGCTCTAGATGATCGTCAAACTCTAAATGTTGCATTTAACGTCATTAAGACGACTGTGTCGAGAGCAGATTCTCATTCATGAATTTCTTTTGATGATGTTCGCTTCTGCTGTAAAATTAAGCTATGAAAGCGAGGATAGGGATCTCACCGTCCATCTTTGAAATGACTTGCGAGACTCTCTCCCGGCAACGAGCACATCCCACGTTGGCTGTCATCACTACTACCTGAAACTAAGCACAAGTAATTTGCAATAATCAATCATTCAAATTTGATTCGAAAAGCAAAAACAAGAATAAGGAAAAGGATTGCCTGAAGATGAATAGAACGAAAACAATAAAGAACAAAACCCAAAAAAGGAACATGTTCAGAACAAAACAGCAGCATGATCTTCCGCTGTTACCTACCGGAGGAAGCGTCAAGTTCTCGTAATTCAGTAGACATTGCCGCGGGAGTTTCTTCATTTGTCTATCAAGCGGCAATCCTATGCTCTGTGCTTCCCCAGTTTCCTGCCCTTCTCTTCAAGCCTCCATCATTGGCTATGGAAGAACCAACTCGTCTATGAGTCGCATACCGTTTATACCTAACGATGTTGTTGTTCCAGCCTAGAACACGCAAACGACCCAATTTCATTTCTGCCCGCTATCATCTTTGACTCCATTTAAACAACGAGAAGCCCTTGCCTGACTGGAGGAGACGGGGATTAAACTATTCAGATTAGGCAAGTTAGCTTTCAAGAGATCGTCATGGCATGGTTCATCTCTCGTTAAATATTCATTAAACAACGACAATGAGCTATTGCAGATTCGGTCTTCTTCACTTTAACCTCTCGCGTCAGCTAAGCCTGCCATAAAGAAGAGACGGGCGGCACCTTTGGGGCCAATTAGGATCGCTGCAGGTACCAAGAACGACACCTACGTTCCTCGCATGCTGCTAGTGACTCTTGAGAATATCATGTTTTTCTTCGAACCTTATCTGAAACAACTTTCTTTGTCCCCTTCTTATTAAGAAATTGCTAGTAAGAATATTGTATCATAGCTTACGCATCGGAAAAATGCAGACTTAACTTTTAGTTTCCAAGGAGGTTCAGCAGCCGTCCGATCGCAACCAAATAAATCTCAGCCCTGACTTGCACGGACAGTGGATCAGAAATTGCCGGAGTTACAGGTTGAAATAGATTGAAACGGATCTCTGCAATGTTATTGGGAATCTAGTTTGTACAATGTGCTTAGTAAGATGGAAATGAAGTTAAGAACTAAAATTAACCCAGCAAAGAAAAGTACTCGAGGCGGCGATGGCTCAACAACTCTTTTCATTACTTTGACCCAGCAAGTCACGGGTCAATATGATGAAGTCATGGACAATGACATGAACTGGAGTAACTTGCAGAAGGATCGAAGTGATATCATTCCAACATAATGCAATAATGACCAAGAAAGCCAAACTAAAAAGGAATAGACATTTACAAGCTGTGATTATCCATTGATCGTCTCCAGGATTTGAAAAGGACAGGCGAAACCAGTCCATTCTTTCTCGAACAGAATCTTAAGTGAAGTGTTCGCATCTCGACGGGAGCCTATTTTGCAAGGCAACTGTAGATTGGAGAACTGCACAAGGGGGTGGAAACCTCTGAAAACAGGGCCTTAGAATCAAAATCTTGCCAAACCAATAGCATGGTCCAGGCTCTCCCAATCAGCCAAAAGGCAAGCTCTACATATAAGTAAGATCAAAAGTCTAAACCGAGCAAAATTTGCAGCATCACCTCCTCTGGAAACCCTTGTCCTTCAGTAGAAATCCATCCCTCCGGCTCTTCTCTAGCATCAATGACCTTGCCCTTTCTTTCTCCTGCTTTTCTCTCTTCATCCGTTCCTCCCTCAGCTCCTCCAATGTCTTCTTCCCACTTTTCTTTCCCTGCTCCTTCACATCCCTCGACGGCCCTTCATCCCCAAATTTCTCCCCATCAACGTGATCACCCCGCTTCTCAAGATACCATGGCAATTTAACTCCTTTTCCAGCAATCCCATATCCCAATCTATATTTCTCATCCTCTGCAGTTACCACCTTCGGCGCCTCCTCTTTCTTCATCTTCTTCCTCTTGAATCCATCCCTTTCATCTCCTGCCCCATTTTTGGTAGTTCAACTGGGTCGAAAATCTTAATTCCCTCAAAGAGATTGATATGGCCAGACTCCTTCTCTGTCTCAGCTGGCTCCACAGGCTGACTAGCAGGGGCCTCCGCAGGTTGACTGGCAGGAGCGAAGCCACGGGCAGCACGAAGCTTCTCGAGACGAAACTCAGCATCGCGCTTCCTCACTTGCTCTCGCTTCAGCTGCTCCTCTTTCGCGGCAGCCTCTTCATCTTTCCGGACCTTCTCTCTGTTCTCAAAATTGTACACATTCCAACGTTTCTGGGGAAGGATGTTCAAACCGCCATGACCACCCATGTCGTCGTGCTACCTAGAGATTATCATGCACGATAGAATTCAGCGCATTTCAAAGGCCACATCCAAAAACCATCTTACGGTCAGGCAAAAATTAAGAAGCATCACATAAGCAGCCTCCTAACAAGTTAACTTCCATTGGAGCCACGTCCATCAATGAATGAGAACGAACTTCAATCTTGCTAATAAATGCACAAGCATAATTCAAAAACCTAAAAACGTCGCAATGCCAGGCTTTCTCAATAGGAGAGAATGGAATGTGCAAACGGACGAAAATCCTATAAAATGAAGAGAAGTGGGCAAATATTATTCCTGTTGGGCAAATCCACAAACAGCTTAAAGCAGGGAAAATAAAAGCATCTCCTGGCGAGGGGGCGGAAATAACAATACCGAGTGGCGCTACCCAATCAGTAAATTCCAATAGCGAACACTGGCACTTGCATGCCAACCCCTGCTAGTTTAACGAAAGGATCGACACCGAATTAGGATGCGAAGGAACAATCAGGCGGGAGAGGCCATATAGGGTTAGTCACATCCAAGGTTGGAAAAAAACGAAAAAAACGAAAGGCTTTTCCTTTCCGATGAAATCCGATTCCGGGCTGGCGAAGTACCGCGTTAACAGGTAATAACTCAGCAATTCATCGGCAACCCACATCCCCAATCGACAAAAGGAGTCCAAAACACACCCTAATTTCAGCCGATTGTTCCGATAACGGAGGCAGAGAATCAACCGAAACGACTCGCTGCCGAGAGATGGAAAGAGGGGTTACCTTGGGCGAGCTGAGACGCGAAGAGAGGCGCGCGAGATCGGAGAGAGGGAAGAGCCTTGAACGAGCCTGAGGCGAGAAGGCTTCTTCTAGGGCTTCTTCCGCCGGCGAGAATCGGAGGTCGATGAGATCGAGCCCTTGGAATCCTTCTGGTATTTTTTGCTACGAACAGGAAGGAAGCGATTCCGGTTTTATTCGGACGCCGACATCGCAATTCGGAAAAACGAGCCGACCCAGATAGGCCGATGGTTACAATATAACAAAATTTATATTCATATAATGTTATTCTATTTAATTTAGTGGAGTTGGGTATGGTGCAATTAGACCATATTTTCCCCTCGATTAAGTTCCTCGAACTAATGTATCGATGAAATCAGCTCTTTTAATTTACTTGATTTGTATAAATTAATTCATTAATCATCTATGGTTGCTCGTCGACCGCTTTTTCAATTTGCTTTGTGACGTGGTAAAGTCTTATCGACAGCGCTCATGTATAAATATGGCACAACATGCAATGACCCATGCACAAAAAGAGAAGAAGATAAAATTGCATGGGCGAGAGAGAGAGGAGGGAAAAGGGGAGGAGCGCTGACATGGACAAGGATAGCTGACCCTCATCAAACTTGGCAACTCCTGTCATGCTCCGGCCCTCCGGCGAGCATAGCAAATTTAGGTACAAATTAGGCATCTGCATGACTAAGGTGAAACCGATTTTCTTTTGTTAGATTTGGACACACTTTTTAACAAACATTAATGACATGATATCTCTAACAAGGTCGAGCGATTTTAGGTTTCAGGTTTTAAGTTTCGTGCAATTTCAACCAAAACCTAAAATTTTCAGTTGAAAAGTTTTATCTTGAAATTTGAAATTCACCTAGTTACCTTCAAACTTAGAATCTACCCTAATAGGGTTAACTAGTTTTAGGTCCTAGGTTCTAGGTTTCGTGTCAATTTCACTCATTCCACTTATATTATTAATTGAATGGTTACAGTAAATTGTCACCTTTAATAATCACCATTTGTTGCTATAATTGATTGACCACAATTTATGTCTAGACACACAAAGAATATAAACTATTAATAAAATAAGTCTTAATCATTAAATGAAAGCTTAAATTAGTGATTCTATATTATACATTCATCATCGAATGCTATGAAATATCATAGAATTGCTCGAAGATATATACCAAGAAAAACACAAAAATTTATTTTAAGATCTTGGGTGCCCATCAAAGCAAGTTCCCCAATTTTTTGAAATCTACCAAACTACCCTACATAACTTGGAACATGAAACAAGATGGGTTTCGGTTCCTGATTCTACTTTGAAACCATACTAACCCTTAATAGCTAAAACAAGATCGATATATCACGTGGTCACTACACTCAGAAAAAAAATGTAATATTTATCTTGCCATGGCAAAAAAGCAATAGCCCTTCTCCTCAATACTTCTTCCAGTTTGTGCTTCGACCGCTCTAACTTTACTGAGTCAGCATATGATTGCTTGCCACTATTCAAGAATAAAATCTTTAAAAAGAATGCCATCATGCCTCTGAGAATAATCGTGGAAAAACAAAATTTGGACTCGACTAAACCATAAGGTGTAGAAAGAATTGCCGAAAACAACTTCTCAGAGTTGAATACAGTGATCAATGTAAAACAGTCACTATAGCATGAGCCATGTCATTCACAGCAACTAGTTTTCTTCTTTTAGGTGCTGCACACTTTAACAACATTCAGATGGATTTAATCAACTGGGAAACATGAAGTCCCGACATTCCATAGCTAGCGTTCTCTACAAACCAATAGGCAGCGAAGAACAACTATACAAGTCAGAGATTGCGATTCTCGCTGATCAACAAGTCAGATCACATTCTTCCATCGATGACAATGCTTCTGGACTTGAAAACCCAGGATCTTGAAGTTGCACCGAAAGCTCTCTCTCTCTCTCTCTCTCTCTCCATAAATAGCTGTACAGGGACCAAGCAATCATATAATGCCTGGTTTCTCCCACACCAAGGATCAGAAAATGAATTCGCTGATCTGAACATGCTTGCCCCTTTGAGGATGCCTACTGACAATATATGCACTATCTTCTGCACCGGCATTCAGACAATTCATTCTGTGCCTGGTTTTGTTAACAGGTCCTAAATTAATCAATCAGCTTTTACATAACATAAAATTTCCAGGAAGAAATATGAGTGTGAGTGGTCTCACCATGAAAAATGATCTTCGCAGCTAATAGACCCTCTTATAATAGCAAGTCCTGCTCCTTTCCTGGATTGGACAGGCATTAATTGGAAATTTATTATCTTTAATCAGAAGGCACAATAAATGGACCTGGCTACTGAAGAACTTCTTGCTTAATATTGAATACTCTAGTCGGAAATTATCACCTGTTACTGTCTAAACCCTCCGACCAACCCCAACATGGCTGACCCATCCCGTAGAATATCACCAGCAATTCATATAAATTAAAGGAATTATACAATGCAAAAAAGAAAAGAAAAGGGAAGGCTGCGTACCAACTTGCAGTACACATATCATAGAATTTGTCAAATGCTTTGTCAAAACAGTAATGGCAAGCCAAAAGATCAGAGATATCTGTCACTTTGCATGTTGCTTTACTGCATTTCACCTGCAAAAAAGAAAAGAAGTAATCTGAGAGACTGGATTTGTGCAATGCAGAGAAATATGATCTCAAGGCCACTTATGTCAGGACTACTTGTTTAATGAAGCAGCAATTCTTTTAATCATTTTGTGCAGTGTGAAGGATTATAATCTGAAGGTGACTTATCTCAAACTACTTGTTCAAAGAAGCAGGCACATCGTTTACATCATTGGTTTATTTATAAGCTGGGAGTCACTCTTTCAGGAGAATCTAGGTTATCTTCCAAATGGTTAACTTACAAATACAAATCCAACATTTCATCGATAAACTAACTGGTAGAGATATCATTGCAACTAGACTAGACGAAGGAGCAAGTAAATCCTAACCAAACGCTTGAGCTTGTGAGAATAATATCGTCGGTGAGAGGAATTCATTCTAATGTGCTCATCCAAATGACCTGCACTGAGAAATATTCCATATGAGTGCACAAAATACTTAAAAAATGAATGTCAATACATTCTATGGGGTCTCAGAATGAATCAATCTCCTAAATTACTGTGAGTTCTATTACTTCAGTCACCACTTTCAACAATATTTGATTTAAAATGAAGTTCACTAACATGACATGACCATTGTCCCCATGAGCATCCTTATCCTGCCATATGCTACCCAGCCTATAAACTTTCCCTTATAGAAATCAATGGAAGTCGCTAATGATATTACTGCCCATAGGCTCAGTACCAACCAGATCCCCATCAAATGTCCCAAAGCAGAGTAACAATAAGTGAAAATGGAATTAAAGGTTCCCCAACCCTAAAACACCGGTTTAAAGTAATATCAACAGCAAAAACATTAAAAGAAATGTAACTTGAAGAAGACAGAACATACCCACTCAAAAGAAATAAATATTGTACCAGCCAGAAACTCTGGTCCCCTAATGCCACTCAAGTGGTCACTGAACAAGCAAACTGATGCCTTGAGCAACAAAGGCAACCTATGATGCTACAGTAATTTGACCAACAACAGGCACTTACCCATCACATATCACTCTATTACAGTCAAGGCAAGTCGCCACACTATGCGTGGATTGACATTCATTGCACCTTGCTGCAGATGAGCTTTTCCCTATCTGCTCACATCTGGAATGCACATAAAGCAATAGAAAAAGAAGAGAGGAATTGAGTGTCTCAACAGCAGTTAACATAAAATTTTAGAAACAAATTTGTGCAATCCTTAACATACACCAAGGGTGCAAATAGCCGAAGAACTATTATAACAGGGAAACAAGATGAGATAGATTCAGAAGTCTTGAAACCTTCTATAAAGTCCCAGAAGATCTTTGGGTATGGAAGTTGATTTGTTTTGTCCAGCTGCAACCTGCATGAAAGGGACTTTTTCACGTTGTGCCACTGGAAACAAGGAGTAAAGAAGTTGAAAAATAGATTATCACATAGGGCACTCACCAAGCAATCTTCAGCAAGGTGCCCAGGCCTCTGGCAGGTAGTACTACAATCAACAAATATTTGTAAGCAACATAACACAAATAGGAATATAATGTGGCAGCCATGTGATGAAAAAGATCCACGGAACCTTTTCCCTTTCTGCATATTGAAAACTAGAGGGAGTACGCACTTACAAAAAGAAAATGAGTACTAGAAAAAATAATGAGTTAAACAAGATTCATCCATTCTCATAGCATGGAAAATTTAAAATGCTTTCTTCTTTATCCACAATTAACCCATTTAAACAGACTGAGAAGAACAATGACTAGTAGGTCTAGCAAACTTTACCATAGATAAGTGGAGAGACTGGATTTCCTATTGGACCACCGGTGCCGAACATAATCCCAAGCATCGTTTTCTTCTTCAGGCACAGATGATCCAGAAACAAGCTCAGCTGAAGCGGTGACTGGACTTTGGCTGCTCGAGGGATCCTGGAATTCAACATTACAAAAATCAGAATGTCAAAACTTGGAACCATATACCCCTTCTTGAACATCATATATCAAAAAGGCAACAGCAAAATGACCTCTTTAAATTTAAGAGTTCGTAAAAGCACCGCTTTGCACTCCAGGCTGCAGATATCATCATCAGTCTGTCAACATAGACAAACAACATCTAAATGTCATCCAGCCAGATGTCAATGATAAGAAAGTGCTCAGAACTCCAGTTTACAAAATTTCACCTCATCGCAAATATATTCTCCGTATTTGCCACACACCAGGCAAACCGGTTCTCCAGGCAGGGGAAATCTTTGCTCACTTCTAATCTTAACTAGATTGCTTTCCCCATTGGTTTGGTTGCCTTCAACAACATTACCAACAAAATGCACATCAGGTAAATGTTTGGAAAAGATACCAAGTCAAAAGTGTACTGCATATTTCCTGAACCCGTAGACAACATAGCTAATGAAATTACTAAATCAATTATGGAACAGGCCTAACAGTAAACAGGTCTCAGGTTATCTCAATCACCTAAAACCCTCTGAGAAACTTTAGATTCATGAGCCAAATTCCATTTTCTTGGCAAGTCACCAGAGTCTAGAAGAAAAAGTCACCAGAGTCTAGAAGAAAGAAGAACAAATATTAAGACAAACCACAAATTTCAGTCTCCTTCTCTTCATCCTTTTCAGAAGTGCTTCCGTCGCCTGCAAGAATGGCAATAATACAAGATTAACATTCACAATGAGACACCTTGATCGACATTTGCATTGGGATAATATCAATACTGAAAAAACAGAAACACCAAAGACAAGTTGAATCAAATCATATCCCATGCACGAACTTGCATGGCTGTACAGAAAGAGGCATAGAGTCCTTCCACGAGCAATGACATCTAAATGCTTGGGAAACATGTTTATCCCTATTAACCGCAAATCCCAAATAGCACTTACTTGCATAGTCAACTAAGTTCAAACCCGGACTCGAAGCCCCCTACAAAGGGAAAGCAACCCAACTAATCAGTAATCAAGAAAAACAATCTCAATCGCCAAACTGTCAGAGGAGCAAAATTACCAGAACATCAGGAGTCAATTCCTGATAAACCTGACCTGCGCTCGTTTCTCTCCTGCTCAATCAATTCGACACGGTAAGAACAGAGACACTACGAAACTGGCGTCTTAAATAAGCATCGCAGCGCAAAAGAAAATCCACAATTGCCTCCTCTTTTGGACGTATTCCTCGTGCGACATCGGCCGATCGTCCTCCACGGCGCCGCGGCTCCCGCCACGCGGCGCTCCAGAGTCCCGGCGGCGGCGGCGGCGGCTGCGCTGGTGGCGGCGCTCGGCATTCTCGTCGTTCGAAGGTTCTCCATCGGTCAAGGAGGCGCTTCCAGTCACGATGTTGTAAGCTACCGGTTCAACACGCGCAAATGGATCGATGAGAAAATCAGAAAACGAATTCGGGCGATGTGATCAGCCGACATTCCCAGCCGAAGAAAGTAAAGTTACGGTTCCGCAGAAACAGCGCAACGAATGGCCATCACAGCTTCTCCAAATTGACCTCGGCAATCGAACGAATCGCGAGGGCGGAAATGAACGCAGCGAAAGCGGAGTGAGGAGTTACCTTTGAGGTTTCGAAGAGCGGAGGAGAGATCGAAGTCTCTGTTGTAAGCGAAAGAGGGATTCTTGTAGAAATTGGTCCTCGTCCCCATTCTCTCTCTCTAACAGCTGCTCAGGATGCTACCGGCGGTGAGCAGAACCAGATTCCGGCCACCAGAGCAGAGTTCCGTTCGCCGGAGCGAAGTTTCTTTTTTTTTTTTTTTTTCGCAGGAGAAGGAGGAGGACGAAGAGGAAGGAGATGGGGACAATCGGATCGGGCGGCAACCCGAACCAGGAGGAATCTCGGCCCTGCACGGCCCGACCCGAGTTGCCGTTTCGGTCGAGAACAATGTCCGGCCCGGCCTGTATTGATTTTCTTTTTTTGGTCGGTTCGGACTAAGAGGCTGTTTGACAACAAACAATGATAATTTCTATTATTTTGTTCATTAGAATAGATTTGGATTAGAAATCTATTTGATAAAATTTTTATTCCTGGAAACAAATTTCTATTTTTTTGTTCTTGAAAATAAATTTGGAACATAATTGAAAAGTAAAAAAAATTGATTATTTATTCCCACGAACAATTCTAGAATCAAGGCCCATATTTTCTCTCTTTTCTTTTCTTTTTTCTTGTTCTTCTTCCCTCCTTTTTCTTTTTCACTTGCTGCCACCGCCGCCATTGTCGTCCACTACCATTCGCCACCCATCGCCACCGCCGTCAATCGCCCGCAACCTATGTAGCACCGACACGCGACACGAAACGATACGACACGACACGCAACACGTCATTTCTCAAAAGTAGAGAATTCCAACACGTTCCGACACGTTAAATATTAAATAAATATTTTTATATATAAATGCATAAATAACTAAATAATTATATAAAAAGAGCCTAAGATTAATCTATACTAATAATATTAATCCTACATTTGTTAATATCATATCAAAAGTGGAAAGGAAATAAAAATAGAGAAAAATCATATCAAAACCGATATGCCCTTCAGGTTTTCAATTTTGATGCCACTTATTTCATAGATGACTTATTCAAAATAGAGCGCTTAATACATAAAAATGACAAAAATCAGTCTGTTCACTCAAGGTAAATCCTACTTGGTGCAAAGCAGCAAATAAGAACTCTTCCCATCTGAAATCATTTTTATAATGCCTAGCAAATTCAACTCTGCCTTAATCTCTGGATCATTGTTAGGTTTCAGAATTTTCCTTACTCTTGTCCGTGTATCATTCTACCATAATTGCAAGCAACAATTCAGCAATGCCAGTTCTCCGAATAAGCATCAATGTAATACTCGGATTCGACACAATGCGTAAATTGTTAATATAAAAGATACAAATAAGAAGTGCCTCGCCTAGCCCCTTCACCTCCAACAGCTACTTCCCATGATTCCATCACGAAATAAGTCAGAAGGTACCTTGGACTTCAGATTTTGTGCAGTTTGGGTGGTGGGGAGATAGCTTCCCTTCACGACCTCATAAGGGTTCGTTTGAATGCTCTTGCAAAAGCACGCAATTGGATAGACACAGCCACGACGTCACAGATATTTCCTTGCACTCGGAACCAGCTCGAGGATCAAGAACTCGCATTCTTCACATGAATACTAAAGAACAACCTGAGTCTTCCAATAAAGAGAGAACCGAACAAAAACAACAACAACCTGAGTGCTCTGCTCACTGCTCCGGCGTGTGCGACTGAAGACTGAAGAGAAGAGTCCAAAGTCTCCACTCTCCAGACCCCGTGACCGCGTGTCGGTTTTTCCGACTCGCGTTGACCGCGTGTCGGGCGTGTCGAATCGTGTCGAACGTGTCGGGTGCTCGCTAATGGTACACGACACGGCGAGAGAGTCTCGACAAGCTTGTCGGCTCGCCGGACCAAGGCAAGGTCTCGCCCAAGCCTCCCTCGCCCAAGCCTCCAACCGGTGAGGCTTGCCTGATTGGGTGAGGCTTGACTAGCCTCGATGAGGCTTGGCCGGCCTCGCCCGGGCAAGCCAAGGTTGGGCAAGGCCGCTGGCTTAGCCATGGCTTGACCGAGCCTCGCTCGCAAGCAAAGCTCGGCAATGAGTCACCAACCCTCATCGGTCGGGCCCTCGTTTGGCCGGTCATCGGTCGACCTAAGGCTGGCGATCAGCGACTTGAAGAAGAAGAAGAAGAAGAGAAAGAGAAAGAAAGGAAAAAAAAGTAATAAAATTATTTAAAAATTAAAAAAAATGATTTTAAGTAAAAATTTTGAAAGATAGTATCAAACGTAATTTTATTCTAATCAAAATTTTGGACGCTTATCAAACTACTTTAAAATATTTATAAATTGTTTTGGAAATAAAAGTGTTACCAAACGCACACTAAATCGCCACATTGGCACTTTTTATTTTCCTTTTTAGAAAAAGTGTTCTATATTTAAAAAAGAAAAATTTACTTTTCGTCTCTATACTTTTGCGGTTTTTCTAATTAAGCTCTTGTACTTTTAATTTGTCCAATAGATCTTTCTACTTTTATAAATTTTGTAATTAAGTCCTTCTAACACCAAACCTTGCAAAATCTATTTGGCATGATTATGGAATAATGCCATGGTGTGACATGGATAAAAAATTTTCTAATAAGAACGTGTTCACAAGGGTTTTTGCATTAGGTGAAGTTTAATCCACACCAAACTCCAATGTCGTCTACATTGATGGTGATTTTCCTATTATGTCCATGTGGCAATCTGCACATTTTTATCTTATATCATACTTTGGTGCCTTCTAACAGCCTCTTCAGTTAAATTAGATTGGATTTGTTGTCAAAGAAACTTGATCAACTTGATCAAAAAGCTCGTGAAAATATAAAGACTTAATTTAACAACTAATGGTTAATACCATTAAGAATCCCAAGTTTATACCCTACGACACATTCACTTCAAAACTAATTTATCATCTCATAAAAAATCTCGAGTTACACATTTACCCTGAATTTTTCCATCTCGCAAGAAAACTCAAGCTGGCATCCCTAATTACAAGTCTACCATTGTGGACAGGGTCAACTTAGGTGGATTTTCCATGTGGAATGTATCATTCCCCGGAACAAGTCCGTCTCGTCTTCCAACAAACGGTCCAAGTAAGTAACGACAAAACGTATCCATCGCTCGTCGCCGCGAGTTTTGGGCAGTATCTCGGGATCTCCGTCACATTACCATTTTTGCAAATCGACTGTCAGCCTCAGGCCCTCAGACGAACGAGCGAGGTAAACCGCGGGGCTGGTTTTCGTTCAGGGGAGCAAGCGAAACGTCGCTGTCCCAAACCGTCACACGATTGGAAATTGTTTTGTTTTGTTTTGTTTTTTTTTTTTTTTTTTTTTTTTTTTTTTAATTTCTTGTCGTCATTATAATCGTAACCTCTTAGCGCAAGTCTTCATCCACGGCCTAATTTATTTGGAAAAAAAGAAGAAGAAGAAATCCCCACAAAAGATTATGGATGTCAGGCGTGATAATACTACAGTAGCCCCCACCACATCCTGCCGTATCCGAAACTTCTCTAGAAAGACTGCCTCGTTTTAACCATAAGGCCAATGAACAAATTTCATGAGAATAATAACATGAATAATTCATGAATGTAATTTTGAATTTATTTAATGTGATTTTTGATCTTTATCCTAATATTTAATATGGTCTTCAAACGGTAACTAATTCATGAATTTTTTATATATGTTTAATTTAGTTCTTGCACGTTTAATGAAATATTTTCTTCACTAAATTGAACAAAAAACTAAAAATTTATGGATTATGTTGGATATATAAAATTTAGAGAATATATTATAATTCGAGCTAAAATTCAGAAATCATATTAAATAATTTAAAAATTCAACAACTATAATAAGCATTGAGTCAATATTGAATTACTATTTGTGTCGTTTTCCCACGCCATTTGGCCAAAAAAATTGGAGTTGCACAAGTCCCGCAAAATTCAAGAAGCAAGCATCCTCTTTTCTTTTTTTTTTTTTTTGGTCAGAAAGCAGCCTCATTTGAAGTGGTATTTAATTTCAATTGACCTGCAAGTGACATCTAGCTCAGCTCTCGCATCTCGAAAAAAATGGAGCTCACTTGACCATCCTCACGAGCTTTCCAACCTAAAACTTCCCCAGCGAAAACACACAGCCGCCGCAGGTGCAGAGCTTCGAAGGAAACGGGGGAATCGATACCACGAAACAGAGGGGGCCATCATGTTCGGTTGCGGCGTCGATGGAAGCCTCGACCAGGGCGAGTTCAGCAAGCCCATGCCCTGGATCGGCGTCTACATAGCGGCGGCTTCCCTGGCCTGCGCCATCGCGATGGCCGCCGATGCCGCCGCCGGCTTCCGCTACCAGAGGCTCTGGTTCCCGAGCCGCTACTTCGCCCTCAACGCCACGTCGCTGAGCGTCATCGCCGTCGCGGTCAAGCTCTCCGTCGACCTCAACACGCCGATGCCGCGCCGGCAGGAGCAGCTCGCCAAGCTCAGCAGCTCGGTCCTGATCTGCACCGTGATGGGCAACTCGATGCCTTCTCTCGGGTCGATGGAGAACAAGGAGCTC
The DNA here is from genome assembly GCA_014182375.1 of Eucalyptus virginea. NCBI lineage: Eukaryota > Viridiplantae > Streptophyta > Magnoliopsida > Myrtales > Myrtaceae > Eucalyptus > Eucalyptus virginea. The sequence continues at coordinate 26,406,201 of CM024517.1, read as the reverse complement.
CTGGCCAACGTGATTGCTCTGGCGATTCTCGTCATCACATCGATTGTGAACATTTGTATTCAGTTGGGCACCGGAGCGATCTTCACGTTCTGGAGGGAACATGCCTTCGTGATGTTCCTGATGCTGCTGTTGCTGGTGATCCTGAGCTTCTCGGCCGCGATGGTCCCGACGAGCAAGTGCTACTTGGACATGAAGTATTGCAAGAAGCACGAGCTGACCCTGAAGGAGAGCTTGAGCCGGAGCTGCGACAACGTCTTCGACAAGCTCAAGGAGGACCTGTTGAAGTATGGGATGATGGCTCATACCTGCAACCCGCAATTCGTCGTGGGGCGGTCTGTGACGTGCGCTGCTTCCGGGGCGCTCTGCCTCCTGAGCGCGATGACCCTGGCGCAGGCGATGCTCCGGTCTTACCTGATGCCCGGGAGGTTCAAGTTCTGCGATGGCGAGTCGGACTATAAGTGGTCGAGCACGGCGATTCTCATCACGCAGACTATTGCGGTTGGGGTTGGCACGATCGCCCCGGCATTCCGATGGTTCCTCGCGATCAGATTCAAGTGCCCAAAGCGGGGGAACAAGAGCTACAAGGATGAATTCAAGCTCGAAAAGTATTGGATACAGCAATTCATAGAGATTAAGGAGTGTCCGTTCAATTTACATGTCCGGAGCCGGCAGTGTCGTAAGCTCATCCACGACTTGAAGAACGTGGTTTTGGATATGCTCATCGGAATACAGGTGGGAATCGTGTTGGGAAGCAAGGTCGTGAGGCTGATCTCCATTCTGTTCATGAGCCGGATCTTTTTGTTCTGTGATTTGTGCTGCGATCTGAAGAAGAAGTTCAAACTGAACATCAGCGTTTCAGACAGGGACTTGCACTCGAGTTCGCGCCTAGAAGGCTCGGCCTCGAAGCCGGACCTCAGCCGATATGTTTTGCATCTCGAGGGCGAGGAAGAATTGGTCCACCTCATCATGCGGAACAACTGCGACGCCACCGAGTGTTGGATCAAGATGGGGAAGAACAATCCACCCAAACATCTCATACAACTTTTGGAAGAGACGCCCTCTCGCGGGTTCGCAGGGGTCATGGATTTTGACAGCGATGCAGTTCCTCCCCTGGATTCTGCAGAACCACCGAACAATTGGGCACTGCCGATCGCGACCTTAATGAGCATAGCAGTCGCCATTCCAGACATTGACCCATCTGCCAGAAAACGATTGCTGCGTGGGGTTCGCGAGGCCCTGATGTATGTCAACATAGTAGAGGAAAGGCTGTGCGCAAAACAAGAATTGATGAATGCCCAAAGGCGGCGAGCATTGTGTACTTGGGAGTCGATCTCTACCACAAATGGCTCGATGTAGATCTCCGCAAAATTTCCCTCCAGGGAAACACCACAAAGGATGTGCTCAAAGCCCTTGCCTGTGCTGCGAAGAACGTTTTTGTCGAATTCAAAGCTGTACCAAGCTACGGATGTTTAATGGAATCCCTTCGGTGTGGCCCGTCAAAGTACAGGCCGCGCATTCCATGTACCGGATAAGCGAGACTCTACTGCTCGATTGCAAGAGCAGCGACTGTGATATGAGCAACAGAATCTTCGAGAAGCTATCAAGGATGATCTCTGATATTATTGCGGCCTGCCTCACCAACTTAGAACATGTCATATTCACTGAGTGCTCTCGCAGTGGCATCGAGGGCCGGAAAGAGAGCGTGCAGTCTGCTGCTATTCTTCTTGGAAGAACGGCGAAAGTGATGAAAATCCCAAGTCAGAGAGAGCTTCCATGTCTGGACTCCGACCAATTGGCGAGCATTGACGAGTGGCGTGCCTCGAGTGAACTGAAGAAGGCTTTACTGATGAAGTCATTCACAGATGAGAGCGAACTGTCTTCTCCCAGTCCCGGAGATCAGTACCTGTCTATTCAATATTCACAAGTCTAGGAAGGAAGCTTGAACTGGCCTAGGAGTTTTCACAAGTTTCTTTTTTCACGCTGGTGACGATCTGAACGATGGTTGAGGAATGGTTACTAGTTGTAACGACGAGCTTTGCAAAAAGAGCTGTCGAATGTACTCGAGGCATATCTCTTGCTGATGTATAGTACTAACATTACCGAGGTAGGAATATGATGACTCTTGAGCATGGAAGTTGTGATTAATGTCAAACTGTCAGATCTGATTTGCGCCCTGGTATAGGAGGAGGAGTTAGCATTACCAATAGCATCAGAATCAGGATTAGAAACCAATGTTCATCCTCCAACCTACATGCTGAACTAGCTAATAAAACGGCAAAAATCGCGAGGTTGGTCTCTTCAGAAGATCCTTTATGTTTTTGCAAAGGTTTTCAAATTTCTTGTCACAACGAGATCTCGGGCCAACAGAAGCCACTCTTAGCACCTGCTTCAAAGTCTGTCTCATAATCTGTTGATGATCCAGGTTCTTGATCTGGTGATATGTCTGTCCCTATTGGCTCGCCAGTAGAACTGAAGGCTGATAAACTATGGTGCAAAACGGATCATCGGAAAGGAAAAGCCTTTCGTTTTTTCCGACTTTGGATGTGACTAACCCTATATGGCCTCTCCCGCCTGATTGTTCCTTCGCATCCTAATTCGGTGTTGATCCTTTCGTTAAACTAGCATGGGTTGGCATGCAAATGCCAGTGTTCGCTATTGGAATTTACTGATTGGGTAGCGCCACTCGGTTTTGTTATTTCCGCCCCCTCGCCAGGAGATGCTTTTAGTTTCCCTGCTCTAAGCTGTTTGTGGATTTGCCCAACAGGAATAATTTTTGCCCACTTCTCTTCATTTTATAGGATTTTCGTCCGTTTGCGCATTCCATTCTCTCCTGTTGAGAAAGCCTGGCATTGCGACGTTTTTAGGTTTTTGAATTGTGCTTGTGCATTTATTAGCGAGATTTAAGTTCATTCTCATTCATTGATGGCCGTGGCTCCAATGGTAGTTAACTTGTTAGGAGGCTGCTTATGTGATGCTTCTCAATTTTTGCCTGATCATAAGATGGTTTTTGGATGTGGCCTTTGAAATGCGCTGAATTCTATCGTGCATGATAATCTAATCTCTAGGTAGCCCGACTTATGTTGATCACTGTATTCAACTCTGACAAGTTGTTCTTGGCAATTCTTTGTAACCTTGTGGTTTAGCTGAGTCAAATTCTTATTTGTCCACGATTATTCTCAGCGGCATGATGGCATTTTTTTTTTTTTTTATTTATAGATTTTATTTTTGAATAGTGGCAAGCAATCATATGCTGACTCGGTAAGGTTAGAGCGGTCAAAGCACAAACTAGAAGTAGTATTGGTGGAGAAGGGCTATTGCTTTTTGCCATGGCACATCGTTCACATATCATTGGTTTATTTATAACTTGGGAGTCACTCTTTCGAGAGAACCTAGGATATCTTCCAAATGGTTAACTTACAAATACAAATCCAACATGTCATCAATAAACTAACTCATATAGATATCATTGCAAATAGACTAGATGAAGCAGCAAGTAAATCCTAACACGCTTGAGCTTGTGAGAATAATATCATTGGTGAGCGGAATTCATTCTAATGTGCTCGTCCAAATGACCTGCACTGAGAAATACTCCATGTGAGTGCATAAAATACTTAAAAAATGAATGTCAATACACTCTACGGGCTTCAGAATGAATCGATCTCCTAAATTACTGTGAGTTCTATTACTTCAGTCACCACTTTCAACAATATTTGACTTAAAACGAAGTGCACTAACATAACATGACCATTCTCCCCATAAGCATCCTTATCCTGCCATATGCTACCCAACCTACAAACTTCCCCTTATAGAAATCAACGGAAGTTGCTAATGATATTACTGCCCATAGGCTTAGTTCCAACCAGATCCCCGTCAAATGTCCCAAAGCAGAGTAATAATAAGTGAATGGAATTAAAGGCTCCCCAACCCCTAAAACACCAGTTTAAAGTAATATCGACAGCAAAAACATTAAAAGAAATGTAACGTGAAGAAGACAGAACATACCCACACAAAAGAAATAAATATTGTACCAGCCAGAAACTTGTCCCCTGATGCCACTCAAGTAGTCACTGAACAAGCAAACTGATGCCTCGAGTAGCAAAGGCAACCTATGATGCTACAGTAATTTAACCAATAACAGGCACTTACCCATCACATATTACTCTATTACAATCAAGGCAAGTCGCCAAACTATGCGTGGATTGACATTCATTGCACCCTGCTGCAGACGAGCTTTTCTCTATTTGCTCGCATTTGGAATGAACATAAAGCAATAGAAAAAGAAGAGAGGAACATAGTGTTTCGACAGCAGTTGACATAAAATTTTAGAAACAAATTTGTGTGATCCTTAATATACACCAAGGGTGCGAATAGCCAAAGAACTATAATAACAGGGGAACAAGATGAGACAGATTCAAAATTCTTGAAACCTTCTATAAAGTCCCAGAAGATCTTTGGGTATGGAAGTTGATTTGTTTTGTCTAGCTGCAACCTGCATGACAAGGACTTTTTCACGTCATGCCAGTGGAAACAAGGAGTAAAGAAGTTGAAAAACAGATTGTCACACCAAGGAAGGGAAGTTTATAGGGCACTCACCAAGCAATCTTCAGCAAGGTGCCTAGGCCTTTGACAGGTAGTACTACAATTAACAAAGATTTTGTACGCAACATAGCACAAATAAGAATATAATGTGGCCATATGATGAAAAAGATCCATGAAACCTTTTCCCTTTCTGCATATTGAAAACCACAGGGAGTTCGCCGGTCCAAAAAGGAAATAAGTACTAGAAAAAATAACAAGATTCATCCATTCTCATAGCATGGAAAATTTAAAATGCTTTCTTCTTTATCCAGGGTTAACCCATTTAAACAGATTGAGAAGAACAATGACAAGTAGGTCGAGCAAACCTTACCATAGATAAGTGGAGAGACTGGATTTCCTATTGGACCACCGGTGCTGAACATAATCCCAGGCATCATTTTCTTCTTTAGGCACAGATGATCCAGAAACAAACTCAGCTGAAGCTGTGACCGGACTTTGGTTGCTCAAGGGATCCTGGAATCCAACATTACAAAAATCACAATGTCAAAACTTGGAACCATACACCCCTTCTTGAACATCATATATCAAAAAGGCAACAACAAAATGACCTCTTTAAATTTAAGAGTTCGTAAAAGCACCGCTTTGCACTCCAAGCTGCAGATATCATCATCAGTCTATCAACACAAACGAACATCATCTAAATGTCATCTAGCCAGATGTCAATAATAAGAAAGTGCTCAGAACTCCAGTTTACAAAATTTCACCTCATTGCAAATATACTCTCCATATTTGCCACACACCAGGCAAACCGATTCTCCAGGCAGGGGAAATCTTTGCTCACTTCTAATCTTACCTAGCTTGCTTTTCCATTGGTTTGGTCGCCTTCAACAATATTACCTACAAAATGCACGTCAGGTAAACGTTTGGAAAAGATACCAAGTCAAAAGTTTATTGCTTATTTCCTGAACTTGTAGATGACATAGCTAATGAAATCACCAAATCAATTATGCAACGGCCCTAACAGTAAACAGGTCTCAGGTTATCTCAATCGGCCAAAAGCAAGAAAACCCCTCGAGAACTTTAGATTCATGTGCCAAATTCCATTTTCTTGGCAAGTCACCAGAGTCTAGAAGAAGAAGAACAGATTTTAAGACAAACCACAAATTTCAGTCTCTTTCTCTTCATCCCTTTTAGAAGTGCTTCCATCGCCTGCAAGAATGGCAACAATACAATATTAACATCTAAATTGCATGAGCAATGACATCTAAATGCTTTGGAGACATGTTTATCCCTATTAACCACAAATCCCAAACAGGACTTACTTGCATAGTCGACTAAGTTCAAACCTGAACTCGAAGCCCCCCTACAAAGGGAAAGCAATCCAACTAATCAGTAATCAAGAAAAACAATCTCAATCGCCAAACTGTAAGGGAGCAAAATTACCAGAACATCGGGAGTCAATTCCAGATAAACCTGACCCGTGCTCGTTTCTCTCCTCCTCAATCAATTTGATGGGTTTTATGTTTGATGGGCCAAGTTAAGCCAGTCCGCCCATGTTGGGCCAAAACCCAACTCGTAAGTGAAGGGCTCATAAAAAAGTGCAGTTATTGTAATATATAAAATAATAATAAAAAGTAAAAATGAAGATATCTGAACAGTTGCGTTTTCAAAAGAGAAATACGTTTCTCTATTTTTCCCCTTTTGAAATAGTATGTGCCTCTCTTGACGAACGGAACCAGGGCTTTAAAGAATTCCTCAAAACTGCAACGGTACTTAATCTGTGACAATCAAGGTATGTCCGACTCCATGAATATGTATTCGATCGGTGTAATATGTTTCCGGGCATGTTTCCGCGTTCGTTTTCGGTATTCGATTGTTTGAGTATCGGATTGATTTTTAGGAATATAGTTCCCTACATTGGTATCAGAGTGATGCTGTTCATGTTTCTCGATCACTGTTGATGTTTATAAATTGCTTTTGGTTGAAATTTCGAGAAACGCCGCTGTCGAACGCTCGGGGATGGAAATCCCAACACCTTGTACTATTCGCCCCCCCTTTTTGATTTTCAGTGAATCAAAACTCGTTTATGATAGTGTGGGGTTGTAGTTCTCGTCAAGACAAGAAAAACGACTAGTGGCTTGCCGCCAGGGGCCGCCGAGTGTGCCACCACGCGGCAAGAAGAAACAGCCTCGCACGGGCCAACGGTTGCTAGGGCGTGTGCGCCGCATGCATGCGCCTTGGCAACCGTTGGCACGTGCAGCCACGTGCGGGGGTAACCGCCCCGCCCGCGGGGGTAATCGCCCCCCGCATGTGCCACACACGCGCCAGCTGACGACATTGTGACGTCAATCGGCGATTGCCCACGCATGTGCAGGGCATGTGCCGGTGACATTACGATGACGTCACCTAGCTGAGTCGATCGGTTTTGTTAAATTATGTCTCGAGTTGGAGCATTTGCAAAACGCGATCCACTTGGATAAAATTTTTACGTGGTTATTCGTGAAGATATTTTTCTGATAAAGATAATATTCAAAATTATGCACAAGAAAATAAGTTGAAAATTCTTTTTGGGTCTTGGATGTGAAGGAGATTCGTTGGACTCAATGAAGGTTTACATCAAAAGGAAATAAAATAGAATTAAAAAAAAAAGGAGCAAAGTTTCTTCTTTATCTGCAGGAGCCAAATAAGTTTATCTACGTGCAGCCTTGACTTTGGGCACACAATATAAAAGCTAAAAGGAAATAAAGAAAGAAGCCCTTTGCACGTCCACGCCGCGTGAGAGTGGAGCCGCGAAAAGAAAACCTGGACTTTGCACGTCCACGCCGCGTGAGAGTGGAGCCGTGAAAAGAAAACTTGGAGAGCGCCACATGATGAAAGATATAAAAATGAGCAAGAGCCGCGGGTCCAGGAGAAGAGTCACACCACATGAAGCTTTGAACAAAAATGCGAATTCGTACATATGCAGACCAAAGACGAACGCTAGAGTTCTTGTTTTGGTATATGTAAAGCGTTTTAATTTGAGCTTGAACGCGCGGTGATTTTGTGCCGTGAGTTTACGTTTAAATGAGTTGTTTATTTATAAATACTTTCAGTTTGGGGTTAAATCTAGATGTGGAAAACACTTAAGCGTGTGAGCAATTGTAAACTTTGATTATCCAATTGTAGTGGATTATTTCTTCTCGCTTTCCCCGTGGATGTAGATGATATTTGGACCAAACCACATAAATTTCTGGTGTATTTATTATTTCTCGTTAATTTCTTTGGTGATTTTGCGTTGACGTAAATTGCAAAATCCTATCGTTTCCACATATTATATTCCAACAGGTTTGACCCGACCTCACCCTTTTGACCCGACTCAGGTCTCCGTTGACAGTTGACCGCTTCGACCGTTGACTTCTTGACCATTGACCATTGACCGTTTGACCACGTTGACCGTTGACCCCCCAAAAAAAATAAAGAATGTGTTTTTTTTTTTTTTTTTTTTTTTTTTCAATTAAGTCCCTATGGATTATAAGTAATCCCTTTTTGTTCTGCATTTGTTGCAAGAACAATGCCTTCCCTTCGTAAGCGCACATCTATTTGCGCACGGTTAGAAAGTCAAAAGACGAGGCTTTCAAGATTGATAGCTGAGTTGATTGATTATCGATGAGAAAGTAGTGATTTAATTGAACATGTTTTCAAGGTCAATAAAAAGATACAAGAAGTCATTTGGAAGGGTTATCCCATGCTAGCTTTTGAGATACTGCGATTCTTCTTGAATACTCTTCCATCTAAATGGCAAGGAGTGTTGGATCGCCTATGGGAGGTCAACACGACTTCTAATTATAAGAAACTAGTAGTGGCTTTTTTTTTTCTTTTTATAATGGATATTATCGGATTGAAGGCACAAAGACTTCGACCCAAGGAATGAGTTCAATTCGGCAGGGGATGGATGTGCGAAGGAGAAATCCTAAGGGATTTTCATTTGTTTTTCTGTAGTTGTTGAATGTGCCTAATGAATTTACAAAGGAAATTTCCAAGAAATTAAAAGGATATTTCCTTGTTCATAATTTGACTTGGCATTAGCTGTTTCTAGTAGTGTTTATTTAGTATATTTTATGGATATATTATGTAGATTATTTCTACCATGTTGATGTCATTGTAGCAACTGATGTATTGGTTACATTATGTGGAAATATTTTATTCTGTCGTTAATGGATATCCAATGTCAATTGCTTATGTTATTATTAATTATTATGGGTAGTTCATATAAGTTTCTATAGCTTCAAAGAACTTATTTTGCATAGAAGATTATATTAATGATAATTTCAAGTTAGGATTTTTGGATGATGACTGGAAACATAGTGACCTTTTGATTCTAAAACCTTATTTGAAATTATTCATTAAGATTATGAGTTTATGCAAAATTGATGCATAAATGATATGCATTAATAATTCGTGCATATGTGTCTGATATGTTTAGATCCAATGGCTTCAGCAACTAAGAGTATTGTTAAATTATATCTCGAGTTTGAGTGTTTGCAATACGCGATTCACTTGGATAAAATTTTTGTTATTTGATCGTGGGATGGATTTACAAAAGAATAAAAAAAAAGAAGGAATCCCTGCAGTTTCGAATTCCTTTGAAAAAGGAAATCTGGCCGTGGGGCCCAGAGTCAACGTCGACTCTGGGCACACGTATAATAATATAAAATTGTTGCCTTTTTTGGCGTGAAGTAGAGCCGAAGGAAGGAAGTGGTTTAACAAAATGAACCCTACGTCCGCCGAACCTGAAGCTACACGTCCAACGTTTCAGAAGCCACAAGCCGTGAGAAGCTTTGAAGAAATATGCGAAGCCGTACGTCCTGATTTTGGTGTATGTAAAGCGTTTTGTTTCAAGTTTGAACGCGTGGTAATTTTGTGCCGTGAGTTTATATCCAAGTGAGTTGTTTATTTATAAATACTTTGGATTTGAGGTTAAATCTAGGTGTGGGAAACACTTGAGCGATTGTAAACTCTGATTATCCGATTATAGTGGATTATTTGCCGTTGGCTCTCCCCGTGGATGTAAGTACTGATACTCAGACCAAACCACGGAAATTTATGGTGTCCTTATTTTTCTCGTTTATTTCTCTGGTGATTTCGCGTTGACGTAAATCGTAAGATTCAGTTGTTTCCGTGTATAATATCCCAACAATTAGTATCAGAGCTTGGGATTGGATTTCTTGATTGTGATTTGGAGCTTTTGTTTGTCTGATTATTATCCGGAAATTATGTTACTGCAATTATGTCTAAGAGGAAATCTGAAATAGAGAAATTTAACGGGAGTAACAACTTTGTGTTATGGAGCATAAAGATGCGAGCTTTATTGACAACACAGGTTTGGCCAAAGCACTAGATGGTGAAGATGAGTTGCCGATTATAATGAAAGCCTTTGAAAAGGTAGAGCTAATGGAAAAAACAAAGAATATAATCCTGTTAAATTTGACGGATGAAGTTTTAATAGAGGTTGCTGAGAAGAAGGATGCCGCAACGTTATGGGCAAAACTTAAAGCACTTTATGTGAAGAAAAGTTTGAACAATCGCTTGTACATATTGAAGAAGATGTTTCAATTTAGATATATTGAATGTACGTCTATCAGAATCCACCTAGATGAATTTAATAAACTCACGTTGGATCTGAGGAACGTCGGTAAGATACTTGATGATGAAGAGCAGGGCATGATGTTGTTAACCTCTTTACCAGAGTCATGTGAACACTTTACTGATTCGCTGTTACAGGGGCGTACTACTATTACCTTAGAAGATGTAAAGTTCGCTTTATTCTCTAAGGAGTAGCAGAGAAAGTTATGAGATGACAGTCTGGCGAAAGGAGCGGTGCAAGCACTAACGATTCGGGGTAGAGAACAACATCGAGAGCCTAGTAGCAGGAGAGGTAAAAGCAGATCGAAATCATGTCATAAAAAGTCCAAGCGACGCGTGAAGTGCTTTGAGTGTCACGAGGAGGGGCACATCAAGAGAGATTGTCCAAAGTGGAGGAATAAAATTGATAGGCAGAATGCCACAAGTAGTGTGGCAAACGTTGCTCAGGGGAGCAATGGTGATGTAGAAGCTGTTTTATGTGTGACTGCTATTTCGTCAGGAGACGAATGAGTGCTAGATTCGCGGTGTTCTTATCACATGACGCCTCATAAGAACTTGTTTACTACTTACCAGGCTGCAGATGGTGGTAGGGTTCTTTTGGGGAATAATGCAGTCTGTAAGGCTGTGGGGATAGGGACAATTCGGATCCGAATGCACGATGGGGTGATGCGCACATTGATAGATGTGAGGCATGTACCGGAGCTCAAGAATAACCTTATTTCTCTAGGGACACTTGATGACATCGGGTGTAGGTACACCGCTGAAGGTGGAATACTAAAAATCTCTCGAGGTGCCATGACAGTGATGAAAGGAAAGAAAATAAATACTCTCTATCATCTACTAGGAGAGACCATAATCGGAACCGCTACAGTTTCATTAGGTGAGTTGACTCTAATTTGACTCAATTATGGCATATGCGTTTGGGGCACATGAGTGAGGCATGTATGACAATGCTGAGTGAAATGGGGTTGTTGAATGGTCAAAAGACAGGAAAGATGGACTTATGTGAGCACCGCATCTATGGGAAGCAGCAGTGAGTTAAGTTTACTACAGCTATTCATTCGACCAAACGACCAGTTGAATATATTCATTTAGAAGTTTGGGGCTCATCTTCGGTTCCTTCGAAAGGAGGTGCTCGATATATGCTGACATTTATCGACGATTATTCGAGGAAGGTATGGGTATACTTTCTGAAGCACAAATATGATGTGTTTGATCGGTTCAAGAAATTCAAGACATTAATTGAGAAGTAGTCAAATAAACAAATCAAGTGCTTGAGAACCGATAATGGCATGGAGTTTTGTGATAAAGATTTTACCGAGTTCTGTGAGAAAGAAGGAATTGTAAGACATCGCATGGTACCTGGGACACCATAGTAGAATGGCGTGACAGAACGGAAGAACAGAATTTTGCTTGAGCGAGCTCAGTGCATGCTTTTGCATGCTGGATTTGGCAAGGAATTTTGGGCCGAAGCAGTAAACATATCAGGTTACCTAGTTAATCGATCTCCATCATCTGCTATCGAGTGGAAGACTTCTGAGGAAGTATGGTCGGGGAAACCCGTTGATTACTTCGGATTACGTATATTCGGATGTCTTGCGTATGCTCATGCGAGTGATGGTAAGCTTGAGCGGAGGGCGAAAGAGTGCATATTTTTGGGTTATGCACATGGGGTGAAAGGCTACCGGCTGTGGTGCACCAATCCCAGATCACCCGGTTTTCTAATCAGCAGAGATGTGATCTTCGACGAGACTGCAATGCTTCAAAAGAAGAGTTTTGAGACACAACTAGCAGAGAAGACATATTATGGTGTCATAAGTGAGGTGAAGCTTCAGATGGAGACTCCAGAGACCTCGAAGGTAATAGAAGTTGAGATTGCAGATAAAGCCGCATTCATGAAGTTGGTGATAGTGAATAACCAGCAAAGTCGTAACAGACTATAACCGCAGATAGACAGAGAAGGCAAATTAAATCACCGGTACGTTATGGTTATACAGATATTGCTTATGCATTGACTGTAGGTGATGAGGTGGAGACATATGAGCCTTCGTCTTACTTTGAGGCGATGGCTAGTTCGGAGTCGTCGCAGTGGCTAGGGGCTATGAGTGAAAAGATGGAATCACTCCATCGAAATCAGACATGGGAGCTAGTCAAAGTACCAAAGAGCCAAAAGATTGTCGGAAGTAAATGGGTCTTCAAACGGAAAGAGGGCATTCCTAGTGTCGAGATAGCGAGGTATAAGGCGAGACTTGTGGTGAAGGGATATACACAGCGTGAGGGCATTGACTACAATGAGGTGTTCTCTCCTGTGGTAAGACATATTTCTATTCGTGTTTTACTTGCCTTAGTTGTTTCGTAGGATCTCGAGTTAGAGCAGTTAGATGTGAAAACTGCATTTCTTCACGGTGAGTTGGAGGAGCAGATTTACATGAGGCAACCAGAGGGATTTGCTATTCCGGGTAAGGAAAATTATGTTTGCTTGTTAAAGAAATCTTTGTATAGGCTAAAACAATCTTCTAGGCAGTGGTATAAACGTTTTGATGCTTTCATGGCTAGTCAAGACTATTCAAAAAGACAGATGGATAGGTACGTTTACTATACGAGATTGGAGAATGGTTCTTTGATTTATCTATTTTTATATGATGATGATATGCTGATAGCAGTTAAGAATATGCCTGATATTGATGTGCTGAAGAAGCAGTTAAATGTTGAATTTGAGATAAAAGATTTAGGTTCTGCAAAGAAAATTTTGGGTATGGAGATTTTGCGTGACAGGACTGCAGAAGTTTTATATCTATCTTAAAAGAAATATATTGAGAAGATTGTGGCACGTTTTAATATGTAGTAAGCAAAATCAGTAAGTACACATTTAGTGAAGCACTTTAAACTTTCAGATAAATTATCACCTTAGTCTGAGAAGGAGGAGGAGCATATGTCCCGTGTTTCTTATTCTAGTGCCGTGGGTAGTGTTATGTATACTATGGTGTGCACTAAATCTGATATTTCACAAGCTGTGAGTGTGGTTAGTCGCTATATGAAGCGTCTTGGTAAAGCTCATTGGGAAGCTATGAAATGAATCCTCAAATATTTGAAGGGGACGATAGATGTGGGTATAGTGTACCGGAGGGACAACAATGGCAGTGAGACCATTGATTTTGTGGATTCAAATCACGCCGGTGACTTGGATGATTGCAGATCTTTAGCAGGGTACGTATTTACGCTAGCATGTGGTGCAATTAGTTGGAAAGCGTCCTTACAAGATTATATTGCCTTGTCTTTGACTGAGACAGAGTACATGTCACTAACTTTTGTAGCAAAGGAGGCGATATGGTTACAAAGTTTGCTCTCGGACTTTGGGTTAGAACAGAAAAGTGTGAACATACACTGTGATAACCAAGGTGCGATATATTTGGCATATAATCCAGTTTATCACGAGCGAACGAAGCATATCAATATCAGGTACCATTTCATCCGAGATGTCTTAACTAAGGGTATTGTTACTGTTAAAAAGATTGTTACAGTAGATAACTCGGCAGACATGATGACTAAGTCTGTTCCTTTGGTGAAGCTCAAACTTTGCTTGAGCTCTATTGGCGTCTATGGAGAGTGAGCGCCTGTCGAGACGTTGGGAGAGTAGCATGGATGATGAGCACTATAACTTGGTTTCAAACATCGAGCCAAGGTGGAGAATTGTTAAATTATGTCTTGATTTTAAGCGTTTACAATACGCGATTCACTTGAATAAAATTTTTGTTATTTGATCGTAGGACAGATTTACAAAAGAATAAAAAGAAGAAGAAGGAAGCCCTACAGTTTCGAATTCCTTTGAAAAAGGAAATCTGGCCGTGGGGCCTAGAGTCAATGTTGACTCTGGGCACACGTATAATAACATAAAATTGTTGCCTTTTTGGCGTGAAGCGGAGCCGAAGGAAGGAAGCGGTTTAACAAAAGGAACCCTACGTCTGCCGAACCTGAAGCCGCACGTCCAATGTTTCAGAAGCCGCAAGCTGTGAGAAGCTTTGAAGAAATACGCGAAGCCTTACATCCTGATTTTGGTGTACGTAAAGCGTTTTGTTTTGAGCTTGAACGCGCAGTAATTTTGTGCCGTGAGTTTATACCCAAGTGAGTTGTTTATTTATAAACACTTTGGGTTTGTGGTTAAATCTAGGTGTGGAAAACACTTGAGCAATTGTAAATTATGATTATCCTATTATAGTGGATTATTTACCGTTAGCTCTCCCCGTGGATGTAGGTATTGATACTCGGACCAAACCACGTAAATTTCTGGTGTCCTTATTTTTCTCGTTTATTTCTCTAGTAATTTCGTGTTGACGTAAATTGTAAGATTCTGTTATTTCCGCGTATATATCCCAACAATGGTTGCTGAATTGAACAAAGATGAGAAACTGAACAACAATAATTATGAAATATGACATATGAAAATTTAATATGTGTTGGAAGAGCAAGAGGCACTAGAAGCTCTTAACCATGAATTCCGTGAAAGAGTAGATATGTGAACTTAAGTTAGACATTATGTATGTTTGAACTATCATCTGTGCGGTATTGAAGGTGTAGACATACGCTCAATGGGAAATGAGTTAATATCGTAATACGTATTTCATACTACGTATGCATGAGACGACCAACAAGAGTGGTAAAAGTTTTGATCTCAACTTTTATGCCGTGTGAGACTCTTGAGAAAAATGATTCCTCAATTAAGTGCCCTCATAACTCTTATTTATTTTCAAAATTTCTATTCAGTGTTTGTTATCTTAGAATGTTGCCAATGATCATGAATTGATTCAATCTAATGGGACATTTCTAGAAAAGCAAGTTGAATTGAAATTGAGAGTTTCAAAGAAAGTGGAAGATCGAGTTTGAAGAATCACATTTTAGTTTTGTATTCATTGGTCGACCAATTATAATTGTTTTTGGGATAATCATAATTGTGAATACAATATATCATTAAAAAAGATCAAGAGAGATATAAATGTAATCAATCGATCTAAGACACTGCATACTACATCTACTAAAAAATATGACGCCCGTTATGAGCTGCTATATATTCCTAACAGATGTATGGCAACAAGCTCTCAAAGTATGATGATCGCATGGATTATTTACTGGTATGAATGTTGCAGAGAGGTAAATAAAGTTCTATTCAGCCCACCGTGTGCAAATGGTAGATGATGGGTTTTATGTTTGATGGGCCAAGTTAAGCCCGTCCGTTAAATGTTGGGCCAAAACCCAGCCTGTAAGTGAAGGGCCCATAAAAGAGTGCAATTACTGTAATATATAAAATAATAATAAAAAAAGTAAAATGGAGGATATCTGAACAGTTGCGTTTTCAGAAGAGAAATACGTTTCTCTATTTTCCCCCTTTTGAAATAGTATGTGCCTCTCTCGACGAATGGAACTAGGGAATCAAAGAATTCCTCAAAACTGCGAAGGTACTTAATCTGTAGTAATCAATGTATGTTTGACTCCGTGATATGCCTTCGATCGATGTAATATGTTTCCGTGCACGTTTCCGCATTTGTTTTCGATATTCGATCATTTGAGTATCGGATCAATTTTTAGGAATATGTTTCCCTACACAATTCGACACGGTAAGAACAGAGATACTACAATGTTGGCATCTTCAATAAGCATTGTGAAAGAAAAATCCAATTACCTCCTCTTTTGGACGCATTCCTCGTGTGACATCGGCCGATCGTCCTCCACGGTGACGCTGCTCCCGCCACGCGACGCTCCAGAGTCCTGGTGGCGGCAGTGCTCGGCATTCTCATCGTTCAAAGGTTCTCCATCAGTCAAGGAGGCGCTTCTAGTCATGATGTTGTAAACTACTGCTTCAAGATGCGCAGCGAATCAATGAGAAAATCGGAAAATGAATTCCGGCAATGAGACCGGCTCGTATTTTGTAGCTGAGCGGCCAAAGAGGTGGGAGGAAGTTACCTTTGAGGTTTCGAAGAGTGGAGGAGAGATTGAAGTCTCTGTTGTAAGCGAATGAAGGATTCTTGTAGAAATTGGTCCTCGTTCCATCCTTTCTCTCTCTCTCTACTTTTGCCGAGTTTCTCTCTCTAACAGCAGCTGCTCAGAACCAGATTCGGGTATGGAAGACGAAGGAGAAGGGGAACGACAGTCGGATTGGGCGGCAACCAATCCAACAGGAATCTCGGCCCTGCACAGCCCGACCTGAGTTTCCGTTTTGGTCGAGAACTAAGTTCAGCTCGACTCGGCCCGGACCGAGTTGCCATATTGGCACTTTGTTTTCCTTTTCTTAAAAAGTATTTTATATTGTAAATTCTTTTTTGACTTTTCATCTCTACATTTTTGCGATTTTTCTAATTAAGCCTCTTTCCCTTTAATTTGTCCATTAAATCTTTTTATTTTCTTAAATTTTGTAATCAAGTCCTTCCGACACTAAACCTTGCAAAATCCATTCTGCATGGCTATCGAACAATGCCGCAATGCGATGTGGATAAGATTTTTTCCAATAAGGACATTCACGTAGACTTCCACATGAGCTAAGATTTATCCACACCGAACTTTGATGATTTTCCTATTGTGTCCACGTGGGAATCCGCATACATATTTTAGTGTCTTCTAATGGTTGATTGGATTTGGTGCCGAAGAAACTTGATCAATAAGCTTGTGAAGGTAGAAAGATTTATTTAGACAATCAACAATTAATATTATTAAAAATCTTAAATTTATACCCTAAGACATAGTTACCTCCAATTAATTTATTACCTCATAAAAAATTCACAAGCTACACAATTGCGCCGAACCATTTTCCATCTCACAAAAATAATCAAGTTGGCATCCCTAATTTCAAGTCTACCATCAATGCATATGTGTCAACTTACGTAGATTGAATTTCTCATTCTCCATATCACTTCGTACTCGAATACAGTCCATATAATGACAAATATATCCATCGCTAGGTTGAGCCTTGTTTGATAACCATCATCGGAATAGAATCGTTACCAAACACATCCTTGGTATCTCCGTCATATTTCTATTTTAGCAAATCGACTGTTGGCCTCAGACGAGAGAGGTAAACCGCGGTGCTGTCACAAGCGAAACGTTGTTGTCCTAAACCTTCGCGTGACTAAAATTGTTTCTTTTTCTTTCCTCATTTATAATCTTAACCTTTGCTCTCCATCCTCCATCCAGCATCTAATTTATTTGGAAAAAAAGAGAAAAAAATCCCCACAAGAAATTGTGAATGTCAGACGTGATATCACAGGCCCCCTCCTCTCCGCAATATCTGAAACTTTTCCTAAAAAGATTGGCTCCCGTTTAGCTACAGAGCCAATGAGCAAAATTCATAGGAAGAATGTTATAAATAATCTATAAATTTTGGATCAATATATAATGTGACTTTAAATTTTAAATTTATTTAATATAATTCCTGAATTTTAGCCTAATATTCAATATGGTTCTCGAACTTTTAATTTATTAGATATAATTTCAAAACTTTTGGTATATGTTCAATTTAATTCCTGAACTATATGAAAATAGTCAATATAGTCTTTCCATTAATTCAAAATTAGGGACAATATTGAACATTTTCATATGGTTTACAGACTAAATTGAACATGTGTCAAAAGTTTAAAGAAAACATTGAACATTTTCATATAATCCAAGAACTAAATTGAACATAACTAAAAATTCTGGGACTACATCAAACACATTAAAAGTTCGGGGAATACATTGTGTATTAGGCTAAAATTCAAGGATCATATTAAATAGTTTAAAAATTCAAGGACCCCATACTATTTGCGTCTTTTCCCAAACTCGATGGCCAGAAAATTGGAGTTGCAAAGATCCCACGAAATTGAAGAAGCAATCATCCTCTTTTGAAATGATATTAAATTGCAATTGACTCGCAAGGAGAGGTCTAGTTCACTGGAAAAATGGAACTCACTTAACCGTTCCCACGCGCTTTCCAGCCTAAAACTTCCTGGGCAAAAACACAGAGCCACCGCGGTCGCAGAGCTTCGAAGGAAACAGGGGAATCGATACCAAGAAATAGAGACGGCCATCATGCTCGGTTGCGTCAATGGAAGCCTCAACCAGGCCGAGTTCGGCAAGCCCATGCCCTGGATCGGCGTCTACATGGCAGCGGCTTCTCTGGCCTGTGCGATTGCGATGGCCGCGGACGCTGGCAGCGGCTTCCGCTACCGGCAGCTCTGGTTCCCGAGCCGCTACTGCGCCCTCAACGCCATGTCGTTGTGCGTCACCGCCGTCGCGGTCAAGCTCTCCGTCGACCTCAACACGCCAATGGCCCGCCGGAAGGAGCAGCTCGCCAAGCTTAGCAGCTCGGTCCTGATCTGCACCGTGATGGGCAATTCGATGCCTTCTCTCGGGTCGATGGAGAACAAGGAGCTCCGGTCCAACGTGATCGCTCTGGCGATTCTCGTCATCACATCTTTTGTGAACATCTGTATACAGTTGGGCACCGGAGTGATCTTCGTCTGCAGGTGGGAACATGCCTTCGTGATGTCCCTGATGCTGCTGTTGCTGGTGACCCTGAGCTTCTCGGCCGCGATGGTCCCGACGAGCAAGTGCTACTTGGAGATGAAGTATTGCAAGAGGCACGAGCTGACTGTGAAGGAGAGCTTGAGCCGGAGCTGCGACAACGTCTTCGATAAGCTCAAGGAGCACCTGTTGAAGTATGGGATGATGGCCCATTCCTGCAACCCGCAATTTGTCGTGGCGCGGTCCGTGACGTGCACTGCTTCCGGGGCGCTCTGCCTCCTGAGCGCTATGACCCTGGCGCAGGCGATAGTCCGGGCTTACCTGCAGCCCTGGATGTTCGAGTTCGTATCCTGCTATGGCCCGTTGGAGTCGGAGTCAGACTATAAGTGGTCAAGCACGGCGATTCTCATCACGCAGACTATTGCAGTCGGGGTCGGCACAATCGCGCCGGCATTCAGATGGTTCCTCACGATCAGATTCAAATGGCAGAGGCGGGGGAACAAGAGCTACAAGGATGAATTCAAGCCCGAAAAGTATTGGATACAGCAATTCATAGAGATTAAGGAGCGTCCGTTCAATTTACACGTCCGGAGCCGGCGGTGTCGTAAACTCATCTACGACTCGAAGAACGTGGTTTTGGATATGCTCGTCAGAATGCAAGTCGGGATCGTGTTGGGAAGCAAGGCCGTGAGGCTGATCTCCATTCTGTTCATGAGCCCGATCTTGTTGTTCTGTGATTTGTGCTCCGATCTGAGGAAGAAGTTCAAACTGAACATCAGCGATTCAGACAAGGACTTGCACTCGAGTTCGCCCCTAGAGGGCTCGGCCTCAAAGCCGGACTTCAGCTGATATATTTTGCATCTCGAGGGCGAGGAAGAATTGGTGCACGTCATGATGCGGAACAAATGCGACACCATCGAGCGTTGGATCAAGATGGGGAAGAACAATCAGCCCAAACATCTCGTGCAACTTTTGGAAGAGACGGATCCTCGTGGGTTCACAGGGGTCATGGACTTCGACAGCGATGCAGTTCCTCCCCTGGATTCTGCAGAACCACCGAACAATTGGGCACTGCCAATCGCGACCTTAACGAGCATAGCGGTCACCATTCCAGACATTGACCCATCTGCCAGAAAACGATTGCTGCGTGGTGTTCGCGAGGCCCTGATGTATGTCAACATAGTAGAAGAAAGGCTGTGCGCAAAACAAGAATTTATGAATGCCCGAAAGGTGGCGAGCATTGTGTTCATGGGAGTAGATCTCTACCACAAATGGCTCGATGTAAATCTCCGCAAAATTTCCCTCCAGGGAAACACCACAAAGGATGTGCTCGAAGCGCTTGCGTGCACCGCAAAGAACGTTTTCGTCGAATTCAAAGCTGTACCAACCTATGGATATTTAATGGAATCCCCTTCGGCATGGCCCGTCAAAGTACGGGCCGCGCATTCCATGTACCGTATAAGCGAGACCCTGCTGCTCGATTGCAAGAGCAGCGACTGTGATATGAGCAACAGAATCTTCAACAAGCTATCAAGGATGATCTCCAATATTATTGCGGCCTGCCTCACCAACTTAGAACATGTCATATTCACCGAGTGCTCTCGCAGCAGCATTGAGGGCCGGACAGCGAGCGTGTGGTCCGCCACTATTCTCCTTGGAAGAACGGCAGAAGTGATGAAAATCCTAAGCCAGAGGGAGCTTCCATGTCTGGACTCCGACCAATTGGCGAGCATTGACGAGTGGCGAGCAATGAGGAGCGTGCCTTGAGTGACCTGAGGAAGGCTTTACCAACGAAGTCATTCACAGATGAGAGCGAACCGTCTTCTCTGAGTCTCGGAGATCAGTACCTGTCTATTCAGTATTCACAAGTCTAGGGAGGAAGCTTGAACCAGCCTAGGAGTTTTTACATGTTTCTTTTTTCATCCCGGTAATGATCTGAATGATGGTCGAGGAATGGGCACTAGTTGTAACGACGAGCATTGCAAAAAGAGCTGTCGAATGTACTCGAGGCATATCTCTTGCTGATGTATAGTAGTAACATTACCGAGGTAGGAATATGATGACTCTTGAGCACAAAGTTGTGATTAATGTCATTAATGTCAAACTGGTAGATCTGATTTGCACCCTAATATAAGAGGAGGAATTAGCATTATCAATAGCATCAGAATCAGGATAAAAAATTAACGTTCATCTTCCAACCTACATGCTAACCTAGTTAATGAAATAGCGAAAATCACGAGGGCGGTCTCTTCAGAAGATCCTTTATATTTTTGTAAAGGTTTTCAAATTTCTTGGTCGCGATGAGATCTCGGGCCAACAAAAGCCACTCTTTGCACTTGCTTCAAAGTATGTCTCATGATCTGTTGATGATCCAGGCTCTTGATCTGGTGACATGTTTGTCCCTATTGGCTTGCCACTAGAACTGAAGGTTGCTAAACTATGGTGCAAAACAGATCTCTCTTCCACCCACAAAAGAGAACTCAACTCTAGCTCAATTTATTAGCTAATCTCCAGGCAATCGGACCTCAATCTGCAACTTTTAAACAGCTAAGGAAAATCAAGAGACCGAAGATCAAAATAGAGCATAACTTTAAGACTATGTCATTGAAGAAGCCCCATTAGAGTATATCAAGTCATGTTGACGATGGGCATCTAATCAGTCCCAACTATCAATTATGCCTACTTTAGTTGATCCTTTTTTTAAAGCCAAACAAGACTTATCTTGGCCACTGCAGAGTAGTTCTACATCATTTCCTCACAAACCAAGTAATGAAAAAAAAAAAAAAAAAGTAATGAAGAGTGGTGGGCCTCGGTCTCCAAGAGGGTTTTGAGAATAAAAGGATATTCTCATTCATGACCCAGCATTTCATAGTTTTATCTTTTGAAAGGCTGTAAATCCAAAGTTTAATAGTCTTTTTGTGCAACGGGGAGAGACTTTAAGTAATCATATCAATCTTACATCATTGTCAAACTTAGAGCTAGGTCTAGCTACTTCTATTATAGGGATGACGAACACGTCTCGAATGATTGAGTGCATAATGGCACAAACATTAGTCAAAGTCTCAGTTTCCCTGTGTCAAATTGTATTTTACACGGCATGCATAGGTATCAAGCCAAGACCAATGAGGTTAGTTAGAACTCGAAATTTATAATGTTTTATTAATTTTTTAGTTCAATTAGCGCTATGACATATTTTCATACCCATTTGTTCATCCTTTCGATGATCAAATGTTGTCTTTCTAATTTTTCCAAGGCATAGTAATTCATAGAATAAATTATGGTTGATATTCAACATGCAGAAAACATATCATATGTTTGATATCTTTGAGTGAAATCTTGCTAAATTTGGTAAGCCATAAAAAACGCGATACCAATCTAATTTGATTAGGGAAAAACTCGTTTCAAAAATCGTATCTAGGGCTTAAACGGAAAATAATTTGAAAGAAGACAGAAAATCGAGCCAGAACCATTTTAGAAAAGGAAGAAGGTTGACTATCAAAGAGGGGTGTATCATTTGTCGTCGTCATCATCACTTCTTATCTCACTTTCAGATTTTTCCCCTGCCTCCTCGCAGGGCATGGGCGTCGAAACCCACACTTGAAACTAATTCGTCCTCACCCCAACCCTCTGAGAAGGTGGGGATTCGATTCCCACCTCCTCCTTTCATGTTGGAAGGGTAGCCACTAAGGCAAATCATAGTGATTAGTTTCACTTAATTAAAAAATGGTTATTATTAAAGATGGGCATTGATAATAGAGTAGTTGGAAATTATTGGAAATACACAAAGCCAAAAGGCTGCCTCGTATCCTGGATCAGCAGCTTCCAGCTTGCAGCGATTCTTCATCCGCTTGTGAACTTGTGCTTCGGTTTGATTACTCAAGAGGTTGGAACGTAGTAAAGTTCGAGTCTTTGTCTTGGGAATCGATCGCTGTTCATCTTGGTGCTTTGTCTTCGACGGTGCTCGTGCTTGAATTTGCAGAATCCTGGTTGCTTTTCCCTTTTGCTGTGTTTTTTTATTTTTTGTATGTCTGATCATCGGTAAATTCTGTGCTCAGGGTCGTGAGAAGGAGATAAAGTTTTCAGCTTTTTTAATTTTTAATATTTTTTTCAATTTTGTTCTTCTTCCTTCTGGGTTAGGAAACTGGCTTCACATCCTGAATTTGACTGTATTGCTAGGTTGAACTATCCTTTAGATATATGGCGTGGAGGGATGGGGTGATAAATTGAAGGGCTCTGTTTTTGTTATCATTACTCCTTTTTCATATGTTATGCTCGATTTTATCAGTTTTGGCTTATGTTTTTGGGGCTATGGTAGCAGGTGGAATGGCTAAGAGTTACTTCAAGCAAGAGCATGATCTTGGTGCGTTTTACTCTCCCTGAGTAGCAATTCGCTTTTGTGGTTATTTTGTTGCTAAAGCTTCGATTTTGAACGTGTTAATTAATAAAACTGTCCTGTAAACCCAGAGAAGAGGCGGGCGGAGGCTGCCAGGATAAGGGAGAAGTACCCAGATAGAATTCCGGTGAGAATGAAAGTTGGATGAACTGTTATGATTCATGCTGATGAACTTGTCTTAGGAAAATTTAACCTTAAGTTTGCTTCTTTGGGAACTTAAGTATCTAGTTATACTTTTTGGCATACTTGATTGTTCGCGCGCTTCATCTCTCATGCCCTCAAGGACTTGCGGAGTGGAAAGTCAAGCTCGCAGTATTACTTTGTCCAGCATTTTAGAATTTTAGTCTAACAATATATGAAATTATGTGGTTTATGAACTGGAGTAACTTGCAGAAGGATCAAAGTGATATCATTCCAACATAATGCAATAATGACCAAGAAAGCCAAAATGAAAAGGAATAGACATTTACAAGCTGTGATTATCCGTTGATCGTCTCCAGGGTTTGAAAAGGACAGGCGAACCAGTCCATTCTTTCTCGAAGAGAATCTGAAGTGAAGCGTTCATATCTCTACGGGAGGGAACCTATTTCGCAAGGCAAATGTTGATTGGAGAACTGCACAAGGGGGGCAGAAATCTCCGAAAACAGGACCTTAGAATCCAAGTCTTGCCAAACCAATAGCACGGTCCAGGCCCTCCCAATCAGCCATAAGGCAAGGTCTACATATAAGTACGATCAAAAGTCTAAATGACCAAAATTTGCAGCGTCACCTCCTCTGAAAACCCTTGTCCTTAAGTAGATCTCCATCCCTTCGGCTCTTCTCTAGCATCAATGACCTTGTCCTTTCTTTCTCCTGCTTTTCTCTCTTCATCCGTTCCTCCCTCAGCTCCTCCAATGTCTTCTTCCCACTTATCTTTCCCTGCTCCTTCTCATCCCTCGACGGCCCTTCATCCCCAAATTTCTCCCCATCAACGTGATCACCCCGCTTCTCAAGATACCATGGCAATTTAACTCCTTTTCCAGCAATCCCATATCCCAATCTATATTTCTCATCCTCTGCGGGTACCACTTTCGGCACCTCCTCTTTCTTCATCTTCTACCTCTTGAATACATCCCTTTCATTTCCTGCCCCATTTTTTGGTAGTTCAACTAGGTCAAAAATCTTAATTCCCTCAAAGAGATTGATATGGCCAGAATTCTTGTTCGTCCCAGCTGGCTCCACTCGCTGACTAGCAGGAGCTTCAGCAGGTTGACTGGCAGGAGCGAAGCCACGGGCAGCACGAAGCTTCTCGAGACAAACTCAGCATTGTGCTTCCTCGCTTGCTCTCGCTTCAGCTGCTCCTCTTTCACGGCAGCCTCTTCATCTTTCCGGACCTTCTCTCTGTTCTCGTAATTGTACACATTCCAACGTTTCTGGGGAAGGATGTTCAAACCGCCATGACCATCCATGTTGTCGTGCTACCTAGAGATTATCATGCACGATAGAATTCAGTGCATTTCAAAGGCCACATCCAAAAACCATCTTATGGTCAGGCAAAAATTAAGAAGCATCACATAAGCAGCCTTTTAACAAGTTAACTTCCATTGGAGCCACGGCCATCAATGAACGAGAATGAACTTAAATCTCGCTGATAAATGCACAAGCATAGTCCAAAAAAACGTAAAAGCGTAGCAATGCCAGGCTTTCTCAACGGTAGCGAATGGAATGTGCGAACGGACGAAGGCCCAAAAAATGAAGAAAAGTGGGCAAAAATTCTTGCTTTTGGGCACATCCACAGCACAGCTAAGCGCAGGGAAAACAAAATCATCTCCTGGCGAGGGCACACAAATGACAAAACCGAGTAGCGCGACCCAATCGGTTAGTTCCAGTAGCGAACTCCGGCGATTCTTGCGAGCAATAGAAATCTAGCGCACTCGCATGCCAACCTACCCATGCTAGTTCAACAAACGATCGGCACCGAATTAGGATGCAAAGGAACAATCAGACGGACAGGCCACAGGGCTAGTCACTTCAAAAGTCAGAAACAAAAGGCTCTTCCTTTCCGATGAGATCAATCCTGGGCTGACGAAGTTCCACACTTACTGGTATTAACGATTCGAAAGAGAGGGAAAAAATAAAAAACCTCGGCCACCCACATCCCCAGTCGACAAGAAGAGTCCAAAACACACGCCAATTCGGCCGATTATTCCGACAACAGAGGCGCAGAGAATCAACTGAAACGACACGCTGCTGAGAGATGGACAAAGCGATTACCTTGCGCGAGCTGAGATGCGAACGTTCCGAGGGAAGAAGAGGGCTTCTTCCGCTGGGAATGAATCGAGGTTGATGAGATCGAGCCTTTCTCGACAACGACGGTGTCCTTCGCTCTCGTTCGCTCTGATGAACATGTTGATATAATAGTTATTTTCTTTCGAACGTGTTGCTGATTTGTTTTTTCAGTTATTAGAGTTAGTGGAGTCATGTGTGTTGGTTATTCTAGTTTTTAGGTGTTAGTGGGGCAAGTGCTTTATGGAGAACATGGGTAGTTATGGTGTGTTTTACGTTATGTATTTTGTCTTTTGTAAAAGACTTGGTTGTTTTGTACGTAAGATGAAGTTTCAGCCTCATTAACAGTGGTATCAGAGCCTAAGAGAAACGTAAGAGAGTTTAAAAAAAAAAAACTTTCGTGAGAAAATTGCAGTAGCAATATTTCCAATGGCCACCGACAATTTTGTTCAACTAGCAATTCCACGCTTTGATGGTCACTATAACCATTGGAGTATGCTGATGGAGAATTTTTTTATGATTAAAGGAGTATTGGTCGGTTGTCAAATCTGGACTTCAAGAGCCACCGGTAGGCATGGCTTTGACAGATCCCAAGAAAGCAGAATTGGAAGCTAGAAAGTTGAAAGACCTGAAGGCAAAAAATTATTTTTTTCAGGCTATCGATCGTCCCATCTTGGAGACTATTCTTTGCAAAGAAACTTCCAAGGATATTTGGGATTCTATGAAGAAAAAATATCAAGGCTCTGTTAGAGTGAGGCGTGCACAGCTTCAAGCCTTGAGAAAAGATTTTGAGACATTAGCGATGAAAGATGGAGAATCTGTCACTAGTTATTGTGCCAGAACAATGGAGATCAGCAACAAGATGCGATTCCATGGCAAGAAGATGGACGATGTCACCATTGTGGAGAAGATTTTGCGTTCCTTGACACCAAAGTTTAATTATGTTGTCTGCTCAATTGAAGAGTCGAAAGACATAGATGCGCTCTCTCTTGATGAATTGCAAAGCTCCTTATTGGTCCATGAACAGAAGATGAACAGAAGTTCAACAGTAGAGGAGCAAGCGTTGAAGGCTTCTACCAATACTTATTCCAACAATTTCAGGGAAGGGGTAGAGGTAGAGGTTGAGGAAGGGGAGATCGAGGAAATAGAGATGTTGGCAGGAATTTCAAAGCCAATAATGACGAATTTCAAGGCAAAGGTAGATGACGAGATCCTAACAAATTCAAGGTAGAGTGTTTTAGATGTCATAAATTTGGTCATTATGTATCTGAATGTTATACTAGGCTGCCTAATAATAAAGAAAAGGCAGAGAGTTCAAATTTTGTTGAAGAAGAGGAAGCAAAAACGTTGTTGATGGCTGTTCAAGATGAAAAGAAGCGCGAGTCGGTTATTTGGTATGTGGATACAGGCTGCAGTAACCACATGAGTGGAAGTAAGTCTTCTTTTTCTTATCTAAATGAAGATTTTCATTCCATTATAAGTTTTGGGGATCATTCTACTATGAAAGTGATGGGAAAAGGTGATATTAAGATAAGAACCAAGAATGGTTTTATGGAAACAATCTCTAATGTGTTGTATGTTCCTGACTTGAAAAGTAACCTATTGAATGCTAGCCAATTACAAGAAAAGGGTTATGTAATCACCTTTCAGAGGGGTGTCTGTGAAATTTATGATTTTGTTAGAGGTGCTATTGCAGTTGTTCCTATGAATTCAAATAGATTGTTTCCATTAAAGATTGAAAATATTCAGTCTTGTTTGATGGCTGAAAAGAAAGATCCCTCATGGCTTTGGCATTTTCGCTATAGTCACTTGAGTTTTGGTGGATTAAAGACCCTCCAACAGAAAAACATGGTGACGGGTCTTCCTCAAATTACTGTTCCTTCTCAAGTCTGCGAAGAATGTGTTGTTAGCAAACAGCATCATTCTCAATTTTCAAAAGAAAAGTCATGGAGAGCAAAGGATGTTTTGCAGCTGGTGCATTTGGACATTTGCGGTCTTATAAACCCATATTCTAATGGAGGTAAAAGATACTTAATTACCTTCATTGATGATTTTTCCAGAAAAACTTGGGTTTATTTTTTACAGGAAAAATCAGAAGCTTTCCCTCCATTTAAAAACTTCAAAGCTCGTGTTAAAAATGAAGCAGGAAAGACCATTAAGACTCTTCAAACAGATTGTGGTGGTGAATATTGCTCAAAAGAATTTGAAGTTTTTTGTGCAGAGCATGGCATTCGAAGAGAGCTTACTGCTGCATATACACCACAACAAAATGGTGTATCTGAGAGGAAAAATAGAACAATTCTCAACATGGTGAGAAGCTTATTGGCAAGAGGAAGAGTTCCAAAGACTTTCTGGCCAAAAGCAGTAAATTGGAGTATTCATGTTTTGAACAAAAGTCCAACTTTTGCTGTTCAGAATATGACACCTGAAGAGGCTTGGAGTGAGAGAAGACCGGCTGTAGATCACTTTAGAATTTTTGGATGTATCGCATATGCTCATGTCCCGGATGTGAAAAGGAAGAAACTTGATGACAAGGCTGAAAAATGTGTCTTTCTTGGTGTAAGTGAAGCATCCAAATCATATAAATTATTCAATCCACTAACAAAGAAGATTGTGACTAGTAGGAATGTTATTTTCAATGAAGAGAGCACTTGGGATTGGAATAGGCAGCAGCCTACCCAAGTTCTTTATGACAATGATGTTGAACAGGAGCAAATTTCAGCACCTTGTATGCCCCAAAATTCATCAAATATGACTTCTACAGCTGTTGGAATTTCACCAACAGGCTCTGAAGTCAATGAAGAAGAAGCCCAATCGCTTCGCCGCATTAAAAGAAAGCCTGCTTGGATGGAAGATTATGAGGTAACTGGAATTGGAGATTCAATTACTTACTTTGCCTTATTTTCAGACTATAACCCTACAACTTTTGAGAGTGCTGTCAAAGAAGAAAAATGGCGAAAAGCGATGGATGATGAAATTAATTCTATTGAAAGAAATGATACTTGGGAGTTATCCGATCTTTCGGATGGACAAAAAATCATTGGTGTAAAGTGGGTCTTTAAAACAAAACTGAAAGAAAATGGTGAAGTTGACAAATACAAAGCACGTTTGGTAGCCAAGGGATACAAGCAACAATATGGAATCGACTATACAGAGGTTTTTTCTCCAGTTGCGAGACATGACACGATTAGATTGGTGGTTGCTTTGGCGGCACATAATTCTTGGCCTATTTTCCAGCTAGATGTCAAATCGGCATTCTTGCATGGATACTTGGAGGAACAGGTATTTGTCGAACAACCCCCTAGTTATGTCAAGATTGGGAATGAGCATAAAGTTTATAAATTGAAGAAAGCTCTTTATGGGCTAAAACAAGCCCCTCAAGCTTGGTATAGTCGCATTGAAACTTATTTTCTTAAAGTTGATTTTTCAAAATATCCTTATGAGCATACGCTTTATGTCAAGATTGGAGATAAAGGGAAAATGCTTATTATCTACTTGTATATTGACGATCTTATATTTACTGGAAGTTGTGATGGCATGTTTGAAGAATTCAAGAAATCTATGATGGATGAGTTTGAAATGTCTGATCTTGGTATGATGCATTACTTCCTTGGCATAGAAGTGGTACAATCGGATGATAGGATCTTTATTTCTCAAAAGAAATATGTGGGAGAAATTTTGGACAAGTTTCAAATGAAGGATTGTAATCCTGTAAACACTCCAGTTGAGTTTGGCTTAAAGTTATACAAAGATCATAAAGGGAGGAAGGTTGACAGCACACTTTATAAACAAATTGTGGGCAGTTTGATGTATTTAACTGCAACAAGACTAGACATAATGTATTCTGTGAGTTTAATTAGTAGATATATGGAGAATCCTACACAAATGCATTTGTTAGCTGCCAAGAGAATCCTTCGTTACTTGCAAGGAACTAGAGACTTTGGGCTATTTTACAAGAAGGGTGAAAAGTCTGATTTGTTGGGATTTACTGATAGTGACTATGCAGGAGATCAAGATGATAAGAGGAGCACTTTGGGTTATGCTTTTATGTTTGGAACAGGTGCTATTTCATGGTCATCCAAGAAGCAACCAATTGTCACATTGTCAAGTACAGAAGCTGAATTTGTTGCTGCAATAGCTAGTGCTTGTCAAGCTATTTGGTTAAAGAGAATTCTTGAGGAGCTACAATTCAAGCAACCGGGACCTACTAAAATTTTTTGTGACAATAACTCAGTAATAAAACTCTCCAAGAATCTGATGTTACATGGAAGAAGCAAGCACATTGATGTGAATTTTATTTCTTGAGAGATCTTAGCAATGATGGAACAATTGATCTAATCTACTGCAGGAGTGAAGATCAAGTTGCTGATATATTCATCAAGGCCCTCAAGATGGAGTCATTTGTGAAGCTCAAAAGGTTACTAGGTGTTTGCACGGTGAAAAAAGTCAAGGCTTTAAATTGAATGTTAGCAAACATCAGTTTAAGGAAGGGATTGTTGATATAATAGTTATTTCCTTTTGCATGTGTTGCTGATTTATTTTTTCAATTATTAGAGTTAGTGGAGTCATGTGTGTTGGTTATCCTAGTTTTTAGGTGTTAGTGGGGCAAGTGCTTTATGGAGAACATGGGTAGTTATGGTGTGTTTTACGTTATGTATTTTGTCTTTTGTTAAAAACTTGGTTGTTTTGTATGTAAGATGAAGTTTCAGCCTCATCTCTCCTCCCTTTAGCAATTTAATAGAACATGGAAGCGATTCTGGTTTTATTCGAATGCCAACATGGCATTTTGAAAGAACGAGCCGACCCATGTACGCCGGTAGTTACAATACAACAAAATTTGTATTCTTGTAATGTTATTGTATTTAATTTAATAGTGTGGGGGGTATGGTGCAATTAGGCCATATTTTTCCTCAATTAAAATTCCTTACACTAGTTTATTGATGAAATCAGTTCTTTTAATTTACTTGATTTGTAGAAATTAATTTGTTAATCATCTATGGTTGCTTGTCGACCACTCTTTCAATTTGCTTAATGAAGCGGCAAAATCTTATCGATGGCATTGATGTATTAATATGGCACGACATGCATTGACCCACGCACAAAAAGAGAAGAAAATGAAATTGCATGTGCGAGAGAGAGAGGAGGGAAAAGAGAGTAGCGCCAACATGGACGAGGATGACCGACCCTCATCAAACTTGGCAACTCCTCTCGTGCTCCGATGAGCTTGGTAGATTTGGGCACAAATTAGGCATCCGCATGAAAAAAGGTGAAATTGATTTTATTTTGCTAGATTTGGACACTTTTTAACAAACATTAATTACATGATATCCCTAATAAGAATGAGTGATTAATTACATGATATCCCTAATAAGAATGAGTGGTTTCAGGCCCCAGGTTCCAAGTTCCATATAAGCTCTACCTGAAAATTGAATCCTATCCGTTGGAAGAGGTTAAACTTGGATGCCTTGAAACGTGGAATCTACTTTGTCCTAGATTTCGAGATCCACCTAAATTCCACATGTATTATTAATGGAATGATTGTAGTGAATCATCACCTTTAATTATCACTACTTACTGTTATAATCCATTGATTACACCTTACCTCTAAACACATAAAGAATATGAAACATTAACATAATAAAAGTCTCGGTCATAAAATGGAAGTTCAAACTAGTGGTTCCAAATTATACATTTATCATTGGACGCTATGAAATACCACATGATTGCTTGAAGACATAAATTAAGAAAAATATAAAAAAAACTTGATCTAGGTTCCAAGGTGCCCATCAAAATTAGGTTCTCAAGTGCTTGTCAAAATAAGTTTCCCGATTTTTATAATATATAAACTTACCTGGCATACCTTGAAATGTGGAACTAGACAAATTTTCATTCCTAATTCTACACTAAAATTATGTGCACCTCTAATCCCTAAAACAAGGTCGATATTGATCTTGCCATGGCAAAAAGCAATAGCCCTTTTTCGCCAATACTACTTCTAGTTTGTGCTTCAACCACTCTAACCTTACCGAGTTAGCATATGATTGCTTGCCACTATTCAAGAATAAAATCTTTAAAAAAAATGCCATCATGCCACTGAGAATAATTGTGGACAAACAAGAATTTGACTAAGCTAAACCATAAGGTTACAAAGAATTGCCAAGAACTTGTCAAAGTTGAATATAGTGATTGACGTAAAACAGTCGATATAGCATGAGCCATGTCATTCAGAGCAACTTCTTTTTCTTTTTTTTATCCTTTTAGGTGTTGCACACTATATCGACATCCAGGGGAAGAAGAATGCTTTAATCAACTGGGAAACATGGAGTCCCTACACTCCATGGCTAGCATCCTCTACAAACCAATAGGCGGCGAAGAACAACTATGCAAGTTGGAGATTGCGATTCTAGCTGACCAACTAGTCAGATCATATTGTTCCATCGAGGATGTTGCTTGTGGACTTGAAAACCCAGGATCTTGAAAGTCGCACCGGCAGCTATGGCTGCGTTTGTTTTTGTTCTTTATTTATGTTTCTAAACAACTTTTCTGTTTTTTTGTTCCTGGGAACAAAAAAGGAATAGAAACGCGTTTGGGTGCGTTTTTGTTCCAAAATTGTTTTTTTGTTCCCAGAAACACATCTGGAACAGAAACAAGAAACAAAAAAAAGTTGTTTCTTGTTTCTGAAACAAAATTTAGAAACACTTTTATATTTTCTTTTTCTTTTTCTTCTTTTTTTCTTTCTTTCTTCTTTGGCCGGTCGTCGGCCTCGGCCATGGCCGGCGACCGGCCGACGAGGGCCGGCGGCCTCGCCGGATCCAGCGGCGAGCTCGCCCGGCCCGAGGCGAGGCCGACTCGCCTAGCGGCTAGCGAGCTCGAGCTCGCCCGGCCACCGGCGAGGCCGAGCTCGCCCGCTAGGCGAGGCTCGCCTCGCCCAAGGGGGCCGAGCCCGCCGTGGCCGGGCGAGGCCGCCGGCCCTCGTCGGCCGGTCGCCGGCCATGGCCAAGGCCAGCGACCGGCCAAAAGAAGAAAAAAGAAAAAAGGAAAAATAAATAAAAAAATAAGAAAGAAAATAGAAAAAATAAAATAAAAATATATAAAAAAAAAAATTATATAAAACATGTTTCGTTTATTTTTATTCCTAACAAGTTTATCAAACGTGTTTTTTTGTTCAAAAATTGTTCCCTGGAACATAAATACTTTTTTTATTTATGTTTCCTGAACAATTTTTAAACAAAACGTTACCAAACGCACCCTATCTCTCTCTCTCTCCATAAATAGTTGTATAGGGACCGATGCCTGGTTTCTCCCCCGCCAAGGATAAGAAAACGAAGTCGCTGATCTGAACATGCTTGCTCCTTTGAGGATGACTACTCACAATATATGCACTATCTTCTGCACCGGCATTTAGAAAAGTCATTCTGTACCAGGTTTTGTCGACAGGTCCTAAATTAATCAATCAGCTTTTACTTAAAATTTCCAGAAGAAATATTGAGTGTGAGTGATCTCACCATGAAAAATGATCTTTGTAGCTAATAGACCCTCTTATAATTGCAAGTCCTGCTCCTTTCATGGATTGGATAGGCATTAAGGTCACGTTTGGTAACGATTTTATTCAATAATTTTTTATCAGAAATAATTCTTTTTAATTCTGTTTCGAACAATTTCTAAGAATTTTAAGCCGTTTGATAGCTGTCCAAAATTTCAATTCTCAAAATAAAATTGCATTTGGTACCGTACTCAAAATTTCTACTCCAAATCGTTTTTTTTTTAATTTTTAAATAATTTTATTACTTTTTTTCATTTTTTCATTTTTTCATTTTTTCCTTTCTCTCTCCTATTCTTTTTCTTCAAGTGGCCGGTCGCCCAAACAAGGGTTGGCAATCTCACCAGAGCGTCGTCAGCCCTCGGCGAGACCGACCCTCGTCGGGCCGAGCCTTGTTGGAAGCCGGGCGAGGCCTGCCTAGCCACCAGCGGGGCTAGGCGAGCCTCGCCAATGGTTGGGCTTGCCTTCGGCGAGCTCGCCGGACCTCGCCCTAGCCTAGTGAGCCTCCAATGAGCTCACTGGACCGGTTGCCGACAACCGGCGGCGGTAGCGACAAATGGCGGCGGACGGCGGGCGGCGGTTGATGAAGAAGAAGAAAAGGAAAGAAAAAGAGAAAATATTGACTTAATTCTAAAATTGTTCCCGGGAATAAGAATCAAATTTTTTTTTTTTTATTATTGATTCTGTTTCAAGTTTACTTTCGAGAACAAAACAATAGAAATTTGTTCTCTGGAACAAAATTTTTACCAAACACGATTTTGTTCCACACTACTTCCGGAAATAAAAGAATAGAATTTGGCACTATTTGGCCGGTTACCAAACAATCTCTAATTGGAAATTTATTATCTTTCACCAGAAGGCACTATAAATGGACCTGGCTGCAGAAAAACTTCGTGCATAATATTGAATACCCTTGTGGGAAATTATCACCTGTTACTGTCTAAACCCCCCAACCAACCCCAACGTGGCTGCCCCATCCCGTGGAATAACGCCAGCAATTAAATTAAATTAAAGTAATTATACAGTGCAAGAAAAAAAAAAAAAAAGGAAGGCCACGTACCAACTTGCGGTACACATATCATAGAATTTGTCAAATGCTTTGTCAAAAAAGTAATGGCAACCCAAAAGATCACGTATATCTGTCACTCTGCATGTTGCTTTACTGCATTTCACCTGCAAAAAAGAAAATAAATAATCTGAAAGACTGGATTTGTGCGATGCAGAGAAATAGGATCTCAAGGCGACCTATGTCAGGACTACTTGTTTAATGAAGCAATACATTCTTTTAATCATTTTGTGCAGTGTGAAGGATTATAATCTGAAGTGACTTATCTCAAACTACTTGTTTAATGAAGCAGGCACATTGTTTACATCATTAATTTATTTATAATATGGAAGTTACTCTTTTGAGAGAATCTATGATATCTTCCAAATGGTTTACTTATAAATACAAATTTAACATGTCATCAATAAACTAATTGATATAGATATCGTTGCAACTAGACTAGACGAAGGAGCAAGTAAATCCTAACCAAACGCTTGAGCTTGTGAGAATAATATCGTCAGTAAGAGGAATTCATTCTAATGTGCTCATCCAAATGACCTGCATTGAGAAATCCTTCATGTGAGTGCACAAAGTACTTAAAAAATGTATGTCAATACACTCTATGGGGCTTCAGAATGAATCAATCTCCTAAATTACTATGAGTTCTACTTCAGTCATCACCGTCAACAATATTTGATTTAAAACGAAGTGCACTAACATAACATGACCATTGTCCCCATAAGCATCCTTATCCTGCCATATGCTACCCAACCTAAAAACTTCCCCTTACAGAAATCAATCAACGGAAGTCGCTAATGATATTATTGCCCATAGGCTCAGTAACAACCAGATCCCCATCAAATGTCCCAAAGCAGATTAATAATAAGTGAAAATGGAATTAAAGGCTCCCCAAACCCTAAAACACCAGTTTAAAGTAATATCAACAACAAAAACATTAAAAAAAAATGTAACTTGAAGATTACATAACATACCCACACAAAAGAAATAAATATGTACTAGCTAGAAACTCGTCCCCTAATGCCACTCAAGTAGTCACTAAACAAGCAAACTGATGCCTCGAGCAGCAAAGGCAACCTATAATGCAACAGTAATTTAACCAATAACAGGTACTTACCCATCACATATTACTCTATTACAATCAAGGCAAGTCGCCAAACTATGCGTGGATTGACATTCATTGCACCTTGCTGCAGACGAGCTTTTCCCAGTCTGCTTGCATCTGGAATGAACATAAAGCAATAGAAAAAGAAGAGAGGAATTGAGTGTTTCAACAGCAGTTGACATAAAATTTTAGAAACAAATTTGTGTGATTCTTAATATACATCAAGGGTGCGAATAGCCGAAGAACTATAATAACAGGGTGAACAAGATGAGACAAATTCAGAATTCTTGAAACCTTCTATAAAGTCCCAGAAGATC
Source organism: Eucalyptus virginea (assembly GCA_014182375.1). Classification (NCBI taxonomy): domain Eukaryota; kingdom Viridiplantae; phylum Streptophyta; class Magnoliopsida; order Myrtales; family Myrtaceae; genus Eucalyptus; species Eucalyptus virginea. The sequence goes on along the minus strand of CM024517.1, from coordinate 26,370,870 downwards.
TTTGGGTATGCAAGTTGATTTGTTTTGTCCAGCTGCAACCTGCATGACAAGGACTTTTTCACGTCATGCCAGTGGAAACAAGGAGTAAAGAAGTTGAAAAACAGACCATCACGCCAAGGAAGGGAAGTTTATAGGGCACTCACCAAGCAATCTTTAGCAAGGTGCCCAGGCCTTTGATAGGTAGTACTACAATTAACAAAGATTTTGTACGCAACATAACACAAATAGGAATATAATGTGGCCATGTGATGAAAAAGATCCACGAAACCTTTTCCCTTTCTGTATATTGAAAGCCACAGGGAGTACGCATGTCCAAAAAGAAAATAAGTACTAGAAAAAAAAAAAAAAAAAAAAAAAAAGATTCATCCATTCTCATAGCATGGAAAATTTAAAGTTCTAGGATTAACCCATTTAAATAGACTGAGAAGAACAATGACAAGTAGGTCTAGCAAACCTTACCATAGATAAGTGGAGAGATTGGATTTCCTATTGGACCACCGGTGCCGAACATAATCCCAAGCATAATTTTCTTCTTCAGGCCCAGATGATCCAGAAACAAACTCAGCTGAAGCTGTGACCGGACTTTGGTTGCTCAAGGGATCCTGGAATCCAACATTACAAAAATCACAATGTCAAAACTTGGAACCGTACACCCCTTCTTGAACATCATATATAAAAAAGGCAACAGCAAAATGACCTCTTTAAATTTAAGAGTTCGTAAAAGCACCGCTTTGCACTCCAAGCTATAGATATCATCATCCGTCTTTCAACACAAACAAACATTATCTAAATGTCATCTAGGCAGATGTCAATAATAAGAAAGTGCTCAGAACTCCAGTTTACAAAATTTCACCTCATTGCAAATATATTCTCCATATTTGCCACACACTAGGCAAACCGGTTCTCCAGGCAAGGGAAGTCTTTGCTCACTTCTAATCTTACCTAGATTGCTTTTCCATTGGTTTGGTCGCCTTTAACAATATTACCTACAAAATGCACATCAGGTAAACGTTTGGAAAAGATACCAACATATTTCCTGAACTTGTAGATGACATAGCTAATGAAATCACCAAATCAATTATGCAACGGCCCTTAAGTAAACAGGTCTCAGGTTATCTCAATCGGCCAAAAGCAAGAAAACCCCCGAGGAAACTTTAGATTCATGTGCCAAATTCCATTTTCTTGGCAAGTCACCAGAGTCTAGAAGAAGAACAGATTTTAAGACAAACCACAAATTTCAGTCTCCTTCTCTTCATCCCTTTCAGAAGTGCTTCCATCGCCTGCAAGAATAATGTCACGACCAAATTTTCGGGTGAACCACCTAGGCTTTGGTGTTGACACCTAAATTTTGGTGGTTTATTTAGTCATTTATCGCATTAAAAAATCATGGATTGATTTTAACCCATAAAAAAAATTAATTGTGTGGCATGTAGTTTAAGGTACGTTTATTTTAATTTGCATTTACGGTGGGCCGGTGACAAATGGGTTTGAATTGATGATTCAGAACTTTAATTTGATGGGTTGGGCTAAGCCCAAGGGAGTAAATCGGCTCAAGCAATATCCTCGGAGAGATTTTATGGATTTATTTTTGTGAAATTTCAATTCAAAAACAAATATGAGTTTGGAAAAGTAAATATTGCGTTTGAAAAAGTAAATATTGTATTTGGAAAAAAAGTTTCGTGGATATCAATTTAGAAAAATTGAAAGTCTAATCGGTGATTTATAAATAAGTTATTCGTATAGGGTTTTGGGGGCCACACCTTGAATATACGGATACAAAAAGAGAGAAACACGCGGCCACGCATATTGACATACACTGCCAAGGAGAGAACGTGAGGTCAAAAAGTGTTTTTTTTCTCCCTTGTGAGTCTGACACACGCAAAGAAAGAAATCACGTGAAAGAGAAAGTGAAAGAGAGTGGTAGGTCAAATTCTTCAGCCATCTTTGACTGAGTACCTCCAATCCCGACGCTGCTACTTCCCATCGTCTCGACAAGCCGCCGCACCGCGCCTGCTGCCCCTCAACGACGATCGGCCGCTGTTTCTCACCGTCGTGAAGTCCTCGCTCCCATGACGTGCTGTTGTTTCGTCTCCATTTGTTGCCCGTAACGAGTTGTTGGCCGTAAATCTCACGGTCCCGTCGATTCACCACCGACCAGCCCATGACACCGACGGGTCGCTGCTCTATCTCGTGCCACCCTCCCATAGCCACACGACCAACACTGTGGTTGCTCTCTTCCATTGCTTCCAGATCAGCATCGTCTATTCTCTTGCCGGAACACATCAAATCTTGGTCCCTCACTCATAGTCTTCGCTTGCCCGTTCCATCCTGATGCCCTAATGGCCCTCGACAATCCATGGCGAAGCACCAAATCAAAAGCATTATATAAAAGGAGAAGACTTGGCACTTTGGATGAAAAGCCATTGAAAATAGTGCAAAATTTGAGACAAAGGGCACACTCTCGGTCAATTGGGAGAAAGGATACCACTCTGTCAGAGAGCGTCCACTCACAATCACGTTCAACACGAGGCTTCAAGGTTTTCCTGGAGCTCGAGAAAACCCGACGTTGCTAGTACCACCCTCACCGCGAAGCCGCCCGAAGTTCCAGCGTGTTCTTTCTTTTCTTGAGACCGCAACACCGAGCATCGTTAACGGACTGAGTCAGATCGTCCAGTGGATTCCAAGAGGTCTCGCGGAGCCCATCAGGTGACTTTCGAACAACCGAGCGCCGCCACATAGCATTGCGAGTATTCGAATTAGGTGAAAATCTTATTTATTTTGATTTTCGAATATTCCATTACCTTATTTGAGATATTTGTCGATGCATATGATTGGAATTGCTTTTGAAATTTGGGATTGACAGTTCGATTTTCGTGCCCGAAATCCAACTCATAATTTCTTGCAAAATCGTCAATCTGATTTCACGCCTGAGATTCGATTCGCAATTTAATTTAAAATTGGTCAACCTAATCTCATGCGTGAGATATGATTCGTCAATTTTTGGATATTAATCTTATCTTGTTGGATTTGCCATCGTGTGGATTGAGTCGATTTTGTTTTCGTAAAAAGGAAAAAATTCAAAAAAAAAAATTAGGATTATGTTCGTTTTAGAATATTCCTTGTCTTAGGTTATCTTACATGTTTAGAATTTCAATCTTATTTCAAATTTTTAAATAAAAAAATCCAAAAAAATGCATTCATTTAGGATGTTAGTTTTTTTTTTTTTTTTAACAATTTAAATGGCACGTTTAATTATTTGGCAAGTTTAATTTCGATTTTTATATAAAAAAAAAACACAAAAAAATTCATCATGTATATGTCATGTAGAACTAGGACATTCTTTGTACATCATGGTATATTAGGATAAAATTGCATATTTCATTTTAAGTTTATGTTGATTTATTTAGATAGATTGCATTTTAAGTTAGAGACTGTTAGGTTAAGATAATATCTTAGTTTAAATTAGGATTTAGTCTGACTTGATCCTTAATATAAACTGGATAGTATCTTAATCTAGATAGTTAATTTTTGCATTTTTCTTAATTTCGAATTTCATGAAAAATAAAACTTGTCTTAAGGTAAATTAATTTCAATTTATAGGATAGATTGCATATTTTTTTAGTAGAATAGAAATATCATGTGCACGTCATATAAAATTAAGTTCATGAAATGCACGTTATTTAGTGATTTTTGTTAGATCCATTTAATTAAAAATTGTCCGTCATTAGAATTAGGTCATTTGGTTAATTTAGATTGCACATTTGATTATTGTATTTCTTTATAAATTACTTTACTCGTGTCATATAGTTTAACTCATATTACCATGCCATATCATTACATATTAGATTAGTAATATTACATTGCATGTAGATTAGATTATCATTAAAAAAAAAGTGAAAATAAAAATCATATCTAAGATTGTTGATGTAAATTTTAATTTAACATTACAAATGCTTCCGTTGCTATGAAATAAGTCTTGCAATTTATCATTTGTTTTCTTGAGTGCTAAATCATTTCACATGTTAGGGGAGGTAAATTAAAATCAATTCAAGCTACTTGTAAAAATATTTTTTCAAAATAAAAGAGAAAGGTATCGAAAGGGCATTAGAAAAGTCTAGTGTAACCAAACCAAATCTCCATATCCAAAATCTTTGATTCATAGAAGTAAAAATTATTTTACTTAGGTGTCTAATCGACCTACCTTAAACCTTTTTACATGCTAGATATTTAAACCTAAGTCGCGAATTGGTATGGGCTTAGGATAGCCGAGTTAAGTTAGACTTAGTAGTCCATTAACCTAATTTTAGGTGGTGTACCCGAAATTTAGGTCGCGACATTTAGCTAATGGATTACTAAGTCTAACTTAGTTTGGACTCTTCAAAGCTCATACTAATTCACGACTTAGATTCAAATATTTAGCATCCAAAATTGAGTCGCTACTAATCAGTTTACGGTGGGTCAATTAGACACTTAAGTAAAATAATGGGAGAATTATTTTACTTCTACGAACCAGAGACTTTAAGTACAGGAACTTAGTTATACTAGACTTTTCTAATGTCCTTTCGGTACCTTTCTCTTTTTATTTTGAAAAAATATTTTGCAGGCAGCTTGAATTAATTTTAATTCACTTTCCTAACATGTGAGGTGATCATAGAGTGCGCAAACCACCAATTTAACATTCAAGAAAGCAAATTATAAAAAAAAATGTACAACTTATCTCAATGCAATCACTTAGTTTTTGTTTTCACCTATTTAATGAGAATCTAATTTATATGCGATGCAATGTTATTAACCTAACATGAAATGATATGATATAGCGGTATAACCTAAATTATATGACATGAGTAAAATAATTTTTAAAGTAATGCAATAATTAAATGTGTAATCTAAATTAATCTAATGACTTAATTTTAATGACAAGCAATTTATAATTAAATGGTCCTAGCAACAATCACTAAATGATGTGCATTTCATGAACCTAATTCTATATGAAGTGCGCATGATTTTTTTCCTAACAAAAACATGCAATCTATCTAGGAGAAATTATCTAAACATATAATGACGAGCAAACAATTTCCCAATTCTACATGACATATGCATGCTATTTTTTTTTTATGTTTTTTAATAAAATTCGAAATTTAAAATTGCCACATAATTGAACACGCGACTTAAATTTTTAAAAAAACTAACATCCCAAATGAATGCATTTTTTTTGGATTTTTTTATTTTTAAAAATTCGAATTAAAATCCCTATTCTAAATATGCAAGATAACAAGAAATATTCTAAAATAAACCTAATCCTAACTCAAATATGTTTTTGATTTTTTTTTCTTTCATGAAAATAAAATTGATTCAACCAACACAACGGCAAATTAGATAAAATAAGATCGATATCCATAGATTGACAAACATATTTTTGCGCATGAGATCGGGTTGGTCGAATTGTTAAATAAATCGCGAATCAAATCTCGAGCGTGAAATCAGATTAGCAATTTTCCAAGCGATTGTGAGTCGGATTTCCGGCGTGAAAATCGAACTGTCAATCTCTAATTTAAGGAGTCACTTCATGTCGGGAATTTCAATCATACATTAAAGAATAATTCTACTAAAAAAACAACATATAAAAATAATAAAAATAATAAAAATAAAATAAAGTAAATAAAAAACTACCTAATTTGATTTTTTTTCCTTTTGTTTTTCTTTTTTTCCTTCCAAGCAAGCTTGTGCTCGTGGTGGCTGGTCACCGTCGGTCGCCGGTCGCGGTCGTCGGCGTTCGGAGCTCCGGCGAGGACCGGCGGCGAGCGGTCCGGCACGGCAGAGGAAACCTGGCAGCAGGGGGCTCGGTGAGGGTGGAGCTCCAGGCAGCAGGGGTCTCCATAGCGCAGCGAGGGGCTCGGCGACCGGCTCCGGCAAGCTACTGCGGTGGTATGCTCGCGGAAGTGCAGGACCGACAGTGCTGGCGTCGGGTCGCAGCAGGCGGAGCGGGTTGCAGCTCCGGTGCGGCGGATCGGGCTGTGGCGTCGGCGGAGCGGGCTCGGGATTTGCGGTGCTGCAGGCAGAGGCGCTCTGGCCCGGTGGCGCTGCAACAGAGGGCGGAGCTGCCCGGGCGTCGCGGAGGGGTGCTCGGAGTGACGGTGGCCGGCGGTAGCGACGGCGGGCTTCGTGCGGCGAGGGAGGCTCGCGGGTGCTGCAAGTCACGGGAGGGACTTCGGCTGTCGGCGGCTCGGGCTCGGTGGGCGAACGGTGGCCTCGCGAGCGTTGCGGACGACGACCAGCGGGGCGCGGGCGGCAGAGGCACGTCGAGGCAGGGGCAGCTTCGCGGGTTACCAGCAGATCGGCGGTGATGGAGCGGCAGTGACGCGACGGTGTAGTCGCAGCAGCGCGGGGCAGCGGTCGGCGGCTGTGACCGGCGAAGGGAACTTGAGAGGAAGATGAACAGTTCCCTCTGTTTTCTTCTCTTTATTTATTTATTTATTTTCCGTTTTCTCCCCTGCTGCACGTCACTTTCTTTCTCTGCCGCACGTCCTATCTTTGTTTCTTCTCTGCACACTTTCAAAAGCCCACCTTTTTTATGTTGACTTTCGAAGAAAACAAAATGAACCCTCTCTTAGGAAAAACCAAAATCCAAAAGAAGCCCCCTCACGCCTCCTCACTTTTCTTCTTTCACTTTTTCCTATTGACTTCTGTTTCTTCCCCTTTTCTCTCCAAAAACCGAAGCTCTCTTCTCTCTCATTTATTGTGCTCGATTTTTCTTTTTCCTTGGCAATCGAGAGAAAACCACCAAACCCCCCCCCCCCCACACAAAAAAATCGGCCTTCGTACACACCCTTTTATAAGCAAAACAAATATAATCCTTTGTGAATATTTCATCTCACAAAAATTACTTATATCACAAAATATTTTTATTTTCCTCATCTCATGAATATTCTTCACTGATTTTATCGCCTATTGTTAAAGATAAGATTGCAATGCAATTTTTTTTAATTCCAAAAATTCACTGTAATATCATATCAAATCTTCATTTAGATAATTTTTGTCATAAAAAAAAAACGAGTTCGGACTAATTTGCTCGATTCGTGGGCTTAGTCTGGTCACAATTTAAAACTTAGAACCACCAATTCAAACCCATTCGTCACTAGCCCAATGCAAATGCAAATTAAAAATAAATGCACCTAAAATTATATGCTATGTAATTAATTAATTAATTAATTTTAGGGGTTAAAAATTAATCCCATATTTTTAATGCAATAAATAAATAAATAAATAATTGAGTACCAAAATTTAGGTGTCAACAAATGGCAACAATACAAGATTAACATCTAAATTGCACGAGCAATGACATCTAAATGCTTTGGAGACATGTTTATCCCTATTAACCACAAATCACAAATAGGACTTACTTGCATAGTTGACTAAGTTCAAACCCGAACCCGAAGCCCCTACAAAGGGAAAGCAACCCAACTAATCAATAATAATAAAAAAAAAACAATCTCAATCGCCAAGCTATAAGAAAGCAAAATTACCAGAACATCGGGAGTTAATTCCTGATAAACCTGACTTGTGCTTGTTTCTCTCTTGCTCAATCAATTTGATGAGTTTTATGTTTAATGGGTCAAGTTAAGCCCGTCTGCCCATGTTGGGTCGAAAGCCAACACGAAAGTGAAGGGCCCATAAAAGAGTTTAGTTAACGTAACATATAAAATAATAATAATAAAAAAAGTAAAAATTGGGATATCTCGAACAATTACGTTTTCTAAAGAGAAATACGTTTCTCTATTTTTCCCCTTTCGAAATGATACGCACCTCTCTCGACAAACGGAACTAGGGCTTCAAAGAATTTTTCAAAACTGCAACGATACTTAATCTGTGGCAATTATGGTATGTTCGACCTCGCGATATGCATTTGATCAGTGTAATATGTTTCCGGGCACGTTTCCGCGTTCATTTTCAGTATTTGATCGTTTGAGTATCGGATCGATTTTTAGGAATATGTTTCCCTACATTGGTATCAGTGCGATACTGTTCATGTTTCTTGATCACTATTGATGTTTATAAATTGCTTTTGGTTGAAATTTTGCGAAACACTGCTATTGGATGCTCGGGGACGGAAATGCTGATACCCCGTATTGTTCGCCTCCCCTTTTTGATTTTTAGTGAATCAAAACTCTTTTATGATAGTGTAGGGTCGTAGTTCTCGTTGAAATGAGAAAAACGACGGGTGGCTTGCCGCTAGGGGTCATTGGACGCACCGCCATGGGTGGCAAGAAGAAACAGCCTTGCACGCACTGAGGTGATTTGCGTAGGCGCGTGCGAGCCACGCGCTAGCTGACGTCATTGTGACGTCAGCCGGCGATTGTTTGCACATGCGTAGGGCACGTGCCGGTGACATCTCGATGACGTCACTTAGCTGAGTCGATCGGTTTTGTTAAATTATGTCTCGAGTTTGAGCGTTTGCAAAATGCGATCCGTTTGGATAAAATTTTTATGTGGTTGTTCGCGAAGATATTTTTCTGATAAAGATAATATTCAAGATTACGCACAAGAAAAGAAATTCAAAATTCTTTTTGGGTCTTGGATGTCTTTAGTTAACAAAAGGAGATTCGTTGGACTCCATGAAGGTTTACAAAAGATGAAATAAAATAGAATAGAAAGAAATGAGCAAAGTTTCTTTTTTATCTGCATGAGTCAAATAAGGTTATCTACATGCTTTGACTTTGGGTACACAATATAAAAGCTAAAAGGAAATAAAGAAAGAATCCCTCTGCAGATCCACACCGCTTGAGAGTGGAGCCGCGAAAAGGAAACCTGGAGAGTGCTGCGAAAGAAATAAAAACGAGCAAGAGCCACAGGTCCAGGAGAAGAGTCACATTGCATGAAGCTTTGAACAAAAACGCGAATCCGTACATACAAGGACCAAAAACAAACGCTGGAGTTCTTGTTTTGGCGTATGTAAAGCGTTTTACTTTAAGCTTGAATGCGTAGTGATTTTTTGCCGTGAGTTTACGTCTAAGTGAGTTGTTTGTTTATAAACACTTTGAGTTTGTGATTAAATTTAGGTGTTAAAAACACTCAAGCGTGTGAGCGATTGTAAACTTTGATTCTCCGATTATAGTGGATTATTTATTGCTGGCTCTTCCTGTGGATGTAAGTATCGATACTCGGACCGAACCACGTAAATTTTTTATGTTCGTATTATTTTTCGTTTATTTATTTGGTGATATCTCGTTAACGTAAATTGCAAAATCCTGTCGTTTTCGCATATTATATTCCAAAAGGTTTAACCCAACTCCACCCTTCTGACCCAACCTGGTCTCTGTCAACCGTTGACTGTTGACTTCTTGACCATTTGACCGTGTTGACCGTTGACCCCAAGAAAAAAAAAATGAAGAATGTGTTTCTTTTTCAATTAAGTCCCTATGGATTATAAGTAATCCCTTTTTGTTCTGCATTTGTTGCAGAAACAATGCCTCCCCTTCGTAAGTGTGCAACTATTTGTGCACAGTTAGAAAGTTAAAAGACGAGGCTTTCAAGATTGATAGCTGAGTTAACTGATTATTGATGTGAAAGTGGTGATTTAATTGAACACGATCTCGAGGTTAATAAAAAGATACAAGAAGTCATTTGGAAGGGTTATCTCATGCCAGCTTTTGAGATAGTGCGATTTTTCATAATACTCTTCCATCTGAATGATAAGGAGTGTTGAATCGCCTATGGGAGGTCAACATGGTTCATAATTATAAGAAGTTAGTAGTGGCTTTTTTTTTTTTAATGGATATTATCGAATTGAAACCACAAAGACTTCTACCCAATGAGTGAGTTCAATCCGGCAGGGGATGGATGTGCGAAGAAGAAATCCTAAGGGATTTCCGTCTGTTTTTCCGTGGTTGCCGAACGTGCCTAATGAATTTACAAAGGAAATTTCCAAGAAATTAAAGGGATCATTCCCTGTTCATAGTTTGACTTGGCGTTAGCTGTTTTTAGTGGTGTTTATTTAGTATGTTTTATGGATATCTTATGTAGATTATTTCTACCATGTTGATGTCGTTGTAGCAATTGATGTATTGGCTACAATATGTGGAAATGTTTTATTCTATTGTTAATGGATATCCAATGTCAATTGTTTTTGTTATTATTAATTGTTATGGGTAGTTCATAAAAGTTTTTGTAGCTTCAAAGAACTTATTTTACATAAAAGATTATATTAATGATAATTTCAAGTTAGGATTTTTGGATGATGATTGGAAACATAGTGACATTTTGATTCTGAAACCTTATTTGAAATTATTCATTAATATGATAAGTTTATGCAAAATAAATGCGTAAATTATAGGCATTAATAATTCATGCATATGTGTCTAATATGTTCAAATTCAATGGCTTTAGAGCATAGTCGCTAAATTGAACAAATGTGAGAAGCTGAACGGCGATAATTATGAAATATGGTATATGAAAATCTAATATATTTTGGAAGAGCAAGGGGCACTAGAAGCTCTAAACCGTAAATTACGTGAAAGAGTAGATATATGAACTCAAGTTAGACATTAGGTATGTTTGAACTATCATCTGTACGGTGTGTAGACATACTTAATACCGAAATACGTATTTTATACTACGTATGCATGAGACGATCAACAAGAGTGGCAAAAATTTTGATCTTAACTTTTATATTGTGTGAGACTCTTGAGAAAAAGAGGTCATCAATTAAGTGCCCTCATAACTCTTACTTATTTTTAAGATTTCTATTCAATGTTTGCTATATTAAAATTTTGCCAATGATCATGAATTGATTCAATCTAATGGGACATTTTTAAAAAAAGCAAGTTAAATTGAAATTAAGAGTTTCAAGAAAAGATGAAGATTGAGTTTGAAGAATCACATTTTAATTTTGTATTCACTGGTCGATCAATTATGATTGTTTTTTGGATAATCATAATTGTGAATACAATATATCATTGTTAAAAAAAGATCAAGAGAGATATAAATGTAATCAATCGATTAAGGGTACTGCATACTGTATCTATTAAAAAATATGATGCCCATTATGAGCCGCTATATATTCCTAACAGATGTATAGTAACAAGTTTTCAAAGTATGCTGGTTGCATGGATATTTACTGGTATGAATGTTGCTGAGAGGTAAAGAGAGTTTTGTTCGGCCTACCATGTACGAGTGGAAGATGATGAGTTTTATGTTTCATGGTCCGCCCATGTTGGGCCAAAACCCAGCCCATAAGTGAATGGCTCATAAAATAGTGTAGTTACTGTAATATATAAAATAATAATAATAAAAAGGTAAAAAGGAGAATATCTAAACAATTATGTTTTCAGAAGAGAAATACGTTTCTCTATTTTCCCCCTTTTGAAACAGTATGCGCCTCTCTCGATGAACGGAACCAGGGCTTCAGAGAATTCCTCAAAATTGCGACGGTACTTAATCTATGGCAATCAAGGTATGTTTGACTTCATGATATGCCTTCGATCGGTGTAACATGTTTCCGCATTCATTTTCGGTATTCAATCGTTTGAGTATCGGATCGATTTTTAGGAATATGTTTCCCTACACAATTCAACACGATAAGAACAGAGATACTACAAAGTTGGCATCTTCAATAAGCGTTGTGAAAGAAAAATCCACAATTACCTCCTCTTTTGGACGTATTCCTTGTGCGACATTGGCCGATCGTCCTCCATGGTGACGCCCCTCCCGCCACGCGGCGCTCTAGAGTCCTGGTGGCGATGGAGCTTGGCATTCTCATCGTTCGAAGGTTCTCCATCAGTCAAGGAGGCACTTCCAGTCACGATGTTGTAAGCTACCGCTTCAAGACATGCAACGAATCAATGAGAAAACCGGAAAACGAATTTTGGTGATGAGACCGGCTCGCATTTTGCAGCCGAGCGGCGAAAGAGGAGGGAGGAAGTTACCTTTGAGGTTTCGAAGAGCGGAGGAGAGATTGAAGTCTCTGTTGTAAGCGAATGAAGGATTCTTGTAGAAATTGGTCCTCGTCCCATCCTCTCTCTCTCTACTTTTGCCGAGTTTCTCTCTCTAACAGTAGTTGCTCAGAACCAAATTCGGGTATGGAAGACGAAGGAGAAGGAGAACGACAGTCGGATCGGGCGACAACCCGAATCCAACAAGAATCTCGGCCTTGCACGGCTCGACCTGAGTTTCCGTTTCAGTTGAGAACTAAGTTTGGCCTAGCTCGACTCGAGTTTCGTTTCGGTCAAGAACTAAGTTCGGCTCGGCCCGACCCGGACCAAGTTGCCATGGCACTTTTTTTTTTTTTTTTTCTTTTCTTAAAAAGTATTTTATATTGTAAATTCTTTTTTGACTTTTCATCTCTACATTTTTGCGGTTTTTCTAATTAAGCCTCTTTCCCTTTAATTTGTCCATTAAATCTTTCTATTTTCTTAAATTTTGTAATCAAGTCCTTCGACGCTAAACCTTTGCAAAATCCATTCGGCATGGCTATCGAACAATGCCATAATGCGACGTGGATAAGATTTTTTCCGATAAGGACATTCACGTAGACTTCCACATGAGCTAAGATTTATCCACACCGGACTTTGATGATTTTCCTATTGTGTCCACGTGGGAATCCGCATACATATTTTAGGGTCTTCTATTGGTTGATTGGATTTGGTGTCGAAGAAACTTGATCAATAAGCTTGTGAATGTAGAAAGATTTATTACAATTAATACTATTAAAAATCTCAAATTTATACCGTAAGACATAGTTATCTCAAATTAATTTATTACCTCATAAAAAATTCACAAGCTCCGCAATTGCGCCGAACCATTTTCCATCTCGCAAAAATATTCAAGCTGGCATCCCTAATTTCAAGTCTACCGTCAATGCATATGTGTCAACTTACATAGATTGAATTTCTATTCTCCATATCACTTTGTACTCGAATACCGTCCATATAACGACAAAATATATTCGTCACTAGCTTAGGCCCTATTTGATAACCATCCCTGAAATAAAATCGTTACCAAACGCATCATTTATATCTCCATTATATTTCTATTTTAGTAAATTAATTGTCGGCCTTAGACGAGAGAGATAAATCGCAGTGCTGTCGCAATCGAAATGTTGTTGTCCTAAGTGTGACTAAAATTGTTTTCTTTTTCTTTCCTCATTTATAATCTTAACCTTTGCTCTCCATCCTCCATCCAGACTTTAATTTATTCGGACAAAAAAGAAGAAGAAAATCCCCACAAGATATTGTGGATGTCAGACGTCATATCACCGCCCCCCTCCTCTCCGCATTATCTGAAACTTCTCCTAAAAAGATTGGCTCCCGTTTAGCTACAGAGCGAATGAACAAAATTCATAGGAAGAATGTTATAAATAATTTATAAATTTTGACTCAATATATAACATAATTTTAAAATTTTAATTTATTCAATATAATTCCTGAATTTTAGCCTAATATTCAATATGGTTTTCAAACTTTTAATTTATTCAATATAATATCAAAACTTTTGATATATATTCAATTTAATTCATTAATTATATGAAAATGGTTAATGTAGTCTTTCCATTAATTTAAAATGAGGGACAACATTAAACATTTTCATATGGTTTACAGACTAAATTGAACACGTATTAAAAGTTTAAAGAAAATATTGAACATTTTCATAAAATCCAAGGATTAAGTTGAATATAACTAAAAGTTCTGGGACTATATTAAACACATTAAAAGTTCGGGGAACATATTGGGTGCGTTTGTTTGCGTTTGTTTAAAAATTATTTCCGGAAACGAAATAAAAAAAATGTTTCGTTCCAGTGGAACAATTTTGAACAAAAACGCGTTTATAAACTTGTTCCGGGGAATAAAAAATAAACAGAAACACGTTTGGTAAATTTGTATAATTTTTTTATTTCTTTTATTTTTTAATATTTTTATTTTATTTTTCTTATTTTTCCTTTTTTTCTTTTTTTTTTCTTTTTCGCCCAGCCACGGCGAGGCTCGCCGGCCCCCGGCGAGGCCGAGCTCGCCCGCCAAATAGGCTCGGCCTCGCCGGGCCACCGCCGCGACGCCGACTCGCCCCGGCGAGGCCGAGCCTCGCCGCCACCGCGCGAGCTCGGCCTCGCCGGATCTGGGCGAGATCGAGCTCGCCCAACCCGGCGCGAGGTCGGCCTTGCCTTGGCTAGGCGAGCTCGAGCTCGCCAGCATCCGGCGAGGCCGAGCTCGCCCGGCGGCCGGCGAGGCTTGGCCTCGCCCCCCACCGCCGGTCGGCGTCGCTGGCGGTGGCCCGCGAGGCCGAGCCTCGCCCGGCGCCTCGCGGGGCCGGCGAGCCTCGCCGTGGTCGGGCGAGGCCGCCGGCCCTCGTCGGCCGGCCGCCGGCCATGGCGAGGCCGGCGACCGGCGAAAGAAAAAAAGAAAGAAAAAGAAGAAGAAAATAAGAAGAAAAAGAAGAAGAAAATAAAAAGTGTTTAAGTTTTGTTTCGTAAATAAGAAACACAAATTTGTTGTTTCTTATTTTCGTTTTTTTTTTTTTTGGGAAAAGAACAAAAAAAGAATGTAAACGCACCCAAACGTGTTTACTATTCTTTTTTTGTTCCCGCGAACAAAAAAAAGAAAAAAAATGTTCAAAAACAAAAAAAAGAAATACAAACAAACAGACCCATTGTGTATTAGGCTAAAATTTAAGGATCACATTAAATAATTTATAAGTTCAAGGATCACATCATATATTTGGCAAATATTTAGGGATTATTTGCGTCTTTTTCACAATCTGGGTGGCCAGAAAATTGGAGTTGCAAAGGTCCCACAAAATTCAAGAAGCAAGCATCCTCGTTTGAAATGAGATTTAATTGCAATTGACTCGCAAGTAGAGGTCTAGTTCTTACCTGGAAAAAATGGAACTCACTTGACTGTTCCCACGCGCTTTCCAGCCTAAAACTTCCTGAGCAAAAACACAGAGCCACCGCAGTCGCAGAGCCTCGAAGGAAACAGGGGAATCGATACCAAGAAATAGAGACGGCTATTATGCTCGGTTGCGTCAATGGAAGCCTCAACCAGGCCGAGTTCGGCAAGCCCATGCCCTGGATCGGCGTCTACATTGCGGCAGCTTCCCTGGCCTGTGTGATCGCGATGGCCGCAGACGCCGCTGCAGGCTTCCGCTACCGGCAGCTCTGGTTCCCGAACCGCTACTTCGCCCTCAACGCCATGTCGCTGAGCGTCATTGCGGTCGCGGTCAAGCTCTGCGTTGACCTCAACACGCCAATGGCGCGCCGGAAGGAGCAGCTTGCCAAGCTTAGCAGCTCGGTCCTGATCTGCACCGTGATGGGCAATTCAATGCCTTCTCTCGGGTCGATGGAGAACAAGGAGCTCTGGTCCAACGTGATCGCTCTGGCGATTCTCGTCATCACATCTTTTGTGAACATCTGTATACAGTTGGGCACCGGAGTGATCTTCGTCTGCAGGTGGGAACATGCCTTCGTGATGTCCCTGATGCTGCTGTTGCTGGTGACCCTGAGCTTCTCGGCCGCGATGGTCCCGACGAGCAAGTGCTACTTGGAGATGAAGTATTGCAAGAGGCACGAGCTGACTCTGAAGGAGAGCTTGAGCCAGAGCTGCGACAACGTCTTCGACAAGCTCAAGGAGCACCTGTTGAAGTATGGGATGATGGCCCATTCCTGCAACCCGCAATTCGTTGTGGCGCGGTCCGTGACGTGCACTGCTTCCGGGGCGCTCTGCCTCCTGAGCGCACTGACCCTGGTGCAGGCAATTGTCCGGGCTTACCTGCAGCCCTGGATGTTCGAGTTCGTATCCTGCTATGGCCCATCGGAGTCGGAGTCGGACTATAAGTGGTCGAGCACGGCGATTCTCATCATGCAGACTATTGCAGTCGGGGTCGGCACAATCGCGCCAGCATTCCGATGGTTCCTCACGATCAGATTCAAATGGCAGAGGCGGGGAACAAGAGCTACAAGGATGAATTCAAGCCCGAAAATTATTGGATACAGCAATTCATAGAGATTAAGGAGCGTCCGTTCAATTTACAGGTCCGGAGCCGGCGGTGTCGTAAACTCATCCACGACTTGAAGAACGTGGTTTTGGATATGCTCATCAGAATACAAGTCGGGATTGTGTTGGGAAGCAAGGCCATGAGGCTGATGTCCATTCTGTTCATGAGCCCAATCTTCTTGTTCTGTGATTTGTGCTCCGATCTGAGGAAGAAGTTCAAACTGAACATCAGCGATTCAGACAAGGACTTGCCCTCGAGTTCGCCCCTAGAAGGCTCGGTCTCAAAGCCGGACTTCAGCCAATATATTTTGCATCTCGAGGGCGAGGAAGAATTGGTGCACGTCATGATGCGGAACAAATGCGACACCATCGAGCGTTGGATCCAGATGGGGATGAACAATCAGCCCAAACATCTCGTGCAACTTTTGGAAGAGACGGATCCTCGTGGGTTCACAGGGGTCATGGACTTCGACAGCGATGCAGTTCCTCCCCTGGATTCTGCAGAACCACCGAACAATTGGGCACTGCCGATCGCGACCTTAACGAGCATAGCAGTCACCATTCCAGACATTGACCCATCTGCCAGAAAACGATTGCTGCGTGGTGTTCGCGAGGCCCTGATGTATGTCAACATAGTAGAAGAAAGGCTGTGCGCAAAACAAGAATTGATGAATGCCCAAAAGGCGGCGAGCATTGTGTTCATGGGAGTCGATCTTTACCACAGATGGCTCGATGTAGATCTCCGCAAAATTTCCCTCCAGGGAAACACCACAAAGGATGTGCTCGAAGCGCTTGCGTGCACCACAAAGAACGTTTTCGTCGAATTCAAAGCTGTGCCAACCCATGGATATTTAATGGAATCCCCTTCGGCATGGCCCGTCAAAGTACGGGCCGCGCATTCCATGTACCGTATAAGCGAGACCCTACTGCTCGATTGCAAGAGCAACGACTGTTATATGAGCAACAGAATCTTCGAGAAGCTATCAAGGATGATCTCCGATATTATTGCGGCCTGCCTGACCAACTTAGAACATGTCATATTCACAGAGTGCTCTCGCAGCGGCATTGAGGGCCGGACAGAGAGCGTGTGGGCCGCCGCTATTCTCCTCGGAAGAACGGCAGAAGTGATGAAAATCCTAAGCCAGAGGGAGCTTCCATGTCTGGACTCCGACCAATTGGCGAGCATTGACGAGTGGCGAGCAATGACGAGCGTGCCTTGAGTGACCTGAGGAAGGCTTTACCAACGAAGTCATTCACAGATGAGAGCGAACCGTCTTCTCTCAGTCTTGGAGATCAGTACCTGTCTATTCAGTATTCACAAGTCTAGGGAGGAAGCTTGAACCAGCCTAGGAGTTTTTACATGTTTCTTTTTTCATCCCGGTAATGATCTGAATGATGGTCGAGGAATGGGCACTAGTTGTAACGACGAGCATTGCAAAAAGAGCTGTCGAATGTACTCGAGGCATATCTCTTGCTGATGTATAGTAGTAACATTACCGAGGTAAAAATATGATGACTCTTGAGCACGAAGTTGCGATTAATGTTATTAATGTCAAACTGGTAGATCTGATTTGCGCCCTAATATAGGAGGAGGAATTAGGATTATCAATAGCATCGGAATCAGAAAAAAATTAACGTTCATCTTCCAACCTACATGCTAACCTAGTTAATGAAATAGTGAAAATCACAAGGGCAGTCTCTTCAGAAGATCCTTTATATTTTTGTAAAGGTTTTCGAATTTCTTGGTCGCGACGAGATCTCGGGCCAACAAAAGCCACTCTTTGCACTTGCTTCAAAGTATGTCTCATGATCTGTTGATGATCCAGGCTCTTGATCTGGTGACATGTTTGTCCCTATTGGCTTGCCACTAGACCTGAAGGTTGCTAAACTATGGTGCAAAACAGATCTCTCTTCCACCCACAAAAGAGAACTCAACTCTAGCTCAATTTATTAGCTAATCTCCAGGCAATCGGACCTCAATCTGCAACTTCTAAACAGCTAAGGAAAATCAAGAGACCGAAGATCAAAATAGAGCATAACTTTAAGACTATGTCATTGAAGAAGCCCCATTAGAGTATATCAAGTCATGTTGACGATGGGCATCTAATCAGTTCCCAACTATCAATTATGCCTACATTAGTTGATCCTTTTTTTATAGCCAAATGAGACTTATCTTGGCCACTGCAGAGTAGTTCTACATCATTTCCTCACAAACCAAGTAATGAAAAAAAAAAGTAATGAAGAGTGGTGGGCCTCGGGCTCCAAGAGGGTTTTGAGAATAAAAGGATATTCTCATTCATGACCCGGCATTTCGTAGTTTTATCTTTTGAAAGGCTGCAAATCCAAAGTTTAATAGTCTTTTTGTGCAACGGGGAGAGACTTTAAGTAATCATGTCGATCTTACATCATTGTCAAACTTAGAGCTAGGTCTAGCTACTTCTATTACAGGGATTACGAACATGTCTTGAATGATTTAGTGAGTGCATAATGGCACAAACATTAGTCAAAGTCTCAGTTTCCCTATGTCAAATTGTGTTTTACACGGCATGCATAGGTACCAAGCCAAGACCGATGAGGCTAGTTAGAACTCGAAATTTATAATGTTTTATTAATTTTTTAGTTCAATCAGCGCTATGATATATTTTCTTACCCATTTGTTCATCCTTTCGATGATCAAATGTTGCCTTTCTAATTTTTCCATGGCATAATAATTCATAAAATAAATTTTGGTTGATATTCGACATGCAGAAAACATACCATATGTTAGATATCTTTGAGTGAAATCTTGCTAAATTTGGTAGGCCATAAAAAACGTGATACCAATCTAATTTGATTAGGGAAAAACTTGTTTCGAAAATCGTATCTAGGGCTTAAACAGAAAATAATTTGAAATAAGACAGAAAATTGAGCCAGAACCATTTTAGAAAAGAAACAAGGTTGACTATCGAAGAGGGGTGTATCATTTGTCGTCGTCATCATCACTTCTTATCTCGCTTTCAGATTTTTACTTGCCTCCTTGCAGAGCATGGGAATCAAAACCCACACTTAAAATTAATTCGTTCTCACCCCAACCCCCTGAATATGGGGATTTGATTCCCACCTCCTCCTTTTATGTTGGAAGGGTGGCCACTAGGGCAAATCGTAGTGATTAGTTTCACTTAATTAAAAAATGGTTATTATTAAAGATGGGCATTGATAATGGAGTAGTTGGAAATTACTAGAAATACACAAAGCCAAAAAGGCTGCCTCGTATCCTCGATCAGTGGCTTCCAGCTTGCCTCTCGATTCTTCGTCCGCTTGCGAACTCGTGCTTCGGTTCGATTACTCAAGAGGTTGGAACGTAGTAAGGTTTGAGTCTTTGTCTTGGGAATCGATCGCTGTTCATCTTGGTGCTTTGTCTTCAACGGTGCTCATGCTTGAATTTGCAGAATCCTGGGTTGCTTTTCCCTTGTGCTGTGTTTTTTTTTTTTTTTTTTGTATGTCTGATCGTCGGTAAATTCTGTGCTTAGGGTCGTGAGAAGGAGATAAAGTTTTGAGCTTCACATCCTGAATTTGACTGTACTGCTAGATTGAACTACCCTTTAGATATATGGCGTGGAGGGATGGGGTGATAAATTGAAGGGCTCTGTTTTTGTTATCATTACTCCTTTTTCATATGTTATGCTCGATTTTGTCAGTTTTGGCTTATGTTTTTGGGGCTAGTGTAGCAGGTGGAATGGCTAAGAGTTACTTCAAGCAAGAGCATGATCTTGGTGCGTTTTACTCTTCCTTGAGTAGCAATTCGCTTTTGTGGTTATTTTATTGCTAAAGCTTCGATTTTGAACGTGTTAATTAATAAAACTGTCCTGTAAACCCAGAGAAGAGGAGGGCGGAGGCTGCCAGGATAAGGGAGAAGTACCCAGATAGAATTCCGGTGAGAATGAAAGTTGGATGAACTTGTTATGATTCATGCTGATGAACTTGTCTTAGGAAAATTTAGCCTTAAGTTTGCTTCTTTGGGAACTTAAGTATCTAGTTATACTTTTTGGCATACTTGATTGTTCGCGCGCTTCATCTCTCATGCCCTCAAGGACTTGCGGAGTGGAAAGTCAAGCTCGCAGTATTACTTTGTCCAGCATTTTAGAATTTTAGTCTAACAATATAAGAAATTATGTGGTTTATGAACTGGAGTAACTTGCAGAAGGATCAAAGTGATATCATTCCAACATAATGCAATAATGACCAAGAAAGCCAAAATGAAAAGGAATAGACATTTACAAGCTGTGATTATCCGTTGATCGTCTCCAGGATTTGAAAAGGACAGGCGAACCAGTCCATTCTTTCTCGAAGAGAATCTGAAGTGAAGCGTTCGTATCTCTACGGGAGGGAACCTATTTCGCAAGGCAAATGTAGATTGGAGAACTGCACAAGGGGGGCAGAAATCTCCGAAAACAGGACCTTAGATTCCAAATCTTGCCAAACCAATAGCACGGTCCAGGCCCTCCCAATCAGCCATAAGGCAAGGTATACATATAAGTACGATCAAAAGTCTAAATGACCAAAATTTGCAGCGTCACCTCCTCTGACAAAACCGGGAGGCGCGACCCAATCGGTTAATTCCAGTAGCGAACTCGGCCAATTCTTGCGAGCAATAGAAATCTAGCGCGCTCGCATGCCAACCCACCCATGCTAGTTCAACAAACGATCGGCACCGAATTAGGATGCAAAGGAACGATCAGACGGACAGGCCACAGGGCTAGTCACTTCAAAAGTCAGAAACAAAAGGCTCTTCCTTTCCGATGAAATCAATCCTGGGCTGACCAAGTTCCACACTTACTGGTATTAACGATTCGAAAGAGAGGGAAAAGAAAAAACCTCGGCCACTCACATCCCCAGTCGACAAGAAGAGTCCAAAACTCACGCCAATTCAGCCGATTATTCCGACAACAGAGACGCAGAGAATCAACTGAAACGACACGCTGCTGAGAGATGGACAAAGCGATTACCTTGCGCGAGCTGAGATGCGAACAGCCCGAGGGGAGAAGAGGGCTTCTTCCGCCGGGAATGCACCGAGGTTGATGAGATCGAGCCTTTCTCGACGACGGCGGAGTCCTTTGCTCTCGTTCGCTCTGATGAACAGGAAGGAAGCGATTCTGGTTTTATTCGAACGCCAACATGGCAATTTGAAGAGCCGGCTTAAACTCTTACTTAAATAGAGATACATATTCAAACATTTCAGTAAGAACGGAGGAAGCAAGAGAAGCTCTTCGCTCTGCTCAGCTTGATCTACACGTCAACCCTAATGATTCTGACCTCACCAATATAGAGCAGATTTGCCGCAAGCTCTTTGTTAACTTGCGTAGAGATGAAGAATCCTTCTATAGGCAAAAATCGAGAATCCGTTGGCTCAAGGAAGGAGACCAAAATATAAAGTTTTTTCATCATTCTGTCAAGAGAAGACAGCTTACAAACAGAATCCTTACGGTAAAGGACTCCTCGGGTGCTTTTACCGATGACCCTGAGGCGGTTCCTCAAGTCTTTGTTACGTTCTTTGCTGATTTGCTTTCTCCTCTCTCTGGATTGTCCAAGCCTTCCCTGCAGGAGTTAAGAAAGTTCATTCGCAATCCCTTGTCGGTGGACCAAGCTGGTGACCTTACCAGACCAGTGCTAGTCCCTGAAATTCGAGAAACAATCTTCTCCCTAGCAAAGGGGAAAGCGCCGGGTCCTGATGGATTTACTGCTGAATTCTTCAAGAGATGCTGGGATACTGTTGGCCCGCTCGTAACAGAGGCAGTGCAGGAATTCTTCACATCAGGCTGTCTGCTCAGAGAGGTGAATAATACCATCCTTACCTTAGTTCCAAAGGTCCCTAATGCTTGTGATGTCTCGGATTTTTGGCCTATTGCATGTCGCAACACCATTTACAAAATCATTACAAAGATATTAGCCAATCGCCTTGCTTCTTGTCCTTGGGAACTTAGTTGACTACTCTCAAAACGCCTTTGTCAAAGGGAGGAGGATTAGAGATAACATTCTTTTGGCTCAAGAATTATTTGCTGGGTTTCATTTGGAACCGTACCTCCCCAAATGTGCGATAAAAGTGGATTTCCAAAAGGCTTATGATACTATCGACTGGGACTTTCTCCAATCAACACTCACGGCATTTGGCTTCCCTGATGTTTTTGTTCAGTTGATTATGGCTTGTGTTCGGACTCCCAAATATTCCATTTCAATCAATGGAGAGCTTCATGGATTCTTTGCCGGAGGGAGAGGACTACGACAAGGAGATCCTATGTCCCCTTATCTGTTCACGCTTGTGATGGAGGTATTCTCTGGAATTCTAGTATCCCAAACTTCTCTTAAGGAATTCAATCCCTATTGGAGGTGCAAGGCAACTCGGCTGACTCACCTTTTTTTCGCGGATGACGTTTTCCTTTTCTGCCGGGCTGACTGGGCGTCTATCACCTTAATGAAAAAGGGCCTTGATATATTCTCTTCATGGAGTGGCTTAATCCCGAATAGAAACAAGAGCGAAATCTTTATGTCGGGAGGATCTCTGTCCCTTCGCAGTTATATTCAAATGGCCTTTGGATTCCAAGAAGGTACATTGCCTGTGCGATACCTCGGGGTTCCCATCATCTCTTCTAGACTTCGAAAAGTTCACTGTATTGCTCTAATTGATCGGATCACTGCTAGGGCTCAATCTTGGACTCAAAGATTTCTATCATATGCTGGAAGACTGCAGCTCATTAGGTTAGTCCTCCATTCTATTCAATCATATTGGTCGGGTGTGTTTACCTTACCGGCGTCGGTTTTGATTAGTATTGAAACAATCTTGAGACAATTCTTATGGAAAGGATCCGCACTTGGTAAAGGTGGGGCTAAGGTTGCGTGGGATGACATATGCCTCCCAAAAAATGAAGGTGGGCTAGGCATAAGGAATTTGAAAGACTGCAATAGAGCGGCCATGCTTAAGTACATATGGATCCTTTTCACCGACAAAGAATCGTTGTGGTGTCGATGGATCCATTCTAATTTCTTAAAAAAGGACAATTTCTGGATCGCCTTAACACCTTCTACGTGTTCTTGGGGCTGGAAAAAAATATTGCAATTAAGAACAGAGTTTAGGTCTTGCTTCGCTTGGAAGATTGGTAATGGATTTTCGGTTTCTTTATGGCATGATCAATGGCTCGATGATGGCCCCCTTGATCTTTTATTTCCGACATCCATCATTGAATTGTCGGGTCTCCTTAAGCATGCTGTTGTTGCAGATTTATTCTCCCCCCTCGGTCATGCATTTAAGAGTTCACTTGAGAGCTGTGGTTCCTCTGTCCCGGATCAGACTGATGCACCGGATTGTTTCACCTGGAATCATCACTCATTCGGATCCTTTTCTGTTGCCTCTGCATGGGATTTCATTAGAACAAAGAAGGAAAGAGTTTCTTGGGACTCCTTTATTTGGAACTCTGATATTGTCCCTAGAAATCAATTTAACTTGTGGTTGATTACCAAGAACAGATTACCCACCCAGAAATTCCTAATCCATTATGGCAGAATTGTCTCGGGTACTTGCGCATACTGTAATACTACTCCGAACTCTATTGATCACTTGTTCTTCAACTGTCGTATCTCGGCCACGCTTGCTTATTTTTGGGCGACGAGATGCAACTTACCTTGGAAATCGAGGCCATGGATGGACAACCTTGCTTGGGCGATCAGATTGCTCTCCGGTAAGGATTTCTATCATCGGATTGCGCGGTTCTCTTTCGGTGGCCTTTGTTATTTGATTTGGAAGAAAAGGAATGCTATTATTTTCCGAGGGGATTCACTATTTGTCCCTGCTTTGAAGAACCACCTTATGAAGATAGTCAAAGATAAAGCGACTACATTCACAAGTGTTCCGGATATTCCGAGAAATAGGCGTCTCCAAAGAAGCTGGGATCTTGATCCCTCCATCTTTATGGATCGTCTCGGGCGTTAGTCTCCCCGTTTCTTCTCTCGATCTGCTAAAAGCTTCATCATCGCTCCGTTTCTTCGTTTTTCGAATGTTTGGCGGAGGTCTGGTGGTTGTTCTTGTTTTTGTGTTGTAACTGTGCTTCTTCTCCTTTTGGTCTGCTTGCCTTTGGCTTTTGTCACGGCTCCCTTCCACTCTTCGGTCTTCCTTAGAGTGTAAGCCTTTGGCGCCGTCTTTTGTATTTTGTCCAAAGCTATATTATTCTTTACCTTTACCAAAAAAAAAACATGGCAATTTGAAAGAACGAGCCGACCCATGTACGCCGGTAGTTACAATACAACAAAATTTGTATTCTTGTAATGTTATTGTATTTAATTTAATAGTGTGGGGTATGGTGCAATTAGGCCATATTTTTCTTCAATTAAAATTTCTTAAACTAATTTATTGATGAAATCAGTTCTTTTAATTTACTTGATTTGTATAAATTAATTCATTAATTGTCTATGGTTCTTGTCGACCACTCTTTCAATTTGCTTTATGAAGCGGCAAAATCTTATCGATGGCACTGATGTATTAATATGGCACGGCATGCATTGATCCACGTACAAAAAGAGAAGAAAATGAAATTGCATGTGCGAGAAAAAGAGGAGGGAAAAGAGAGGAGTGCCGAAATGGACGAGGATGGTTGACCCTCATCAAACTTGGCAACTCCTCTCGTGCTCCGATGAGCTTGATAGATTTGGGCACAAATTAGGCATCTGCATGAAAAAGGTGAAATTGATTTTCCTTTGCTAGATTTGGACACACTTTTTAACAAACATTAATTACATGATATCCCTAATAAGAATGAGTGGTTTCAGGCCCCAGGTTCCAAATTCCAAATAAGCTCCACTTGAAAATTGAAACCTATCCATTGGAAGAGGTTAAACTTGCGTGCCTTGAAACTTGGAATCTACTCTGTCATAGATTTCGAGGACCACCTAAATTTCACCTATATTATTAATTGAATGATTGTAGTAAATCATAACCTTTAATAATCACTACTTGTTGTTATAATTCATTGATTACAACTTATCTCTAAACACATGAAGAATATGAAACATTAACATCATAAAAGTCTCAGTCGTAAAATGGAAGGTCAAATTAATGGTTCCAAATTATACACTTATCATCAGACGCTATAAAATACCACATGATTGCTTGAAAACATAAATCAAGAAAAATATAAAAACTTGATTTAGGTTCCAAGGTACCTGTCAAAACTAGGTTCTGAGGTGCTTGTCAAAATAAGTTTCCCAATTTTAGGAATATATAAACTTACCCGGCATACCTTAAAATGTGGAACTAGACAAATTTTCATTCCTAATTCTGCATTGAAACTATGTTCACCTCTAATCCCTAAAATGAGGTCGATATATCACGTGATCATTGCACTCAGGAAATAAATGTAAATACTGATCTTGCCATGGCAAAAAGCAATAGCCCTTCTCCGCCAATAATACTTCTAGTTTGTACTTCGACCGCTCTAACCTTACCGAGTCAGCATATGATTACTTGCCACTATTCAAGAATAAAATCTTTAAAAAAAATGCCATCATGCCATTGAGAATAATCGTGGATAAACAAGAATTTGACTCGGTTAAACCATAAGGTTACAAAGAATTGCCAAGAACAACTTGTCAGAGTTGAATACAGTGATCGACGTAAATCAGTCATTATAGCATGAGCCATGTCATTCAGAGCAACCTTTTTTTTCTTTTTCCTTTTAGGTGTTGCACACTATAACGACATCCAGAGGAAGAAGAATGCTTTAATCAACTGGGAAACATGAAGTCCCTACACTCCATAGCTAGCATCCTCCACAAACCAATAGGCCGCGAAGAACAACTATACAAGTCGGAGTTTGCAATTCTAGCTGACCAACTAGTCAGATCATATTCTTCCATCGACAACGCTGCTTCTGGACTTGAAAACCCAAGATCTTGAAAGTCGCGCCGGCAGCTCTCTCTCTCTCTCTCTCTTTCTCTCTCTCACCATAAATAGCTGTACAGGGACCAATGCCTGGTTTCTCCCCCGCCAAGGACAAGAAAATGAATTTGCTGATCTGAACATGCTTGCTCCTTTGAGGATGCCTGCTCACAATACGCACTATCTTCTGCACCGGCATTCAGAAAATTCAATCTGTGCCTGGTTTTGTCGACAGGTCCTAAATTAATCAATCAGCTTTTACATAAAATTTCCAGGAAGAAATATCGAGTGCGAGTGGTCTCACCATGAAAAATGATCTTCGCAGCTAATAGACCCTCTTATAATTGCAAGTCCTGCTCCTTTCCTGGATTGAACAGGCATTAATTGGAAATTTATTATCTTTCATCAGAAGGCACAATAAATGGACCTGGCTACTGAAAAACTTCTTGTGTAATATTGAATACCCTAATGGGACATTATCAACCTGTTACTGTCTAAACCCCCCAACCAACCCCAACGTGGCTGACCCATCCCGTGGAATAACGCCAGCAATTCAAATAAATTAAAGTAATTATACAATGCAGGAAAAAAAAAAAAGGAAGGCCACGTACCAACTTGCAGTACACATATCATAGAATTTGTTAAATGCTTTGTCAAAACAGTAATGGCAACCCAAAAGATCAGATATACGTCACTTTGCACGTTGCTTTACTGCATTTCACCTGCAAAAAAGAAAATAAGTAATCTGAAAAACTGGATTTGTGCAATGCAGAGAAATAGGATCTCAAGGCGACCTATGTCAGGACTACTTGTTTAATGAAGCAGCACATTCTTTTAATCATTTTGTGCAGTGTGAAGGATTATAATCTGAAGTGACTTATCTCAAACTACTTGTTCAATGAAGCAGGCACATCATTTACATCATTGGTTTATTTATAACATGGGAGTCACTCTTTCAAGAGAATCTAGGATATCTTCCAAATGGTTAACTTACAAATACAAATATAACATGTCATCAATAAACTAACTGATATAGATATCATTGCAACTAGACTAGATGAAGGAGCAAGTAAATCCTAACCAAACGCTTGAGCTTGTGAGAATAATATCATCAGTGAGAGGAATTCATTCTAATGTGCTCATCCAAATGACCTGCACAGAGAAATCCTCCATGTGAGTGCACAAAATACTTAAAAAATCTATGTCAATACACTCTATGGGGCTTCAGAATGAATCAATCTCCTAAATTACTGTGAGTTCTATTACTTCAGTCACCACTGTCAACAATATTTGATTTAAAACGAAGTGCACTAACATGACATGACCATTGTCCCCATAAGCATCCTTATCCTGCCATATGCTACCCAACCTAAAAACTTCCCCTTATAGAAATCAACGGAAGTCGCTAATGATATTACTGCCCATAGGCTCAGTACCAACCAGATCCCCATCAAATGTCCCAAAGCAGAGTAATGATAAGTGAAAATGGAATTAAAGGCTCCCCAACCCCTAAAACACCAGTTTAAAGTAATATCAACAGCAAAAACATTGTAAGAAATGTAACTTGAAGAAGACAGAACATACCCACGCAAAAGAAATAAATATTGTAGAACTCGTCCCCTAATGCCACTCAAGTAGTCACTGAACAAGCAAACTGATGCCTCGAGCAGCAAAGGCAACCCATGATGCTACAGTAATTTAACCAATAACAGGCACTTACCCATCACATATCACTCTATTACAATCAAGGCAAGTCGCCAAAATATGTGTGGATTGACATTCATTGCACCTTGCTGCAGATGAGCTTTTCCCTATCTGCTTGCATCTGGAATGAACATAAAGCAATAGAAAAAGAAGAGAGGAATTGAGTGTTTCGACAGCAGTTGACATAAAATTTTAGAAACAAATTCGTGCGATCCTTAATATACACCAAGAGTGTGAATAGCCGAAGAACTATAATAACAGGGGAACAAGATGAGACAGATTCAGAATTCTTGAAACCTTCTATAAAGTCCCAGAAGATCTTTGGGTATGGAAGTTGATTTGTTTTGTCCAGCTGCAACCGGCATGACAAGGACTTTTTCACGTCATGCCAGTGGAAACAAGGAGTAAAGAAGTTGAAAAACAGATTATCACACCAAGGAAGGGAAGTTTATAGGGCACTCACCAAGCAATCTTCAGCAAGGTGCCCAGGCCTCTGACAGGTAGTACTACAATTAACAAAGATTTTGTGAGCAACATAGCACAAATAGGAATATAATGTGGCCATGTGATGAAAAAAATCCACAAAACCTTTTCCCTTCCTGCATATTGAAAACCACAGGGAGTACGCAGGTCCAAAAAGAAAGTAAGTACTAGAAATAATGAGTTAAACAAGATTCATCCATTCTCATAGCATGGAAAATTTAAAATGCTTGCTTCTTTATCCAGGATTAACCCATTTAAACAGACTGAGAAGAACAATGACAAGTAGGTCTAGCAAACCTTACCATAGATAAGTGGAGAGACTGGGTTTCCTATTGGACCACCGGTGCCGAACATAATCCCAAGCATCATTTTCTTCTTCAGGCACAGATGATCCAGAAACAAACTCAGCTGAAGCTGTGACTGGACTTTGGTTGCTCAAGGGATCCTGGAATCCAACATTACAAAAATCACAATGTCAAAACTTGGAACCAGGCACCCCTTCTTGAAATCATATATCTAAAAGGCAACAGCAAAATGACCTCTTTAAATTTAAGAGTTCGTGAAAGCACCGCTTTGCACTCCAAGCTGCAGATATCATCATCGGTCTATCAACACGAACAAACATTATCTAAATGTCATCTAGCCAGATGTCAATGATAAGAAAGTGCTCAGAACTCCAGTTTACAGAATTTCACCTCATCGCAAATATATTCTCCATGTTTGCCACACACCAGGCAAACCAGTTCTCCATCCAGGGGAAATCTTTGCTCACCTCTAATCTTACCTAGATTGCTTTTAGTCTCCTTCTCTTCATCCTTTTCAGAACTGCTTCCATCGCCTGCAAGAATGGAAAAAATACAAGATTAACATCTAAATTGTACGAGCAATGACATCTAAATGCTTTGGAGACATGATTATCCCTATTAACCACAAATCCCACACAGGACTCACTTGCATAGTCAACTAAGTTCAAACCCGAACTCGAATCCCCCTACAAAAGGAAAGCAACCCAACTAATCAGTAATCAAGAAAAACAATCTCAATCGCCAAACTGTAAGGGAGCAAAATTACCAGAAAATCAGGAGTCAATTCCTGATAAACCTGACCCGCGCTCGTTTCTCTCCTGCTCAATCAATTCGACACGGTAAGAAACAGAGATACTACAAAGCTGGCGTCTTCAATAAGCATCGCGAAAGAAAAATCCACAATTACCTCCTCTTTTGGACGTATTCCTCGTGCGACATCGGCCGATCGTCCTCCACGGCGACGCCGCTCCCGCCACGCGGCGCTCCAGAGTCCCGGCGGCGGCGGCGCTGGCGGCGGCGCTCGGCATTCTCATCGTTCGAAGGTTCTCCATCAGTCAAGGAGGCGCTTCCAGTCACGATGTTGTAAACTACCGGTTCAACACGCGCAGCAAATCAATGAGAAAACCGGAAAACGAATTCCGGCGATGTGACCGGCTCGCATTTTGCAACCGAGCGGCGAAAGAGGAGGGAGGAAGTTACTTTTGAGGTTTCGAAGAGCGGAGGAAAGATCGAAGTCTCTGTTGTAAGCGAACGAAGGATTCTTGTAGAAATTGGTCCTCGTCCCCATCCCCTCTCTCTCTCTCTACTTTCGCCGAGTTTCTCTCCACTGAATATTTCCTCCTCTAACAGCAGCTGCTCAGAACCAGATTCGGGTATGGAAGACGAAGTAGAAAGAGAACGACAGTCGGATCGGGCGGCAACCCGAATCCAGCAGGAATCTCGGCTCTGCACGGCCCGACCTGAGTTTCCGTTTCGGCCGAGAACTAAGCCCGGCCCGAGTTGCAATATTGGCACTTTTTTTTTCCTTTTCTTAAAAAGTATTTTATATTGTAAATTCTTTTTTGACTTTTCATCTCTACGCTTTTGCGGATTTTCTAATTAAGCCTCTTTCCC
Organism: Eucalyptus virginea; assembly: GCA_014182375.1. Taxonomy (NCBI): domain Eukaryota; kingdom Viridiplantae; phylum Streptophyta; class Magnoliopsida; order Myrtales; family Myrtaceae; genus Eucalyptus; species Eucalyptus virginea. Next base: position 26,340,886 of record CM024517.1, on the reverse strand, counting down.
TTTAATTTGTCCATTAAATCTTTCTACTTTCTTAAATTTTGTAATCAAGTCCTTCCGACGCTAAACCTTGCAAAATCCATTTAGCATGGCTATTGAACAATGCCGTAGTGCGACGTGGATAAGATTTTTTTTCCAATAAGGACATTCACGTAGACTTCCACATGAGCTAAGATTTATCCACACCGGATTTCTATGATTTTCCTGTTGTGTCCACGTGGGAATTCGCATACATATTTTAGTGTCTTCTAATGGTTGATTGGATTTGGTGTGGAAGAAACCTGATCAATAAGCTTGTGAAGGTAGAAAGATTTATTTAGATAATCAACAATTAATACTATTAAAAATCTCAAATTTATACCCTAAGACATAGTTACCTCAAATTAATTTATTACCTCATAAAAAATTCACAAACTACACAATTGCGCCGAACCATTTTCCATCTCGCAAAAATATTCAAGCTAGTGTCACGGGCTGAGAGTTTCCTTGGCCTCGGAACGACCCGCGAGCACCTAGTGAGCGGAATTCGCCAGGCCAGCCCTTTCTTTAGTTGTTCCATGAACAATACGGTGAATGATTCTTTGTACAAGATCCTACCATGTCCAGCTTCGCTCGAGCGTCTAGTTCATCGAGTAAGACAGCAGTTCTCTTTAGGCACAACAACGGGTTTCGGCTTGCCATGGCCTCGTTAGGAGAGCGGCATCAGCTCCCAACCAGTTTGTGCACGGGAGGCCTACCCCGTCTTCAGAGCTCCTAAGTGATATAATCCTTCTATCCTAGAACTCTTAGCACCAACCGTCCTGACGCCACTCCCACGGACCAGTTGTGTTCTACCCTTCTGCCTCACACTCTTCACCAGATAACCCCAAGCCCCACTCACAAGTGTCATGAGTACGGGAGGATTCACGGACCGTGACATTCTCCCCACTCACCCGCAACGCCCTCGTTGTGATCTCGCTCTCCGTCGCTTCCTTGCGTAAATTAACCATTGATGTGCCACTTTTGGGAATTCACATTGAACGGTCACGCTCGCCCAACAAAATAGGTTTTGCTCCATTGGTGGCCTCTTTTGATCTCAACCACTCGGCCCTTCGGTCACCTGCGCTTACCGGCAAGTGTGGCATCTTTCGCCAACCGCATCTTTTGGCAGCATCATTTCAGCCTAACCAACATCTTGACCCCAGCAGACCAATGGAGGTTCTTTTCTCGTTGAAAACGTGATAGTAGACCTCTTCTTCATATTCACCGATCGATCTAGGAACATTATCCCCATTCAGCAAGGGTTCGGTTCTTCTCTAACTCGCATTCCGCTTGGCGAGAAGCCGACTCGTCCTAGCACCCATCCACTAGGACTTATCTGCTTGACCCGCACTTGAGCGAGGAGTCCGATTCTTTGACTTGCTCACTCGCTTAATTGAGAGATTCCTACTCTGATACCACTTGTCACGGGCTGAGAGTTTCCTTGGCCTTGGAACGACCTGCAGGCGCCTAGCGAGCGGAATTCGCCAGGCCAGCCCTTTCTTTAGCTGTTCCACGAACGATACGGTGAATGATTCTTCGTACAAGATTCTACCACGCCCAGCTTCGCTCGCGCGTCTAGTCCATCAAGTAAGACAACAGTTCTCTTTAGGCACAACAACTGGTTTCGGCCTGCCATGGCCTCGTTAGGAGAGCGGCATCAGCTCCCGACCAATTTGTGCACGGGAGGCCTACCCTGTCTTCAGAGCTCCTAAGTGATATAATCCTTCTATCCTAGAACTCCTAGCACCAACCGTCCTGACGACACTCCCACAGACCAGTTGTGTTCTACCCTTCTGACTCACACTCTTTACCAGATAACCCCAAGCCCCACTCACAAGTGTCAAGAGTACGAGAGGATTCACGGACCGTGACATTCTCCCCCACTCAATTCGCAACACCCTCGTTGCGATCTGCTCTGTCGCTTCCTTGCGTAAATTAACCATTGATGTGCCACTTTTGGGAATTCACATCGAACGGTCACGCTCGCCCAACAAAACAGGTTTTGCTCCATTGGTGGCCTCTTTTGATCTCAACCGCTCGGCCCTTCGGTCACCTGCACTTTCCGGTAAGTGTGGCATCTTTTGGCAGCACCATTTCAGCTTAACTAGCATCTTGACCCCAGCAGACCAATTGAGGTTCTTTTCTTGTTGAAAACGTGATAGTAGACTTCTTTTTCGTATTCACCGATCAATCCAGGAACGTTATCCCCATTCAGCAAGGGTTCGGTTCTTTTCTAACTCGCATTCCACTCGGCGAGAAGCCGACTCGTCCTAGCACCCATCTACTAGGACTTATCTGCTTGACCCGCACTTGAGTGAGGAGTCCGATTCTCCGACTTGCTCACTCACTTACTGGAGAGATTCCTGCTCTGATACCACTTGTCACAGGCCGAGAGTTTCCTTGGCCTCGGAACGACCCGCGGGCACCTAGCGAGCGGAATTCGCTAGGCCAACCCTTTCTTTAGCTGTTCCACGAACGATATGGTGAATGATTCTTCGTACAAGATTCTACCACACCCAGCTTCGCTCGTGCGTCTAGTCCATCAAGTAAGACAGTAGTTCTCTTTAGGCACAACAACTGGTTTTGGCCTGCCATGGCCTCGTCAGTAGAGCGGCATCAGCTCCCGACTAGTTTGTGCACGGGAGGCCTACCCCGTCTTCAGAGCTCCTAAGTGATATAATCCTTCTATCCTAGAACTCCTAGCACCAACCGTCCTGACGCCACTCCCACGGACCAGTTGTGTTATACCCTTCTGCCTCACACTCTTCACCAGATAATCCCAAGCCCCACTCACAAGTGTCACGAGTACGGGAGGATTCACGGACTGTGACACTAGCATCCCTAATTTCGAGTCTACCATCAATGCATGTGTGTCAACTTATGTAGATTGAATTTCTCATTCTCCATATCACTTCGTACTTGAATACAATCCAAATAACGACAAAATATATCCGTCGCTAGCTTGGGCCCTATTTGATAACTATTCTCGAAGTAACTATTTCTGTTCTTTTGTTTTCCGGAACGAAAACAGAACAAAAACTCGTTTGGTAAAATTTTTATTCCCGAGATCAAAAATATATTTTTTTGTTCTCAATAAAAGATTTGAAAGAATTAATGGTGCATTTGTTTCATGGAAAACTCAATGGTTAAGGAAAATATTTTCTTGAAAAATACTTTCCATGAATATGATTAGTTTTCTTTTGTTTGGTATATATCATTGAAAACGTTCTTTCCTATTTGGACCTCATTGGGAAATGCTTTATCTCACATAAAAAAAAAAATCAATTTTTTTAAATAAACATTTATTTTTTATTTTTTTTCCCTTTTTCCCTTCTCTCCCAGCCGCCTCTCCACCAAACCCATTGCCCCTTCCTCTTGTCCACCGCCATCACCGCCATCTTCGACGACCTCACCTCCCTCGCAACGATTCCGTCCATCGAAGCTCGAGCTCCAAGCACCATGCTCGAGGTGCGGGAGCACGCGCTACAAACAAGGACAAACCGGGTTTTACGTTCACAAGCAAAGAAAGAAAAGAGAAAACAAGAAAAAAAGAAAAGAAAGAAAAAATAAAAAGAAAAGATATAATAATAACAAATTCAAAATTTTTAATTAGAAATTTTTTTTAATAAAATTTTTTTCATCAAGCAAGGATCTTAAAACATTTTGGAAGATGTTTTCCAGTTCTTTTAAAGGGGAAATCATCTTTCTGAATTTAAGTTTTGGAAGGAAAACCTTTTCTAAATGAACCAAATGCTAGAAAATAAGGAAAACATGTTCTCGAAAATTGTCTTTCGCAAAACAAACACACCCTAAGAAGTAGAAAAAAGTTATAGCTTGTTCCCGGGAACAATACCTAGAATTAGTTCCTTTTTCCCTTTTCTCCTCTTTTCTTCTCTTTTCTCTTCCTCTCTTCCCCTTTCTTCTTCTTTCTTTTGGCCATTTGCCGACCTCGACTATGGCCAACCCCAACGACGCTGAGCCACAGCGAGGCTTGGCCTCGCTTAGATCTGGTAAGGTTGAGGTTTGCCTTGGCCAAGCGAGCCTCTAGTGAGCTCGCCAGACCTCAACCAGCCGTTCGTCGGCCACAGTGGTGGCCAGTGACCGACTTCAAAGAAGGAGGAAGAAGAAGAGAAAAGGAAAAAGAAAAAGAGAAAAAAAGAAAAATATGATACATGCATTAAAAAATTAAAAGAAACAAAAAAAATTTAAGAATCCTACAAAATATATTTTTATCTCGGGGATAAAAATTTTGGACAGTTATCAAGGGTGTCCTTTTACTTAGAAATTGTTTCCGGAAATAGAATCAGAAAAAATTATTTCGATAAAAAATTGTTCCTGAGAATAGAATCGTTATCAAACGCACGGTATCACCATCATATTTCTATTTTAGCAAATCCAATTGTCGGCCTTAGACGAGAGAGGTAAACTGTGGTGCTGTCGCAAGCGAAAGACATTGTCCTAAACCTTTGTGTGACTAAAATTGTTTTCTTTTTCTTTCCTCATTTATAATCTTAACCTTTGCTCTCCATCCTCCACCCAGCCTCAAATTTATTCGGAAAAGAAGAAGAAGAAGAAGAAAATCCCCACAAGAAATTGTGGATGTCAAGCGTGACATCACAGCCCCCCTCCTCTCCGCAATATCTGAAACTTCTCTTATAAAGATTGGCTCCTGTTTAGCTACGAGCCAATGAACAAAATTCATAGGAAGAATCTTATAAATAATCCATGAATTTTGGCTCAATATATAGTATGATTTTAAATTTTAATTTATTCAATATGATCCTTGAATTTTAGCTTAATATTCAATATGATTTCTGAACTTTTAATTTATTCAATATAATCTCAAAACTTTTAGTATATGTTCAATTTAATCCATGAACCATATGAAAATGATAAATGTAATCCTTCAATTAATTCAAAATCAGGGACAACATTGAACATTTTCATATGGTCTATAGATTAAATTGAACACGTGTCAAAAGTTTAAGGAAAACATTGAACATTTTCATATAATCCAAGGATTAAGTTGAACATAATTAAAAGTTCTAGGACTACATTGAATGCTTCAAAAGTTCGGGGAACACATTGTGTATTAGGCTAAAATTCAAGGATCATATTAAATAGTTTAAAAGTTCAAGGACCACATCATATATTCGGCGAATGTTCAAGGGATTATTTGCGTCTTTTTCACGAACTCGGTGGTCAGAAAATTGGAGTTGCAAAGGTCCCACACAATTCAAGAAGCAAGCATCCTCTTTCGAATTGGAATTTAATTGCAATTGACTTGCAAGGTGACGTCTAGGTCAATGGGCCTGGAAAAGAATGGAACTCACTTGACCGTTCCCACGCGCTTTCCAATCTAAAGCCTTCCCCAGCAAAACACGGAACCCCCGCAGTCGCAGAGCTTCGAAGGAAACAGGGGCATCGGTACCGAGAAACAGAGAGGGCCATCATGGACTGTTGGGACGACTATGCAAATTTCAGCAAGCCCATTCCCTGGATCGGCGTCTACATAGCGGCGGCTTCCGTGGCCTGTGCGATTGCGATGGCTGCGGACGCCGCCGCTGGCTTCCGCTACCGGCAGCTCTGGTTCCCGAGCCACTACTTCGCCCTCAACGCCATGTCGCTGACCGTCATCGCCATCACAGTCAAGCTCTCCGTCGACCTCAACACACCAATGCCACAACGGCATGAGCAGCTCGCCAAGCTCAGCAGCTCGGTCTTGATCTGCACCGTGATGGGCAATTCGATGCCTTCTCTCGGGTCGATGGAGAACAAGGAGCTCCTGTCCAACGTGATCGCTCTGGCGATTCTCGTCATCACATCTTTTGTGAACATCTGTATGCAGTTGGGCACCCAAGTGATCTTCGACTTCAGGGAGGAACATGCCTTCGTGTTGTCCCTGATGCTGCTGTTGCTGGTGACCCTGAGCTTCTCGGCGGCGATGGTCCCGACGAGCAAGTGCTACTTGGAGATGAAGTATTGCAAGAGGCACGAGCAGACCCCGAAGGAGAGCTTGAGCCGGAGCTGCGACAACGTCTTCGACAAGCTCAAAGAGGACCTGTTGAAGTATGGGATGATGGCCCATTCCTGCAACCCGCAATTCTTCGTGGCGCAGTCCGTGACGTGCACTGCTTCCGGGGCGCTCTGCCTCCTGAGCGCGGTGACCCTGGTGCAGGCGATGCTCCGGGCTTACCTGCCGTTCTGGTCATTCAACTTGAACATCGGCTATGGGGTGTCGACTATGAGTGGTCGAGCAGCACGATTCTCATCACGCAGACTATTGCAGTCGGGGTCGGCACAATCGCCCCGGCATTCCGATGGTTCCTCACGATCAGATTCAAATGGCAGAGGCGGGGTAACAAGAGCTACAAGGATGAATTCAAGCTCGAAAAGTATTGGATACAGCAATTCATAGAGATTAAGGAGCGTCCGTTCAATTTACACGTCCGGAGCCGGCGGTTTCGTAAGCTCATCCACGACTCGAAGAACGTGGTTTTGGATATGCTCATCAGAATACAAGTCGGGATCGTGTTGGGAAGCAAGGCCGTGAGGCTGATCTCCATTCTGTTCATGAGTCCGATCTTGTGGTTCTGTGATTTGTGCTCCGATCTGAGGAAGAAGTTCAAACCGAACATCAGCGATTCAGACAAGGACTCGCACTCGAGTTCACCCCCAGAAGGCTCGGCCTCAAAGCCGGACTTCAGCCAATATATTTTGCATCTCGAGGGCGAGGAAGAATTGGTGCACGTCATGATGCGGAACAACTGCGACACCATCGAGCGTTGGATCAAGATGGGGAAGAACAATCAGCCCAAACATCTCTCGCAACTTTTGAAAGAGACGGATCCTCGTGGGTTCACAGGGGTCATGGACTTCGACAGCGATGCAGTTCCTCCCTGGATTCTGCAAAACCACCGAACAATTGGGCACTGCCGATCGCGACCTTAACGAGTATAGCGGTCACCATTCCAGACTGATGGTTTTATTAGCGATGGGCTTAAGGCCCGTCCGCCCAAGTTGAGCCCAAAAAGCCCGGCCCACGGGAATAGGGCCCGTGGATGGGGGAAGGTATAAAAGGGAGGAGAGAGAGAGAGATGACAACCGTTGGAAACAAACGTACGTACGTCTTCTCCCGCGCGCTCTCTCTTTCTCCAAAAAGAAAAGGAAAAACAGTAAGGCTCAGGCAATTTTTTTTCTTCCCTTCAAGGAATCATTGGATCGAACAGGGCCAAATCTCTTCCTCCTATAGGCGTCGGTGTTTAATCTGTGGCTTAAAAGGTACGCTCGAATCCGTGGTGTGCTTTAGGATCGGTGATACGTGTTGTTTTCCCGGGCTCGTCTTCCGCATTGATTTAGGGGTTCGATTTAGTGTCGAATCCGCTTTTCGGGGATCCGTTATTCCCAACATTGGTATAAGAGCCCTAGTTCATGTCTTCCCGACCCTTTTTCGTGTTTTCTGATTGATTTTTCGCGAAAGTTATTCGGCCGTACGGATCGGGGTGAGAAATCCCGACACCCGAACGCTGTTCGTCATTTTTTCTGATTTTTCGTAAGTCGAAATCCAATTCTGAAGGCACTGGGAGAAAGGGCTCGTCGAGACGAGTCCGGCGACACGTCGTGCGCCGCCGGGCGACGCCGCACGCGCCCACGCGCCCGAAGCGCGCGGCACGGCGCCGCGTGCGCCACACGCGCGCCGGCGGCCGGCGACGGCACGCGCCGGTCGGCGAACCGGCGCGTGCTGTCGTCACCGTGACGTTGCGGTAACCGCGAGATGACGTCATCGGTGACGTCATCGCCGACGACCGTTGGCCGGGCGGTCACCGGCCGACGACCAACCGCGGACGCCGGCACGTGCCGGCCGACGCGTGCGGTGACGTCGACCAGCGCACGCGCGCAGCACGTGCGGGCGGTTCGCGCGACCCGGCCCGACGGCTCGACCGGTCCGACGACCGGTGACCCGTTGACGGCTGTTAACCGTTGACCGACCGGTGACCGTTGACTGACCGTTGACCGTTGACCAAAAAAAAAAAAAGGAATTTGTTTCTTTTTCATGTATGCCTATGTGGTTTATATGTAATCCATTATTTATTCTGCATTTGTTGCATGAATTTTGGAAAATTATGTATTTTCCCTTATGTAAATTATGGATTATGGGTAATCTATTTTTAGTTCGCATTTGTTGCAGAACTATGATGCGTTATGCACGGATACCCGCAATCCCGAGAACGGACGAGGGAAATGCAAGACTTAAAAGGATGATGTCGATTTAGCTAATTATCGGTGGCATGACGGTGATTTAGTATCACATGGTCAGGGTCAATCGAGATGATATAGGAAATCATCTGGAATGGTTATCTTATGCCGGATTTTGAGAAGATGCCGGCTTTGATGAACACTCTTCCACCTAAATGGCAAGCAGTGTTAGATCGGCTATGGGAGGTCAACGTGGTCCTGGGTTATAGGAGGCTGGTGGAAGCTTTTTGTAAGAGAGTACTATAGGATTGAGTTAAACAAAACTTCAACCCTTAGATTGAGCGCCACATGGCGCAGAGTGAATGCGCCTTGGTGGCGACATGAAAGCTCTCCAAAAGTTTTTCCATGGTTGGCAAATGTGCCTTCGCCTTTCTCGATGTTTTGACTGATAGATTAGAAGGGACATTCCCCATTTATTTCTTAGATTAATTATGTAATGTTTACTACCGATTGTTGTTGATGTAGCAACCGATATGTTAGTTGTATTATGTGAAAGCATTATTGTTTTATTGGATGTCAATTATTATTTGCTTTTCATATTGCTTTGGTCTTGTGGGTAGTTAGTCAGGGTAGTAATAGAAGTTTTTGTAACTTCATAGAATTTATTTGCATAAGACAATTATATTAATAATAATTTTGAGTTAGGATTTTTGGAGGATGATTGGAAACATAGTGACCTTTTGATTCTGAAGCCTTACTTGAAATTATTCATTAATATGATGGGTCTCGTGCAAATAGGGATGCATAAATGATAGGCATTAATTATTCGTGCATGTATGTCTCGATGTGTTCAGATCGATGTTTTCAAAGAACTAAGAATGTAATTGCTGATGTGAATGGCAACAATTGTGAAATATTGAATATGAAGATTCAATATGTGCTGGAAAAGCAAGAAGCACTAGAAGCTCTTGACCATATTATGGAAGATCTTGTGGATGCTGTGCGCCACCTTGAGCTGGTAGAGGACCACCTAACAGCATTTGAGCCGAAAATAGATATTTGCAATGCTGGTTCTAGCTCAGAAAGGGCTTTGTGCTCTAAGCGCAAGCGTATTGATTCGTTCAATATGTGGGAATGCAAAGGATCAAGTCCTTATTGCAAGAAATCAAGAGTTAACCAACACAAGAGAGGAAAACGTCCTCAGGTGAAGAAAATGTCAAGGGTAAGGTGTTACAATTGTGACAAGAAGGGTCACTATGCTCGCGACTGTCGTGAGCCGAAAAAGGTAAACACCTCTTGTACCTTTGAGAACTTTGCTTTTGTGTCAAGTTTTGCTTTATTGACTGAATCCAATCCTTTGTGGACTGTAGATTCATGAGCGACAGACCATGTAGCGAAGGATAGAGAATCCTTCGTGGAATTCCGACGAGTACCAACTGGAACTAAGTGGATCTATGTAGGAAATAACTCCAGAGATGAAATTAAAGGGATTGGCACCTGCCGATTGAACATGCGTGGTGGACACACCTTGTTCCTACATGATGTTCTATATGCTCCGGAGATTCGTCGAAATTTAAGTGTCTATTTTGGTGTTGGTTAAGCTTGGTTTTAGTGTGAACTTCCGTAATAGCGGTGTAGATTTGTATTTGGGTACAAACTACTATGATTATGGTCACTTTCTGGATGGTTTTATTGTAATGTTGACTGTGGTGATGTCAATATTTGTTATTCCCTTGTTTCACGTCTTCTACTTTATATGATAATGATGTGAATATGTGGCATGCTAGACTTGGTCATATTGGCCAATAACGTTTGAATAGACTAGCCAAAGAGGGCTTGTTGGGCAACATTGAAAAAGTCGATTTGCCTATATGTGAGCATCGCCTAGTAGGGAAAACGACAGGGAAACCATTTGGAAAAGGTGAAAGAGCTGAATTTCCTCTGCATTTAATCCATTCTGACGTCTGTGGTTCAATGAATGTGAGAAGAAGGCAATGGGCTGTTTATTTTATCACTTTTATAGATGATTATACTCGATTCGGATGTGTCTATTTGATTTCTCATAAATCTGAAGCAATAAGTTGTTTCAAAAGGTTTATGAACTTGGTAGAAAATCAATTAGACAAGAAAATAAAAGTATTGAGATCCGATCGAGGTCGAGAATATTTATCTGATGAGTTCAGAAAATTATGTGATGAAAAAGGAATAAGAAAATAGTTGTCTATTCCATACACTCCTCAACAAAATGGTGTTGCGGAGAGAAGAAACAGAACCCTACTGGAAATGGTTAGGTCCATGATGGCGCATGCTAACTTACCTATTACTTTTTAGAGTGATGCGTTGTTAATTGCTGCCTATATACTTAACCGGGTGCCTTCCAAATCAGTTACTTCCACTCCATATGAGTTATGGACAGGTAGAAAAACCGGACTTAAGTTTTCTTAAGCCATGGGGTTGTGCTGCCTATACTCATGAGTCCTCTCACAACTTTGGGAAATTGGGTCCCAAAGGAAATAAGAGTATTTTCATGAGATACTCTGAACACTCGAAAGGGTATGTGTTCATAGGTGAGCAGGAAAGTGGGAGTATAACTGAATTTGAATAACGTGATGTCACATTCTTAGTGGATGAATTTCCTAAAAAGGGCGAAATAGGGAAGATTACTCCCTATTTGAAATCTTGGATCAAGATAATGATATTAATGAAGTTCATCCAAGTGGGAGTAATATGAGAAGTGATGAATTGTATTCAACTCATTCTCAATTACAACCACATGATGAGACGACATCATCATTATCTAATCTAAGTGGGAGCATTATGGGGAATGATGTGCTAAGTGTACAATCTCCCATACGGTGAACAAGTTGCCAAAGTATTCTCCGTCGACGTTTTGACATTGAAGGGGAAACTTTTATGATTGCTCCACAAGATAAGGATGAGTCAAGAAATATTAATGAGGCTCTGAATTGCCCTAGTAAGGAAAAATGGATTCATGCAATGGAAGAGGAAATGGAGTCAAGGAAATCAAACCAAGTCTGGGAACCGGTTGATCTTCCAAAAGGACACAAAGCTATTGGGAACAAGTGGGTTCTCAAAATAAAGCGAAATGCTGATGGCTCAATAGAAAGGCATAAGGCTCGCCTTGTGGCGAAGGGGTATAATCAACAGGAAGGGATTGATTATGAAGGATATGGGTAAGGCTGCATACACTCTTGGAGTTAAGATTTCAAGAGATCGTTCGAAGATATCGTTGTCTCTTTCGCAAGAATCATATATAAATAAGGTTCTTGAACGATTTCGTATGCAAGATTGTAAACCCATAGACACTCCTATTGCAAAAGGTGAAGGATTGAGCCATAGACTGTGTCCAAGGACTCCACAAGAGAAGGAACAAATGAAATGTGTTCCTTATGCTAGTGCTGTTGGGAGCTTGATGTACGCTATGATGTGTACAAGACCTGGCATATGTTTTGCAGTTGGAATGGTGAGTAGATACCAATCCAATCCAGTCCAAAGACAATGGAAAGCCGTTAAGAGAATACTGAGGTATCTAAAGGGGACTGCTGATTATACGCTGAGTTATTAAGGAAAGGATCTGCGACTCTAAGGCTATTCTGATGTTGATCGGAGAGGAGATTTAGATGAAAGGAAATCTACCTCTGGGTTTGTTTTCTTACCGAATAATGGCACCATATGTTGGAGCAGTAAGAAACAAAAGTGTATAGCCTTGTCCACGATGGAAACTGAGGTCGTGGCATTATCAGCAATAGTATAAGAAGGTGTTTGGCTTAAGAGATTATTGGATCATTTAGGTGTTATTAGAAGTGCTGCAGATTTGTTATTGGTTAACTGTGATAGCCAAGCAGCGAAAGCGTACACCAAAGATCCAAAATATCATGGCAAGACCAAACATATAGATACCAAGTATAATTTTGTCAAAGATATGGTTGCACAAAAGGATGTGAACTTACAGTACATATCTACGCATAGAATGGTAGCAGATCCTATGACAAAGCCAATACCTAGAGATGTGTTTAGTGGCCATGTGAAATCTCTAGGACTAACGTAGAGGCTGATGTACTGAATGTTGTAATTTCCCTGGAGTGTTCACATTTGATGAATTTGTGTTTTTCATCATTAATGCCTATGAATCTTTGTGTGATCTTTATGCATCTTAGTGCTCAGTGCATTATTTTAAGTTGAGAAAGTATGTCGGACAGATATAAGATTAGCCCACTCACACGGGTAATCGCCTCTATTTACTGTGTGATAAATAGAGATGAGACTGTTTTTAAACTTATTATCTAGGTAATAAACGAGAGCTCAAGATTAAAACACGTATGTCGCCTTAACTGAGTGTTAAGATGAGGACATAATACTTACTATGTCCGAAAGTAAAATAGCCCACATATTTTACTTTATCTGTCTAAGATGCCAGATGTGAGTTCTGATGAATTTTGTGAATGAGTGAATACGTGAACTCAAGTTAGACATTGGGTATGTCTGAACTATCATCTGTACGGTATTGAAAGATGTAGACATACGCTCCATGGGAAATGAGTTAATACCGTAATACGTATTTCATACTACGTATGCATGAGACGACCAATAAGAGTGACAAAAGTTTGATCTCAACTTTTTATGTCGTGTAAGACTCTTGAGGAAAAGAGATCCTCAAAGTTTTTAGTCCTCTCATGACTCTTACTTATTCTCAAGATTTCTATTTAGTGTTTGCTATCTTAGGATGTTGCCAATGGTCATGAGTTTGATTCGATCTAATGGGACATTTCTAGAAAAGCAAGCTGAACTGAAATTGAGAGTTTGAAGGGAAGAGGAAGATCGATTTTGGAGAATCACATTGTAGTTTTGTATTCACCGGTTAACCAATTATGACTGTCTTTGGGATAATCATAATTGTGAATACAAGGTATATATCATTATTTGAAAGAGATCAAGAGATATATAAATGTGATCGATCGATCTAGGGTACTGCATACTAAATCTACTCAGGATGTGATGCCCATTATGAGCTGTTATATATTCCTAACAGATGTATAGCAACGAGCTCTCAAAGTATGCTGGTCGCACGGATTATTCACCGGTATGAATGTTGAAGAGAGGTAAAGAGAATCCTGTTCGGCCCACCATGTGCGAGTGGGAGATGATGGTTTTATTAGCGATGGGCTTAAGGCCCGTCCGCCCAAGTTGGGCCCAAAAAGCCCGGCCCACGGGAATAGGGCCCGTGGATGGGGAAGGTATAAAAGGGAGGAGAGAGAGAGATGACAACCGTTGGAAACAAACGTACGTACGTCTTCTCCCGCGCGCTCTCTCTTTCTCCAAAAAGAAAAGGAAAAACAGTAAGGCTCAGGCAATTTTTTTTCTTCCCTTCAAGGAATCATCGGATCGAACAGGGCCAAATCTCTTCCTCCTATAGGCGTCGGTGTTTAATCTGTGGCTTAAAAGGTACGCTCGAATCTGTGGTGTGCTTTAGGATCAGTGATACGTGTTGTTTTCCCGGGCTCGTCTTCCGCATTGATTTAGGGGTTCGATTTAGTGTCGAATCCGCTTTTCGGGGATCCGTTATTCCCAACACAGACATTGACCCATCTGCCAGAAAACGATTGCTGCGTGGTGTTCGCGAGGGCCTGATGTATGTCAACATAGTAGAAGAAAGGCTGTGCGCAAAACAAGAATTGATGAATGCCCAAAAGGCGGCGAGCATTGTGTTCGTGGGAGTCGATCTCTACCACAAATGGCTCGATGTAGATCTCCGCAAAATTTCCCTCCAGGGAAACAGCACAAAGGATGTGCTCGAAGAGCTTGCGTGCACCGCAAAGGACGTTTTCGTCAAATTCAAAGCCGGATCAACCCATGGATATTTAATGGAATCCACTTCGGCATGACCCGTCAATGTACGGGCCGCACATTCCATGTACCGTATAAGCGAGACCCTGCTGCTCGATTGCGAGAGCAGCGACCGTGATATGAGCAACAGACTCTTTGGGAAGCTATCAAGGATGATCTCCGATATTATTGCGGCCTGCCTCACCAACTTAGAACATGCCATATTCACCGAGTGCTCTCGCAGCGGCATTGGGGGCCGGACAGAGAACATGTGGTCCGCCGCTATTCTTCTCGGAAGAACGGCAGAAGTGATGGAAATCCTAAGCCAGAGGGAGCTTCCATGTCTGGACTCCGACCAATTGGCGAGCATTGATGAGTGGCGAGCAATGACGAGCATGCCTTGAGTGACCTGAGGAAGGCTTTACCGACGAAGTCATTCACAGATGAGAGCGAACCGTATTCTCTCAGTCTCGGAGATCAGTACCTGTCTATTCAGTATTCACAAGTCTAGGGAGGAAGCTTGAACCAGCCTAGGAGTTTTTACATGTTTCTTTTTTCATCCCGGTGATGATTTGAATGATGTTCGAGGAATGGTTACTAGTTGTTGTTGAAGTAGTTAACTTTCAGTTTTTATGTGTCTTTGATAATGTAATAGTGAAGTCCTAGTCAATAGGAAGTGGCTTGTTTTTAGGAGTTAGTTTCTGCACATGTTCTGGTTTTGAGGTATGGTAGTGGGTCTTTGTTGTTGTTTTTTGTAGCTATTTTCTTGCTGAATGGTTTGGATGTTCTATCTATTTAATAGGCTTATGTTCTGATGAATAAAGTAACGAGAGTTATAGCAACAATTCTCTTGTGTGTTTTCTTTTCTGAGTCTATTTGATTAAATTTCAACGGTTGTAAGACGAGCATTGCAAAAAGAGTTAATAGGCATATCTCTTGCTGATGTATAGAAGTAATATTACCGAGGTAGGAATATGATGACTCTTGAGCACGGAAGTTGCGATTAATGTCAAACTGGTAAATCTGATTTGCGCCCTAATATAGGAGGAGGAGTTAGCATTACCAATAGCATCAGAATCAGGATCAAAAACCAACATTCATCTTCCACCTACATGCTAACCTAGCTAAAGAAATAGTGAAAATCGCGAGGGCGGTCTCTTCAGAAGATCCTTTATGTTTTTCCAAAGGTTTTCGAATTTCTTGTTGCCACGAGATCTCGGGCCAACAAAAGCCACTCTTAGCACCTGCTTCAAAGTTTGTCTCATGATCTGTTGATGATCCAGGCTCTTGATCTGGTGATATGTTTGTCCCCATTGGCTCGCCACTAGAACTGAAGGCTGCTAAACTATGGTGCAAAACGGATCTCTCTTCCACCCACAAAAGAGAACTCAACCCTAGCTCAATTTATTAGCTAATCTCTAGGCAATTGGACCTCAATCTGCAACTTCTAGACAGCTAACGAAAATCAAGAGACTGAAGATCAAAACAGAGCATAATTTTCAGACGAAGAAGCCCCACGAGAGTATATCAAGTCATGTTGACGATGGGCATCTAATCAATTCCCATCTATCGAGTATGCCTACTTAAGTTGATCGTTTTTTTAAAGCCAAATGAGACTTATCTTGGCCACTGCAGAGTAGTTTTGCATTATTTCCTCACAGACCAAGTAATGAAGAGTGGCGGGCCTCCTCGGTCTCCAAAAGGGTTTTGAGAATAAAAGGATATTCTCATTCGTGACCCGGCATTTCGCAGTTTTACCTTTTGAAAGGGTGCAAATCCAAAGTTTAATAGTCTTTTTGTGCAATGGGGAGAGACTATAAGTAATCATGTCAATCTTACATCATTGCCAAACTTAGAGCTAGGTCTAGCTACTTCCATTATAGGGACAACGAACATGTCTCGAATGATCGAGTGAGTGCATAATGGCGCAAACGATGGTCAAAGTCTCAGTTTCCCGTGTCAAATTGTGTTTCACACGGTTGTGTAGCTGCCAAGCCAAGACCAATGAGGTCAGTCAGAACTTAAAATATATAATGTTTTCATAATTTTTTAGTTCAATCAGTGCACTTGACTAAGACATATTTTCATATCCATTTGTTCATCCCTTCGATGATCAAATGTTGTCTTTCTAATTTTTCCGTGGCATAATAATTCACGGAATAAATTTTGGTTGATATTCGACCTGCCGAAAACATATCATATGTTTGATATTTTTGAGTGAAATCCTGCTAAATTTGGTAGGTCATAATTTGATTTGGGAAAAACTTGTTTCGAAAATCGTATTTAAGGCTTAAACGGAAAATATTTTTTTTTTTTTGTCGTCTACTCTATTCCTACTCTACACTCACTCTCAGACTTTTGCCCCGCCTTGCTGCGGGCGTGGGAAACCCACTCCTGAAACTTACGCGTCCCCACCCCATCCCCCTTGAGGAGGTGGGGATCCATTTTAGAAAAGGAAGAGGGTTGACTATTGTAGAGGGGTGTATCATTCATCATCATTACTTCTTTCTTTCTTTTTTATTTATTTATAAATTTTATGTTTTACTTAATTAAAAAAGGGTTATTATTAAAGATGGGCATTGATAATGGAGTAGTTGGAAATTACTGGAAATACACAAAGCCAAAAGGCTGCCTCGTATCCTCATTATCTTCTCCAACTGATTCCCACGGGTTTCACAAGATTTCTCTCCCCAAAAAAAAGCTCTCTTTTTTATCTCTCTTTCTCTCTCTCGACCGAACCCCCTTTTCCGTCACTCAGCAAGGTACGATCATCGGCTTCCAGCTTGCCTCTCGATTCTTCATCCGCTTGCGAACTCGTACTTCGGTTCGATTACCCAGTAGGTCATTGTTGGGATTATCGGATTTCCAAAAACCGGATTCGACACTAAATCGAACCCCTAAATTTGTGCGGAAGACGAGCTCGGGAAAAACACATGCATCATCAATCCTAAGGCACATCACAGAATCGAACGTACCTTGTTAGCCACAGATTAAACACCGACGCCGATATGAGGAAGAGAAACTGATCCTGTTCGATCCGATGACGTCAATTGGCTTTGAAGGGAAGATGGCGTCGCCTTTTTGCTTACTGTTTTTCTTTTGGAGGGAGAGAGAGGAGGAACGTACGTAATATGCCAAAAGGTGCGTTTCTTCCTCTCTTTTCTCCCTTATATACGTCCCCTTAAAAAAGAAACGTGCCCCTTCATCATATCCCTCCATCCATGGGCCCTGATCTTGTGGGCCGGGCTTTTAGGCGCAACATGGGCGGACGGGCCAACTTAGGCCCATCACATTAATAAAGCCATTAGTCGGAATGTAGTAAAGTTCGAGTCTTTGTTTTGGGAATCGATCGCTGTTCATCTCGGTGTTTTGTCTTCGACGGTGCTCATGCTTGAATTTGCAGAATCCTGGGTTGCTTTTCCCTTTTTCCGTGTTTTTGATTCTTTGTATGTCTGATCGTCGGTAAATTCTGTGCTCATGGTCGTGAGAAGGAGATAAAGTTTTGGGCTTTCTTAATTATTAATATTTTTTGTTTCAATTTTGTTCTTCTCCCTTTTGGGTTAAGAAACCGGCTTCACCTCCTGAATTTGACTATACTGCTATGTTGAACTACCCTTTAGATATATGGCGTGGAGGGATGGGGTGATAAATTGAAGGGCTCTGTCGTTGTTATCATTACTTCTTTTTCATATGTTATGCTCGATTTTATCAGTTTTGGCTTATGTTTTTGGGGCTATGGTAGCAGGTGGAATGGCTAAGAGTTACTTCAAGCAAGAGCATGATCTTGGTACGTTTTACTCTTCCTTGAGTAGCAATTCGCTTTTGTGGTTATTTTATTGCTAAAGCTTCGATTTTGAACGTGTGAATTAATAAAACTGTCCTGTAAACCCAGAGAAGAGGCGGGCGGAGGCTGCCAGGATAAGGGAGAAGTACCCAGATAGAATTCCGGTGAGAATGAAAGTTGGATGAACTTGTTATGATTCATGCTGATGAACTTGTCTTTGGAAAATTTAGCCTTAAGTTTGCTTCTTTGGGAACTTAAGTATGTAGTTATACTTTTTGGCGTACTTGATTGTTCGCGCGCATCATCTCTCATGTCCTCAAGGACTTGCAGAGTGGAAAGGCAAGCTCGCAGTATTACTTTGTCCAGCATTTTAGAATTTCAGTCTAACAATATGGGAAATTAAGTGGTTTATGAACTGGAGTAACTTGCAGAAGGATCAAAGTGATATCATTCCAACATAATGCAATAATGACCGAGAAAGCCAAAATGAAAAGGAATAGACATTTACAAGCTGTGATTATCCGTTGATCGTCTCCAGGATTTGAAAAGGATAGGCGAACCAGTCCATTCTTTCTCGAAGAGAATCTGAAGTGAAGCGTTCATATCTCTACGGGAGGGAGCCTATTTTGCAAGGCAAATGTAGATTGGAGAACTGCACAGGGGAGGCAGAGACCTCCGAAAACAGGAGCTTAGAATCCAAATCTTGCCAAACCAATAGCACGGTCCAGGCCCTCCCAATCAGCCATAAGGCAAGGTCTACATATAAGTACGATCAAAAGTCTAAATGACCAAAATTTGCAGCGTCACCTCCTCTGACAAAACCGGGTGGCGCGACCCAATCGGTTAATTCCAGTAGCGAACTCGAGCAATTCTTGCGAGCAATAGAAATCTAGCGCGCTCGCATGCCAACCCACCCATGCTAGTTCAACAAACGATCGGCACCGAATTAGGACGCAAAGGAACAATCAGACGGACAGGCCGCAGGGCTAGTCACTTCAAAAGTCAGAAACAAAAGGCTCTTCCTTTCCGAAGAAATCAATCCTGGGCTGACGAAGTTCCACACTTAGGTATTAACGATTCGAAAGAGAGGGAAAATAAAAACCTCGGCCACCGACATCCCCAGTCGACAAGAAGAGTCCAAAACACACGCCAATTCAGCCGATTATTCCGACAACAGAGGCGCAGAGAATCAACTGAAACGACACGCTGCTGAGAGATGGACAAAGCGATTACCTTGCGCGAGCTGAGATGCGAACAGCCCGAGGGGAGAAGAGGGCTTCTTCCGCCGGGAATGCACCGAGGTTGATGAGATCGAGCCTTTCTCGACGACGGCGGAGTCCTTTGCTCTCGTTCGCTCTGATGAACAGGAAGGAAGCGATTCTGGTTTTATTCGAACGCCAACATGGCAATTTGAAAGAACGAGCCGACCCATGTACGCCGGTAGTTACAATACAACAAAATTTGTGTTCTTGTAATGTTATTGTATTTAATTTAATAGTGTGGGGTATGGTGCAATTAGGCCATATTTTTCCTCAATTAAAATTCCTTGCACTAATTTATTGATGAAATCAGTTCTTTTAATTTACTTGATTTGTATAAATTAATTCGTTAATCGTCTATGGTTGCTTGCTGACCACTCTTTCAATTTGCTTTATGAAGCGGCAAAATCTTATCCACGGCACTGATGTATTAATATGAGACGACATGCATTGACCCACAAACAAAAAGAGAAGAAAATGAAATTGCATGAGAGAGAGAGAGAGAGAGAGGAGGGAAAAGAGAGGAGTGCCGACATGGACGAGGATGGTTGACCCTCATCGAACTTGGCAACTCCTCTCGTGCTCCAATGAGCTTGGTAGATTTGGGCACAAATTAGGCATCCGTATGAAAAAGGTGAAATTGATTTTCTTTTGCTAGATTTGGACACTTTTTAACAAACATTAATTACCTGATGTCCCTAATAATAATGAAAGGTTTTAGGCTTCAGGTTCCAAGTTCCAAATAAGCTCTACCTGAAAATTGAAACCTATCAGTTGGAACAGGTTAAACTTGCATACCTTGAAACATGGAATCTACTCTGTCCTAGATTTCGAGGTCCACCTAAATTTCACCTGTATTATTAATTGAATAATTGTAGTAAATCATCATCTTTAATAATCACTACTTGCTGCTATTATTCATTGATTAAAACTTACCTCTAAACACATGAAGAATATGAAACATTAATATAATAAAAGTCTCAGCCATCAAATGGAAACTCAAACTAATTGTTCCAAATTATACACTTATTATCGAATGTTATGAAATACCACATGATTGCTTGAAAACATAAATCAAGAAAAATATAAAAACTTGATTTAGGTTCCAAGGTACCCGTCAAAAATAGGTTCCGAGGTGCTTGTCAAAATAAGTTTCCCGATTTTTAGAATATATAAACTTACTCGGCATACCTTGAAATGTGGAACTAGACAAATTTTCATTCTTGATTCTGCATTGAAACTATGTTCACCCCTAATCCCTAAAACAAGGTCGATATATCACGTGATCGCTGCACTCAGGAAATAAATGTAAATACTGATCTTGCCATGGCAAAAAGCAAATAGCCCTTCTTTGCCAATACTACTTCTAGTTTGTGCTTCGACCGCTCTAACCTTACTGAGTCAGCATATGATGGTTTGCCACTATTCAAGAATAAAATCTTTAAAAAAAATTCCATCATGCCACTGAGAATAATCGTGGACAAACAAGAATTTGACTAGGCTAAACCATAAGGTTACAAAGAATTGCCAAAAACTTGTCAAAGTTGAATACAGTGATCGACGTAAAACAGTCAATATAGCATGAGCCATGTCATTTAGAGCAACTTTTTTTTTTTTTTTTTATCCTTTTAGGTGTTGCACACTATAACGACATCTAGAGGAAGAAGAATATGCTTTAATCAACTGGGAAACATGAAGTCCCTACACTCCATGGCTAGCATCCTCTACAAACCAACAGGCGGCGAGGAACAACTATACAAGTCGGAGATTGCGATTCTAGCTGACCAACTAGTCAGATCATATTCTTCCATCGAGGACGCTGCTTCTGGACTTGAAAACCTAGGATCTTGAAAGTCGCGCCGGCAGCTCTCTCTCTCTCTTTCTCTCTCTCACCATAAATAGCTGTACAGGGACCGATGCCTGGTTTCTCCCCCGCCAAGGATAAGAAAATGAATTCGCTGATCTGAACGCGCTTGCTCCTTTGAGGATGACTACTCACATTCAGAAAATTCATTCTGTGCTTGGTTTTGTCGGACAGGTCCTAAATTAATCAATCAGCTTTTACTTAAAATTTTCAGGAAGAAATATCTAGTGCGAGTGGTCTCACCATGAAAAATGATCTTCGTAGCTAATTGACCCTCTTATAATTGCAAGTTGCTCCATTCCTGGATTGGACAGGCATTAAGGGCGCATTACCAAACGGTTTCATTTCCGGAAACAATTTCTAATCATAAATGATTATTTTTAATTCTATTTCCGGGAACAATTTTTAAGTATTTTAAACCGTTTGGTAACTGTTCAAAATTTTAATTCTCGGAATAGAATTGCGTTTGGTACCGTGCTCAACATTTCTACTCCAAATCACTTTCTTTTAATTTTTAAATAATTTTATTACCTTTTTTCTTCTTTTCTTTTTTTCCTCTATCTCTTATTCTTCTTCTTCAAGTGGCCGTCGCTAGCCTTCGGTAAGGCCAACCCTCGTTGGCAGTTGGGTAAGGCCTGCCTGGCCACTAACGGGGTTGGGTAAGCCTCGCCGATGGCTAGGCTTGCCTCCGGCAAGCTCGCCGGACCTCATCCTGGCCTGGCAAGCCTCCGGTGAGCTCGCTAGACCAGTTGCCGGTGACCAGTGGTGATGGGCGGCGGATGTCGGGTGGCGGTGGATGATGAAGAAGAAAAGGGCAGAAAAAGACAAAATATGAGTTTGATTCTAAAATTGTTCCCGAGAACAAGAATCAACCTTTTTTTTTTTCTTTATTCTATTCCAAATCTACTTCTGAAATAAAAAAAAATAGAAATTTGTTACTGGGAACAAAAATTTTACCAAACACGATTCTGTTCCAAAACTACTCCCAGAAATAAAAAAAATAAAATTTGGCATTGTTTGGCCGGTTACCAAATAGGCCCTTATTGGAAATTTATTTTCTTTCATCAAAAGGCACAATAAATGGACCTGGCTACTGAAAAACTTCTTGCGTAATATTGAATACCCTAGTGGGACATTATCACCTGTTACTGTCTAAACCCCCCAACCAATCCCAACGTGGCTGACCCATCCCGTAGAATAACGCCAGCAATTCAAATAAATTAAAGTAATTATACAATGCAAGAAAAAAAAAAAAAAGGAAGGCCACGTACCAACTTGCGGTACACATATCATAGAATTTGTCAAATGCATTGTCAAAATAGTAATGGCAACCCAAAAGATCACATATATATGTCACTCTGCATGTTGCTTTACTGCATTTCACCTGCAAAAAAGAAAATAAGTAATCTGAAAGACTGGATTTGTGCAATGCAGAGAAATAGGATCTCAAGGCGACCTATGTCAGGACTACTTGTTTAATGAACCAACACATTCTTGTAATCATTTTGAGCAGTGTGAAGGATTATAATCTAAAGTGACTTATCTCAAATTACTTGTTCAATGAAGCAGGCACATCGTTTACATCATTGCTTCATTTATAACATGGGAGTCACTCTTTCGAGAGAAACTAGGATATCTTCCAAATGATTAACTTACAAATACAAATTTAACATGTCATCAATAAACTAACTGATATAGATATCGTTGCAACTAGACTAGACGAAGGAGCAAGTAAATCCTAGCCAAACACTTGAGCTTGTGAGAATAATATCGTTAGTGAGAGAAATTCACTATAATGTGCTCATCCAAATGACTTGCACTGAGAAATCCTCCATATGAGTGCATAAAACTCAAAAAATGTATGTCAATATACTCTATGAGGCTTCAGAATGAATCAATCTCCTAAATTACTGTGAGTTCTATTACTTCAATCACCACTGTCAACAATATTTGATTTAAAACGAAGTGCACTAACATAACATGACCATTGTCCCCATAAGCATCCTTCTCCTGCCATATGCTACCCAACCTACAAACTTTCCCTTATAGAAATCAATGCAAGTCGCTAATGATTTTACTGCCCATAGGCTCAATACCAACCAAATCCCCGTCAAATGTCCCAAAGTAGAGTAATTGTTGAAAATCAGAATTGGATTTTCTAGTTAGTTGTAGAAGTGTGATTATTTTGTTTCCAAATTTTCCAGATTTTCCAGATTTTGTTTGTTACCTTTTAGGAATTTGTTTCTTACGTTTTAGGGTGCTTTTTTTTTTTTTTTTTTTTTGTTACAACCAGCAGCTATAAGAAGGCTAGATGCCTCATGTAAATATATATATATTCTCTGGAGAATAAAAATTAGAGTAATTTCTTTTAAATTTCTTCATGGTATTAGAGTTCGATTTGGACCATTCTTTTCTACCATATTTCTAAGTGTTTCCACCATGACAAGATACCCTAGAGCTACAATGGCAAGTGAGATTGAGAGTGAAACCTCAGATCCTAGAGCTTAGAACTCTCCTAACATTATCCAACCTATCAATGTATCCAAAGCATGGTTCGGATTGGGCTGGTCCACCCCTAACCCTAGGACTAATCCGTACAATATTGGTTCTCAATTTTTGAGACCGAGGACCGGACCGACCCAATGGGTTTAGTCCGGTTCCAGGGTCAACCCAGGACCAATCGATAATTATTTTATTTTATTTTTTGTACTCCTTAAAAAAGCAATTGAGGACCAGACTGGGTTTGGTCCAGTTTCCAAGTCAACCCAAGACCAATCAATAATTTTTTATTTCATTTTTTGTACTTCTTGAAAAGGTAACCGAGGACCGTATTGACCTAATGTGTTCGATGATGAGCAAGGTCAGCTAAGAAAGGCAAACGGTGAGGGTTAAGTGAGATGAGCGTTGAATAGAATGAACATTGAATATTGAGCGGGGAGCAACAAGCCAAGCAAACATCGAGCGGTGAACGGCATGAATGACCCAAAGCGAGCAAGGCGAGTATCAAGTGGTAAGCAAAGAAGTTGTTTTTTTCGATTTTGGCAAATTGAAGACTAAGATGACAAATAAAACAAAAGAGAACGAATACTAGAGGAGGATGCCATAATGAGCTCATTATGCCTTTTTGGATGCCGTGAGAATTCTTCACAAAAACATTTTCCTCATTTGTAAATTATGACTATTGACATTGTAAAAGTCATTAAAAATCTAAATTATTAAAGAATAATATAAAATTACTTGAACTCCTCACTAAATAACTATTTAATATTGTTGACGCTATTTATTTTAAGATTTTCTCTATATAAAAAAATTATAAATAATATTATGTATATATAGTCAGGGTTGGTCTAGGTTGGACTGACCCGGAACTCTCAGGATCGAGGACTGACCCGCACAATACTGGTCCAAGAATTCTAGGACCAAGGACCGACCCAATCTCCCTAGGAATCGGATCAGGACCAGTAGGGTTGGGCCGGTCCAGGGTTGGTCCAAGGTTGACCCTGGATCGATGCTCACCCCTACTCATCATCAGTCATAAACTTATCGGTCACAAATTCAATCAATGGTCCCATTTTGTCATGATTTTCGTTTACAGAAAAGGTAAAGAAGATTACCTAACTAGAGCTGTCATAAAACCTGAGGAGACGAGCCCAAATTATTGAACATGGAAGGTGGAAAATAACATAGTGATGTGCTGGCTGTTGAATTCAATGACGAATGAAATAGGGGAGAATTTCATGTACTACAAGACAGCAAAGGAGATTTGGGATGTTGTTCATGAAACTTATTCAAACAAAGATAACACCTCGGCCATCTTTGAGATCAAGGGCATTCTCCATGACCTAAGACAAGGGGAATATTCTGTCACTGATTATTTTAACCAACTCATACATCATTGGCAGCAACTTGACATGCTGGAAGATATGATGTGGAGTTGTCCTGAAGATAGTAAGTGGTACAAGGGGATTCAAGATCGAGAACGCATCTACAAATATTTATTAGGCTTGAATCAAGAGTTTGATGAGGTACGTGGACGAATTCTGAGCATAAAGTCCCTACCTAGTGTACGAGAAGTTTTTGCTAAGGTCAGGAGAGAAGAGACTCGGCGAAAGGTGATGTTTGGTTCTTCAAACAACCAGACCAATCCAGCAAATTCTGCTCTAATAGCTCGAGGATCTCAACCATCCTATAGTCGAGACAATCAATCAAACAACAACAACCAGCGAAGGGGTGGTCGTCCACGGTGTGATTATTGCAAACGAACGGGTCACACAAGAGACACATGCTGGAAAATTCATGGTCGGCCAAATGATTGGAAGCCATTAGCCTCACATCCTACTCAAATCAAGAGAGTAGAAGCAACGTAGTCCAAATCGAAACAATCGCTTCAGTAGATTCGAGTCCCTTCAACAAAGAGCAGCTAAAGATGTTAAAAAAGCTACTACAAGAATTAGTTCAGAAGGCAACCCATCTAGAAGGGGTTAGTACAGCAACGATAGCTCAACAAGGTAATTCTCTAAATGCCTTTAGTGCTAAACAGGAGAAAATCACCTCTTGGATTGTAGGCTCAGGAGCATCCGACCACATGACCGGAGATATCATGGTGTTCAATGAGTACAATCCATGTCAAAATGGCATTAGTGTTTGAATTGCTGATGGTTCTTACTCAAAGGTGGCTGGTGTTGAATTGGTGGTTATTTCAAAAGATATAACACTGAATTAAGTATTATTTATTCCCAAACTCAGCTATAATCTTCTCTCCATTAGCAAGTTAACCAAAGATTTAGGCTGCATTACTAAATTTTTCCCACACTCATGTGAATTTCTGGTTTTGAACTCGGGGGTGACGATTGGTAGTGCTAAGATGGATGTTGGCCTCTACCTTCTGCGAGTTAATGCCTCAGAATGGAAAAATAAGAAGATGTCACGTGTAGCATCTCGTGCTAAAGAAGAGAGTGACATAAGATTGTGGCACTATAGGTTAGGTCATCCAAATTTCTCGTACTTAAAAAGGTTGCTAACTTCTTTGTTCAATAAAGATTTAATAAAACTTCAATGTGAAGTGTGTCAATTATCCAAACATACTCGCAGTTCATACCCTTTGCAACCTTATAAGTCTTCTCATCCATTTCACATGATTTTTAGCAATATTTGGGGACCTTCTCGTGTCAATAGCATTTATGGTTCTAGGTGGTTTGTTACTTTCATTGATGATCATACAAGACTCACCTGGCTTTTTTTAATCAAAGAAAAATCGGATATTGGCCAAATTTTTCAAACCTTCAACCTAATGATCCAAACACAATTCAACACAAAAATCCAAGTTTTCAAAACGGATAATGGGAAAGAATACTTCCACTCACAACTTGGGTCATATCTAAATAACCATGTTATCATACATATTAGCTCTTGTGTAGACACTCCACAACAAAATGGAGTAGTGGAGAAGAAAAATAGGCATCTTTTGGAAGTTGCTCATTCTCTTATGTTAGCCACCCATGTTCCAAAACATTTTTGGGGAGAAGCAGTGTTAACAACCACATATCTCATCAATCGTATGCCTTCCCGTGTCCTAGATTTCCAAACACCATTTCAAAGTCTACTTCGTACCTACCCACATATTCGTTTTGCCTCACATATCCCACTCAAAGTATTTGGTTGCACAACATTTGTTCATATAAATTTGCAACATCGTAGCAAGCTAGATCGTAAGTCTCTCAAATGTGTGTTTCTAGGATACGCTCCAAATCAAAGTGGATATAAGTGTTATTGCCCACAAACAAAGCATTTTTATACCACCATAGATGTTACCTTCTTTGAGCACTAGCCCTTTTTTCATTCCAAAAATACCATTTAGGGGGAGAGTTGTGAGGAATATTATTTTTAGGACACTTTTCATTCACTCGGGTCACAACAAACAAATGCCAATTCTGCTTGTCCTTCGTGTCTACCCATTCCAACATCCAAGAGTCATTCAACATCCGAAAGTCTTTTGTGTCTACCCATTTAAGATGCTACACAAGACAAAAATAAAGAGGTAATTGTCTACTCTAGGCAGAAAACTCAAAAGGAGTTGGAAGACCGTATTACATCAAAGCCGGCTCAAGAGACAGACCCGAGTTCAAGATCCACAATAGATGAAGGTAATACTCCTATAAGCTCATAAAATTTTGCTATAATTGATGATCTTGATTAGCCCATTGCTCTTAGAAAAAGGAAGAGACAGTGCACTCAATATCTCATTAACAATTTTGTGTCTTATGAAAAGTTGTCTCTTAAATACGAGGCATTTGTTTCAACATTGAGCGACATTCAAATTCCCAAGAATATCCAGGAGGCGCTTGCTCAATCTGAGTGGAAAAATGCGATTCTTGAGGAAATTCATGCACTTAAAAGAATAATACTTGGGAATATACATAATTGCCAGCTAGGAAAAAATTGGTGGGATGTAAGTGAGTCTTTACAATTAAGCATAATGATGATGGTAATGTTGATCATTTCAAGGCAAGGTTGGTTGCTAAGGGATTCATGTAATCATATGGTATAAACTATGAAGAAACCTTTGCTCCAGTGGCCAAACTAAACTCGAGTGTTGCTCTCCCTTGCAGCTAACTTGGATTGGCCCCTACATCACTTAGACATAAAGAATGCATTCTTGAATGGAGAATTGGAGGAAGAAGTCTTTATGGAGGTTCCACCGGGAATTGACACTAAAGAAAGCTTCAACAAGGTGTGCAAACTCAAGAAATCCCTATACGGCCTAAAGCAATCACCTTGTGCTTGGTTCGAGAGGTTAATAAGGGTCGTTAAGAAGCTGAATTTCACTCAATGTCAAATAGATCATACAATGTTTGTCAAGAAGTTAGCTGAAAGTAGAAGAGCAATAATGATTGTATACGTCGATGATATTATCCTAACTGATGACAATCTGGAGGAGATTGGAAAACTGAATAATATCTTGGTAGAAGAATTCAAGGTTAAAGACGTAGGTCAACTCAAATACTTTCTAGGTATGGAGGTAGCTTGGTCATGGAAAATAATTGCAATTTCCCAACATAAATATACTCTTGATCTTTTGAAGGAAACTGGTATGCTTGGGTGCAAACCAACTGACACACCCATGAATAAAACCAAGATGGAAGAAGAAGGACCATTAACGGACTAAGGGAGGTATCAAAGATTAGTTAGCAAACTAATCTATCTCTCGCATACTCGGCCAGACATTGGTTTCATAGTAAGTATGATTAGTAGATACATGAACCGACCAATAGAGAAGCACATGCAGGCAGTTTTTCTAATATTACAATACTTGAAGAGAAGTCTTGGAAGATGGCTCTACTTTAAGAAAATGGAGGAGAGAAACATGGAGATATTCACGGATGCAGATTGGGCTGGATCTCTCATGGACCAAAGGTCGACAACAGGGTATTGTACCTTCGTGTGGGGCAACATGGTTACTTGGAGAAGCAAGAAACAACCCGTTGTTGCTAGGAGCAGCGCCGAAGCGGAGTTTAGAGTAATGTGTCAAGGAATATATATGAAGGCATATGGCCAAAAAGAATCTTAAATGAATTAGGATTCACTAATACCAATCCTATGCCATTATTATGTGACAACAAAGCTGCTATTGAGATTGTCAAGAACTCGATTCATTATGATAGAACAAAGCATGTGGAGATCGATTGACATTTCATCAAAGAAAAACTCAAGGAAGGAATCTTGAAGCTCTCGTATGTTCCAACCAATCATCAAACAGCGGACATACCGACCAAGGTTTTATCCAGAAATAGTTTCAAGACTCTAAAGTGCAAGCTGGGTATGATAGACATTCATAACCAACTTGAGGGGGAGTGTTGAAAATCAGAATTGGATTTTCTAGTTAGCTATAGAAGTGTGATTATTTTGTTTCTAGATTTTCTAGATTTTGTTTGTTAGCTTTTAGGAATTTGTTTATTACGTTTTAGGGTGCTGTTTTTTTTTTTTTTTTTTTTTACAACCAGCAACTATAAAAAAAAGGCTAGATGCCTCATGTAAATATATTTTATCTGGAGAATAAAAATCAAAGTAATTTCTCATAAATTTCTTCAATAATAATAAGTGAAAATGGAATTAAAGGCTCCCCAACCCCTAAAACACCATTTTAAAGTAATATCAACAGCAAAAACATTGAATGTAACTTGAAGACAAAACATACCCACACAAAAGAAATAAATATTGTACCAGCCAAAAACTCGTCCCCAATGCCACTCAAGTAGTCACTGAACAAGCAAATTGATGCCTCGAGCAGCAAAGGCAACCTATGATGCTACAGTAATTTAACCAATAATAGGCACTTACCAATCACGTATTACTCTATTACAATCAAGGCAAGTCGCCAAACTATGCATGGATTGACATTCATTGCACCTTGCTGCAGATGAGCTTTTCCTTATCTGCTCACATCTGGAATGAACATAAAGCAATAGAAAAAGAAGAGAGGAATTGAGTGTTTAGATAGCAGTTGACATAAAATTTTAGAAACAAATTTGTGCGATCCTTAATATACACCAAGGGTGCGAATAGCCTAAGAACTATAATAACAAGGGAACAAGATGAGACATATTCAGAATTCTTAAACCTTTTATAAAGTCCCAGAAGATCTTTGGGTTTGGAAGTTGATTTGTTTTGTCCAGCTGCAACCTGCCTGACAAGGACTTTTTCACGTCATGACAGTGGAAACAAGGAGTAAAGAAGTTGAAAAACAGACTATCACACCAAGAAAGGGAAGTTTATAGGGCACTCACCAAGCAATTCTCAGCAAGGTGCCCAGGCCTCTAATAGGTAGTTCTACAATTAACAAAGATTTTGTATGCAACATAGCACAAATAGGAATATAATGTGGCCATGTGATGAAAAAGATCCATGAAACCTTTTCCCTTTCTGCATATTGAAAACCACAAGGAGTACGCAGGTCCAAAAGAAAATAAGCACTAGAAAAAATAACAAGATTCATCCATTCTCATAGCATGGAAAATTTAAAATGCTTTCTTCTTTATCCAGGATTAACCCATTTAAACAGACTGAGAAGAACAATGACAAGTAGGTCTAGCAAACCTTACCATAGATAAGTGGAGAGATTGGATTTCCTATCGGACTACTTGTGCCGAACATAATCCCAAGCATAATTTTCTTCTTCAGGCACAGATGATCCAGAAACAAACTCAGCTGAAGCTGTGACTGAACTTTGGTTGCTCAAGGGATCCTAGAATCCAACATTACAAAAATCACAATGTCAAAACTTGGAACCATACACCCCTTCTTGAACATCATATATCAAAAAGGCAACAGCAAAATGACCTCTTTAAATTCAAGAGTTCGTAAAAGCATTGCTTGCACTCCAAGCTGCAGATATCATCATCAGTCTATCAACACAAACAAACATTATCTAAATGTCATCTAGCCAAATGTCAATAATAAGAAAGTGCTCAGAACTCCAATTTACAAAATTTCATCTCATCGCAAATATATTCTCCATATTTGCCACACACCAGGCAAACCGGTTCTCCAGGCAGGGGAAATCTTTGCTCACTTCTAATCTTACCTAGATTACTTTTCCATTGGTTTGGTCGCCTTCAACAATATTATCTGCAAAATGCACATCAGGTAAATGTTTGGAAAAGATACCAAGTCAAAAGTTTATTGCATATTTCCTGAACCTGTAGATGATATAGCTAATGAAATCACCAAATCAATTATGCAACGGCCCTAACAGTAAACAGGTCTTAGGTTATCTCAATCGGCCAAAAGCAAGAAAGCCCTCCTGAGAAACTTTAGATTCATGTGCCAAATTCCATTTTCTTGGCAAGTCACCAAAGTCTAGAAGAAGAAGAATAGATTTTAAGACAAATCACAAATTTCAGTCTCCTTCTCTTCATCCCTTTCAGAAGTGCTTCCATCGCCTGCAAGAATGACAACAATACAAGATTAAATTCTAAATTGCACGAGCAATGGCATCTAAATGCTTTGGAGACATGTTTATCCCTATTAACCACAATTCCCAAACGGGACTTACTTGCATAGTTGACTAAGTTCAAACCCGAAACAAAGGGAAAGCAATCCAACTAATCAGTAATCAATAAAAACAATCTCAATCGCCAAACTCTAAGGGAGCAAAATTACTAGAACATCAGGAATCAATTCCTGAAAACCTGACCTCATTTCTCTCCTGCTCAGTCAATTTGATGGGTTTTATGTTTGATGGGCCAAGTTAAACCCGTTCGCCCATGTTGGGCCAAAACCAGCTCATAAGTGAAGGGCCCATAAAAGAGTGCAGTTACTGTAATATATGAAATAGTAATAAAAAAATAAAAATAGGGATATCTGAATAGTTGCGTTTTCAAAAGGGAAATATGTTTCTCTAATTTTCCCCTTTTAAAACAGTACGCGCCTCTCTCGACGAACGGAACTAGGGCTTCAAAGAATTCATCAAAATTGTAACAATATTTAATTTGTGGCAATCAAGGTATGTTCAACTCCATCATATGCATTCGATCGGTGTAATATGTTTCCGGGCATGTTTCTGCATTCGTTCTCGGTATTCGATCGTTTGAGTATCGGATTGATTTTTAGGAATATGTTTCTTTACATTGGTATCAGAGCGATGCTATTCATGTTTCCTAATCATTGTTGATGTTTATAAATTGCTTTTGGTTGAAATTTCGAGAAATGCTGCCGTTGAATGCTCGGGGGCAAAAATCTCAACACCCTGTACTGTTCGCCCCCTTTTGATTTTTAGTGAATCGAAACTCGTTTCTGATAGTGTAGGGTCGTAGTTCTCGTCGAGACAAGAAAAAAGGATCGGTGGCTCGCCGCCAGGGGCCGCCGAACGCGCCGCCATGGGCGGCAAGAAGAAATAGCCTTGCACGTGCCAAGGCAGTTTGTACAAGCATATGTGCCGCATGCACCCTGGCAACCGCTAGCGCGTGAGAGCCATGTGCGAGGGTAATCGCCCCCCCATGTGCATTGCACGCGCCAGTTGATCAACCGGTGGTTGCCCGCACATGCGTAGGGCATGTGTTGGTGACCTCATGATGACGTCACCTAGCTGGGTTGATCGGTTTTTTTAAATTATGTCTTGAGTTTGAGCGTTTGCAAAATGCGATCTGCTTGAATAAAATTTTTACGTAGTTGTTCGTGAAGATATTTTTCTGATAAAGATAATATTCAAGATTACACACAAGAAAAGAAATTCAAAATTCTTTTTGGGTCTTGGATGTCTTCAGTTAACAGAAAGAGATTCGTTGGACTCCATGAAGGTTTACAAAAGAGGACAAAATAGAATAAAAAAAAGGAGCAAAGTTTCTTCTTTATCTGCAGGAGCCGAATAAGGTTATCTACGTGCGGCCTAAAGTCAAAGTCTTGACTTTGGGCACACAATATAAAAGCTAAAAGGAAATAAAGAAAGAAGCCCTTTGCATGTCCACACCGCTTGAGAGTGGAGCCGCGAAAAGAAAACCTGGAGAGCACCGCATGATGAAAGAAATAAAAACACGCAAGAGCCGCGGGTCCAGGAGAAGAGTCACACTGCACGAAGCTTTGAACAAAAAAACGAATCCGTACATACGCGGACCCAAGATGAACGCTGGAGTTCTTGTTTTGGCGTACGTAAAGCATTTTATTTTGAGCTTGAACGTGCAGTGATTTTGTATCGTGAGTTTACGTCTAAATGAGTTATTTATTTATAAACACTTTGAGTTTAGGGTTAAATTTAAGTGTGAGAAACACTCGAATGTGTGAACGATTAAAAATTTTGATTCTCCTATTATAGTGGATTATTTACTGCTGGCTCTCCCCGTAGATGTAGATATCGATACTCGGACCGAATCACGTAAATTTCTGATGTTCTTATTATTTATTGTTTATTTTTTTTTGGTGATTTCGCGTTGATGTAAATTGCAAAA
Organism: Eucalyptus virginea; assembly: GCA_014182375.1. Taxonomy (NCBI): domain Eukaryota; kingdom Viridiplantae; phylum Streptophyta; class Magnoliopsida; order Myrtales; family Myrtaceae; genus Eucalyptus; species Eucalyptus virginea. The sequence continues at coordinate 26,307,982 of CM024517.1, read as the reverse complement.
TCATGTCGTTTACGCATATTATATTCCAACAGGTTTGACCCGACCCGACCCTTCTGACTCGACCCGGTCTCCTTCGATTGTTGACTGCGTTGACTTATTGACCGTTGACCATTGACCGTGTTGACTGTTGACTTTTTGACCGTTGACCGTTGATTCAGAAAAAAGAAAAAGAAAAGAAGAATGTGTTTCTTTTTCAATTAAGTCCCTATAGATTATAAGTAATTCCTTTTTGTTCTGCATGTGTTACAGTAACAATGCCTCCCCTTCGTAAGCGCACATCTATTCGCGCACAATTAGAAAGTCAAAAGACGAGGCTTTCAAAATTGATAGCTGAATTAACTAATTATCGATGGGAAAGTGGTGATTTAATTTAACATGTTCTCAATGTTAATAAAAAGATACAAGAAGTCATTTGGAAGGGTTATCTCATGCCCTTTTTTGAGATTGTGCGATTCTTCATGAACACTCTTCCATCTAAATGGCAATGAGTTTTGAATCGCTTATGGGAGGTCAACATGGTTCCTAATTATAAGAAGCTAGTAGTGTTTTTTTTTTTTAAATGAATATTATCGGATTGAAGCCACAAAGACTTCGACCCAAGGAATGAGTTCAATTCGACGGGGGATGGATGTATGAAAGAGAAATCCTAAGGGATTTCTGTCTGTTTTTCCATGATTGTCGAATGTGCCTAATAATTTTACAAAGGAAATTTCCAAGAAATTAAAAAGATATTTCCCTGTTTATAGTTTGACTTGGCATTAGTTGTTTCTAGTGGTGTTTATTTAGTATGTTTTATGGATATATTATGTAGATTATTTCTACCATGTTGATGTCATTGTAGAAACTGATGTATTTGTTACATTATGTGGAAATACTTTTATTCTATCGTTAATGGATATCTAATGTCAATTGCTTCTGTTATCATTAATTGCTGTTGGTAGTTCATAGAAGTTTTTGTAGCTTCAAAGAACTTATTTTGCATAGAAGATTATATTAATGATAATTTCAAGTTAGGATTTTTAGATGATAATTAGAAACATAGTGATTTTTTGATTCTGAAACCTTATTTGAAATTATTCATTAATATGATGGTTTATGCAAAATTGATGCATAAATGATAGGCATTAATAATTCGTGCATATGTGTCTGGTATGTTTAGCTCCAATGGCTTCAGCTACTAAGAGCATAATCACTAACTTGAACAAATGTGAAAAGCTGAACGGCAATAATTATGAAATATGGCATATGAAAATTCAATATGTGCTGAAAGAGCAAGAGGCACTAGAAGCTCCTAACCATGAATTCCGTGAAAGAGTAGATACGTGAACTCAAGTTAGACATTAGGTATGTCTGGACTATCATCTGTACGGTATTGAAGGTGTAGACATATGCTCTATGAGAAATGAGTTAATACCGTAATACGTATTTCATACTACCTATGCATGAGATGACCAACAAGATTGGCAAAATTTTTTATCTCAACTTTTATGCCATGTGAGATTCTTGAGGAAAAAAGTTCTTTAATTAAGTGCCATCATAACTCTTACTTATTTTCAAGATTTCTATTCAGTGTTTGCTATCTTAGAATGTTGCCAATGATTATAAATTGATTCAATCTAATGGGACATTTCTAGAAAAGTAAGTTGAATTGAAATTGAGAGTTTCAAGGATAGAGGAAGATTGAGTTTGAAGAATCACATTCTAGTTTTGTATTTACTGGTTGACCAATTATGATTGTTTTTGAGATAATCATACTTGTGAATACAATTTATCATTAAAAGAGATTAAGAGAGATATAAATGTAATCAATCGATCTAGGGTACTGCATACTATAATCTACTCAAAGATATGATGTCTATTATGAGTTGTTATATATTCCTAATAGATGTATGGTAATAAGTAGGAGTGAGTGGTTCTAGGTTCCTTACAGGTTCCGTGTGGAACCTGGAATCTACCCTCGCGTACAAGTTTCTTATTTTTTGGAACCTGGAACCTACTCGTTGGAATCAAGAACCTAGAACCTACCTTATCACAGGTTCCAGGATCCGCTCTAGGTTTCAACAGGTTCTTCTTCTTCTTCTTCTTCTTCTTCTTCTTTTTTGTTCATTTTAATTTAAAAAAAAAAAATACGGCAATGAACGCAACAATAACAAATAAGCTTGTCATTCATCAAAGAGAATACAAGAATGAATTTGAATGGTTACTAGAATTAAAGGGAGCCAAAAATTTAGCTATCAGTAATCATTACATCAAAAAGTCATAAGAACAATCTTTATCTCTCACTTTCTCACTATCAACCCTTGGCTGGCATGTTTATTTCACTTGCTAACTTTTGCTTTTCAATAAGGATTAAACAAAATTTCATAATGAAAGGTACCAAGGGGGTACCACCCTGGACAAAACAGCTTCAGCTAAAACCATCTATATAAAAAATTATGCACAAAAGACTGTTTCTAACATTTCCAACAAACTGGATATGTGAAATCAAATTTCCTTGCTATAATAAAAGTGAAGAATGTACAACCAATTATCCCTAAAAGAATCCAAAGAGTTTTCAAATTCTTGAAATATTCTCTTGTTCCCCCTCTCCAAATTAGCCAAAAAAAGAGGAGAACAATAATCTTACACATCCATTTCTTTCCAGCACCCAAACTAATTCTTTCTCTCCATGCCCAATGTTCATGCCTGATGTCACCCAATTTACTCTTGAAATTGCAGAAACTATAGTCCAAGTCTTTCTAGTCCAGCCACAGTGTAAAAGTAAGTTACTCACAATCTCTTCTCCAATTTTGCACAAAAAAAAAAAGAAAAACACCTTATTAGCTAGTATTTTTTTCTCTTTTGAAGATCAACCAAAGTAAGGATACATCCCAAAGCAGATTCCCAAACTAAAAAAGGAAACCTATACAGGAACCCTTGACTTCCCATATAGATTACCGCAGGAAGAGTGCACTCTGTTATCTCATAGCTACTTTTAACGCTTTAAACAATTTCTTCTCCTTCCTCCTTCACATGTAGTTGAACACAAAACAGAGCTTAAATGCAATGGCGGCATTTCAACATGAGAATTGTTCCAAGCCTTTTGCACAAAATTCTCATCATATTGATTATTCAACGAAGAAAGCAAGCCAAAACATAACATGAAACATGAAAAACACGAGATCCAATTAGAGAACGAGTAACGGAGTGAGATGGCAAATGCGAAAAGAAGCCATGAATCTAATCCTAGAAAGATCGGAGCAAAGCATCTTCAAATCATCATCTAGCAAGAGAACAGAAATAGAGAGGCGCACACATACTCAGACATGCGAGGCCAACGAAGGAGCCGCCGTAACGGTGAAGGCAGTGCTGCCGATGTAGGAGAAGAGGCTGGAGCCGGCGGGCTTAGATCCTCGGGATCCCTGAACGCATCGTGGGCTGCCACGATGGCTAGGCCCACTATGGAGGCCGAGACAAGGAGGGACCCGACGCTGGTGAGGAAGATGATGATGACGATGAGGAGAGAGAGGGCGGCGAGGGTCTTGCGGTCGGAGAAGGCGTGGCCGAGGAGGACGAGGGGCTGGTCGGCAGGGCGGAAGGCGTAGAGGAGGAGCTAGGTGACGAGGAGGGAGAGGAGGGTGAGGAGGGAGAGGGCGAGGTAGCTTGTCAAATTGGAGGGGTTTCACATTCTGGAAATTAGGGTTTTTAGGTTTGAGAATTAAAACCGAGAACCGTCGGTTCCAAAAAAGGGGAACTGGGAATCGAAACCGACCTCCCTAGAACCGGGAACCGAATTGGACCCTCCGGTTTGGTTCTCCGGTTCTTGGTTCTATTTGGGAACCGCGCTCACCCCTAGTAATAAGCCCTCAAAGTATACTGATTGCACTAATTATTTACTAGTATGGATATTGTAGAAAGGTAAAGAGAGTTCTATTCAGTCCACCATGTACAAGTGAGAGATGATCGGTTTTATGTTTGATGGGCCAAGTTAAGTCCATCTGCCCATGTTGGGCCAAAACCCAGCCTGTAAGTTAAGGGCCCATAAAAGAGTGTAGTTATTGTAATATATAAAATAATAATAAAAAAGTAAAAAGAAGAATATCTGAACAGTTGTGTTTTCAGAAGAGAAATACATTTCTCTATTTTCCCCCTTTTGAAACAGTACGCGCCTCTCTCAACAAACGGAATCAGGGCTTCAAAGAATTCCTCAAAACTGCGACAGTACTTAATCTGTGGTAATCAAGGTATGTGTAATTTCGTGATATGCTTTCAATCAGTGTAACATGTTTTCGGGCACGTTTCCATGTTTGTTTTCGGTGTTCGATCGTTTGAGTATCGGATTGATTTTTAGGAAACACAATTTGACATGGTAAGAACAAAAATACTACAAAGTTGGCATCTTCAATAAGCATTGCGAAAGAAAAATCCACAGTTACCTCCTCTTTTGGATGTATTCCTCATGCGACATCGGCCGATCGTCCTCCACGGTGACGCCGCTCCCGCCACGCGGCGCTCTAGAGTCCTAGCGGCAGCAGCGCTCGGCATTCTCATCATTCGGAGGTTCTCCATTAGTCAAGGAGGCGCTTCCAGTCACGATGTTGTAAGCTACCGCTTCAAGACGTGCAACGAATCAATGAGAAAATCGGAAAACAAATTTCGGAGATGAGACTGGCTCGCATTTTGCAGCCAAGTGGCGAAAGAGGAGGGAGGAAGTTACCTTTGAGGTTTCGTAGAGAGGAGGAGAGATTGAAGTCTCTATTGTAAGCGAATGAAGGATTCTTGTAGAAATTGGTCCTCATCCCATCCTCTCTCTCTCTCTCTCTTTCTCTACTTTTGCTGAATTTCTCTCTCTAACAGTAGCTGCTCAGAACTAGATTCGGGTATGGAAGACAAAGGAGAAGGAGAACGACAGTCGGATCGGGCGGCAACCTGAATCTAGTAAGAATCTCGGCCCTGCACGGCCTGACCTGAGTTTTCGTTTCGGTCGAGAACTAAGTTCGGCCCGGCTCGGCCCGGCTTAGCCTGGACCGAGTTGCCATAATGGCACTTTTTTTTTTTCCTTTTCTTAAAAATTATTTTATATTGTAAATTCTTTTTGACTTTTCATCTCTACATTTTTGCGGTTTTTCTAATTAAGCCTCTTTCCCTTTAATTTGTCCATTAAATCTTTCTATTTTCTTAAATTTTGTAATCAAGTCCTTCCGACGCTAAACCTTGCAAAATCCATTCGGCATGGCTATCGAACAATGCCACAATGCGACGTGGATAAGATTTTTTCCAATAAGGACATTCACGTCGACTTCCACATGAGCTAAGATTTATCCACACCGGACTTTGATGATTTTCCTATTGTGTCCACGTGGGAATCCGCATACATATTTTAGTGTCTTCTAATGGTTGATTGGATTTGGTGTCAAAGAAACTTGATCAATAAGCTTGTGAAGGTAGAAAGATTTATTTAGACAATCAACAATTAATACTATTAAAAATCTCAAATTTATACCCTAAGACATAGTTACCTCAAATTCATTTATTACCTCATAAAAAATTCACAAGCTATGCAATTGTGCTGAACCATTTTCCATCTCGAAAAAATATTCAAGCTGGCATCCCTAATTTCAAGTCTACCATCAATGCATATGTGTCAACTTACGTGGATTGAATTTCTCATTCTCCATATCACTTCGTACTCAAATACGGTCCATATAAGGACAAAATATATCCATCACTAGCTTGGGCCTTGTTTGATAATAATTCCATAATAGAATTGTTACCAAATGCACCATTGATATCTCTGTCATATTTCTTTTTTAGCAAATTGACTATCGGCCTTAGATGAGAGAGGTAAACTGCGGTGCTGTCGCAAGCGAAACGTTGTTGTCCTAAACCTTCGTGTGACTAAAATTGTTTTCTTTTTCTTTCCTCATTTATAATCTTAACCGTTGCTTTCCATCCTCCATCCAGCCTCTATTTATTCGGGAAAAAAAGAAGAAGAAGAAAATCCCCACAAGATATTGTGGATGTCAGACGTGATATCACAGCCCCCCTCCTCTCCGCATTATTTGAAACTTCTCCTAAAAAGATTGGCTCCAGTTTAGCTACAGAGCCAATGAACAAAATTCATAGGAAGAATGTTATAAATAATTTAGTTTTCTTTTTCTTTCCTCATTTATAATCTTAACCTTTGCTCTCCATCCTCCATCCAGCCTCTATTTATTCGACCATCGCCCACGGTGATCACGATGGTTAGAGCTTTCTCCCCCACCGAGGAGGCAGGGGTTTGAAACCCCGCGTCCCCATTGCGAGACTCACCTACGGTTGGGTCTGTGGTGGCTGTCCAATTCGCCCCGGGTTCACCTCACCGGTTGCCGGCTATACGGGGGTTCTTGGGTATTCCGTATAATTGCTGAATTTTAGCCTAATATTCAATATGGTTTATGAACTTTTAATTTATTCATTATAATCTCAAAACTTTTGATGTATGTTTAATTTAATTCCTGAACTATATGAAAATGGTCAATGTAGTCTTTTCATCAATTCAAAATTAGGGACAACATTGAACATTTTCATATAGTTTATAGACTAAATTGAACACATGTCAAAAGTTTAAAGAAAACATTGAACATTTTCGTATAATCCAAGAACTAAATTGAACATAACTAAAAGTTCTGGGACTACATTGAACACATTAAAAATTCGGGGAATATATTGTGTATTAGGCTAAAATTCAAGGATCATATTCAATAGTTTAAAAATTCAAGGACCCCTCATATATTTGGCAAATATTCAGGGACTATTTGCGTCTTTTACCAAACTCGATGGCCAGAAAATTGGAGTTGCAAAGGTCCCACAAAATTGAAGAAACAAGCGTCCTATTTTGAAATGGGATTAAATTGCAATTGACTCGCAAGTAGAGGTCTAGTTCATTGGACCTGGAAAAAATGGAACTCACTTAACCGTTCCCACGCGCTTTCCAGCCTAAAACTTCCTGAGCAAAGACACAGAGCCGCTGCAGTCACAGAGCTTCGAAGGAAACGGGGAATCGATACCAAGAAATAGAGACGGCCATCATGCTCGGTTGCGTCAATGGAAGCCTCAACGAGGCCGAGTTCGGCAAGCCCATGCCCTGGATCGGCGTCTACATAGCGGCGGCTTCCCTGGCCTGTGCGATCGCGATGGCCGCGGACGCCGCTGCCGGCTTCCGCTACCGGCAGCTCTGGTTCCCGAGCCGCTACTTCACCCTCAACGCCATTTCGCTGAGCGTCATTGCGGTTGCGGTCAAGCTCTCCATCGACCTTAACACGCCGATGGCACGCCGGAAGGAGCAGCTCGCCAAGCTTAGCAGCTCGGTCCTGATCTGCACCGTGATGGGCAATTCGATGCCTTCTCTCGGGTCGATGGAGAACAAGGAGCTCCGGTCCAACGTGATCGCTCTGGCGATTCTCGTCATCACATCTTTTGTGAACATCTGTATACAGTTGGGTACCGGAGTGATCTTCGTCTGCAGGTGGGAACATGTGTTCGTGATGTCCATGATGCTGCTGTTGCTGGTGACCCTGAGCTTCTCGGCCGCGATGGTCCCGACGAGCAAGTGCTACTTGGAGATGGAGTATTGCAAGAGGCACGAGCTGACTCTGAAGGAGAGCTTGAGCCAGAGCTGCGACAACGTCTTCGACAAGCTCAAGGAGCACCTGTTGAAGTATGGGATGATGGCCCATTCCTGCAACCCGCAATTCGTCGTGGCGCGGTCCGTGACGTGCACTGCTTCCGGGGCGCTCTGCCTCCTGAGCGCAATGACCCTGGCGCAGGCGATCGTCCGGGCTTACCTGCAGCCCTGGATGTTCGAGTTTGTATCCTGCTATGGCCCGTCGGACTCGGAGTCGGACTATAAGTGGTCGAGCACGGCGATTCTCATCACGCAGACTATTGCAGTCGGGGTCGGCACAATAGCGCCAGCATTCCGATGGTTCCTCACGATCAGATTGAAATGGCAGAGGCGGGGGAACAAGAGCTACAAGGATGAATTCAAGCCCGAAAAGTATTGGATACAGCAATTCATAGAGATTAAGGAGCGTCCGTTCAATTTACAGGTCCGGAGCCGGCGGTGTCGTAAACTCATCCACGACTTGAAGAACATGGTTTTGGATATGCTCATCGGAATACAAGTCGGGATCGTGTTGGGAAGCAAGGCCGTGAGGCTGATCTCCATTCTGTTCATGAGCCCGATCTTGTTGTTCTGTGATTTGTGCTCCGATCTGAGGAAGAAGTTCAAACTGAACATCAGCGATTCAGAGGACTTGCACTCGAGTTCGCCCCTAGAGGGCTCGGCCTCAAAGCCGGACTTCAGCCAATATATTTTGCATCTCGAGGGCGAGGAAGAATTGGTACACGTCATGATGCGGAACAAATGCGACACCATCGAGCGTTGGATCAAGATGGGGAAGAACAATCAGCCCAAACATCTCGTGCAACTTTTGGAAGAGACGGATCCTATTGGGTTCACAGGGGTCATGGACTTCGACAGCGATGCAGTTCCTCCCCTGGATTCTGCAGAACCACCAAACAATTGGGCACTGCCGATCGCGACCTTAACGAGCATAGCGGTCACCATTCCAGACATTGACCCATCTGCCAGAAAACGATTGGTGCGTGGTGTTCGCGAGGGCCTGATGTATGTCAACATAGTAGAAGAAAGGCTGTGCGCAAAACAAGAATTGATGAATGCCCGAAAGGCGGCGAGCATTGTGTTCATGGGAGTCGATCTCTACCACAAATGGCTTGATGTAGATCTCCGCAAAATTTCCCTCCAGGGAAACACCACAAAGGATGTGCTCAAAGCGCTTTCGTGCACCGCAAAGAACGTTTTCGTCGAATTCAAAGCTGTACCAACCCATGGATATTTAATGGAATCCCCTTCGGCATGGCCCGTCAAAGTACGGGCCGCGCATTCCATGTACCGTATAAGCGAGACCCTGCTGCTCGATTGCAAGAGCAGCCACTGTGATATGAGCAACAGAATCTTCGAGAAGCTATCAAGGATGATCTCCGATATTATTGCGGCCTGCCTGACCAACTTAGAACATGTCATATTCACCGAGTGCTCTCGCAGCGGCATTGAGGGCCGGACAGAGAGCGTGTGGTCCACCGCTATTCTCCTCGGAAGAACGGCAGAAGTGATGAAAATCCTAAGCCAGAGGGAGCTTCCATGTCTGGATCCCGACCAATTGGCGAGCATTGACAAGTGGCGTGCCTCGAGTGACCTGAGGAAGGCTTTATCGACAAAGTCATTCACAGATGAGGGCGAACTGTCTTCTCTCAGTCCCGAAGATGAGTACCTGTCTATTCAGTATTCACAAGTCTAGGGAGGAAGCTTGAATCAGCCTAGGAGTTTTTACATGTTTCTTTTTTCATCCCGGTGATGATTTGAATGATGGTCAAGGAATGTTTACTAATTGTAACGACGAGTATTGTAAGTAATGTATTGTAAGTAATCATGTCAATCTTACATCATTGCCAAACTTAGAGCTAGACCCTTAGAGCTAGGTCTAACTACTTCCATTACAGGGACGACGAACATGTCTCGAATGATCAGTGAGTGCATAATGACGCAAACAATGGTCAAAGTCTTAGTTTCCCTATGTCAAATTGTGTTTCACACGGCTGCATAGCTGCCAAGCCAAGACCAATGAGGCCAGTCAGAACTCAAAATATATAATGTTTTTGTAATTTTTTAGTTCAATCAGCGCACTTGATGAGTGGCGAGCAATGACAAGCGTGCCTTGAGAGACCTGAGGAAGGCATTACCGACGAAGTCATTCACAGATGAGAGCGAACCATCTTCTCTCAATCTCAGAGATCAGTACCGGTCTATTTAGTATTTACAAGTTTAGGGAGGAAGCTTGAACCAACCTAGGAGTTTTTACATGTTTCTTTTTTCATCCCGGTAATGATCTGAATGATGGTCGAGGAATGGTTACTAGTTGTATCAACCAGCATTGCAAAAAGAGCTGTCAAATGTACTCGAGGCATATCTCTTGCTGATGTATAGTCGTAACATTACCGAGGTAGGAATATGATGACTCTTGAGCACGAAGTTGCGGTTAATGTCATTAATGTCAAACTGCTAGATCTGATTTGCACCCTAATAAAGGAGGAGGAATTAGCATTACCAATAGCATCAGAATCAGGATAAAAAATCAACGTTCATCTTCCAACCTACATGCTAACCTAGCTAATGAAATAGCAAAAATTGCAAGGGCGGTCTCTTCAGAAGATTCTTTATGTTTTTGCAAAGGTTTTCGAATTTCTTATCTTGACGAGATCTCGGGCCAACAAAAACGACTCTTAGCACCTGCTTCAAAGTGTGTCTCATGATCTGTTGATCATCCAGGCTCTTGATCTGGTGGCATGTTTGTCCCTATTGGTTCGCTACTAGAACTGAAGGTTGCTAAACTATGGTGCAAAACAGATCTCTCTTCCGCCCACAAAAGAGGACTCAACTCTAGCTCAATTTATTAGCTAATCTCCAGGCAATTGGACCTCAATCTGCAACTTCTAAACAGCTAACGAAAATCAAGAGACTGAAGATCAAAACAGAGCGTAACTTTCAGACTATGTCAATGAAGAAAACCCATGAGAGTATATCAAGGAGCTTCCGCAGGTTGACTGGCAGGAGCGAAGCCACAGGCAGCACGAAGCTTCTCGAGACAAACTCAGCATTGCACTTCCTCGCTTGCTCTCGCTTCAGCTGCTCCTCTTTCACGGCAGCCTCTTCATCTTTCTGGACCTTCTCCCTGTTCTCATAATTGTACACAGTCCGAAGTTTCTGGGGAAGGATGTTCAAACCGCCATGACCGTCCATGTCGTCATGCTACCTAGAGATTATCATGCACGATAGAATTCAGTGCATTTCAAAGGCCACATCCAAAAACCATCTAATGGTCAGGCAAAAATTAAGAAGCATCACATGAGCAGCCTTCTAACAAGTTAACTTCCATTGGAGCCGTGGCTATCAATGAATGAGAATGAACTTAAATCTCGCTGATAAATGCACAAGCATAGTTCAAAAACGTAAAAGCGTAGCAATGCCAGGCTTTCTCAACGGTAGCGAATGGAATGTGCGAACGGACAAAGGCCCAAAAAATGAAGAGAAGTGGGCAAAAATTATTGCTTTTGGGCACATCCAGTGATCCACAGTACAGCTAAGCGCAGGGAAAACAAAATCATCTCCTGGCGAGGGCACACAAATGACAAAGCCGAGTGGCGCGACCCAATCGGTTAATTCCAGTACCGAACTCCGGCAATTCTTGCGAGCAATAGAAATCTAGCGCACTCGCATGCCAACCCACCCATGCTAGTTCAACAAACGATCGGCACCGAATTAGGAAGCAAAGGAACAATCAGACGGACAGGCCATAGGGCTAGTCACTTCAAAAGTCAGAAACAAAAGGCTCTTCCTTTCCGATGAATTCAATCCTGGGCTGACGAAGTTCCACACTAACAGGTATTAAGGATTCGAAAGAGAGGGAAAAAAAAAAAAAAAAAACCTCGGCCACCCACATCCCCAGTCGACAAGAAGAGTCGAAAACACACGCCAATTCAGTCGATTATTCCAACAACAGAGGCGCAGTGAATCAACTGAAACGACACGCTGCTGAGAGATGGACAAAGCGATTACCTTGCGCGAGCTGAGATGCGAACAGCCAGCCCGAGGGGAGAAGAGGGCTTCTTCCGCCGGGAATGAATCGAGGTTGATGAGATCGAGCCTTTCTCGACGACGGGGGAGTCCTTTGCTCTCGTTCGCTCTGATGAACAGGAAGGAAGCGATTCTGGTTTTTATTCGGACGCCGACATGGCAATTTGAAAGAACGAGCCGACCCATGTACGCCGGTAGTTACAATACAACAAAATTTGTATTCTTGTAATGTTATTGTATTTAATTTAATAGTGGGGGGTATGGTGCAATTAGGCCATTTTTTCCTCAATTAAAATTCCTTACATTAATTTATTGATGAAACCAGTTCTTTTAATTTACTTGATTTGAATAAATTAATTCGTTAATCATCTATGGTTGCTTGTCAACCACTCTTTCAATTTGCTTTATGAAGCAGCAAAATCTTATCGACGGCACCGATGTATTAATATGGCATGACATGCATTGACCCACGTACAAAAAGAGAATAAAATGAAATTGCATGTGTGAGAGAGAGAGAGAGAGAGGAGGGAAAAGAGAGTAGCGCCGACATGGACGAGGATGGTCGACCTGTTAGTTTGATTCATATAATACTTTGATGCGGAAATTCAAAGTAAAAACAAGGATCTTTGATCTTCATGATTCTCACAAATAGATGAAGACATACCTTTATCCATAGCGCTACGCTTGAACTTGATCCAAAAGAAGAAATCCGATTTCTCTCCCTTAACCCACTAAACCTTAATGTATTCAATTGATGGAGGAGAGAATACGTTCTTTCTGTTATTATTGTTCGTATGTGGGTGGAGAGAGGACCGGACTCTTTTATACGTTCGTTGAAAAGGTGCATTCCATCAAAGCGATATACCATTTCGTTTTATTAGAATCGTACCTTCTCGTAACCAATAATTAATTATAGCATTTTAATAATTATTAAACCATATAATAAATCACATAATATGGGCCACAATAATTCTTACATTCTCCCACTTGGCTCATATGATGTTCCTTTCATGGTTTAATAAAGACCGTAATGTGCACAATAAGATTATGCTATAAAATTTCATTAAATTGGCAATCACATAATAATCACAATTAAGTAAAGAAAACTAATGCGAGTCATAGCGGTTATATGTCATTAATCGACATAATCCCTTCTATGCACTACAATTATAGCACTTTACTTAACATGATCCATAAATGAGAAGTACAGTAATAGTCCAACTATAATGTTTCTTTAGAAACTATCCTGTTTAACATTCATCTATTTCCATAATGTATACTAAATAGAAAACAGGAAATATCAGAAACACGTAAGTGAGCTCAAAGTGTCAAATACATAAACTTAATACAATCATAATACAAACATTAATGACGTCCAATAACGCCCATATTTTCAACATGCTCATTAAATGTTTTGGGCGGCAGTCCTTTTGTTAAGGGATCTGCTATCATAAGATTGGTGCTAATGTGCTCAATTGACACTCTTTGTTTCTGAACTTCTTCTTTGACAGATAAGTATTTGATCTCCATATGCTTAGCACCCTTAGAATACTTGTCGTTCTTAGAGAAGAAAACTGCTGCGAGTTATCACAATAAATTTTCAGCGGCTTGGCAATACTGTCGACAATCACAAGCCCTGAAATAAAATTCCGCAGCCATAATCCATGAATTGTGGCCTCAAAGCATGCCACAAATTCAGCTTCCATAGTGGATGCAGCAATAATTGACTGCTTTGCACTCTTCCATGAAATTGCCCATCCAGCCAGAAGAAACAAGTAGCCAAACGTTGATTTTCTTGTATCGACACATCTGGCTAAGTCTGAATCTGAATATCCAATCACCTCGAGATGATCAGATCTTTTATAAGTGAGCATATGATTCTTCGTTCCTTGCAAGTATCTAAGAACTTTCTTTGCAGCTTTCCAATGATCCATTCCATGATTACTTTGATACATGCCCAAAGATTCCGACAAAGAAAAACGATGTCCGGTCTGGTGCAAGTTTGTGCATACATTAAGCTCCCTACAACAGATGCATAAGGAATATTATTCATTTGTTCTCGTTCCAATTCACTTTTTGGACATTGCATAAGGCTAAATTTATCACCTTTCTGAATTGGAACTATTCCCGCTGAACATTTACTCATATTAAATCTCTCTAAAATTTTCTCAATGTAGGCTTTCTGAGACAATCCTAATAATCCTAGTGATCTATCACGGAATATTTCTATTCCTATCACGTATGTTGCCTCTCCCATATCTTTCATTTCAAAATTCTTAGAAAGAAATTTATTTGTTTCATGTAACAAACAAAGATCATTAGTAGCAAGCAAAATGTTATCAACATACATAACTAGAAAATTAAACCTGCTCCACTAGCATTCATATATATATATACACCGATCAATGGTGTTTTCCTTAAATCCAAATGAAGTTATGGTATCATTAAACTTAAGATACCATTGTCGGGAAGCTTGTTTAAGTCCATATATTGACTTCTTTAATTTACATACCATGTGCTCCTTCCCTTTAATTGAAAAGCCTTCGGGTTGGTTCATATAAACCTCTTCCTCTAAATTCCCATTAAGAAATGCGGTTTTTACATCCATTTGGTGTAACTCCAAGTCATAATGAGCCACCAAAGTCATAATGATTCTAAGTGAGTCCTTCTTAGAGACTGGTGAAAATGTCTCTTTATAGTCAATGCCTTCTTTCTGAGTAGAGCGTTCTCAAACTGCTGATAAGTCACTTGCTGGTACACTGATGAGCACACTGACCACCATGAAATATGATGGTTCGCGTACCATGCATGAGCATATACTTGAGATGACCAATTTAGCAGCAAAGTTAGGGGCTTTGGGAATGAATGTGGATGAGTACTTTTTAGTACAATTTATACTTAATTCCTTACCTCATGAGCAATATGGGCCATTTCAAATGAATTACAACACTATAAAGGATAAGTGGAATGTAAACGAATTGGCCAGTATGCTAGTTCAAGAGGAAACAAGGAAAAAGAATCAAAAGGCTCATTCTATTCATCTCTCAAGTCATCAAGAAGTTCGAAAGAATTTCAAGAAGAAAGGTGGAAGGAGCAAGAAGAAAGGACTACACATCCTGAATGACTCTTCAAAGGCTTCTCAAATCCACAAGAAGGAACACAATCTCATTAAGTGTCATTTTTGTAACAAAATTGGACACTTGAAGAAAGATTGTCTGAAATGTAAGGCTTGGTTCAAAAAGAAAGGTAAGCCTTGTGCTTTGGTATGTTTTGAATCAAACTTTACTGAAGTTCCTTATAATACTTGGTGGATTGATTCTGGTGCCACCACTCATGTGTCAAATACGATGCAGGGATTTCTTACGATCCAAACTTTAAAGCCAAATGAAAGTTATGTGATTACGGGGAACAGAGACAAAGCTCCAGTTGAAGGCATTGGCACTTATCGTTTGATCTTAGATACTTGGCATTATTTGGATTTGTTTCGAACCCTTTATGTACCTACATTTTCTCGCAATTTAGTTTCTTTGCCAAGACTTGATGTGGCGGGATTTTATTGTAAGTTTGGATCTGAATCTTTCAGTCTATTTAAGAGTGATTCTCTTATTGGAACTGGAACTTTATGTGATGGTCTCTACAAATTTAGACTTGATAATACTTTTGTTGAGACATTAATGACCTTGCATCATAATGTTGGCACTAAACGAAGTTTGGTGAATGAAAATTCTGCTTACTTGTGGCATAAACGGTTGGGTCATATATCCAAAGAAAGAATGCAAAGATTAGTGAAGAATGAAATTCTTCCAAATTTGGATTTTACTGACCTTGGAGTGTGTATTGATTGTATTAAAGGTAAACAAACAAAACATACTAAGAAATGTGCCACAAGAAGCACAGAGTTTCTTGAAATTATACATACTGACATATGTGGTCCTTTTGATGTTCCATCTTTTGGTAAGGAAAGCTATTTCATAACCTTTATTGATGATTTTTCACGTTATGGTTACATTTATCTATTGCATGATAAGTCTCAATCGGTGAATGTACTTGAAGTGTATATTAAAGAGGTTGAGAGGCAATTAGATAGAAAGGTGAAAATAGTAAGATCGGATAGAGGCGGTGAATATTATGGAAAATATGATGAATCGGGACAATGTCCAGTCCATTTGCTAAATTCCTTGAAAGACATGGCATTTGTGCTCAATATACAATGCCGGTACACCACAACAAAATGGTGTAGCGAAAAAGGCGTAACCGTACTTTAATGGAAATGGTTAGGAGTATGATGAGTCATTCATCTTTACCCTTATCTTTGTGGATGTATGCTTTAAAGACTTCTATATACTTATTAAATAGAGAGATTTAATATGAGTAAATGTTCAGCGGGAATAGTTCCAATTCAGAAAGGTGATAAATTTAGCCTTATGCAATGTCCAAAAAGTGAATTGGAACGAGAACAAATGAATAATATTCCTTATGCATTGTTAGTCTTGGGAAGAGAAGTTTTTAAGTTGTTTGCAACTGTCATTCGCATGAACATTAAGCTCAGTCTGTTTGATCTTTCCCAAGCTTTATGGAAAGACTTTTCATCATCGCTACTTTCATCGCAATAGCAGCTGGTTTCTCGGCTTGAAGCGCTAAATCAAGATCCAGGACACCTAAGTGAAACCGGACTTGTTCACTCCAATCAGAAAATTTACCCTATTGAATAAGGGAACAGATGAGGCGTGCGAATGGAGTGAAACAGTACGATACTTTGCAAATGTGTAAGAAAATACTCATACATTAATGCTTTGAGAATATCACCTAATCGATTCAAACTAAACTACACATGCACATCATAGTTCTCCTTTGGGCGATCCTATGATATATAAATGTATATATAAACCATAATGATGCTAATAACTTTTATTTGATAATTGTAAATATATCTTATTAAAATTTATTTGTTATCTTTGGATATACAAACAAATTTAACAAGTCATATTAATTATCAACTATAATGTTCATGAATTATAAGAAAATAATTAACCTTTGCGTTAATCCCTAAGTTCTTATAATAAATGAACTTCAATATACCCATAACTCCAATAATGATATAAAACATATCAATTTCATAAATAGCATCAATTAATCATAGGTAATTGAATAAAATAATTTACAATATCAAAAATTCAAAAGACTTCAAAGGTTTGGCCACTTTGGTGACTAACAAACCATTCACAATATGAATTTTTTAATATTGTAAAATACAAATATTTAACAAATTTGCACACAAGGACAAAAACTTAATCAAAGCATAAGGGCAAAATCGTAAAATCATAATTCCATAAGGTCAGAATCATAAATTATAATTCATGGGCAAAATAGTAAATAATCAGCAATGGCAGAATCGTAATTATAAATTAAACAGGGGCAGAAAAATAAAATAAATTGCGAAGAGGACAAAATGGGAATTTTAAAAATGGCATAGGGGCAAAAACGTAAATAAGGCCGCGCGGGGACGTCAGGCGCGTGCCGAGCACGCGCCTTCATCCACCTCGAGCGCGTGCCCCGCACGCGCCTGCAACTGCGCGGGAAGCCCCGCACGCGTGGATCCCACGCGCGCAGCGCTTGCGCGCGCGTTACGGAGCGTGGCGCGTGGGTTCCACACGCCCGCAACTGCAGCGCGCGCGTGGAGCCCACGCGCCTGCAGCGCGCGTGGAGCCCACGCGCCTTCTTCGTCGCGCACAGACGCGTTTCTTCGCCGTTTTTCGCCGTTCCGCCGCGGTTTCGCCGGCCGTTTCTTCTCCGGTAGCCCATCCCAGACACAAATAAAATAATGGGTTTTCTGGAGTATGCCGGCACGACCACATGGGTTTGAGTTTCGGCGAAAATGATCAAGAAATTGGCCCCAAATCAAGCCAAAATTTTTCCCAAAATGCAAACCCTAATCACCGCGACTTGCGCTGCTCGATTCGCCTCCGGCGAACACCGATATACCGGAAAAACTCATGCCTAATGTTCCTCATGGCAGTGCGACCATATGGGTCCGAAATCAAGCGGTGGATCGCCGGATTTCCTCCGGAATCGGCGAGTTTCTTACTTGCCCTCAAAATTCCGAATTTTTCATTTTCGTCATTTTCACTCGCGCACAGAAAAGAACTTTTCTTTATCATTTTCGTCCATGAAGAACATTCCATCATTCGGACTTTCTTTAACAGAACCTTTCAAAACATTTCAACAACAACAAATACTACGAACAGGATCATTCAACAAATTATCATGCATAAATCATAATATTTCTTCAAACGGAAAAATCATGAGATCATAAACCAAAAGCTCTGATACCAACTGTTAGTTTGATTCATATAATACTTTGATGCGGAAATTCAAAGTAAAAACAAGGATCTTTGATCTTCATGATTCTCACAAATAGATGAAGACATACCTTTATCCATAGCGCGACGCTTGAACTTGATCCAAAAGAAGAAATCCGATTTCTCTCCCTTAACCCACTAAACCTTAATGTATTCAATTGATGGAGGAGAGAATACGTTCTTTCTGTTATTATTGTTCGTATGTGGGTGGAGAGAGGACGGGACTCTTTTATACGTTCGTTGAAAAGGTGCCTTCCATCAAAGCGATATACCCTTTCGTTTTATTAGAGTCGTACCTTCGTAACCAATAATTAATTATAGCATTTTAATAATTATTAAACCATATAATAAATCACATAATATGGGCCACAATAATTCTTACACGACCCTCATCAAACTTGGCAACTCCTCTCATGCTTCGATGAGCTTGGTAGATTTGGGCACAAATTAGGCATCCGCATGAAAAAGGTGAAATTGATTTTCTTTTGCTAGATTTGGGCACACTTTTTAACCAACATTAATTACATGATATCTCTCATAAGAATGAGTGGTTTCAAGCCCTGGTTCCAAGTTCCAAATAAGCTCCACCTAAAAACCAAAACCTATCAATTGGAACAGGTTAAACTTGTATACTTTGAAACTTGGAATTTACTTTGTTATAGATTTTGAGGTCTACTTAATTTTCACCTGTATTATTAATTGAATGATTGTAGTGAATCATCACCTAGGAAGCATCGACACTCTCTGAGAGTCTTCGTATTGTGTCGGACGCTTCGACACGTGTTCGATACTCTTGGACACCCTCGGACACTCTTCAACACTCAGTTAACACGTGTCAAAAAATCCGACAGTTGGTCAACTTTCTTGACACTCTTTGATACTCAAGACAAAATTTCAACATGCGAGTTTCTGATTTCGATACACGAGATCAATTTTAAAAACTTTCAATAAATGAGAAATAAAAATATATATATATGAAAAAAATAATAAAATTAATATTAGGGAAAGAAAAAAACTTAATTTTCTTTTCTCTTTTGATTCTTACTTCCCATGATATGAAATTCACACCCCAAGTTTTTTTTTTCTCTTTCTTTCCGATATGTCTGAGAGGTGAATCTAGTATGTGAATTGCTATTTTACCTTCTTCAAATTTTATGAATTATTTGAATGGAGTTGAATTTGTTAATTTTTTTTTTTTTGTCGGTCTTACTCTATTCTTACTTTTAAATCTCACTCTCACACTTTTGCCTTACCTTCTTACCTTCTGTAAGGCGTGGAAGTCGAAACCCACACTTAAAACTAAATCGTCACCACCCCAATCCCCCCTGAGAATGTGGGGATTTGAACTCTCCACCTCCCCTTTCCATGTTGGAAGGGTGGCTATAGGGGCAAACCTTAGTGGAAATGATATTATTAAATGATAGATTAATATTTTTAGTTTAAATTCATTCTAGACTTTTTTTTTATTATTCATTTATTTATGAATTTGAATCAAATTAATTTAATTGAAATAATCATAAAAATATACATTTAGTATATAACGTGTCCCAACATGTCGAAATTCTCTATTTTTTTAGAAACGGCGTGTTGCGTGTTGTGTATCGCATGTCACGAGTCGGTGCTACTTAGATCATCACCTTTAATAATTACTACTTGCTATTATAATCCATTGATTACAACTTACCTCTAAACACATGAAGAATATGAAACATTAACTTAATAAAGGTCTCAATCAATAATGGAAGCTTAAACTTGTTGTTCCAAATTATACACTATCATTAAACACTATGAAATACCACATGATTACTTGAAGACATAAATCAAGAAAAATATAAAAACCTGATTTAGGTTCCAAGGTACTCGTCTAAACTAGGTTCCGAGGTGCCTATCAAAATAAGTTTCCCGATTTTTGGAATATATAAACTTACTTGGCATATCTTGAAATGTGGAACTAGAGAAATTTTCATTCCTCATTCTGCGCTGAAACTATGTTCATGTCTAATCCCTAAAACGAGGTCGATATATCACGTGATCACTACACTCAGGAAATAAATGTAAATACTGATCTTGCCATGGCAAAAAGCAATAGCCCTTCTCCGCCAATACCACTTCTAGTTTGTGCTTCGACCGCTTAAATTATACAGAGTCAGCATATGATTGCTTGCCACTATTCAAGAATAAAATCTTTAAAAAAAATGCCATCGTGCCACTGAGAATAATCGTGGACAAACAAGAATTTGACTCGGCTAAACCATAAGGTTACAAAGAATTGCCAAGAACAACTTGTCAAAGTTGAATACAGTGATAGACGTAAAACAGTCAGTATAGCATGAGCCATGTCATTCAGAGCAACCTTTTTTTTTTCTTTCCTTTTAGGTGTTTGCACACTATAACGACGTCCAGAGGAAGAAGAATGGTTTAATCAACTGGGAAACATGAAGTCCCTACACTCCATAGCTAGCATCCTCTACAAACCAATAGGCGGCAAAGAACAACTATACAAGTCGGAGATTGCGATTCTAGCTGACCAACTAGTCAGATCATATTCTTCCATCGATGACGCTGCTTCTGGACTTGAAAACCCAGGATCCTGAAAGTCGCGCCGGCAGCTCTCTCTCTCTCACCATAAATAGGTGTACAGGAACCGATGCCTGGTTTCTCCCCCGCCAAGGATAAGAAAATGAATTCGCTGATCTGAACATGCTTGCTCCTTTGAGGACGCCTACTCACAATATACGCACTATCTTCTGCACTGGCATTCAGAAAATTCATTCTCTGCCTGGTTTTGTCGACAGGTCCTAAATTAATCAAATCAGCTTTAACATAAAATTTCCAGGAAGAAATATCGAGTGCGAGTGGTCTCACCATGAAAAATGATCTTCGCAGCTAATAGACCTTCTTATAATTGCAAGTCCTGCTCCTTTCCTGGATTGGACAGGCATTAATTGGAAATTTATTATCTTTCATCAGAAGGCACAATAAGTGGACCTGGCTAATGAAGAACTTCTTGCGTAATATTGAATACCCTAGTGGGAAATTATCACCTGTTACTGTCTAAACCCCCCAATCAACCCCAACGTGGCTGACCCATCCCGTAGAATAACGCCAGCAATTCAAATAAATTAAAGTAATTATACAATGCAGAAAAAAAAAAAAAAAAAAAAATTAAGGCCACGTACCAACTTGCGGTACACATTTCATAGAATTTGTGAAAACAGTAATGGCAACCCAAAAGATCAGATATGTCTGTCACTTTGCATGTTGCTTTACTGCATTTCATCTGCAAAAAAGAAAGGAAGTAATCTGAAAGACTGGATTTGTGCAATGCAGAGAAATAGGATCTCAAGGCGACCTATGTCAGGACTACTTGTTTAATGAAGCAGCACATTCTTTCAATCATTTTGTGCAGTGTGAAGGATTACAATCTGAAGTGACTTATCTCAAACTACTTGTTCAATGAAGCAGGCGCATCGTTTACATCATTGGTTTATTTATAACATGGGAGTCACTCTTTCGAGAGAATCTAAAATATCTTCCAAATGGCTAACTTACAAATACAAATTTAACATGTCATCAATAAACTAACTGATATAGATATCATCGCAACTAGACTAGACGAAAGAGCAAGTAAATCCTAACCAAAAGCTTGAGCTTGTGAGAATAATATCGTCAGTGAGAGGAATTCATTCTAATGTGCTCATCCAAATGACCTGCACTGAGAAATCCTCCATGTGAGGGCATAAAATACTTTAAAAATGTATGTCAATACACTCTATGGGGCTTCAGAATGAATCAATCTCCTAAATTACTGTGAATTCTACTACTTCAGTCACCACTGTCAACAATATTTGATTTAAAATGAAGTGCACTAATATAACATGACCATTGTCCCCATAAGCATCCTTATCCTGCCATATGCTACCCAACCTACAAACTTCCCCTTATAGAAATCAACGGAAGTCGCTAATGATTACTGCCCATAGGCTCAGTACAAACCAGATCCCCGTCAAATGTCCCAAAGCAGAGTAATAATAAGTGAAAATGGAATTAAAGGCTCCCCAACCCCTAAAACACCAGTTTAAAGTAATATCAACAGCAAAAACATTAAAAGAAATGTGACTTGAAGAAGACAGAACATACCCACACAAAAGAAATAAATATTGTACCAGCCAGAAACTCATCCCCTAATGCCACTCAAATAGTTGCTGAACAAGCAAACTGATGCCTCAAGCAGCAAAGGCAACCCATGATGCTACAGTAATTTAACCAATAACAGGCACTTACCCGTCACATATTACTCTATTACAATCAAGGCGAGTCGCCAAACTATGTGTGGATTGACATTCATTGCACCTTGCTGCAGATGAGCTTTTCCCTATCTGCTTGCATCTGGAATGAACATAAAGCAATAGAAAAAGAAGAGAGGAATTGAGTGTTTCGACAGCAGTTGACATAAAATTTTAGAAACAAATTTGTGCGATCCTTAATATACACCAAGGGTGTGAATAGCCGAAGAACTATAATAACAGGGGAACAAGATGAGACAGATTCAGAATTCTTGAAACCTTCTATAAAGTCCCAGAAGATCTTTGGGTATGGAAGTTGATTTGTTTTGTCCAGCTGCAAACTGCATGACAAGGACTTTTTCACGTCATGCCGGTGGAAACAAGGAGTAAAGAAGTTGAAAAACATATTATCACGCCAAGGAAGGGAAGTTTATAGGGCACTCACCAAGCAATCTTCAGCAAGGTGCCCAGGCCTCCGACAGGTAGTACTACAATTAACAAAGATTTTGTGAGCAACATAGCACAAATAGGAATATAATGTGGTCATGTGATGAAAAAGATCCACGAAACCTTTTCCCTTTCTGCATATTGAAAACCACAGGGAGTACGTAGGTCCAAAAAGAAAATAAGTACTAGAAAAAATAATGAGTTAAACAAGATTCATCCATTCTCATAGCATGGAAAATTTAAAATGCTTTCTTCTTTATCCAGGATTAACCCATTTAAACAGACTGAGAAGAACAATGACAAGTAGGTCTAGCAAAACTTACCATAGATAAGTGGAGAGACTGGATTTCCTATTGGACCACCGGTGCCAAACATAATCCCAAGCATCATTTTCTTCTTCAGGCACAGATGATCCAGAAACAAACTCAGCTGAAGCCGTGACTGGACTTTGGTTGCTCAAGGGATCCTGGAATCCAACATTACAAAAATCACAATGTCAAAACTCGGAACCATATACCCCTTCTTGAACATCATATATCAAAAAGGCAACAGCAAAATGACCTCTTTAAATTTAGGAGTTCGTAAAAGCACTGCTTTGCACTCCAAGCTGCAGATATCATCATCAGTCTATAAACACAAACAAACATTATCTAAATGTCATCTAGCCAGATGTCAATGATAAGAAAGTGCTCAGAACTCCAATTACAAAATTTCACCTCATCGCAAATATATTCTCCATATTTGCCACAAACCAGGCAAACCGGTTCTCCAGGCAGGGGAAATCTTTGCTCACTTCTAATCTTACCTAGATTACTTTTCCATTGGTTTGGTCGCCTTCAACAATATTACCTACAAAATGCACATCAGGTAAAAGTTTGGAAAAGATACCAAGTCAAAAGTTTATTGCATATTTCCTGAACCTGTAGATGACATAGCTAATGAAATCACCAAATCAATTATGCAACGGCCCTAACAGTAAACAGGTCTCAGGTTATCTCAATTGGCCAACAGCAAGAAAACCCGCTGAGAAACTTTAGATTCATGTGCCAAATTCCATTTTCTTGGCAAGTCACCAGAGTCTAGAAGAAGAAGAACAGATTTTAAGACAAACCACAAATTTCAGTCTCCTTCTCTTCATCCTTTTCAGAAGTGCTTCCATCGCCAGCAAGAATGGCAACAATACAAGATTAACATCTAAATTGCACGAGCAATGACATCTAAATGCTCTGGAGATATGTTTATCCCTATTAACCACAAATCCCAAACAGGACTTACTTGCGGAGTCAACTAAGTTCAAACCTGAACTCGAAGCCCCCTACAAAAGGGAAAGCAACCCAACTAATCAGTAATCAAGAAAAACAATCTCAATCGCCAAACTGTAAGGGGAGCAAAATTACCAGAACATCAGGAGTCATCAGGAGTCAATTCCTGATAAACCTGACCCGCGCTCGTTTCTCTCCTGCTCAATAAATTCGACACGGTAAGAACAGAGATACTACAAAGCTGGCGTCTTCATAAGCATCGCGAAAGAAAAATCCACAATTGCCTCCTCTTTTGGACGTTTTCCTCGTGCGACATCGGCCGATCGTCCTCCACGGCGACGCCGCTCCCGCCACGTGGCGCTCCAGAGTCCCGGCGGCGGCGGCGCTGGCGGCGGCGCTCGGCATTCTCGTCGTTCGAAGGTTCTCCATCATTCAAGGAGGCGCTTCCAGTCACGATGTTGTAAGCTACCGGTTCAACACGCGCAGCGAATCAATGAGAAAACCGGAAAACGAATTCCGGCGATGTGATCGGCTCGCATTTTGCAGCCGAGCTGCGAAAGAGGAGGAAGTTACCTTTGAGGTTTCGAAGAGCGGAGGAGAGATTGAAGTCTCCGTTGTAAGCGAACGAAGGATTCTGGTAGAAATCGGTCCTCGTCCCCATCCTCTCTCTCTCTACTTTTGCCGAGTTTCTCTCTCTAACAGCAGCTGCTCAGAACCAGACTCGCGTATGGAAGACGAAGGAGAAGGAGAACGACAGTTGGATCGGGCGGCAACCCGAATCCAGGAGGAATCTCGGCCCTGCACGGCCCGACCTGAGTTTCCTTTTCGGTCGAGAACTAAGCCCGGCCCGGCCCGTCCCGGACCGAGTTGCCATATTGGCACTTTTTTTTTCCTTTTCTTTAAAAGTATTTTATATTGTCAATTCTTTTTTGACTTTTCGTCTCTACACTTTTGCGGTGTTTCTAATTAAGCCTCTTTCCCTTTAATTTGTCCATTAAATCTTTCTATTTTCTTAAATTTTACAATCAAGTCCTTCTAACGCAAAATCCATTCGGTATGGCTATCAAACAATGCCACAGTGCGACATGGATAAGATTTTTTTTTCCAATAAGGACATTCACGTGGAAGTCTACGTGAGCTAAGATTTATCCCCACCGGATTTCAACAATTTTCCTATTGTGTCCACGTGGGAATCCACATACAAATTTTAGTGTCTTCTAATGGCCACAATGGCTGGATTTGATTAGATTTTGTGTCTAGGCCTGATCAATAAGCTCGTGAAGGTAGAAAGATTTATTTAGACAATCAATAATTAATACTATTAAAAATTTCGAATTTATATCCTAAGAGACAGTTATCTCGAATTAATTTATTACCTCATAAAAAATCACAAGGTACGCAATTGCACCCAATTGCACCCAACCATTTTCCATCTTACAAAAATATTTAAGATGATTCCACCATCAATGTATATGTGTCAACTTATGTAGATTGAATTTCTCATTCTTCATATCAGGTCCACTTCGTACATGAAAACGGTCCAAATAACGACAAAATATATCCGTCGCTAGCTTGGTATCTCCGTCATACTTGGATTTTAGCAAATCGAACTGTCCGCCTCAGACGACAGAGGTGAACCGCGGTGCTGGTTTTCGTTGGTTCAGTGTCGCAAGAGAAACAAGTCCTAAACCTTCACGCGACTAAAATTGTTTTCTTTTTCTTTCCTCATTTATAATCTTAACCTCTACTCTCCATCCTCCATGCAGCCTCTAATTTATTCGGAAAAAAAGAAGAAAATCCCCACGAGAAATTGTGGATGTGAGACGTGATATCACAGGCCCCCTCCTCTCCGCAATATCTGAAACTTCTCCTAAAAAGATTGGCTCCCGTTTAGCTACAGAGCCAATGAACAAAATTCGAATGTTAACCTAATATTCAACATAAATTCCAAACTTTTAAATTATTCAATGAAATCTCAAAACTTTTAGTATATATTTAATTTAGTTTATGAATTATATGAAAATGGTCAATGTAGCCTTTCCATTGATTCAAAATCAAGGACAACATTGATCATTTTCATTTGGTCTATAGACTAACTTGAACACGTATTAAAAATCTAAGAAAAATATTGAACATTTTCATATAATCCAAGAATTAAATTGAACATAACTAAAAGTTATGGGACTACAGAACACATTAAAAATTCGGGGGACACATTATGTATTAGACTAAAATTCAAGAATCATATTAAATAGTTTAAAAGTTTAAGGACCACGTCATATATTTGACAAATATTCAGGGATTATTTGCGTCTCTTTCACAATTTCGATGGCCAGAAAATTGGAGTTGCAAAGGTCCCACAGCAAGTAGACGTAGTTAATGGGCCTGGAAAAAAATGGAACTCACTTGACCGTTGCCACGCGCTTTCCAATCTAAAGCCTTCCCCACCAAAACACGGAACCCCCGCAGTCGCAGAGCTTCGAAGAAAACGGGGGAATCGATACCGAGAAACAGAGAGGGCCATCATGCCCGGTTGCGGCGTCGATGGAAGCCTCGACCAGGCCGAGTTCAGCAAGCCCATGCCCTGGATCGGCGTCTACATAGCGGCGGCTTCCCTGGCCTGCGCCATTGCGATGGCCGCGGACGCCGCCGCTGGCTTCCGCTACCGGCAGCTCTGGTTCCCGAGCCGCTACTTCGCCCTCAACGCCATGTTGCTGAGCGTCATCGCCATCGCGGTCAAGCTCTCCGTCGACCTCAACACGCCAATGCCGCGCCGGGAGGAGCAGCTCGCCAAGCTTACCAGCTCGGTCCTGATCTGCACCGTGATGGGCAATTCGATGCCTTCTCTCGGGTCGATGGAGAACAAGGAGCTCCTGTCCAACATGATGGCTCTGGCGATTCTCGTCATCACATCTTTTGTGAACATCTGTATACAGTTGGGCACCGGAGTGATCTTCGACTTCAGGCTGGGACATGCCTTCGTGATATCCCTGATGCTGCTGTTGCTGGTGACCCTGAGCTTCTCGGCCGCGATGGTCCCGACGAGCAAGTGCTACTTGGAGATGAAGTATTGCAAGAGGCACGAGCTGGCTCTGAAGGAGAGCTTGAGCCGGAGCTGCGACAACGTCTTCGACAAGCTCAAGGAGCACCTGTTGAAGTATGGGATGATGGCCCATTCCTGCAACCCGCAATTCGTCATGGCGCGGTCCGTGACGTGCACTGCTTCTGGGGCCCTCTGCCTCCTGAGCGCACTGACCCTGGCGCAGGCGATGGTCCGGGCTTACCTGCAGCCCTGGATGTTTGAGTTCGTATCCTGCTATGGCCCGTTGGACTCGGAGTCGGACTATAAGTGGTCGAGCACGGCGATTCTCATCACGCAGACTATTGCAGTCGGGGTCGGCACAATCGCGCCGGCATTCCGATGGTTCCTCATGATCAGATTCAAATGGCAGAGGCGGAGGAACAAGAGCTACAAGGATGAATTCAAGCTCGAAAAGTATTGGATACAGCAATTCATAGAGATTAAGGAGCGTCCGTTCAATTTACACGTCCGGAGCCGGCAGTGTCGTAAGCTCATCCACGACTCGAAGAACGTGGTTTTGGATATGCTCATGGGAATACAAGTCGGGATCGTGTTGGGAAGCAAGGCCGTGAGGCTGATCTCCATTCTGTTCATGAGCCCGATCTTGTTGTTCTGTGATTTGTGCTCCGATCTGAGGAAGAAGTTCAAACTGAACATCAGCGATTCAGACAAGGACTTGCACTCGAATTCGCCCCTAGAAGGCTCGGCCTCAATGCCGGACTTCAGCCAATATATTTTGCATCTCGAGGGCGAGGAAGAATTGGTGCACGTCATGATGCGGAACCACTGTGACACCACCGAGCGTTGGATCAAGATGGGGAAGAACAATCAGCCCATACATCTCGTGCAACTTTTGGAAGAGACGCCCTCTCGCGGGTTTACAGGTGTCATGGATTTCGACAGCGATGCAGTTCCTCTCCTGGATTATGCAGAACCACCGAACAATTGGGCGCTGCCGATCGCCACCTTAACAAGCATAGCGGTCACCATTCCAAACATTGACGCATCTGCCAGAAAACGATTGCTGCGTTGTGCTCGCGAGGGCCTGATGTATGTCAACTTAGTAGAAGAAAGGCTGTGCGCAAAACAAGAATTGATGAATGCCCGAAAGGCGGCGAGCATTGTGTTCATGGGAGTCGATTACTACCACAAATGGCTCGATGTAGATCTCCGCAAAATTTCTCTCCAAAGAAACACCACAAAGGATGTGCTCGAAGGGCTTTCGTGCGCCGCAAAGGATGTTTTCGTCAAATTCAAAGCCGGATCAACCGATGGACATTTAATGGTATCCACTTCGGCGTGGCCCGTCAAAGTACGGGCCGCGCATTCCATGTACCGTATAAGCGAGACCCTGCTGCTCGATTGCAAGAGCAGCCACTGTGATATGAGCAACAGAATCTTCGAGAAGCTATCAAGGATGATCTCCGATATTATTGCGGCCTGCCTGACCAACTTAGAACATGTCATATTCACCGAGTGCTCTCGCAGCGGCATTGAGGGCCGGACAGAGAGCGTGTGGTCCGCTGCTATTCTCCTCGGAAGAACGGCAGAAGTGATGAAAATCCTAAGCCAGAGGGAGCTTCCATGTCTGAACTCCGACCAATTGGCGAGCATTGACGAGTGGCGTGCCTCGAGTGACCTGAGGAAGGCTTTACCGACGAAGTCATTCACAGATGAGGGCGAACTGTCTTCTCTCAGTCCCGGAGATGAGTACCTGTCTATTCAGTATTCACAAGTCTAGAGAGGAAGCTTGAACCAGCCTAGGAGTTTTTACATGTTTCTTTTTTCATCCCGGTGATGATTTGACTGATGGTCGAGGAATGGTTACTAGTTGTTGTTGAAGTAGTTAACTTTCAGTTTTACGTATCTTCAATAATGTAATAGTGGAGTCCTAGTCAATAGGAAGTGGCTTGTTTTTAGGAGTTAGTTTTTGCACATGTTCTGGTTAGTGGGATATGTTAGTGGGTCTTTGTTATTGTTGTTCTGTAGCTATTTTCTTGCTAAGTGGTTTGGATGTTCTGCCTATTTAATAGGCTTATGTTCTGATGAATAAAGTAACAAGAGTTACAGCAACAATTCTCTTACGTGTTTTCTTCTCTGAGTCTATTTGATTAAATTTCAACAGTTGTAATGATGAGCATTGCAAAAAGAGTTGTTGAATGTACTCGAGGCATATCTATTGCTAATGTATAGAAGTAATATTACCGAGGTAGGAATATGAAACGAGGTAGGAATATGATGACTCTTGAGCACAGAAGTTGCGATTAATGTCAAACTAGTAGATCTTATTTGCCCCTAATATAGGAGGAGGAGTTAGCATTACCAATAGCATCAGAATCAGAATCAAAAGCCAACATTCATCTTCCAACCTACATGCTAACCTAGCTAATGAAACAACGAAAATCACAAGGGCGGTCTCTTCAGAATATCCTTTACATTTTGCAAAGATTTTCGAATTTCTTGTCACAACGAGATCTCGGGCCAACAAAAGCCACTCTTAGCACCTGCTTCAAAGTTTGTCTTATGATCTGTTGATGATCCAGGCTCTTGATCTGGTGATATGTTTTGATGGGTTTTTTCTATGTGTTGATGCGTCCAAGTAAGCCCGTCTGCCCATGTTGGGCCCAAAAATCGGGCCCGTAAGTTAATGGCCCATGGAGGAGGTTATTATATCTGAGCGGTTAAGATATATGGGAGGTTACGTGATTTTGAAAGTGACGTTTACAGATAGAGAGATTTTATGTTCTCTCACTTAACGCTCTCACCATTTTCTCCCTAAAAAAGAACAGTACTCTCCTCGAAGAACAGGATTGGGATTCCTCTCCGAACTGCAACATAAGTGATTTAATCTGTGAAAGACAAGGTACGTTCAATTCCGTAATGTACTTTTGATTGGTGATACATGTGTATGCTGGGCTTGTTTTTCCGCGTTTGTTATTGGGATTCGATTGAGTATCAGATTAATTTGGGAATCCGTTTTTACTTAAAATTGGTATCAGAACATTGTTCATGTTTCCCAATCACTTTTCATGTTTATAAATTGCTTTTTGATTGAATTTTTTCGTGAAACGCCAATGTCAGTCAATCGGGGATGGAAAATCCCGACACCGCGTACTATTTACCCCATTTATGATTTTCTAGTAAATCGAAGTTCGTTTCTATAGCGTAGGGTTGTAGGTCTTGTCGATACGAGAAAATCAACTGGTGGCTTGCCGCCGGAGGCCACCGAACGCCTTGACACGCGCGGCCAGAGTGTTCGGCGTCATCGGCACGTGCAATGCACATGCCTACATATGCTTTTACCGATTTGCCCATTTTTTTCTCAAGAATATTACGTTTTTGCCATTGATGGTTGTTTTTACAATTATGCCCTTATTGTTTGACGTTATTACTATTTTGCCCCTAGCTGGGTCGGTCGATTTGACCCAACCCAACCCGATCCGTCTGACCTGTTGACTTGACCCGGTCATCCGTTGACCGTTGACTGGGGTTGACCGGCACCGAAAAGAAAAAGAAAAAAAAAAGAGGAAAATTATGTATTTTCTGTTTTGTTAATTGTGGTTTATAAGTAATCCATTTTTTGTTCTGCATTTGTTACAGAAATCATGATGCATTATGCATGCATGCCTGCATTTCCAAAAACAGACGAAGAAAATGTGAGGCTTAAAGGGCTAATGACAGAATTAGATAATTATCGGTGGAATGACGGTGATGTATCACACGTGGTCAGGGTCAATCAAATGATACAAGAAATCATCTGAATGATTATTCTATGCCGGATTTTGAGAAGGTGTCGGCCTTAATGAACACTCTTCTACCTAAATGGCAAGCAATGTTAGATTGCCTATGGGAGGTCAACGTGGTCCCGGATTATAACAAGCTTGCAATAGCTTTTGTAAGAGAGTACTATAGAATCGAGTTAATCAAAATTTCAACCCTTGGATTGAGTGTCACATGGCATAGAGTGAATGTGCCTTGGAGGTGGCATGAGAGCACTCCAAAGGTTTTTCCGTGGTTGGCCAATGTGCCTTCAAAATTCTCAGAGAATTTTATTGAGAGATTATAAGAGACTTTCCCAATTTATGAGATAAATGAGAATATTTGGGTTTAATTATTTATTTTTCTTAGATTAGTTTGAAATATTTTAGGAGTAAATATCTCTTTCTCTATTGATATTTTTCCTCTGAATATATTACTTAGTGTAATTGACATGTTTAATTATTGAAAGTTCAATGTTATCTATTGTTGTAAATTAATATGTTAATTTACAATTCTTTGAGGTAAGTTCAAGAAAGTTTTAATGACTTTGCTGAACTTATTTTTTGCATGAAGATTATATTAATGATAATTTCAAGTTAGGATTTTTTGGATGATGATTGGAAACATAGTGATTTTTTTATTCTGAAACCTTACTAGAAATTATTTATCAATATGATAGTTTGTGCAAAATGGATGCATAAATGATAGGTGTTAATAATTCATGCATATGTGTATGATATGTACAGATCGATGGCATCGGCAACTAAGAATATAATTGCCGATTTAAACAAAGAAGACAAATTAAACGGCGATAATTGTGAAATATTGAATAAGAAAATTCAATATGTGCTTGAAAAGCAAGAAGCACTAAAAGCTCTTGACCATGTTATGAAAGAACTTGAGAATGCTGTGCGCCACCTTGAGCTAGAAAAGGACCGCCTAAAGGCATTTGAGTGGGAAACAGATATTTGTTGTGCTGCTTCCAGCTTAGAAGGGGCTTTGAGCTCTAAGCGCAAGCACATTGATTCGTTTAAAATGTGAAAATGCAAGGGATCAAGTCCTTCTTGTAAGAAACCAAGAGTTAACTAACATAAGAGAGGAAAATGTCATCAAGTGAAGAGAATTTCAAGGGTGAAATGTTATAACTGTGATTAGAATGGTCACTATGCTCATGACTGTCGTGAGCCAAAGAAGGTAAATACCCCTTGTGTTTTTGAAAACTTTGCTTATGTGTCAAGTTCTCTATTCTTACATGAATCTAATCCTTTGTGGACTGTAGATTCGGGAGCAACAAACCATATAGCGAAGGATAGAGAATCATTCGTGGAATTTCGACGAGTTCCGTCTGGAACTAAATTGATCTATGTAGGAAATAACTTCAAAGCCGAAGTAAAATGGATTAGCACCTGCCAATTAAACATGCGTAGTGAACGCACTTTGTTCCTACATGATGTATTATATACTTTGGAGACTCGTTGAAATTTAGTATATGTTTTAGTATTGGTAAAGTTTGGTTTTAGTATGAATTTCCATAATAGTGGTGTGGATTTGTATTTGAATACAAACTACTATGGTTGTGGTTATTTTCTAGATAGTTTTATTGTATTTATGTTGACTGTGGTGATGTCAATGTTTGTTATTCCATTTTCACATATTTTAATTCATATGATAATGATATGAATATATGGCATGTTAGACTCGGTCATATTGGCTAACAACGTATGAATAGGCTAGCCAAAGAGGGCTTGTTAGGTAATATTAAAAAGGTCGATTTGCCCATATGTAAGTATTGCCTAGCAAGGAAAACAACAAGGAAATCATTTGAAAAATGTAAAAGAGCTGAATTTCTTTGCATTTAATCCATTTTGACGTCTGTGGTCCAATGAATGTGAGAGAAATGCATGGGGCTGTTTATTTCATCATATTTATAGATGATTATACTCGATTCGGATATATTTATTTGATTTCTCAAAAATCTGAAACAATAAGTTGTTTCAAAAAGTTTATGAGCTTGGTAGAAAATCAATTAGATAAGAAAATAAAAGCATTGAAATCCGATCGAGGTCGAGAATAATTACTTGATGAGTTCAGAAATTTATGTGATGAAAAAAGAATAAAAATACAATTATGGCGCGTTTGGTAACGTTTACTTCAAAAATTGTTACGGGAAATAGAAATAGAAAAAATTATTTCTACTCCGGGAACAATTTTTGAACAAAAAAGACGTTTGGTAAACTTATTCCGGAATAAAAAATGAACAAAAACACGTTTGATAAATTTGTATTCTTTTTTTTTTTGTTTCTTTTAATTTTTTAATATTTTTATTTTATTTTTCTTAATTTTCTTTCTTTTTCTTTTTTTCTTTCTTTTGGCTGGTCGTGGCCTTGGCCATGGCCGGCGACCAATCGACGAGGGCCGGCGACCTCGCCTTGGCTGGGCGAGCTCGGCCTCGCCGGGCCACCGCCAAGCCGGTGAGCCTCGCCGGTGGATGGGCGAGCTCGGGCTCGCCGGATCTAGGCAAGCCCGAGCTCGCCCGGCCAAGGCGAGGCCGAGCCTCACCAGGGGTCGGCGACGCTCGGCCTCGCCAGGGGCCGGCGACGCTCCGACGAGGTCGCCGGACCTCGACGGCGTCGCCGGCCCTCGACGGCCGGCCGCTGGCCATGGCTGAGGCTAGTGACCGGCCAAAGAAAAAAGAAAAAGAAAAGAAAAAGAGATGAGAGAGAAAATTTGTTATTAAAAATTGTTTTCTCGTTTCTGTTCCAAATGTGTTCCTGGGAATAAAAAAAATAGATTTGGAACAAAAATGTAAACAAACGCGTTTCTGTTCATTTTTTGTTCCTGAAACAAAAAAACAAAAATTTTGTTCAAAAACATCAAAAAAAAAAAAAAAGAATGAAAACAAACAGGCCCTTAGTTGTCTATTCCCTATACTCCTCAACAAAATGGTGTTGCGAAAAGAAGAAACAGAACCATACTAGAAATGGTTAGGTCCATAATTGCGCATGCTAACTTACCTATCACTTTTTATAGTGATATTTTATTAACTGTTACCTATATACTTAACCGTGTGCCTTCTAAATCAGTTACTTTCACTCTATATGAGTTATGGACAGGTAGAAAACCAAATTTAAGTTTTCTTAAACCGTGGGGTTGTATTACCTATACTCATAAGCCCTCTCACAAGTTTGGAAAATTGGATCTTAGAGGAAAGAAAAGTATTTTTATAAAATACTTAGAACACTCAAAAGTGTATGTATTTATAGGTGAGCAGGAAAGTGGAAATATAACTGAATTAGAATCACGGGATGTCACATTCTTAAATAATGAATTTCCTAAAAAGGGCAAAATATGTGAGGATTACTCCCTATTTGAAATATTGAATCAAGATAATAAACTTAGTGGAGTTCGTCCAAGTGGGAGTAACATGAAAAGTGATGAATTTAATTCAACTTACTCTCAATTACAATCACATAATGAGATGATATCGTCATTATTTAATCCGAGTGGGAGCATAATAGGGAATGATGTGCAAAGTGTACAATCTCCCATACGGTGAACAAGTCACAAAAGTATTTCCCGTCGACGTTTTGACATTGAATGGGAAATTTTTATGGTTGCTCCACAAGATGAAGATGAGCCAAGAAATATAAATAAGGCTCTAAATTGCCCTGGTAAGGAAAAATAGATATATGCAATGAAAGAGGAAATTGAGTCAATGAAGTCAAACCGTGTTTTGGAACTGGTTGATCTTCCAAAAGGATGCAAAGCCATTGGGAACAAGTGGGTTCTCAAAATAAAGCGTAAAGCTGATAGCTCAATAAAAAGACATAAAACTCGTTTTGTGGCGAAAGGGTATAATCAACAGGAATGAATTAATTATGAGGAAACATTTTCTCCTGTTGTGAGATTTACCTCGATTCGCATTATTCTGGCAATAGTAATTAGTATGGATCTTGAGTTACATCAAATGTATGTAAAAACTGCTTTTCTTAATGGAGAATTAGAGGAAGAAATATACATGGAACAACCTGTTGGTTTTATTATGAAATGCCATGAACAAAAGATATGTCGACTTTTAAGATCGATATATAGCCTTAAGTAGTCGTCGAAATAATGGTATATACGTTTTTATAATGCCATAATGGCATATGATTTTTCAATCATTGATGAGAATCATAGTTTATATATCAAAATATCCAAAGATCAATTTGTGATAATATCATTATATGTTGATGATATACTGATTGCCGGAAGCAATATGGAGTTTGTTAATACTGTCAAGAGTTAGTTATCTTCCAACTTTGAAATGAAAGACATGGGTGAAGCTGCATACATTCTTGGAGTTAAGATTTCAAGAGATCGTTCGAAGAGATCATTATCTCTTTCGCAAGAAACATACATAAATAGGGTTCTTGAACGATTTTGTATGCAAAATTATAAACACATAGATACTCCTATTGCAAAAGGTGAATGATTGAGCCATAGAATGTGTCCAAGGACTCCACAAGAGAAGGAACAAATGCAACATGTTCCTTATGCTAGTGTTGTTAGAAGCTTAATGTACACCATAATGTGTACAAGATCTTATATATGTTTTGCAGTTGGAATGGTGAGTAGATACCAATCAAATCTAGGTCAAGTACATTAAAAAGTTGTTAAAAGAATACTGGTATATGAAAGAAACTACTGATTATACGCTGAGTTACCAAGGAAATGATCTGCAACTTGAAGTCTATTCAAATGCTGATTGTGGAGGAGATTTAGATGAAAGGAAATCTACCTTTGGATTTGTTTTCTTATTGAATAATTGCGCCATATCTTGGAGTAGTAAGAAACAAACGTGTATAGCCTTGTCCACGATGGAAGCTGAGTTCATTGCATTATCAGCAACAATACAAGAAGGTGCTTGGTTTAAGAAATTTTTAGATCATCTAGGTGTTATTGAGAATGCTGCAGATTCATTGTTGGCTAACTGCGATAGTCAAGCAGCAATAGCGTACACCAAAAATCCAAAATATCATGACAAGACTAAACATATGGATACAAAGTATAATATTTTCAAAAATATGGTTGCACGAAAAGATGTGAACTTACAGTACATATCTATGCATAGAATGATAGCAAATCCTATGATGAAGCTAATACCTAGATATGTGTTTTGTGGTCATGTGAAATTTCTAGGACTATGTATAGGCTGATGTACTGAATATTGTAATTTCCCTAAAGTATTCACATTTAATGAATTTATGTTTTCATTATTAATGCCTATGAATCTTTATTTAACGTTTATGCATCTTAATGCTTAGTGCATTATATGAAATTGAGAAAGTATGTTGGACAGATAAAATATTAGCCCACTCACATGGGTAATTGTATCTGTTTACTATGTGATAAATAGAGATGAGACGATTTTTAAGATTATTATCTATGTGATAATCGAGATCTCAAGTTTAAAATATATATATGTCGCATTTATTAAGTATTAAGATGATGACATAATATTTACTATGTCCGAAAGTAAAATAACCCACATATTTTACTTTATCTGTCTATGATGCCAGATGTGAGTTCTGATGAATTTCATGAAAGAGTAAATACGTGAACTCAAGTTAGACATTAAGTATGTTTGAACTATCATCTGTACGATATTGAAAGTGTAGACATACGCTCCATGGAAAATGAGTTAAATACCGTAATACGTATTTTATACTACGTATGCATGAGATGACCAACAAAAGTGGTAAAAGTTTTTATCTCAACTTTTATGCTGTGTGAGACTCTTGAGAAAAAGAGTTCCTCAATTTAGTGCCCTCATAACTCTTACTTATTCTCAAAATTTCTATTCAGTGTTTGCTATATTAGAATGTTGCTAATGATCATGAATTGATTTGATCTAATAGGACATTTTTAGAAACATAAGTTGAACTGAAATTGAGAGTTTCAAGGTAAAGAAGAAGATTGAATTTGGAGAATCACATTCTAATTTTGTATTCACTGGTCGACCAATTATGATTGTTTTTGAGATAATCATAATTGTAAATACAATATATATATATATATATATATATATATATATATATATATATATGTATATATAATCATTTTTTAAAAATAGGTCAAGAAAGATATAAATGTGATCGATCGATTTAGGGTACTGCATACTATACTTACTCAAAATTGTGATGCCCATTATAGCTGCTATATATTCATAATAGATGTATGGTAACGAGCTCTTAAAGTATGCTGGTCGCACAGATTATTTATTGAAATGAATATTGCAGAGAGGTAAAGAGGATTCTGTTCGGCCCACCATGTGTGAGTGGGAGATGATGGGTTTTTATGTGATGATAGGCTTATTTAAGCCTGTCCGCCCATGTTGGGCCAAAAACCCGGCCCATAAGTGAAGGGCCCATAGAAGAATGGTGCAGTTACTGTAGATAAAAGAAAATGGGGGTTTTTGAATAAGAAGAGAAAATTTGAGTGGTTGCTATGTAATATGAAAATGAGAGAAAACATGTTTTCTCTTTTTTTTTAACGCTCTCTCTGTTTTTCCCCAAGACAGTACGCTCTTTTTGAAGAACAGTATCAGAATTCCTCATCAAACTGCGACAACGGTGTTTAATCCTGTGAAAGACAATGTATGTTCGACTCCATAATGTACCTTATGATCGGTGTAACATGTTTTCTATGGATGTTTTCCGCATTCGTTTTTTGTGTTCGATTGAATGTCGGATCGTTATTTGGGAATCTGTTTCCCAACAGTCAAGACTACTTGTTTAATGAAGCAACACATTCTTTTAATCATTTTGTGCAATGTGAAGGATTATAATTTGAAGTGACTTATCTCAAACTACTTGTTCAATGAAACAGGCACATCGTTTACATCATTGGTTTATTTATAACATGGGAGTCACTCTTTCGAGAGAATTTAGGATATCTTCCAAATGGTTAACTTACAAATACAAATTTAACATGTCATCAATAAACTAGCTGATATAGATATCGTTGCAACTATACTAGATAAAGGAGCAAGTAAATCCTAACCAAACGCTTGAGCTTGTGAGAATATCGTTAGTGAGAGGAATTCATTCTAATGTGCTCATCCAAATGACCTGCACTGAGAAATCCTCCATATGAGTGTATAAAACTCAAAAAATGTATGTCAATACACTCTATGGGGCTTTAGAATGAATCAATCTCCTAAATTACTGTGAGTTCTATTACTTCAATTACCACTATCAACAATATTTGATTTAAAATGAAGTGCACTAACATAACGTGACCATTGTCCCCATAAGCATCCTTCTCCTGCCGTATGCTACCCAAGCTACAAACTTCCCCTTATAGAAATCAATGCAAGTCGCTAATGATATTATTGTCCATAGGCTCAGTACCAACCAGATCCCCGTCAAATGTCCCAAAGCAAAGTAATTGTTGAAAATTGGCATTGGATTTTCTAGTTAGCTGTAGAAGTGTGATTATTTTGTTTCCAGATTTTCTAGATTTTCTAGATTTTTCAAATTTTTCAGATTTTGTTTGTTAACTTTTAGGAATTTGTTTCTTACATTTTAGGGTGCTGTTTTTTTTTTTTTTTGTTACAACTAGCAGCTATAAAAAGGCTAGATGCCTCATGTAAATATATATATTCTTTTGAGAATAAAAATCAGAGTAATTCCTCTTAAATTTCTTCATGGTATTAGAGCTGGATCTGAACCATTCTTTTCTACCATATTTCTGAGTGCTTTCACCGTGACAAAATACCCTAGAGCTACAATGGCAAGCGAGGTTGAGAGTGAAATCTCAGACCCTAGAGCTTAGAACTCTCCTCACATTATCCAACCTATCAATGTATCCGAAGGTGGAACTCTTCTCATCACTGGTCATAAACTTACCAGTCAATACTTCAATCAATGGTCCCATTATGTCATGATTTTCGTTTGCGAAAAGGTAAAAAAGATTACCTAACTGGAGCTGTCATACAACCTGAGGAGACGAGCCCAAATTATTGAACATGGAAGGTGGAAAATAACATGGTGATGTGTTGGCTGCTGAATTCAATGACGAATGAAACAAGGGAGAATTTAATGTACTACAAGACAGCAAAGGAGATTTGGGATGCTGTTCATGAAACTTATTCAAACGAAGATAACACCTCGGCCATCTTTGAGATCAAGGGCATTCTCCATGACCTAAGGCAAATGGAATATTCTGTCACTGATTGTTTTAACCAACTCATACGTCATTGGCAGCAACTTAACATGCTGGAAGATATGATGTGGAGTTGTCCTGAAGATAGCAAGCGGTACAAGCGGATTCAAGATTGAGAACGCATCTACACATTTTTGTTAAGCTTAAATCAAGAGCTTGATGAGGTACGTGGACAAATTCTAAGCATAAAGCCCCTACTTAGTGTACGAGAAGTTTTTGCTAAGGTCAGGAGAGAAGAGACTTGGCGAAAGGTGATGCTTGGTTCTTCAAACAACTAGACCAATCCAACAAATTCTGCTTTAATAGCTCGAGGATCTCAACCATCCTACAGTCGAGGCACTCAATCAAACAACAACAACTAGCGAATGGGTGGTCATCCATGGTGTGATTATTGCAAACAGACAGGTCACACAAAAGACACACGCTGGAAAATTCATGGTTGGCCAAATGATTGGAAACCATCAGCCTCACATCCTACTCAAAATCAAGAGAGTAGAAGCAACGTAGTCCAAACGGAAACAATTGCTTCAGTAGATTTGAGTCCCTTCAACAAAGAGCAGCTGGAGATGCTAAAAAAGCTGCTACAAGAATCAGTTCAGAAGGCAACCCATCTAGAAGGGGTTAGTACAGCAATGATAGCTCAACGAGGTAATTCTCTAAATGCCTTTAGTGCTAAACAGGAGAAAATCACCTCTTGGATTGTAGACTCAGGAGCATCTGACCACATGATCAAAGATATCACGGTGTTCAACGAATACAATCCATGTCAAAATGGCACTAGTGTTCGAATTGTTGATGGTTCTTGCTCAAAGGTGGCTGGTGTTGAATCAATGGTTATTTCAAAAGATATAACACTGAATTCAGTATTATTTATTCCCAAACTCAGCTATAATCTTCTCTCCATCAGCAAGTTAACCAAAGATTTAGGCTGCATTACTAAATTTTTCCCACACTCATGTGAATTTCAGGTTTTGAACTCGAGGATAACGATTGGCAATGCTGAGATGGATGCGGGCCTCTACCTTCTGCGAGTTAATGCCTCAGAATGGAAAAACAAGAAAATGTCATGTGTAGCATCTTGTGCTAAAGAAGAGAGTGACATAAGATTGTGGCATTATAGGTTAGGTTATCCAAATTTCTTGTACTTAAAAATGTTGCTACCTTCTTTGTTCAATAAAGATTCAATAAAACTTCAATGTGAGGTGTGTCAATTATCCAAACATACTCACGGTTCGTACACGTTACAACCTTATAAGTCTTCTCATCCTTTTCACATGAATCATAGCAATATTTGGGGACCTTCTCGTGTCAATAACATTTATGGTTCTAGGTGGTTTGTTACTTTCATTGATGATCATACAAGACTCACTTGGTTTTTTCTAATGAAAGAAAAATCAGATATTGGCCAAATTTTTCAAACCTTCAACTTAATTATCCAAACCCAATTCAGCACAAAAATTCAAGTTTTCAGAACGGATAATGGGAGAGAATACTTCCACTCATAGCTTGGGTCATATCTAAATAGACATGGTATCATACATATTAGCTCTTGTGTAGATACTCCACAACAAAATGGAGTAGTGGAGAGGAAAAATAGGCATCTTTTGGAAGTCGCCCGTTCTCTTATGTTAGCCACCCATGTTCCTAAACATTTTTGGGGAGAAGCAGTGTTAATAGCCACATATTTCATCAATCGTATGCCTTCTCGTGTCCTAGATTTCCAAACACCATTTCAGAGTCTACTTCGTACCTACCCACATATTCGTTTTGCCTCACATATCCCACTCAAAGTATTCGGTTGCATAACATTTGTTCATATAAATCAGCAACATCGTAGCAAGCTAGATCCTAAGTCTCAAATGTGTGTTTCTAAGATACGCTCCAAATCAAAGTGGATATAAGTGTTATTGCCCACAAACAAAGCGTTTTTATACCACCATGGATGTTACCTTCTTTGAGCACTAGCCCTTTCACTCCAAAAATACCATTCAAGGGGAGAGTTGTGAGGAATATTATTTTTGGGACACTTTTCATTCACTCGAGTCACAACAAACAAATACCAATTCTGCTTGTCCTTCGTGTCTACCCATTCCAACATCCGAGAGTCATCTAACATCCGAAAGTCTTTCATGTCTACCCATTCACGATGCTACACAAGACAAAAATAAAGAGGCAATTGTCTACTCTAGGCGGAAAACTCAAAAGAAGTTGGAGGACCGTACTACATCAAAGCCGGCTCAAGAGACAGACTCGAGTTCAAGACCCACAATAGATGAAGGTAATGCTCCTATAACTATAAGCTTAGAAAATTTTGTTGTACTTGATGATCTTGATTAGCCAATTGCTCTTCAAAAAGAGAAGAGACGGTGTACTCAACATCCCATCAACAATTTTGTGTCTTATGAAAAGGTGTCTCATAAATACGAGGCATTTGTTTCAACGTTGAGCGACATTCAAATTCCCAAGAATATCCAGGAGGCGCTTGCTCAATTCGAGTGGAAAAAAACGATTCTTGAGGAAATTCATGCACTTGAAAAGAATAATACTTGGAAATATACAGAATTGCCAGCTGGGAAGAAATTGGTAAGATGTAAGTGGGTCTTTACAATTAAGCACAATGCCGATGGTAGTGCTGATCGTTTCAAGGCAACGTTGGTTGCTAAGGGATTCACGCAATCATATGGTATAGACTATGAAGAAACCTTTGCTTTGATAGCCAAACTAAACTCCATTCAAGTGTTGCTCTCCCTTGCAACTAACTTGGATTGGCCCCTGCATTAATTAGACATAAAAAAATGCCTTCTTGAATGGGGAATTAGAGGAAGAAGTCTTTATGGAGGTTCCACCGGGAATTGACACTAAAGAGAGCTTCAACAAGGTGTGCAAACTCAAGAAATCCCTACACAGCCTAAAGCAATCACCTCGTGCTTGGTTCGAGGGGTTAACAAGGGTCGTTAAGAAGCTGAATTTCACTCAATGTCAAATAGATCATACAATGTTTGTCAAGAATTTAGCTGAAGGTAGAAGAGCAATAATGATTATATATGTCGATGATATAATCCTAACTGGTGACAATCTGGAGGAGATTGGAAAACTGAAGAATATCTTGGTAAAAGAATTCGAGGTTAAAGACCTAGGTCAACTCAAATACTTCCTAGGTATAGAGGTAACTCGGTCACGAAAAAGAATTGCAATTTCCCAACGCAAATATACTCTTGATCTTTTGAAGGAAACTGGTATGCTTGGGTGCAAACCAGCTGACACACCCATGGATAAAACCGAGATGAAAGAAGAATGACCATTAACGAACTAAGGGAGGTATCAAAGATTAGTTGGCAAATTAATCTATCTCTCGCATACTCGGCCAGACATTGGTTTTGCAATAAGTATGGTTAGTAGATACATGAACCGACCAATAGAGAAGCACATGCAAGCAGTTTTTCGAATCTTACAATACATGAAGAGAAGTCCTAGAAGAGGCCTCTACTTTAAGAAAATGGAGAAGAGAAACATGGAGATATTCACGGATGCAGATTGAGCTAGATCTCTCATGGACTAAAGGTCGACAACAGGGTATTGTACCTTCGTATGGGGGCAACATGGTTACTTGGAGAAGCAAAAAGCAACCCGTTGTTGCTAGGAGCAGCGCTGAAGTGGAGTTTAGAGCAATGTGTCAAGGAATATGTGAAGGCATGTGGCTGAGAAGAATTTTAAATGAACTAGGATTCACTAATATCAATCATATGTCATTATTATGTGACAACAAAGTTGCTATTGAGATTGCCAAGAACTCAGTTCATCATGATAGAACAAAGCATGTGGAGATCGATCGACATTTCATCAAAGAAAAACTCGAGGAAGGAATCTTGAAGCTCTCGTATTTTCCAACCAATCATCAAACAGCAGACATACTAACCAGGTTTTATCTAAAAATAGTTTCAAGACTCTAAGGTGCAAGCTGGGTATGATAGACATTCATAACCAACTTGAGGGGGAGTGTTGAAAATCAAAATTGGATTTTCTAGTTAGCTATAAAAGTGTGATTATTTTATTTCCAAATTTTCCAGATTTTGTTTGTTAGTTTTTAGAAATTTGTTTCTTACGTTTTAAGGTGTTTTTTTTTGTTACAACCAACAGCTATAAAAAGGC
Source organism: Eucalyptus virginea (assembly GCA_014182375.1). Lineage (NCBI taxonomy): Eukaryota > Viridiplantae > Streptophyta > Magnoliopsida > Myrtales > Myrtaceae > Eucalyptus > Eucalyptus virginea. The sequence continues at coordinate 26,264,756 of CM024517.1, read as the reverse complement.
TAGATGTCTCATGTAAATATATATTCTCTGGAGAATAAAAATCAAAGTAATTTCTCATAAATTTCTTCAGTAATAAGTGAAAATGGAATTAAAGGCTCCCCAACCCCTAAAACACCACTTTAAAGTAATATCAACAGCAAAAACATTAAATGTAACTTGAAGAAGACAGAACATACCCACACAAAAGAAATAAATATTGTACCAGCTAGAAACTCGTCCCTAATGCCACTCAAGTAGTCACTGAACAAGCAAATTGATGCCTCAAGCAACAAAGGCAACCTATGATGCTACAATAATTTAACCAATAACAGGCACTTACCCATCACATATTACTCTATTACAATCAAGGCAAGTCGCCAAACTATGCGTGAATTGACATTCATTGTAGCTTGCTGCAGACGAGCTTTTCCCTATCTGCTCACATCTGGAATGAACATAAAGCAATAGAAAAAAAAAAAGAGGAATTGAGTGTTTTGACAGCAGTTGACATAAAATTTTAGAAACAAATTTGTGCGATCCTTAATATACACCAAGGGTGCGAATAGCCGAAGAACTATAATAACAGGGGAACAAGATGAGACAGATTCAGAATTCTTGAAACCTTCTATAAAGTCCCAGAAGATCTTTGGGTATGGAAGTTGATTTGTTTTGTCCAGCTGCAAACTGCATGACAAGGACTTTTTCACGTCATGCCAGTGGAAACAAGGAGTAAAGAAGTTGAAAAACATATTATCACGCCAAGGAAGGGAAGTCTATAACTTTATAGGGCACTCGCCAAGCAATCTTCAGCAAGGTGCGCAGGCCTCCGACATGTAGTACTACAATTAACAAAGATTTTGTGAGCAACATAGCACAAATAGGAATATAATGTGGTCATGTGATGAAAAAGATCCACGAAACCTTTTCCCTTTTTGCATATTGAAAACCACAGGGAGTACGTAGGTCCAAAAAGAAAATAAGTACTAGAAAAAATAATGAGTTAAACAAGATTCATCCATTCTCATAGCATGGAAAATTTAAAATGTTTTCTTCTTTAACCAGGATTAACCCATTTAAACGGACTGAGAAGAACAATGACAAGTAGGTCTAGCAAACCTTACCATAGATAAGTGGAGAGACTAGATTTCCTATTGGACCACCGGTGCCGAACATAATCCCAAGCATCATTTTCTTCTTCAGGCACAGATGATCCAGAAACAAACTCAGCTGAAGCCGTGACCGGACTTTGGTTGCTCAAGGGATCCTGGAATCCAACATTACAAAAATCACAATGTCAAAACTCGGAACCATATACCCCTTCTTGAACATCATATATCAAAAAGGCAACAGCAAAATGACCTCTTTAAATTTAGGAGTTCGTAAAAGCACCGCTTTGCACTCCAAGCTGCAGATATCATCATCAGTCTATAAACACAAACAAACATCATCTAAATGTCATCTAGCTAGATGTCAATGATAAGAAAGTGCTCAGAACTCCAGTTTACAAAATTTCACCTCATCGCAAATATATTCTCCATATTTGCCACACACCAGGCAAACTAGTTCTCCAGGCAGGGGAAATCTTTGCTCACTTCTAATCTTACCTAGATTGCTTTTCCATTGGTTTGGTGGCCTTCACCAATATTACCTACAAAATGCAAATCAGGTAAACATTTGGAAAAGATACCAAGTCAAAAGTTTATTGCATATTCCCTAAACCTGTAGATGACAGCTAATGAAATCACCAAATCAATTATGCAACGGCCCTAACAGTAAACAGGTCTTAGGTTATCTCAATCGGCCAAAAGCAAGAAAACCCCCTGAGAAACTTTAGATTCATGTGCCAAATTCCATTTTCTTGGCAAGTCACCAGAGTCTAAAAGAAGAAGAACAGATTTTAAGACAAACCACAAATTTCAGTCTCCTTCTCTTCATCCCTTTCAGAAGTGCTTCCATCACCTGCAAGAATGGCAACAATACAAGATTAACATCTAAATTGCACGAGCAATGACATCTAAATGCTTTGGAGACATGTTTTTCCCTATTAACCACAAATCCCAAACAGGACTACTTGCATAGTCGACTAAGTTCAAACCAGAACTCAAAGCCCCCCTACAAAGGGAGAGCAATCCAACTAATCAGTAATCAAGAAAAACAATCTCAATCGCCAAACTGTAAGGGAGCAAAATTACCAAAACATTAGGAGTCAATTCCTAATAAACCTGACCCGTGCTCGTTTCTCTCCTACTCAATCAATTTGATGGGTTTTATGTTTGATGGGTCAAGTTAAGCCAGTCCGCCCATGTTAGGCCAAAACCCAGCCCGTAAGTGAATGACCTATAAAAGAGTGTTGTTACTGTAATATATAAAATAAAATAAAAAAGTAAAAATGGGGATATTTGGACAGTTGCGTTTTCAAAAGAGAAATACGTTTCTCTATTTTTTTTCCCTTTTGAAACAGTATGCGCCTCTCTCAACGAACGGAATCGGGGCTTCAAAGAATTCCTCAAAACTGCAACGGTACTTAATTTGTGGCAATCAAGGTATGTCCGTCTCCGTGATATGCATTCGATCGGTGTAATATGTTTCTAGGCACGTTTTCGCGTTCGTTTTCAGTATTCAATCGTTTGAGTATCGGATCGATTTTTCGGAATATGTTTCCCTACATTGGTATCAGAGTGATGCTATTTATGTTTCCTTATCACCGTTGATGTTTATAAATTGCTTTTGGTTGAAATTTTGAGAAATGCCGCCATCGAACGCTCGGGGACGAAAATCCCGACACCCCATACTGTTCGCCCCCCCCCCCCTTTTTTGATTTTCAGTGAATCAAAACTCATTTATGATAGTGCAGGCTTGTAGTTCTTGTCGAGATGAGAAAAACGACGGGTGGCTCGTCGCCAGGGGCTGCCGGATGGGCCACCACGTGCGGCAAGAAGAAACAGCCTCACACACCCCGAGGTGGTTTGGGCAAGCGCCTGCGCCCCATGCGCCTTGGCAACTGCTAGCGCGTGCACCACACGCGCCAGCTGACAACAGATGGCGGTTGCCCGCACACGCGTAGTGCACATGCTGGTGACATCACAATGATGTCACCTAGCCAAGTCGATTTGTTTTGTTAAATTATGTCTCGAGTTTGAGCGTGTGCAAAACGCAATTTGCTTGGATAAAATTTTTACATGGTTGTTCGTGAAGATATTTTTCTGATAAAGATAATATTCAAGATTACGTATAAGAAAAGAAATTCAAAATTCTTTTTGGGTCTTGGATGTCTTCAGTTAACGGAAGGAGATTCGTTGGACTTCATGAAGGTTTACAAAAGAGGAAATAAAATAGAATATATAAATAAAAAAAAGGAGCAAAGTTTCTTCTTCAACTGCAGGAGCCGAATAAGGTTATCTGCATGCGGCCCAAAGTCAAAGTCTTGACTTTGAGCACACAATATAAAAGCTAAAAGGAAATAAAGAAAGAAGCCCTCTGCACGTCCATGCCGCTTGAGAGTGATGCCGTGAAAAGAAAACCTGGAGAGCGCCGCACGACGAAAGAAATAAAAACGAGCAAGAGCCGCGGGTCCAGGAGAAGAGTCACACCGCAGGAAGCTTTGAACAAAAACGCAAAGCCGTACGTACGTGGACCAAAGATGAATGCTAGAGTTCTTGTTTTGGCATACGTAAAGCGTTTTACTTTGAGCTTGAACACGTGGTGATTTTGTGCCTTGAGTTTACGTCCAAATGAGTTGTTTATTTATAAACACTTTGAGTTTGGAATTAAATCTAAGTGTGAGAAACACTCGGGCCTGTGAGCAATTGTAAACTTTGATTCTCCATTTATAGTGGATTATTTGATGCTGGCTCTCCCCATGGATGTAGGTATCGATACTTGGACCGAACCACATAAATTTTTGGTGTTCTTATTATTTCTCATTTATTTCTTTGGTGATTTTGTGTTAACGTAAATTGCAAAATCCTGTTGTTTCCGCAAATTATATTTCCAACAAGTTTGACTCGACTCGACCCTTTTGACCCGACCCAATCTACATCGACCATTGACCGCGTTGACCGTTGACTTCTTAACTGTTGACTTCTTGACCCTTGACTGTTGACCAAAAAAAAAAAACGAAGAATGTGTTTCTTTTTTAATTAGGTCCCTATGGATTATAAGTAATCCTTTTTTGTTCTGCATTTGTTGTAGGAACAATGCCTCCCCTTCATGAGCGCACACCTATTCGCGCATGGTCAGAAAGTCAAAAGACGAGGCTTTCAAGATTGATAGCTAAGTCAACTGATTATTGATGGGAAAGTGATGATTTAATTGAACATGTTCTCGAGGTCAATAAAAAGATACAAGAAGTCATTTGGAATGGTTATCCAACGGTAGCTTTTGAGATGGTGCGATTCTTCACGAACACTCTTCCATAACACTTTTCCATCTGAATGGCAATGAGTGTTGAATTGTCTATGGGAGGTTAACATGGTTCCTAATTATAAGAAGCTAGTAGTGTTTTTTTTTTTTTTAATGAATATTATCGGATTGAAGCCACAAAGACTTCGACCCAAGGAATGAGTTCAATCTAGCAGGGGATGGATGTGCGAAGGAGAAATCCTAAGGGATTTCCGTCTATTTTTCCACGGTTGCTAAATGTGCCTAATGAATTTACAAAGGAAATTTCCAAAAAATTAAAAAGATCTTTCCCTGTTCATAGTTTGACTTTCTAGTGGTGTTTATTTAGTATGTTTTATGGATATCTTATGTGGATTATTTCTACTATGTTGATGTTGTTGTATCAACTGATGTATTGGTTACATTATGTGGAAATGTTTTTTTTTTTTTTTTTTTTATTGTTAATGGATATCCAATGTCAATTGCTTTTGTTATTATTAATTGTTGTAGGTAGTTCATAGAAGTTTATGTAGCTTCAAAGAACTTATTTTGCATAGAATATTATATTAATGATAATTTCAAGTTATGATTTTTGGATGATGATTGGAAACTTAGCGACCTTTTGATTCTGAAACCTTATTTGAAATTATTCATTAATATGATAAGTTTATGCAAAATTGATACATAAATGATAGGCTTTAATAATTCGTTCATATGTGTCTGATATGTTCAGATCCAATGGCTTCAGTAACTAAGAGCATAGTCGCTAAATTGAACAAAGGTGAAAAGCTAAACGGCGATAATTATGAAATATGGCATATGAAAATCCAATATGTGTTAGAAGGGCAAGAGGCCTTAGAAGCTCTTAGCATTGAATTCCATGATACGTGAACTCAAGTTAGACATTAGATATGTCTGAACTATTATCGGTATGGTATTGAAAGTGTAGACATACACTCCATGGGAATGGAGTTAATACCGTAATACGTATTTCATACTATATATGCATGAGACGGCCAATAAGAGTGGCAAAAGTTTTTATCTTAACTTTTATGTCGTGTGAGACTCTTGAGGAAAAGAGTTCCTTAATTAAGTGCCCTCATAACTCTTACTTATTTTCAAGATTTCTATTTAGTATTTGCTATCTTAGAATGTTACCAATGATCATGAATTAATTCAATTTGATGTGACACTTCTAGAAAAGCAAGTTGAATTAAAATTAAGAGTTTCAAGGAAAGAGGAAGATCAAGTTTGAATAATCACATTTTAGTTTTGAATTCACTAATCGACCAATTATGATTGTTTTTGGGATAATTATAATTGTGAATACAATATATCATTGTTAAAAATAGATCAAAAGTTATATAAATGTAATCAATCGATCTAGGGTACTGCATACTATATATACTCAAAAATATGATGCTGATTATGATCTGCTATATATTCCTAACAGATGTATGACAACAAGCTCTCAAAGTATGCTAGTTACATGGATTATTTACTAGTATGAATGTTGCAGAGAGATGAAGAGAGTTCTGTTCGGCCCACCATGTGCGAATGGGAGATGATGGGTTTTATGTTTGATGGGCCAAGTTAAGCCTGTTCGCCCATGTTGAGCCAAAACCCAGCTTGTAAGTGAAGGGCCCATAAAAGCGTGTAGTTACTGTAATATATAAAATAATAAGAAAAAGTAAAAAGTAAAAAGGAGGATATCTGAACAATTGCGTTTTCAAAAGAGAAATACGTTTCTCTATTTTCCCCTTTTTGAAACAATACGGGCCTCTCTCGATGAACGAAATCAGGGCTTCAAAGAATTCCTTAAAATTGCGATGGTACTTAATATGTGGCAATCAAGGTATGTCTGATTCCGTGATATACCTTCGATCGGTGTAACATGTTTTTGGGCACGTTTCCGCGTTCATTTTCGGTATTCGATCGTTTGAGTATCAAATCGATTTTTAGGAATATGTTTCCCTACACAATTCGACACGGTAAGAACAAAGATACTACAAAGTTGGCATCTTCGATAAGCATTACGAAAGAAAAATCCACAATTACCTCCTCTTTTGGACATATTCCTCGTGCGACATCGGCCGATCGTCCTCCACGGTGACGCCACTCCCACCACACGGCGCTCTAGAGTCTTGGTGGCGGCGGCACTTAGCATTCTCATCATTCGAAGGTTCTCCATCAGTCAAGGAGGCGCTCCCAGTCACGATGTTGTAAGCTACTGCTTCAAGACGCGCGGCAAATCAATGAGAAAACGGAAAACGAATTCCGGCGATGAGATCGGGGATTCTTGTAGAAATTGGTCCTCATCGCATCCTCTCTCTCTCTCTCTCTACTTTTGCCGAGTTTCTCTCTCTAACAGTAGCTGCTCAAAACCGGATTCAAGTATGGAAGACGAAGGAGAAGGAGAATGACAATCGGATCAGGTAGCAACTTGAATCCAGCAAGAATCTCGGCCCTGCACAGCCCGACCTAAGTTTCCGTTTCGGTTGAGAACTAAGTTCGGCCCAGCCTAGTCCGGACTGAGTTACCATGTTGGCACTTTTTTTTTTCCTTTTCTTAAAAATTATTTTATATTGTAAATTCTTTTTTGACTTTTCATCTCTACATTTTTGCGGTTTTTCTAATTAAGCCTCTTTACCTTTAATTTGTCCATTAAATCTTTCTATTTTCTTAAATTTTGTAATCAAGTCCTTCCGACGCTAAACCTTGCAAAATCCATTTGGCATGGCTATCGAACAATGCCACAATGCGACGTGGATAAGATTTTTTCCAATAAGGACATTCACGTAGACTTCTACATGAGCTAAGATTTATCCACACTAGACTTTGATGATTTTCCTATTGTGTCCACGCGGGAATCCGCATACATAATTTATTGTCTTCTAATGGTTGATGGGATTTGGTGTCGAAGAAACTTGATCAATAAGCTTGTGAAGGTAGAAAGATTTATTTAGACAATCAACAATTAATACTATTAAAAATCTCTAATTTATACCCTAAGACATAGTTATCTCAAATTAATTTATTACCTCATAAAAAATTCACAAGCTACGCAATTGCGCCAAACCATTTTCCATCTCGCAAAAATATTCAAGCTGGCATCCCTAATTTCAAGTCTACCATCAATGCATATGTGCCAACTTATGTATATTGAATTTCTCATTCTCCATATCACTCCGTACTCGAATACGGTCCATATAACAACAACATATGTCCGTCGCCAGCTTGGGCCCTGTTTGATAACCATCTCCGGAATAGAATTGTTACCAAACGCACCTTTGGTATCTCCGTCATATTTCTATTTTAGCAAATCGACTGTCAGCCTTGGACGAGAGAGGTAAACCGCGGTGTTGTCGCAAGCGAAACGTTGTTGTCCTAAACCTTCACGTGACTAAAATTGTTTTCTTCTTCTTTCCTTATTTATAATCTTAACCCTTGCTCTCCATCCTCCATCCAGCCTCTAATTTATTGGGGAAAAAAGAAGAAAATCCCCACAAGAATTGTGGATGTCAGACGTGATATCACAGCCCCCCTCCTCTCCGCAATATCTGAAACTTCTCCTAAAAAGATTGGCTCCTGTTTAGCTACAGAGGCAATGAACAAAATTCATAGGAAGAATGTTAAAAATAATCTATAAATTTTGGCTCAATATATAATATGATCTTAAATTTTTAATTTATTTAATATAATTCCTAAATTTTAGCCTAATTTTCAATATGATTTCCGAATTTTTAATTCATTCAATATAATCTTAAAACTTTTGGTATATGTTCAATTTAATTCATGAACTATATGAAAAATGGTCAATGCAGTCTTTTCATTAATTCAAAATCAGGGACAACATTGAACATTTTCATATGGTTTACAGACTAAATTAAACACGTGTCAAAAGTTTAAAGAAAACATTGAATATTTTCTTATAATCCAAGAACTAAATTGAGCATAACTAAAAGTTCTAAAACTACATTGAACACATTAAAAGTTCGGGGAATACATTATATATTAAGCTAAAATTCAAGGATCATATTAAATAGTTTAAAAATTCAAGGACCCCATCATGTATTTGGCAAATATTCAAGGACTATTTGCGTCTTTTTCCAAACTCGATGGCCAGAAAATTGGAGTTGCAAAGGTCCACGGAATATGAGATGTTTAAAGAAGATTTTGCTAGAAGGTAAATTAGATGAAAATAAAAGTAAATGAGGTCCACTAATCTCCAGATGTTTCAAAATAGACACTGCGGCATTACTGGAGGCATACGAACGTGCTTACGTCATCGGGTTTGGTGTTCCATTTTGCTCCTTTGACCATCACAAACGGTGTCCAGACGCCATGCTCAAACAAATCCCACTTCCCATCAGCATTTTCAAAGCTAAAATAATATTGTAGCATGAAAAGCTGAAATAGAAAGATGCCATTTTTATAAGTTTTTTAGTCGATACGGAAAAGCTTCAAATGACTTTTTTTTCGTTCTTTTATCTTATCCTATATGTATTTTTACAAATCATTATATTCTGTGTGCAAATTGTGGTCACTCTCATTCACGCATCCCCACGTCAATATCTGAAAAGGTGGGGAGTTTGCCCTCCCATTTTCATTTCACACCAGAAATTTCCCAGGCAGCTCCGCATTCGGACAAAAGAAGAAAGTTCGCCAAACGGAAAACCAAGCAAAACTCCAAAACACAGAAACAAAAGGACCAAAAAAAAAAAAAGAAAATCGAAACTTTGAAGCAGTCAAGAAAAAAAAGATGAAATTTTTCACAGGGATAATTAGTGGGAAGTTTCTGTGATCACAGACAGGCGGGTCAGCTCGGACAATGCTTTGAATTTTTGGGGCGATCTTTATATAAAAGATGAGAAAGTCAAATGTGAATTTCGAATAGTGGGAAGAGGGGAACAGGAGGATCTTGATTTGGAGAGAAGATTGACAAAAGAATCTTCGATCTTGGGGGGCCACTTTTGGGGGCTTATGTCGTGTTGATTTCAAAGGGGAAACGAAGAAAATGCAGATGGGAGAAAAGCTAACTCGGTTTTTCTTGATTGGCTAATGCGGCTTCCGAACTTTCCTTCCCAAATGACTTAAAAGACAACAACATTATATGTTCAAAAGAAATTATAGTATTATGAAATAAAATTAGCACCATAAACCCTCAAACATGCTGTTTACTTGGCGCGAATAGTACAAACACGAAAATTCCGCGGCTTTGTGCGGGTTTGAATTTGGTCATTGAAGAAGCAAGCATCCTCTTTTGAAATGGGATTAAATTGCAATTGGCTCGCAACTAGAGGTCTAGTTCATTGGACCCGGAAAAAATGGAACTCACTTAACCGTTCCCACGCGCTTTCCAGCCTAAAACTTCCTGGGCAAAAACACAGAGCTGCCGCAGTCGCAGAGCTTCGAAGGAAACAGGGGAATCGATACCAAGAAATAGAGACGGCCATCATGCTCGGATGCGTCAATGGAAGCCTCAACCAGGCCGAGTTCGGCAAGCCCATGCCCTGGATCGGCGTCTACATAGCGGCGGCTTCCCTGGCCTGTGCGATTGCGATGGCCGCGGACGCCGCCGCAGGCTTCCGCTACCGGCAGCTCTGGTTCCCGAGCCGCTACATCGCCCTCAACGCCATGTCCCTGAGCGTCATTGCCGTCGCGGTCAAGCTCTGCGTTGACCTCAACACGCCAATGGCGAGCCGGAAGGAGCAGCTCGCCAAGCTTAGCAGCTCGGTCCTGATCTGCACCGTGATGGGCAATGCGATGCCTTCTCTCGGGTCAATGGAGAACAAGGAGCTCCGGTCCAACGTGATCGCTCTGGCGATTCTCGTCATCACATCTTTCGTGAACATCTGTATACAGTTGGGCACCGGAGTGATCTTCGTCTGCAGGTGGGAACATGCCTTCGTGATGTCCATGATGCTGCTGTTGCTGGTGACCCTGAGCTTCTCGGCCGCGATGGTCCCGACGAGCAAGTGCTACTTGGAGATGAAGTATTGCAAGAGGCACGAGCTGACTCTGAAGGAGAGCTTGAGCCACAGCTGCGACAACGTCTTCGACAAGCTCAAGGAGCACCTGTTGAAGTATGGGATGATGGCCCATTCCTGCAACCCGCGATTCGTCGTGGCGCGGTCGGTGACCTGCACTGCTTCCGGGGCGCTCTGCCTCCTGAGCGCAATGACCCTGGCGCAGGCGATGGTCCGGGCTTACCTGCAGCCCTGGATGTTTGAGTTCGTATCCTGCTATGGTCCATTGGACTCGGACTATAAGTGGTCGAGCACGGCGATTCTCATCACGCAGACTATTGCAGTCGGGGTCGGCACAATCGCGCCGGCATTCCGATGGTTCCTCACGATCAGATTGAAATGGCAGAGGCGGGGGAACAAGAGCTACAAGGATGAATTCAAGCCTGAAAAGTATTGGATACAGCAATTCATAGAGATTAAGGAGCGTCCGTTCAATTTACACGTCCGGAGCCGGCGGTGTCGTAAACTCATCCACGACTTGAAGAACGTGGTTTTGGATATGCTCATCGGAATACAAGTGGGGATCGTGTTGGGAAGCAAGGCCGTGAGGCTGATCTCCATTCTGTTCATGAGCCCGATCTTGTTGTCCTGTGATTTGTGCTCCGATCTGAGGAAGAAGTTCAGACTGAACATCAGCGATTCAGACAAGGACTTGCACTCGAGTTCGCCCCTAGAAGGCTCGGCCTCAAAGCCGGACTTCAGCCCATATATTTTGCATCTCGAGGGCGAGGAAGAATTGGTGCACGTCATGATGCAGAACAACTGCGACACCACCGAGTGTTGGATCGAGATGGGGAAGAACAATCAGCCCAAACATCTCGTGCAACTTTTGGAAGAGACGGATCCTCGTGGGTTCACAGGGGTCATGGACTTCGACAGCGATGCAGTTCCTCCTCTGGATTCTGCAGAACCACCGAACAATTGGGCACTGCCGATCGCGACCTTAACGAGCATAGCGGTCGCCATTCCAGACATTGACCCATCTGCCAAAAAACGATTGCTGCATGGTGTTCGCGAGGGCCTGATGTATGTCAACATAGTAGAAGAAAGGCTGTGCGCAAGACAAGAATTGATGAATGCCCGAAAGGCGGCGAGCATTGTGTTCATGGGAGTCGATCTCTACCACAAATGGCTCGATGTAGATCTCCGCAAAATTTCCCTCCAGGGAAACACCACAAAGGATGTGCTCGAAGCGCTTGCGTGCACTGCAAAGAACGTTTTCGTCGAATCCCATGGATATTTAATGGAATCCCCTTCGGCATGGCCCGTCAAAGTACGGACCGCGCATTCCATGTACCGTATAAGCAAGACCGTGCTGCTCGATTGCAAGAGCAGCGACTGTGATATGAGCAACAGTATCTTCGAGAAGCTATCAAGGATGATCTCCGATATTATTGCGGCCTGCCTCACCAACTTAGAACATGTCATATTCACCGAGTGCTCTCGCAGCGGCATTGAGGGCCGGACAGAGAGTGTGTGGTCCGCCGCTATTCTTCTCGGAAGAACGGCAGAAGTGATGAAAATCTTAAGCCAGAGGGAGCTTCCATGTCTGGACTCCGACCAATTGGCGAGCATTGACGAGTGGCGAGCAATGATGAGCGTGCCTTGAGTGACCTGAGGAAGGCTTTACCGACGAAGTCATTCACAGATGAGAGCGAACCGTCTTCTCTCAGTCTCGGAGATCAGTACCTATCTATTCAGTATTCACAAGTCTAGGGAGGAAGCTTGAACCAGCCTATGTTGGAAGATATGCGGCGATTGCTCGTGATAGTCAATGGAAGATTTGATCTGATTACGATTGTATACATATCAATTAAAGATTAGATTTAGATTTAGATTGATACATAGGATTATTTACTTCCATTCATTGTATACACCTTGTATTATATCTACAGAAGGCTGTACATTTACGAACTATTGAAAAGAAAATACAAAAACTCTTTCCTTCAGTCACGATCTCCTTGCTATCTTCAGCTTCTTTCAGCCTAGGAGTTTTTACATGTTTCTTTTTCATCCCAGTAATGATCTGAACGATGGTCGAGGAATGGTTACTAGTTGTATCAACGAGCATTGCAAAAAGAGCTGTCGAATGTACTCAAGGCATATCTTTTGCTGATGTATAGCTGCAATATTATCGAGGTAGGAATATGATGACTCTTGAGCACGAAGTTGCAATTAATGTCATTAATGTCAAACTGGTAGATCTGATTTGTGCCCTAATATAGGAGAAGGAATTAGCATTACCAATAGCATTAGAATCAGGATAACAAATCAACATTCATCTTCCAACCTACATGCTAACCTAGCTAATGAAATAGCAAAAATCACAAGATCGGTCTCTTCATAAGGTTCTTTATGTTTTTGCAAAGGTTTTCGAATTTCTTATTGCAATGAGAGCGCGCCCCACCATTGTGGGGGAAGTAGAACTTGGTCAGGCCTGGCTACCCATTTTCCCCGTAAAGAGGAAATTGTGGTCGGGACAGCCAATGGGGTCTTTTTATTTTCGTGAGGTTTTCCACCCTCACTACCTAGTGATTCCCCCCCTAAGGGGGCCTCGCATGGGCTTGGGGGAGTAGTTTAAGGACCTGCTCAGGTCCTAATTAATGTCATTAATGTCAAACTGGTAGATCTGATTTGTGCCCTAATATAGAAGAAGGAATTAGCATTACCAATAGCATCAGAATCAGGATAACAAATCAACGTTCTTCTTCCAACCTACATGCTAACCTAGCTAATGAAATAGTAAAAATCGCGAGATCGGTCTCTTCATAAGGTTCTTTATGTTTTTGCAAAGGTTTTCGAATTTCTTATTGCGATGAGATCTCAGGCCAACAGAAGCCACTCTTAGCACCTGCTTCAAAGTGTGTCTCATGATCTGTTGATGATCCAGGCTATTGATCTGGTGACATGTTTGTCCCTATTGGCTCGCTACTAGAACTGAAGGTTGCTAAACTATGGTGCAAAACAGATCTCTCTTCCACCCACAAAAGAGAACTCAACTCTAGCTCAATTAATTAGCTAAACTCCAGGCAATCGGACCTCAATCTGCAACTTCTAAACAGCTAACGAAAATCAAGAGACCAAAGATCAAAACAGAGCATTAACTTTCAGAGAATGTCATTGAAGAAGCCCCATGAGAGTATATCAAGTCATGTTGACGATGGGCATCTAATAGTTCCCAGCTATCGATTATGCCTACTTTAGTTGATCCTTTTTTTAAAGCCAAATGAGACTTATCTTGGCCACAGCAGAGTAGTTTTGCATCATTTTCTCACAGACCAAGTAATGAAGAGTGGTGGGCCTCCTCGGTCTCCAAAAGGGTTTTGAGAATAAAAGGATATTCTCATTCATGACCCGGCATTTTGCAGTTTTACCTTTTGAAAGGCTGCAAATCCAAAGTTTAATTTAGTCTTTTTGTGCAACGGGGAGAGACTTTAAGTAATCATGTCAACCTTACATCATTGCCAAACTTAGACCTAGATCTAGCTACTTCCATTACAGGGACGACGAACATGTCTCAAACGATCGAGTGATTGCATAATGGCGCAAACGATGGTCAAAGTCTCAATTTCCTTGTGTCAAGTTGTTTTTCATACGGCATGCGTAGGTACCAAGCCAAGACCAACGAGGCTAGTAGAACTCGAAATTTATAATATTTTCTTAATTTTTTTAGTTCAATCAGCACACTTGACTATGACATATTTTTATACCCATTTGTTCATCCTTTGATGGCCAGATGTTGTTTTTCTAATTTTTCCATGGTGTAGTAATTCACGGAATAAATTTTGGTTGATATTCGATGTGTCGAAAACATAATCATATGTTTGATATCTTTGAATGAAATCTTGCTAAATTTGGTAGGCCATTAAAGAAGGCGATACCAATCTAATTTGATTAGAGAAAACTTGTTTCGAAGATCGTATCTAGGGCTTAAACGGAAAACAATTTGAAGTAAGACAGAAAACCGAGACGGAACCATTTTAGAAAAGGAAGAAGGTTGACTATTGTAGAGGGGTGTGTTATTTGTCGTCATCATCATCACTTTTAATTTTTTTAAATATAAATTTTAAGTTGTACTTGATTAAAAAAGGTTTATTATTAAAGATGGGCATTGATGATGGAGTAGTTGGAAATTACTGGAAATACACAAAGCCAAAAGGCTGCCTCGTATCCTCGTTATCTTCTCCGACTGATTCCCACGGGTTTCACAAGATTTCTCTCCCCAAAAAAAGCTCTCTTTTTTATCTCTCTCTCGACCGAGCCCCCTTTTCCGTCGCTCAACGAGGTACGATCATCGGCTTCCAGCTTGCCTCTCGATTCTTCATCCGCTTGCGAACTCGTGCTTCGGTTCGATTACTCAAGAGGTCGGAACGTAGTAAAGTTCGAGTCTTTCTTTTGGGAATCGATCGCTGTTCATCTTGGTGGTTTGACTTGGACGGTGCTCATCCTTGAATTTGCAGAATCCTGTGTTGCTTTTCCCTTTTTCTGTGTTTTTGATTCTTTGTATGTTTGATCGTCGGTAAATTCTGTGCTCAGGGTCGTGAGAAGGAGATAAAGTTTTGAGCTTTTTTAATTTTTAATTTTTTTTTTCAATTTTGTTCTTCTTCCTTTTGGGTTAGGAAACTGGCTTCACCTGCTGAATTTGACTGTACTGCTATGTCGAACTACCCTTTAGATATATGGCGTGGAGGGATGGGGTGATAAATTGAAGGGCTCTGTTGTTGTTATCACTACTTCTTTTTCATATGTTATGCTCGATTTTATCAGTTTTGGCTTATGTTTTGGGGCTATGGTAGCAGGTGGAATGGCTAAGAGTTACTTCAAGCAAGAGCATGATCTTGGTGCGTTTTACTCTCCCTTGAGTAGCAATTCGCTTTTGTGGTTATTTTATTGCTAAAGCTTCGATTTTGAACGTGTTAATTAATAAAACTGTCCTGTAAACCCAGAGAAGAGGCGGGCGGAGGCTGCCAGGATAAGGGAGAAGTACCCAGATAGAATTCCGGTGAGAATGAAAGTTGGATGAACTTGTTATGATTCATGCTGATGAACTTTTCTTTGGAAAATTTAGCCTTAAGTTTTTTTTTTCTTTGGGAACTTAAGTATCTAGTTATACTTTTTGGCATACTTGATTGTTTGGGTGCTTCATCTCTCATGCCCTCTAGGACATGCGGAGTGGAAAGTCAAGCTCGCAGTATAACTTTGTCCAGCATTTTAGAATTTCAGTGTAACAATACGGGAAATTAAGTGGTTTATGAGGCCCTTTTATTCTCTTGAATTGAGGACGGGTATCACTTGCTTGAGTTCTCTCTTACTCGTTGATCGTAAATTTTATTTTCTTCCACCTTTTTAAGATTTAAGACTTAGTCACATATAATCTTAGCACCCCTCTTGTTGCCTATGTAAATGCGTTCATGCCAGTATTTCTTAATATTCTGTCATTGCTTCTGCTCTCTGTCCCTAAAACAGGTCAATTTTACATTATGTTGATTAGTCCTTTAACATGCAAGAATTTTTTATGAATAGACTGTAATATCGACTTAACAGAGTATCCTCTATATTATAGATTGTGACAAGCAATTTGCATATGACATACAAGGTTTCATATGGACCACAGTGGTTTTTTGATCCGTTTGGCAGAAGTCATTCATATTGATGTCCAGATTCTTTGGGCGCTCGATAGTTGAAAAATAACCAGTAATCTCAATTCTCTCCTCTAATTTTGCACCTTATCTTTAGGGTGACATTATGAGGTCATGGAGAAGGAAAAGGTGTGCTTTTTTTATTTATTTAAAAGGTAGCGACTATTGGGATAATTTGAGTTCAAAACTGCTACTACTGGTCTGTAAAAGCTCAGTTGTTTACTTTATCATCAGTAAGTGTGTGTTATGGTAGTGAGAACTTCAGACTTCCAAGATTTAGGCTATAAAAGTCCATATGTATTAGGGACTGGCTGGGTGTGGTGGTGTGGTGGTCCACCATTACCAAGATTCAGTAGCTTTTATTGGTTCAATTTCGTTACCATCTTGATCTTATTAGTATTTTATTTGAAGATGAATGCATGTGCATTTCATCATATTGGGTTTTGAAGCTAACATGCCTTGGGCTTTGTCTTTGGTTAAGGTGATTGTGGAGAAGGCTGAGAGAAGTGATATCCCGAACATTGACAAGAAGAAGTAAGAATCGAGCTTTTGTTAATCACCTGCTCTGTTTGTTGGACATTAGACTCTCATCTAAAAGAAAGGGTTTGGGGGAGATTATCTGGTTATTGATGGAAAGACTGTTCAGTGGTTTCCAATGTTGTGTCTCTGAACCTTTATTCATTATTGTGGCCCTCAACTTGTCTGGTGATGTCTGTTATAATTTATTCAGCTTGTTCAGTTTATCAGTTGTATGGGCCATAAATCATTTATCCATCTTGACTTTTCTTCCCTTTCGTGATTTTTTCTTCCAAAAAACAATGGGGAAACCGGGAGCCCATTTTGTCCTTCAATAGGTCCTGTGTCCACATTATATAAAGTTTTTGGTGGACTTGTAGTTGCTATGCTCATCATGCAACTATGTTTACACCCCTCTTCTTGTGGCTTTTGTGCATACTGGGTTTCTGTAGATTGTCTTTTAGTGTCAAAGGTATCACTCTGCACTGGTATGAGAAGTAATCCTCTGTCTTCACCGATTAATCCTCAATCTTGATGTGCATGCTAGGTATCTTGTTCCTGCTGACCTGACAGTCGGACAGTTTGTATATGTTATCCGCAAAAGGATCAAGTTGAGTGCAGAGAAGGCAATCTTCATCTTTGTGGACAATGTTCTCCCACCAACAGGTGATTCTTGCTTTTCGTCCAGGAAGTTTCATCTACTTATATATGCTTCTTGTACTGTAACTCGGAATGGACTTAAGAGAGATGTTCCTTTCTGATTTATTCTTGCAGGGGCAATCATGTCTGCAATATATGAAGATAAGAAGGATGAAGATGGGTTTCTCTACGTCACTTACAGTGGAGAAAACACATTCGGGCTTGGGTGTTAGATTTCAATAGCTATCTTAGCAGGTGGCTTATTTCCACTCGTTCTCCGGTGCTATTTACTTTTGTCATTTCACTGCATGGGTTTATGAAGAATTTCATGGCAAGTAGTATTATGTACATCTTGTATATAAGCTCCGACTGTCAGTTTCACAAGAAAAGTTCCTGCTCGGTCCTTTCGATGCTGGCGAATCTTCTAAGATGGAGTTCAATATCTTATGATTTTATGAGCTTTGGAAAGTGCTGAACAAGCACTATCCAAATGCTGATTAGAATAGTGCTTCACATTCTTGAAGGACCATCTGGAGAGTGGTTTGTTGTGATGTAGTGCCCGGGGGATTATTCCAACAGAGGCGCCGAAGGAGAAAGTAATGTCTGTGAAGTGAATGTAATGCTCATGTCCAATGGGAGAAAAAAACTCAGAACAGTCCAATTTGTCGAAGACGTTCTCGTGATTGTAGGTGAAAAGCTGATCTATTTGTAGGGGTAAACCTTTGATGGATTTCAATTTTTCGCCAAAATTAACACGTTCATGTGGAATCGCCCTTCACAGCATCTACTTGGGCATGGCTATTTGATAAATGAATGATTTCGGAACTGTCTTAAGAAGAGTACTTTAAATTCGGGTCTACTTAATTGTAGTCATTCTGAGAATGGACTCGCAACAGAATTGTCCGGATCGAGATGTATGACTAAATATTAATGCCCTTGCAAAATGTTTCATTTTGCTTAGACCTTAGTACGTTCTTAAATTGTTATGTTTGAATTCTAAGAGGTAAAATTTGGGATATTCCTGAGAAGGGAAGAAAAATATTCTTTTCAATTGGGGGTTGGGGTGTATAGGTACTGGCATGTAAAATAAAGAACGCAGCCTTAACAAGCGGGGTGGGGTGGTCGCCAATGGAGCTTTTGGGCTCTTGGATTGTGGTGGGATAAACCTGTAAGCATCATCCAAGATTTACGACTTGCCCCTGTAATGTAGAGATGCCGATTGCTGAACTATTGTTAGATTTCAGAGTTTCAGTAGTATTTTAAATTTGAATCATGCATATTTATCCCCTTTTTCTTGGTCAAGATGTTAATAACCTTAATTAATAACCTTAATGATAGATCTGTCAAAATGAATCATAAATCTCTCTTAACCCATGTAGATGGGCTGAATTGTTATATAGGTAAGTAAATGAGTTTAGAAAGATAAAATCCAAATTAATATAAGTGTTAAATGGGTTCATAATTTATTTAGAACCAACCCATCTATATAACTTTCTTTCATCTTTACTTGATTTTGTACTTGTGCACTCTATTCTCTCACCTTAAATTTTTTATTTTTTGTTTTTTTGGTCGAAACTTAAGAGTTTTACAAGCTTTCTTAAATTGGATTGAATATGAAATTGTTTTAGGTATTTTGTGTCGGGTTAGAAATGGGTTAGTATGAAATATGGGTCACTAGATTCTTTTTTGGTTGAAATAGGTCGATAGATTTATATTGTATGAAAATAAATCGAAACGGGTTAAATTGATTAATTTGGGCAGACCATTTTCGATCCGATTCATCTGTTTGACAAGTGTACCTAATGCTATAACGTCATTCTGATTATGATAAAAAGGGTCTAGAATACGCTTATATTATAGCTTTTTTGCATAAAAGTGATGAGAGAAGAAAATGCGCCTTTCCATGTATGCTTGGAAAAATTTGAAGGGCGGCTCTAAAAGGTTGAATCGGACCACCCACTCAAATTGACTTGAGAACTTGGATTCATTAGAAGCCTGTGGGCTATGGCAGTTGACGATGTGACTGGTTTAGGGGACAAAATCTCTCTTGGGAATGTCCAAAGGGAGAAAAAGTTCCCACAATCTCATATCTCGAAGACATCATCTCGATTGTTGCCGAATATCCAATCGAGGTAGTAAGGAAAAAGAGCATCCTCCCACAAGGGCAACCTTGACGGATTTCAATTTTTTGCCGAAATTAACTCTATTTATATCATATCATTTATCACAACATCTATTTGGATATGGCTATTGATAAATTATGTTAGAAAAACTGTGTTTTAAGAAAAGTACGTGCTTTAAATTCGGGTCTAGTTAAATGTAACCCTTCCGAGAGAGTAGGCTTGCGACACAATCTCGGCATGGATGGTTTGCGTGAACTTGGGCAGATTGGAAAGGGAGACTTGATAGAGATGCTGATGAATCGGCTATTTTCAAGCGTCTAGAGCTTCGGCCGAAGTTTAGGCCGAATTATTCTACGCGTCTGTTTTTCCCTGGTCAGGATGTACCCCATCCACTGTTTAGGAACATCTCGCTCGAATTAAATTTGTTGGCAATCGATGTTGACGGAGCGTTGGAAAGCCGCCCAACCTCTTTAGGTCGTTCCGTCGTCCTATTTTGATAATGGCCAAAAAGGGTCTGGAATGCCCTTATACGATAGCCTTTCTCTTGGGAAGCTGATAAGAGAAGAAACCTACCCATCCGCATGCTTGGAAAAAAAAAACTCCTAGGGTTGGGCTCTAACCGGTGGTGGAACGACCGAAACAGGAGTTGGAATGGACTTCGAAGACCTCGGATTCGTCAGAAGACAGCGGGGCCGCGGCAAGGCGGCGGCTGTTTCGGGAGACCAGAAGGAAGGGAACGAGCGGTGGGAATGATGGGAGACACCGCGATAAGCACTCTCTCTCCATTTGCACCTTTTTTTCTCGAGAGTTGAAACTCACAGTCGTGCTATTCAACTCACGCCGACGCGGTCGGTGGAAAGCTTTCTTTAGAGGCTCAAATCCGGGGGCTGCCCCTCGCGTGGTTTCGTCTCAAAACTACAGATTTCTTTCTCTACCAAGAAAATTTCTAGGGAGCTTTCCATGGAAGTCGCTAGATCTCGTTCCTTTCGAGTTCGAGGCGTGATGATACCGCCAACAAAGGGAGCAGCATTTGTCATGTGCGTGTTAAGTACAGCAAAAAGAAATTAGATGGTCGATAGATGGAAACTTGTTGGCATATATATTCACTCTTGTGCGTAGAGAAAGATGTTATAATTTATTTAAGTATCCCGCATAATTTATTTACGGAACTCATGGCATTCCTTCACGTATAAATTTAAATTTTTCGATATGGTATCGGGGTTGGGTTTTGCCCCAGGCTATTTTGCTATATGAGAGGGGGCATGAAAGCATCATGCGGTCTAGTTTTCATTTATAATTTTACAGTTAATATAAAAAAAAATTCTAAATTGGTACATTTGTAATTTTTTTATCACAAAGATTTCAAACTAATATACCTATGACATATTTACCCTAGATTATTTGTGATAAATTTACTATCCATTAGTTTTCGTTAAATTGAATTACTATCATGAAAAACCACAAAAACGAAAGGTAAAACTCTAAACTTAGAACTTAGCAATTTGATTAAATAAATTTAACAGAAATTAACGGATGATAGATTTGTTATAGGTGTATCCTTTTGGAGTTTTTGTGATCAAAAAATTAATTTAGAGTAAATTCATCACATATGTATTAATTAGGAGTTTTTTGTGACATTAACCCATAGATTGAAGGTTTTGGGTTGGATATCCTTATAACAGATGACTGCATGACTTATGTTGAGGAACTAATGGAACGAGCTACACTTTTCCTCGAAATGGGTCGGGACCTATGAAGCCGTCGGGCATATTCCTTATTTATGCGTTCAAAAAGACAAGCAATGTCATTTCCTTGTCGTGAAAGGCGATTCCCTCATTTTCCACATCGATAATTGGATCCGATGTCTCAACTTTCACTATCAATTGGTTTGATTCGCGCAAAACAGAGAACTTTCGATTGCCTGCACGTTATTTCTGCTGCCGAGAGCCTTCAGGTTGTCCGGTCAATTCGGAGCTAAAGAAAAGGCATATTGAATTTCAATAAAGAAGCTTCTCCAGTGCTGGAGCCCATGGAATTGGATTGTCCACCACGGAAAAATCGGTCGTACGGCTCTTGCTGTCCCCATGAAGCTCGGCCTTGGAGTGCCCTCCAAGCACTTTGAACTTTCAACATCGGTAATTTACTATTCCCATCTATGATATTCGGACTGCATAGCGTCATGAATACGCGCGGAGCGTGATTTCTAGGTGGGATGGTTTGTTTTGCGATTGCACTTATTATATCAGGTTGCGAGATCGCATCATAAATAAGGTGCATCTATAAATAATATGTTGCATATTTTGATTTCCCTTTTTAAAAGTTGCAGGATTGACGGAATAATTTAGAAAGTCTGTTCACTATTTAAACTAAACGAGGGCAAAAGGAGCTATTAAAGAAGATTCAATGCAAGTGCTTGATGCTTAGGCACCAGCAAGCAGCAAAGCAAACATGGAAAATAATCACCATGCATTTCTTTTAATGGGAAACAATCCCCATGAAATTATACGTTCGATTAATATTTGGGTATTTTTGCGATAGATTTTACCATGTATATAAATCAATTATCCACCCAAAAAGTTATATATTTGCGATGGCCACGATGAAAATTTGAAAAATATAAAACAAAAAAAAAACATATTAATATTTCGTACCTTTTTAAGTGATCTTGAGATAAATAGTGTCATGCATATTAAAATCGATTTATTGAATTAACATGTTAAGTGATTTGACAAGTAAAATGATTGGGTAAATTGATCTTCTTCTCTTTTTGTGGCCGGTGGTAAATTGATCGTTTAACATAAATTACGTTTTTGTGTCATTCAAGACGTATCATTTGGAAGACTTCTTCTCCAAAGACTTTCCCTCCTCAATCTCCTATAAAACCCCACAAAACCTCCAAACCATTTATCTCCAAACTGCAAACCAAACAACCGCCACTAACCACCGCCATACCGAAACCTCTACTCTTGAACGCACCATCGCTGCCACCGCCTGCCTCCGCCGTCCCACCACGAACACCATGCACAAGACGTACTCCGCCTCATCCCTCGGCCCCGATGGCCTCGACCTGTCACAGGCCTTCTTCAGGCCCATCCACAACACCGCCCCGCCCTCCCAGACCAACCGCCACGCCAAGATCACCGTCGTCGGGGCCGGCAATGTTGGCATGGCCATCGCGCAGACCGTCCTCACCCAGGACCTTGTCGACGAGATCGCCCTCGTCGACCCCATGGCTGACAAGCTCCGCGGCGAGATGCTCGACCTCCAGCATGCCGCTGCCTTCCTCCCCCGCACCACCATCCTCTCTTCCTCCTCCGACTATGCCGTCACCTCAGGGTCAGACCTCATTGTCGTCACCGCCGGCGCCCGGCAGAACCCTGGCGAGTCAAGGCTGAACCTACTGCAGAGGAACGTGGCCCTCTTCAGGAGCATCATTCCCCAGCTTGCCAAGCACTCTCCCGACGCCATCCTCATGGTCGTCTCGAACCCGGTCGACATATTGACGTACGTGGCGTGGAAGATCTCTGGGTTTCCTCCGAACCGGGTCATCGGCTCGGGCACGAATTTGGACACGTCCAGATTTAGGTTCTTGCTGGCGGATCATCTTGAGGTCAACGCTCAGGACGTGCAGGTACAAAAACGAAAATGTCTACCGAGTGTTACTCATAACCTAGATTAATATGAGGCAAGACAATGACTGTGATCAAATGACTCTGTCGAATGACTGATCATACAGGCCTACGTTGTCGGAGAGCACGGCGACAGCTCGGTTGCCCTGTGGTCGAGCATAAGCGTCGGGGGAGTCCCGATCCTGAGCTTCCTGGAGCGGCAGCAGATCCCGTACGAGGAGGAGATGCTGGAGAACATCCACAAGACCGTGGTCGAGGGCGCCTACGAAGTCATAAACCTCAAGGGCTACACGTCCTGGGCGATCGGCTACTCCGTAGCCAGCCTGGCCCGGACCCTCCTCCGCGATCAGCGCAGGATCCACCCGGTCTCGGTCCTCGCAAGGGGGTTCTACGGCATCGAGGGAGGCGATGTGTTCCTGAGCCTGCCGGCACAGCTGGGCCGTGGCGGTGTCGTGGGCGTGACCAACGTGCACCTGACGGATGAGGAGATGCAGAAGCTCAGAGCCTCCGCCGAGACCCTCCTGGAGCTTCAAAGTCAGTTGGGCATTTGAGGGACGAACCGACCACATAGATTGACAACAACGATAACACGTGCTGCTTTGTTTATTTTCCTCATTTTCCTCTTGCTGATCGATGTTCCTCCTTTTAGTTTCCTCACATCCTAATGTCCTTATTTGAGATTTTACTATATGTATGGAAGCCTTGATGGTTGTTGTTTTGACTTTACTTGGAGAATGTGTAATAACGGGTGTACTTCGTCACTTGTCAATTAAAAAAGGATTCTCTTATATATGAAATATCCTAACCTTTTTTTTTGTAATCTTTTTTGCTTTTGTTGACAGGTGATTAAGATCTATAACTATCGAGTGTATTAGAAAAAAATTGCTAATCATGGAGAAAGAGGTAGACTTCCGTTAGAGTGGTGCATGGCCTCTCTTACTTAGCAGCTAGGATAAGCAGTTTCAAAACTTATTAAAATCGATTCTCTATTTTCTAAAATCTAAAACCTATCGGCATACTTTAAAACTTAGAATATGTTTATTGCTTATTTTACGTGGGCCACTTTATAAGTGTATAAGTGTTATAACTTGTTCAAATAAAAACAATAGGCATGCGCTGAACCCTACAATACCCGCGTGCGGGTTTACAATTATTAGGCACACTTAACACTTTGTAGAAAATAATAATTATTTTGTTTCATATAATAATTTTGCCAATCTTTATTAGTCCTGTCACAATTTATAAAAAGGTTGTATTTGTTCTTTCGATGTCTTTTGAAGTTATGAAATTTGAAATTAAAAAATTATTATTTATTATTTATTATTTGGAATTTTTTAATGTCTTCTCAATGCAACTTTTGAGAAAGCACAAATTGAGAAAGCGACATGGCTCACCGCCACAAGAATACCACGCATGGCAGCAAAGCCCTAACCTTTTAAGAACGTTTACCTTACTAACTGAGAAAAAAACGGAGACTTCAACGTCCAGGCGATTTGTCAAACACGTGAAGTAATGCGAAAGCTACGGACAATCGCTTGAACCGAAAATTCGATCAACCTAGAAAAAGTAGAGGATATTTTTGTATATTCCATTCCGTCAATCAATGATGTACAACGCTCTACAATTATAGCACTAGGCATGTGCAAGAAAATGGAAATAAATGATATTACAAATCAAATCCTATATTAGACTGATATTAATTGATTTTCCATATCAATCTAAATGTTGTACAAATCCACAAGATCGCATATCTTCCAACAAACCTTTTACAACGAATCTCTCTCCAAATCGGTCACTGAGTCGACGATGTTGAAGTCGCTAGGGAAGAAGGCCTTGCGACCGATGTTACACGGACCACTTTCGTTCTCTTCCCTTCACCATCTCGGGTCGCTTACGGATGAAGAAACCGCGTGAGAGCTCGTCGCTAATAGGGCTCGTCACTTGTGCCTTTCCACGGCTGGCGTCGGTGACCGCAACATAAAGCAGCGTCTGGACTTTCTAGATGAAGAAATTGTGGGGAGCAAAAAAGTCAAGGAGTCGCTCTCGTAGAGGAAGATTAGGGTTTCGTAGAATGAGAAAGCTAAATGTATGGGTGAATTTTTATTTTAGGTTTTTGTAGGTTCCTGGTTCGGTTCCTCATGAATCGGGAACCGAACCGCATATTCCCGATTCTTAAAAATATAGAACCGAAGACTGGATGAGGTCTTAAATTTCCAGTTTTACTATAAAATCATGCTCACATCTATTAGCAATTATTATTATGTCATAGAGAGTGACGGGGAATTAATTTGTTTCCTATTAGAAAGGGGATGGATGTTACATTTTGATGGTTGGTCCCCCTAGAGACCAACATAATGGAGGCAAAGGTCGTAGCTAATCTCCTATTACAAAATTATCACGATACCCATTAGGAGAAAAACCCCTTGACAATTAATTAAGTTCATATAAGGAAGAGTATAAAATAGTACTAGAATTTGTACAACTTATGTCCATATTTCTATAGGTTAATATTACAAAAAACCCCAAACTGAATTTACTTCAAACTAATATCCAAATTAGCGCACCTGTTACAAATATACCTTCTGTTAATTTTCATTATATTTTCTTTTTAAATTGCTAAATCAAGTGATATGTGGTAATTGATGGGTATACTAATTTGAGATTTTGCCTTTCGTTTGTCATAAGTGTATTAGTTTATAATTTTTTTATGATATTAATCCAAATAAACGAAGGGTAAATATGTCATAATGTACCAGTTTGGAATTTGTAATGATCAAAAAATTAATTTGGGTAAATCTATCACGAGTGGGTGTTCTAGTTTAAGATTTTTTTTTTTTTTTCGCGTTTGTGTGGTGGCCGCACGGCAGCAACCAAAGGCAATCGAGTTGAAAACGCAAATTTGAGAGGACAGTCCATACCAAAACTAACACTTGGCTCGGTCCAGTCCAGTTCGGTTCAATTCACCTAATTTGCTCTTTGATTCTCCCATGCCTGGGAACACCCCCAATGACACATCGTAGGCCATCCCATCGGGCCGATACCATCATCGCAAGCTAGCCCGTGCTTTCGGCTAATTAGGCCCAGTAAGATTGCTTGATCACCCTGCCCAATCGGCCCACTAAAGGTTTTGGGCCACACTTTCGGGGGCCTTTGGTCCGTCGGCCCGTGACACCCTTCATAGAATTCTCTCTTGTTCTTATCAAGACCGACGGGGAGACAGATTCGCGACGACCAGCACATCTCAACCACCCTGCTCAAATATAGACGATTCGATAGTGATGAAAGTGCAAATCATTCACGAACGCCCAAGAGTTTTTTTTTTTTTTTTTTTTTTTTTTTTTTGGTGACCCAGGAACCCGCCGCACGCACGGGCCGGGAACCAGGGAGTAAACCCCTGGGAGCGCGCGAAACCACCACCCACGCACCCCTGCAGTCGCGGCAAGATCAAGAACGACGACGCCGCGTGGATCGAACTTGGGACCTCTCGTGAAAAGTTCCCTTGCTCAACCACCTACGCCACCACCACGGGTGGTGCCCAAGAGTATTTTGCTCCCACAAAAGGAAAAAAACCAAAACACAGTAGGACCATAGTTCTGCTCGAGGGATAAGGAAGATGGATGACAGATTTGATCAGACACACTAAACTCCAAGCCTCACGATCCTCCACCTTATCTTCTCTAGCTGCATTGCCAGGTTGTTGTCTACACATTTTGCTCCAATTGACATGATGCCCACTTGATCCTCCGTGCTCTCGATATTTCGTTTTCTTGCTATATCAAATGCTTTTTTTTTTTTTTAATTTTCGGGTGGGTGTAATTGTACAATCTCTCGAAAACCCATTTTCTCGAGATCTGGTAGCTATCAAATTACAAAATAATCGATCTTGATGGTTAATCAAAACGAATTTCGGTATGTTACTGCATGTTATATGTAGATCTACAAAGAAAAGGACATTAATGGGATAGGCCACTATAAAAACCCTTGCTCTTCTTCACCATTTTCATCACATTCGCCTTGGTCATTCTGCACCCTCGTACCTTTCTCTCTTCAAGGTACAATCATGGCTTCTAAGGCTCTTGCATCAACTGCATTCCTTTTAATCCTCAACCTCCTTTTCTTCACGTTAGTCAGCTCCACTGCTCTGCCATGTGCACCTCCACCATTGAAGCCGCACAAGCACCACCACCACTCGCAGCCGGCGAAGCCCTCTTGCCCCAGGGATGCCCTTAAACTGGGCGTGTGCGCCGACTTGTTGAATGGCTTGGTCAACATTGTTGTGGGCACGCCTCCAAAGACCCCCTGCTGTAGCCTCCTCGAGGGCCTGGCCGACCTTGAAGCTGCCGTCTGCCTCTGCACTGCCATCAAAGCGAGCGTCCTTGGGATCAACCTCAACGTCCCAGTCTCGCTGAGCTTGCTGCTGAACTACTGTGGGAAGGACGTGCCATATGGTTTCCAATGTGCATGAGGGCTCTTTCATTTTGCTTGATGTTGTAATTCACTTGTGATCACATTGCTCTGTCTTTGCTTTCTCCAGTTTTACATCGAATTACTGTGGCTGGTTGCTGTTTTCCTTCGTTCAACAAATAAAGCGTACTATTTTCTAGCATGATAACTTCTCATGAACCAAGAGTCGGCACAGTTTTTTTGTGGTGTCGAGGACTGCCTCATTTTCGTCTACCACTAATTGGGGTACACAACAGCGAAGTTACCCTCGCTGATCTACATCCCTCAGCCGTCAGCAACACATCAAATGACTTGCTCATTCTATGTTTTGGAACTTTCTGACATCCCGTCCGCAAAGTTCTAATGTTATTTCATGACATCATAACTAAAAAGAGATACCATATGCTGGCACTTTGCGTTTAGGGTTGTTCCTAGTCGGGCAAGCCTAGGCCTCAGATCACTTCTGATTTATGACCATATCAGAAAGGGCGACGATGTAGCTAACCTGAGAACATTAGGTTTTATAAGTGCATCGACCACTCATAAATACTATTCCTTCATGAATTCTACAAGAGTATACTCGAGTTAACGTCGCACTCTCGACAGTGCTTAACAGGAGTTTTTCTAGGACAAAGAGATGAGTAGTTAGAGCTGAGCTATGAATGTCACCTGCTTGTTCAACAAATTAACCCTTTCAAGCTTTGCTGCTAGAAAAAAGAAAGGAAATGTGTGTTTTGGCTTATGATTGACAGCAGACATGAGAGCAGTTGATCAGCTACACAATCGCGTTGGGTTTTATATAGCTCGAGGTGGGTTTACCACCAGCTGGATGCAAGTTTAATTAACCTAATCTCCACTCGCTCTCCAAGAAAGACCCGAGCGCTAAACAGCTTCGAACAACCTTTCTTGCCAATAGATGATTGATCAGAGATGAAAAGCTTAGAAATACTTGAGAGATATGGAGATCTTGTCGCCTCGTGTAACATGTCGATGCATTTTAAAGTTTAAAAATTTGTGGAATTATATAAATACTCCCTCAAAATGAAATTGAACGTTTATTCCAAACTAGAAAATAAACTTCTGTATATCACAAGAATGAGAAGGGAAGATGGAATATTCAACGTTACCTTGATATGCACGATCAATTACCAAAAAGAGGATTTAAGAAAAAGTTTCACTAAACCAATAGTAATCCGAGACAGTTACGCTATCCCACAATACATAGCCTTTCTCTAGGTGTTACAAGAGACTGCCTTTTTGTCTGCCGGGTCTCAGAAATTTCATTATTTACAGGATTTACAGAGTGGCAAGTGGAGAGCATACTTGTGGAACCAGCTCATCGTATCGAACTAACAATATAACTCTAAGCTTTAATGACATTAGACTTTGAGAAAGATGGACAGGTGTTTTGAAAGCCATTTGAGTGTATATGAACTCAAAATTTTTCCAAACTCTGATCCTATTCAACTCCCTGCAAAAGTTACAATTACATAGACGGTCTCAAGGGTAATATGGTAATAGTGACGTTAGACTTTGAGAAAGAGGGACGGGTGTTTAAAAAGCCATAGACTATATATGAACTTGGGCTTTTTCCAAACTGCGATCTAATTCAACTTCTTGCAGAAGTTTCCATTACATAGGCAGTGCCAATAGTAATATGGTAATAGTACAAACACACCCAACATCTTGAAGACGCGTTTGTAGCACAATAATACATTATATAAGGGACTACTAGACAAAAAGGACCACACATGCATCTTATAAGATGCTTTTTCATATGGTAAGACAATACTCAAAGCACTTTGGCCAAAAGTAATGGCCAGTCTTGTGGAAAAAGAGGTTAAGTATACAAAATATGTGCACCACGGCCATTAGAATTCCGTTTAAAATTTGTCACTGAATCAGTGACCAAATTGCATTTTTTTTTTTTTCCCTTGGTGAAGAATAGAATCCAGCGTTTAAATGTAGTTGATTAAGTTACCGATGAAGCGGTTCACGGCTAGAACGAGAGCGATTCTTGAAAATCGAAAGTCAAATCCAACTGTATTAGGCCCCATTGGTTGCGGTCCATTGCTCCTTTCTGTCCTCGTCCAAATTATTTTTTCTTCATTCATTTCCACCGAAGTTCTAACTGCAAGTTCATGGAGGCTCCGAAAAGGCCCGACCGTAGCCATCAGCTCGTTGTATATGTGTGTCATATTTATGCTCACCGGCCAGTTAGATATGGTCCGTTTTACTTAATCCAAGCTAGTTTTTGTCGTGAAATTTCTCTGTGCATCGTCTTGTTAATATATGCCCTATAGTCCAAAACCCACATGCTCCTTTTCAATTTTTCTTTCTTTTTTGGGCACAGTACTCTTATGCTCTGCACTAATCTCATCAGTGATGCCTACATTAGGAATATTCCTGCTCTATTTGTTTGGTTCTGATCATAAGTTGTGCCCAGGAAGCTGCTATGATATTATAGTCCGGTCCTTCGAAGATGTCATTGCATAGGTGAACGAGTCAATATCGAAGGGCTCGTACCAAAACTATATGTAGATCTGCAAGTTAAGTAGCACCAATACCAACACCGACACCGGATACGAGATATGACATAACACGATATGTCGACACATTATTTTTCAAAAAATAGAAAATTTCGATACATTGGGATATGCTGTATATTAAATGTATATTTTTATATATACATGATAAATTATCATTTATGATTATTTCAATCAAATTAATTTGATTCAAATTTATGAATAAATAAATAATAAAGAAGAGCCTAAAATGAATTTACATTAAAAATATTAATCCACCATTTGATATCATTTATCTTTTCAATTTGACAAATTCAACTACATTCATTCCAATAAAAAAAAAATAATCCACATTCGACTACTAAATTTAGCATTTAACAATAAGTCAAAAAAAAAAAAATCTGACATTTCACCATCAAGTACAATAAGAAGTCTTTCTTTCCTTCTTTATTATTATTTTTTTATTTTTTACATATACACATCTTAACTCCTCATTTATTGAAAATTTTTAAAATTGACATCATATGTATCATAATTGCGTGTCAGGATTCCAGATTTGCGTGTCGAGAGAGTTGATCACGTGTCGATTTTTCGAGATTTGTTCACCACCTGTTGAAGCATGTCGGACACGTGTCAGAATGCTTGATATGACACGAAGACTCTAAAAAATTATCAATGCTAGTATGCAAGAACAATAGATTTAGAAGATATAATTTCACATGAATCCACGTAATTACTACGCAAGATCTAGTCTATAAATCATTATTGGAGGTGGAGCATAGTCTTGCTATGTAAAGACTACTCGATATATAGATCACGAGTTTCTGTCAAACTTTCTTTCTTTTTTAGAATAAATTCATGACTGCTCCATGTGCATTTCTGTCTCAATCCGACAGCAATCAATGCATTTATTCGTTCCAATTCCGTGAATAATCACAGATCATCAAGCTGCTAAGTGACAGAATTTCACAACCAGAAAGTCACATGTCCATTTTGTACATTCGCCTACATAAGTTTTTAATCAACTTAATTCATTTCTTGTGACTGCAAGTTGAATATCGCACATACAAATGACAGTACCTTATGAAAGTAGTAGTTAAAATATTAGATAGTAATAAGGACTAAGTCATAAATGTTTTAGAAAAAAATATTGGACATACTAAAAAAGGTTAATTACCCATATGTGACGCGTTAAGTTTTAGTTGGACATTGAAATAAGCAGTACTAGCACATCGAGTCATTTAACCTTTTAATATTGAATAAGAAATTGCCCAAAGTTTTAGGGGCTTGATAGCATCATTATCAAAGTTCCTCAATTACGGTTTTTATCTTCTGACGTGATTAGTGACAAGTTGCTTGCATTTGAGTGTTTATAAAATCAAAAAGTTCGTACTCGGATTGTTAATAATTGTACTATTTTTGGTGCTCTCGATTGCCCGTCTTATTCCCCAATCTGCTAAAATTGTTAGAGGTATTCAATGAAGGAAGATGGAGCAGGAGGGGCCACCATTGAAAGCTCGAGCTAAAAAGGAGCAGTAATTTCGGGACTTTATTTGTCACAATGCCAAATCTTTCTTAAAGGAAAGAAAAAGATAAGGAAAAGAGAGACAGAGATTGATAGGTGCACGGTGCACCAATCACAAATCACATGCATGCTACCATAACTTTATACTCCTAAAACTTAGGTGCTACATTTCGATAATTATCATAAAGGATCTGTTCCAAGATGTTAGTTCTTTTTCTTTTTCTTTTTTTCCATTTAATTTTCATGATTCATTACGATAGCAAGGCGGACTTTTCTTATGCTAATTCTAGCAAATTAAACTATAATCACCACTTCGTAACTAGTTAGTACCATCCAAACTCCGATCTACTAAAAACCGTATTTCCCAAATACATTTCTCTCAAAATTCCGCGAGTCCTTTTGACTACTATTAATAGATTAGCCGGTGAGCCCATCTATTTCACCCCGTTTATTTTTCTTTTTCGTGAGGATACCACTTTATTAAAACCATGTCGGCCATCAGTTTTTGTCTCATGGGGTCGATTCAACTGGCGTGTGAACAGATTCTGAGGGCCGAGATCGAGGAATTCTCGGGACCGTGAGCTCTCAAGATGAAGATCGAAAGTCGCCCAATTTGTAGCATTATTATAAAGCGCCCACGACACTTGCACCCGCAACAAGACAGACGACATCCCCTCGAATGCTCGAAAGATCAACCCGCTTTGGACGACTAATTATCACACAAACCTCCAAAATTCCACGATCCTGAGAGGACTTGTCGCCTGTCCTATCAGCCCCATTTGCACCGCCGCGTTGTTCTCGAATTTGAGCCCACGTGTTTTCCTCCTGTCAAATATTCCTTTGAAAACTTGGTCATTCTAATTTCGAGATTTTAAAACGGGTCAAGTTGGATTTGATTTTTTGGGGTTTTATAAGCTCACGATCTGGCGACTATATCGAATTTAGCTCGATTGGGGTTTTGCCCACTGATCATAAGTACTTCGTTAGTACGTGATTAGCAAAACTTGAAGATCATGATTCAATTGTAAGCTCAATGTGTGGTGTGTTTAAGATGAGGTTTCATTTGATCAAATTCATGAAAGAATAGATAATGTGAAATGTCATCTCACTAGGTACGGCTGTGGATTTGATATTTTTATGTCGACATAAATAAAAGGCAATCATTTTTATTTTGATTTTTGGTCCTTTAGAGATCATCTCTTACATGTCATAATGAGAATATCGAATTTGAAGGTCATCTTTTACAAAAGATAAGTAAATAAATTCAAAGTACAACTTTAAGAGATTTGAAAGGATATAGTCTCTCCCTCCATGGGAAAAATAAGACATCGAATTTAATTTGTGAGATCTATATCTTATATTACAATCTCACAATATAAGTTATCACGATTGAAAATTGTATGCTCAACTCTAAATTAATTTCAGAATCAAATATCTTAAATTCATTTTTTTCTTTACTTAAACTTATTTTGATTGTTCCCATGAGATGGGCTTCAATTTCAAAATAAAATTACAATTCGCGTCGTACGCTGACGACTTAAGCTTTGGATGTAAATAATTGCACACTCAATTGCCATATAATCACTTCTCTCTCTTTGAAATAACATGAGAAAAACCCTAGGCGGTGATTACCTTTGGATCCACCCTTCTCGAGACTTATTGGATCTCCTAAAATCATCTTCCCACCCAAATATCCTCTATAAATACTTCGACCCTCTTCATCACCATTCGCACATCTCTCTCTCTCCCCCCCTCCAACAACACTGCGCGTTCTATAGTCTTGCTCTTTCGAGTGTCTTCTTTGCGAGAGAGAGAGAGAGACCGAAAATGGCATCAAGGACTCTTACCACGACCGCCCTCCTCCTCTCCCTCAACCTCCTTTTCTTCACCATGGTGAGCTCCACCTCCTGCCCCCCACCGCCGGCCAAGCACCACCCCAAACACCCGCCCACGCCGGCGAAGGCCACGTGCCCCAGGGACACCATCAAGCTTGGGGCGTGCGCCAACGTGTTGAAGAACCTGCTGCACCTCGTGGTGGGCGCCCCGCCAAAGACCCCTTGTTGCAGCCTCATCAATGGCTTGGCCGATCTCGAAGCCGCGGTCTGCCTCTGCACTGCCATCAAAGCCAACGTGCTTGGCCTCAACTTGAATATCCCGGTCTCGCTCAGCTTGCTCTTGAACTACTGTGGCAAGAAGGTCCCTTCTGGGTTCCAATGTGCCTGAGCTAGGTCACATGCTTGAGGAATGTGTTCTGCATCTCTCTATTAGGTTCTTGATCTGATGATTATGGTTTGTATTTGTTGTTGGAATTTGGGGTTTGTGCGTGTTTACATTATTCTTGAGGTATTGGTTATGTTGTTCCAAGACATGTACTAAAAATCACGTGCATGTCACAGGGTGGAGAGATCAAGAAACAGAATAAGTATGTCGCTAATGAAGTTGATGTCTTTCTTTTAAGTCATATAATGGAAGAAAACTCATCTTCCTATATAAATTGTCCTCGTTATCTTCTGCTTTTTGTAGCCTCATTTGTTTTAAGGAGATTTTATACCGTGTTATATATGACACGGTTCATGACTCAGCATAAAAAATATAAGTGTTCGTACATATTATCTTAGATGCACAACACGTGTTTTTTAGATTCATAAAGCAATCTAAGATGCTAAGTGTTACTAATTTAAGATAGATTGTGCGAGCTCTTTTTTAAAAAGGTTGTATCAAACAAAAGTTCACTGTAGACTAGGATTGTTATACAGCATGGAAACAAGGTTAATTAACCCTTTGATAACCCTTTGAGGTAAGTAGTCATCCAATCGATTATCGAGAAATTGAGCATCTTAAAGGATTATGCAAAATGAATATGGTAAAATAAGCAACATATACATTGCGCACTTTGAAAGAAAGAATCATTATTTTTTTAAAAATTATTTGAGTTACCTTTTACTATAATATGATATCAATATGGGATTCCATCTTATATACACGTTTATTTCCTTGTTCCCAATCTTTGAGTGCATACAGCATCATCCGCTTCGATCTTTAAATCAAACCAATAACTTTGCTTGAATACATTGGCAAATAATTAGTGAATTTCTAGTCCCACCCAGCCTTGGATTTAATAATTAAGCTTTTACAGCTCCACAAATTAAGCCCGAATCTATCATTAACCTTTTTTTTTTTTTTTTCTGGCTAGCTAGTGTGGGACTAGATGGAACCCCACGGACATCCTGATTTCTTACCTCCTTGCACATCATCGCTACATATCTAATCACTTTGATTAAAAAAATAACAAGAAAGACTTGAATCAAAACCAGACAATTGATTTTCTAAAGTTTTGTCGGAAGGTAAATTTTAAACCCATGAGAATGAACAACTTGTTCAAGAAAAGAAAAGGAGAGTGGTGATGATAAAGTTACAATTTGGTACTTTCGTCAAATTCATTGGCTCGAATAACAATTTACAAAACCCTCTTGTAAACATGACCGGAAGAGCCTTTTTATTATATTATTATTATCTTCCATGTCTGAACTTTTATAGAGATATGAGCACTTATTTCCTTAGTACATAGTAAGTAGCTACACATTGAATCCTAATTATTTTCCTCAGTACTAAATTTCGAGATATTACATTCTATCCCCTTGAAAATAAGTCGCCCTCGAAATTATGCTCTGTATCCTTCCCAAAATCAGCAATGTGTCAATTTTTAAAAATTGCCAATGAGGTACCAATCCTAATCAAATGAGCTACATTTATCATGAAATTTGTTTAAGAAGTTCAAATACAATAACAAACATTCCAAATGACCACTAAATTGGGCAAAACTCCTATTGTTGTATTCCATCATTAAAAAGATCTTCCATCGTTGACAGCCCAATGCCCACGCCCATATCGGGCAGGGGGGATTTTAGAAGTCACTCCTCATAGGTTAAAAAGGTGGCTCCCATGACATAACACTTTGCCTCAAATGAGTTGAAGAGGTTGCTATCACCTAGTAGCATTTGTCCGAAACGAGCGTGACAGGTGGCTTCTACCGTAGAGCACTTTGTCCCTAGTGGAATCAAGATGTAGCTTCCAAGGTATAGAAATTTGTCCTGCGTAGCACTTGATTCCTACACTTCCGACTGGCGCGTTGCTCTGATACTATTTGTAGCACTTCAAATCCGAAAGCCAGAATCGAGCACAATAGATAGCCTCAAATATTTGACAAAAAAAAAAAATAGCCTAAGAAAATCACTAAATAACAGTAAATAAGGTACATGGTCCTTAAATCGCTAAAACTACATCATTATTAATTAGCATTAACTAAATACTTAAAATGACTATGCTCTCGTTGCACTCCGATACTTCGAGTCCACATTCAACTATAGAAAAATTACCTAAACTTATTATACTCATATCAATTCAGTCCTAAACTTTTCAATTATACTAATTGAGTTTTGAACCTTTTTTACAATATACCAGTTAGTCATTTCAATCAATTTTGACCGGAAAATTGCCGATATGGACGTCGACTATTCTATGTGGCACGGCCGACGCTAAAGTTGACAATTTTTACAATGTTATAAAAAAATTGAATTTTTTTAAATAATTTTTCATTTTTTTCCCTATGCTTCCATAAGTCACCGAGCCTCAGCAATGGTCAGTGACCGGCCTCAGGAGAAGGCTGACCTCAGGCAAGGCTCCACCTTGGCAAGCTCAAGCCTTGCCCAAAGCTAACAAAGTCAGCCCTCGCCTGAGCCTGGTTGCTAGCTATCATCGAGTCATGGCAAATTGAAGGAAGAAGAAAAAAGAAAAGGAAAGAAAAGAAAATTATAAAAATTGTCCATATGAGTGTCGATCGTGCCATATAGAACGAATGGCATCCATGTCAATAATTTATGGTCTAAATTTTCAAATAGACAAAACATAATTCAATGCTAAAAGAAGCGAAGAAACACTTAATTAACTTAAACTGTGAAGTCTGACCAAAAAAAAAAAAAAAAAACTTAAACTGTGAAGAGATTGACGTTCATATTAAATTTTCATTGGTTTAAGAGCTCTCCCTCTATAAATTAATGTTTTAGTGAACTATTCCTCTTGATTGGCTTAAGCTCCATCACTAATCTCAGAAAATAATAATTACAAAACCACTTTCTAGGTATTTTTTTTTTTTACTTTTTTTTGGTGACCCGGAACCCCGAACAGCCTGCAGCCGGCGGGGCAAACCCGGGGTGACGCTAGCGGAGGACCCACCACCCCGACGCCACGCTTAAGATCCCGTGCGGCTTCGAACTCCTCCCCTCTACGCAAAAAAAAAAAAAACTTTTGTTATGCCTCATTGCAAAAAAGAAAAGAAAAAAAGAAAATTGTAAAAATTGCCCATATGAGTGTCGATCGTGCAATATAGAACGAATGACATCCATGTCAATAATTTATGGTCTAAATTTTCAAATCAACAAAACATAATTCAATGCTAAAAGAAGCAAAGAAACGCTTAATTAACTTAAACTGTGAAGAGATTAAGGTTCATATTAATTTTCATTGGTTTAAGAACTTTCTCTCTATAAATTAATGTTTTAGTGAACTGTTCCTCTTGATTGGCTTAAGCTCCATCACTAATCTCAAAAAATAATAATTACAAAACCACTTTCTAGGTTGTTTTTTTTTTTTTTTTTTTGTCGGTCATAATCTATTCATACTCTAACTCTCACTCTCGACTTTGTCCCGCCTCACGTGCGGGGCGTGGGAGTCGAAACTCACTCCTGAAACTAATTCGTTCCCACCCCAACCCCCCTTGAAAGTGGAGATTCGAACCCCTCACCTTCTCATTTTATACCTCATTCTTCCATGTTGGAAGGGTGGACCACTAGAGCAAACCCCAGTGGTTCACTTTTTAGGTATTCTTCAATTCCAAAATGACCTTTTCAATCTATCAACTTTGTCTCTGACAAAAAAAAAAAAAATCTATCATGTTTATCTTTCATATCCGGAACTTTTGATCGGATACAAACACCTAATTTCTTGTACACAATAAGTGAGCTATATATATCGAATCCTAATTATGTCCCTGGTATAAGTTTTCGAGATATCAAAGGCCCAAAATCAGTGGACATTTCCTTGGTGGGACACATTTCATTCCAATACGAAGCAAGAAATGAAATTTCTTTTGTTCTTTTTCCTTTCTTTTGTGGTTAGGTTTCCAAGAGACGAAGACATGGGACCACTAAAATCTTACCTTACCATCATCCCCAAATGCAAAACCAGGGCCCTACGCTACAATTTCTCTCTCGCGTCCATCACCGTCTCTCTTTAATTAAATTTCTCTGATATCGGCCTTCACGGCAAAAGCTACGTGCCAAAGAGATTGGTAAGCTTCGTGTGCGATGCGAATTCGGCATTGAAGTCCATTCCAGACGCGTCCACCTCGATCACTAGATGCATCGCCGCTTCCTGTTCCGATCATTTTCAGAATTAGGTGGTCACACCCTCTCCAACTTGATCAAGCCATTCGGAGTGTTGCACCAAGTTATGATCGTTGATATGGCGATGACTGCGTTCAAGATTTTCTGTGAAGGTTTCACTGGTGACTGCGCTAAAAAAATAAAGACCAGATGGTCGGCCATAAACTCATTGAGCTACCTCGTTGTTTGGGCGTTGGGAGGTGGAAATGATGCAGTGATGAAAAGAAGAGAGCAAGAACAATAACAATGTCAGTTATGTTAAAGCACGTTCAGTTAGGAGTTAATACCATGAAAACCAGCAAAATATGTCCACTATGACATTAATACTGAAACTTTTTTTAAGTCACCAAAAACCCTAAACTATGCTCATTGTAACATCAATACCCCAAACTTTTCTTCTTCTGCTTCTTCTTCTTCTTCTTTTCATCCCCAAACTTGTACTTTTGTAACAAAAATACCCCCTCATCTACCTCCAAAACTCTAAACTTTAGGCTCAAAATAATCCTAATGGGTTCTAATTAAACCGTCACCGGTACAAATTTGGGTATTGGTGACGCAAAAGTTTGGGGTGACGGAGTTATAGTGTGCAAACTTTAGGGTTTTGTGGTAGACAAAGGTACTTTGTCATGTTGGTACAAGTTTGCAAGATTGATAATACGAGAAAAAAGTTTGAGGTATTGATGTTACAGTGAGCAAAACTCAGAATTTTTTTGGATAGACGGAAGGTACTTTGTCACACTAATACAAGGCTGTGCACTTTTGTGATTCAAAAAAAAAAAAAGTTTCAGGTATTAGTGTCGTGATGAACATAGTTTAGGATTTTCTGTGACGTTCTTGCATTTTACGAAAAAAAAATCGATGATAATGTGTGATCCTCTCTTAGTACAATGCATGCGCGGTTTCATCTAAAGTTCCTTGCTGGAAAACATGAGATAATATCCCATGGCAACAATTTTCTCAACGCGATGATGTTTAATTTGGGACTTATATAACTAATGAGGGATCCCAATATATCATATGCTACATGCTCATTACCTCGGTAATTTAGAGTGAATTCTTACTCTGAATCAATATATACGAACTCACCCGTCTTCCTCTGTCTAAGTAACATTTCACTTGGTCGATAAAGATATTATTTCAAGAAGAGGAGCGATCGGAACGAGAAGCATAAATGCTTGTCCTACCGATGCAGAGAAACTGAAGGATAATCCTAAATTTCTCTCGGTAGATTACTAAGAGAAATTTATGCTTCTTCGCGCCAATAAATTTATTGGGACTGAAGCTGCAAAGAATAATAAGATAGAGCAGAAAAATTTAATATTGCCAAATTGAGCACTGAAGAAATAATTAAGTTAGGAGAATTTCAGAGAGCCTAAAAAATAAAGGTGAGAGTATTTGGACCTGTGATAAGATCCCAGTACAATTTCTGAGATTTATTAGACCATTGCGCGAGAGCCTTTGGAGGATTCTGTGCTTATGAGATCTCGTGACGACGCTCTAGCATTTGCATTTAGAGTTTTTTTGTGAAAACATGTGGAGAAACGTTGATATTATCCACATGACGATATAAAGTAAATTAACGGGCGACGTACTGAACTTTCTTTTTTCACTTATAACATATACATCACAAGGTGATGAGATCCTTATAATCCATACACGGAAATAGGAAAAATTATTCAAATAATCATAAACCTATTGCACTTTAACCAATTTAATCATAAATCTTTCGATTTTGTCAATTAAGTTCTAAATATTTTCATATTTTACAAATTGAGTCCATCTAGTCAATTTTAGCTAGAAATCGCCAAAATGGACAATAACAATCTAATGTGGTACAACCACCGGCTGATGCTGACAAATTTTTTTTTTTTTTTTTTATGAAGGCGGGGAACCTCACCCACAATCAATGAGGGCTTTGTGACCCTTGCCCAGTGGTCGGTGAGGGTCGTCGGCCTTCACGTATGGTCGGTGAGGGTTGGTTGGCAACCCTTGCCGAACTTGATAGAAAAAAAAAATGAAAAAAATAAAGAATAAGAAAGAATTCAATTTAAGAAAATTGTAAGAAATTGTCTATGTCAGTGATGGCCCTTTTACATGGCAATAATAATGTCTACGTTAAGGATTTTCAGCTAAAATTGACCGGGTGGACTTAACTAGGAAAACGTGAATATATTTAAGACTCAATTGATGTAATTGAAAGACTTATGACTGAATTGGTTAAAGTGTGATAAGTTTATAACTTTTTTAATAATTTCCCACAAAAATAAGGACTTGTGAACGAAATTATAATTTATCAATGACAGCACATAGCTCTCGAGGACAATCTAACCGTGGTCCCGTGGCAAAATATAACTCCTTTCGTACATATTGAAAAATACTATTATTATGTCTTGCACTTTGTTTGTTTCCTATATATAGTAGCGACATTATTATATAC
This sequence comes from Eucalyptus virginea, assembly GCA_014182375.1. Classification (NCBI taxonomy): domain Eukaryota; kingdom Viridiplantae; phylum Streptophyta; class Magnoliopsida; order Myrtales; family Myrtaceae; genus Eucalyptus; species Eucalyptus virginea. The sequence goes on along the minus strand of CM024517.1, from coordinate 26,224,452 downwards.
TTGCATCATTTGAGAATTGTATGTGCTCGCTAATAGAAAGTTGGAATGCGCCCAAAAATGGTTCACGGGAAGCAAATATGGTGGTAAGATGGGACCAGATTCAGCATATTCCAGGTTCGGAGAAGAAGAGGAGCGGGAATTACTGAATCGGATACGTCCCACCTCATCCAACGGTTTATTTAAATTGGTGTAATGATTTTCGAAAGGAATGGATGGCCACTTACAGAAATGTATCAACCATGAGCATGGCTTTTATGCCATCATGAGTTCACAAGTAATACTAGAGGCATTGATACCCGAGTGAGTTTTTTTTTTTTAATAAATAAAGTGGCAAATGATAAGCCGTTGTTTAAGTTAGTTGGCCCATTAAAACACCCAATAAAAATCTGTCACGTCATCTAATAGATCCGTTTAATATACAAATCTTCAGATCTCCTACATTATTCATAAGTGGATTCATAAGTATATTGAGAATTGAAGTGCTATGTCAATTGTAAATGCGTAAGTAAACGGAACCATAGGATACGATGACCCTATACTTGAAAGTTTAGTAGCTAAACCCAATTTTTTCCTACGTCGCATATGAAATATATTAGTGAATGTGGACCCAGCACTAGAGAAAATAAAGAAAAATGTATAAATTTTTACCAGTATCTATAACTTTGCCTACTTTATTTCTACAGTCACAAGTTTGTAATCTAACTTTAAATTTTTACAAATGAAATTATACCTATCAGTTATTACTCAAGATTTATTTACAAGATCATCCTTATTCTTTCCGAAGTATCCTTACCATAATCTAAGTTCCACAATCATTTGAAAGACCCCCATTGAAAACCTTAACCCTAGCCATCCTAACTATCCTGTCTATAGCTGCCATGGCCGTGTTGTCATCGCCGTCGTTGTTGAGGCAAACTCATCAAGTCGTCGTGGCCTTCGTACCACAGTGTCAGTCCTCGACGACCTTATGAGAGAGAGAGAGAGACTATAAAAGAGTAATAAAGCAGAGGAGACAGAGATTCGAGCGAGTTGACAAATTGGTAGGGGCTGGGAATCAAGAGCAACGACCCTAGAAACGGTTAAAGTGGCAGGGGTAGGTCAGGCGGCTTGTAGAGTCGAAAGATAAAATTGTCAACTCATTTTCATAAGCGCATTTCTCAACCGAGAGGATCCTACCCTGTTGCGGCTGTTACATTGCATACAGCCCACTAATATAAAGACTGAAAATGTATTTACGTATGAGATCTGATTTTTGTCTATGCTCTCTATTAGATTGACCGTTTTACGTGAAGAAAGAGATAGGACTGACATAAACCCATTTTGATGGATTTGAGGTCTAGTTGTGAATCATGACATCTGTTAAGCTTGTGATCACGAGAGACCTCGAATGCACACATGTGACGGAGTGCATGCAAGTCTCTCCACATTGAGTTATCAATAAATTTGCCTTCACCGAGATCATGCATGTATGATATTCACCTATTCCTTGACTGCGAACTTATGGTGTTGGCCGGTGATGTGAAGGAACCCAAGATCTTTACAAGACAATTTATTAGATACATGCATATATAGTTATCTGGTTTCGGCATGCAAAAAGATTATACAAATTTAAATCATGTATTCTTCTACCAACTTTAAAACTATGGATTAATAAGGTGTGCATGTAGTATATGCCCACTTAACATCAATCACCAATTTTTCCTATATGAGAAATTTTGTAGACACACCTGAGATTGGAAACCTTTTTCCGCCCCCCAAAAGGCATGGTATCTCACTCGGGAAAGGGGAAAAGAAGTGTGTTCTCTAAGAAAAAGTATTCATTTCGATTGAAACAACTTTGACAACTTTCTTATTTTCATTACATGAAATACATGACTTAATAAGCATCTTGTAACAGAGACCGTTATTCACTTCATAACCCCCACAAACGGAAAGCTGAACAAGCACTGTAGGCATTTAGCCCTTTTAACAGGCACCACCCACCACACTCATCACGTAAAAGAAAGAAAAAGAGAATACGAACCCACAGTTTCACGACATCATCTGATAATCACACCTCACTTACATAATCAGGGGGACTTCAAACTCAGATTAATTAAGACCTCTCACGCTTAAGCACATTGGAAACCAGCAGGGACCTTCTTGGAACAAACATTGAGGAGCAAGCTGAGAGAGAGCGGAACATCAAGGTGAAGGCCCAAAACATTAGCTCTGATGGCCGTGCATAGGCACACGGCGGCTTCCAGGTCTGCGAGGCCCTGGATGAGAGAGCAGCATGGCTCTTTCGGAGGCGTGCCGACGGTGACATTGAGCAAGCTACCCAATAAGTCGAGGCAGACGCCTAGTTTGAGGGCGTTTTCGGGGCAAGAAGCAGCAGCGGTTGCGGTCGGCTTCGGTGTCCATGCAGTGGCCAACGAGGCGAAGATGATGTTGAGAGAGAGAACGAGAGCGAGTGTTGGGTAGTTCTTGGAAGCCATAGTATAAGAACGTCACGAAACCCTAGGCTCGTCTTTGTAAAATGTGAGTGTTTTGGGCTGCAGAGAGAGTTTAGGGGGAAGTGGTCTTTTATAGGGTTTCAAGGAGGAACATGGGTTTGAGTCGATGAAAGCAGAAAATATTTGTTTTAGATGAAAAATATTTTTTTTGTTGTATCGTCGAAATAATATATTGCATGCATATGGTACGTCCCCCATATGTGGCCTTACGGGTTTTAGCTGGCGCAACAACCAATTCCTCTGGTGACAATTTTGGATGGTTCTAATCTCGTGGAAAGTGGCAAATCGCCATTCTTTTTTCCCTCTAGCGTTTGATTGATTGATTGGTTTCTTGATCTGATTTTGACTTGGTTTGAGGCCTTGATCTGACTAAAAAATCAATAAATTAATTCGTCCGTTTAATACTTATCACGCATCATTCTACTATTCAATGTAACGAACGTTAATATATAAACTTGAATATTATTCATGAATTTCTCATATCCCCTATAATTTCAAAAGACTAATTGAATTCAAGTCGTAATTAAATTTTGGCAATGAAATGAAATCAATGTACCCAAAAAGCTCAAAATTTATCCTTTTTTTTTTTTTTTTTTTTTTTTTGTGGTCCGCAAAAAGTATGGCATTGTTCGTTGGCCATGGCCCATGGTACGCAGAATAAAATGCAAAATGCACATAATAGTTTGGCACAAACTTGTCCCATGCAGCGAGTGGCAACCGTTTAATAATGTTGTTCTATATTGGCTTGTTCTTGGTGGATGCAAGTGTCACGAGTGCTCAAATAACAAACTAACCCCCACATTGTTAATCTAATGAACCTTCATAACCTGATCCACATCGGGCCAAAGATTAGGATGCGTCGAAGAGATCTTGTCCCAACCAACTTTAACCTTTCTGCGATTCACACCGTGTGGAGCCATCTTTCGTTTCGAGAAGCATCGGGTGAGCGTTTTAGTCAAAGAGTTTGATGTTGATTTGGTGATAAGGATTAATTATTTTTAGATTAAAGAAGTTCCTCTGGATGATTCGAGCTGGCTCTTACGACTCCCTTCAGTACATTTTTCATCTCATGGGATCTCTGTATTGGCACTTGTCTTGACGTGTAGTGGGCTAGGGGCTAGCCGAATTTGAAGGCTTCCGTGATGGATTAACGTGTGTTTACATTAAGAAAGTATACGAGATTTATTTCCAACCTTGATTGGAGTAACGTGAAATGGAAGATTATAGTTTCTATCTTTATATTTGTTAATAATTTTTCCCCTGAAAAAATTATCAAATATCTCAAAGGAATTGATAGTAGTTGAAGAATAGAAAAAGAGGAAATTAAATAGAAAAAGATGGCCTTCAATGTGTTTGACGTCGTATATCCAACTAATATTCATTCTCATATTAGTGTCATAACTTTTCATGAATCAATGTGCACCGTAAAAAAATTGGTGAACACATGCTCAATTCCCAGCACCTGTTGTTGTCTTTTAGAATCCTTTGAAGACCTAGTTCTCTTCCATCCAAATGTATCAACAAAATAGAAGGTTAACATGTCAAAGACCCCCACTTGCCATATACCCTGCATTTGCAGAAGTTGCATCAATGAGTAGAAACTCCCTGTTTTATGCACAAGAAATAGGCTTTGACCTTAAAGACTCCCGACCAATAGAACATGTTTTATAAACTTATCGTGCATATCCCCAAGAGATTTGGATGAGTGCATTTAAGCATTTGACCGGAAAAAACATACTAGAAGTATCAAAATTTTCACCGGAAGAACCAACTTAGCATTATTGTAACATTAAGGGTGCGTTTGGTAATATTTCTGTTTAAAAATTATTTTTGTTCCAGAAATATAAAAAGAATAGAAACACGTTTGGTAAATTTGTATAATTTTTTTATTTCTTTTAATTTTTTAATATTTTTATTTTATTTTTTTCTATTTTCTTTCTTATTTTTCTTATTTTTCTTTTTCTTTTTTTCTTTTTCTTTTTCTTTTTTCTTTTTCTTTTTCTTTTTCTTTTTTCTTTTTCCTTTTTTCTTTTGGCCGATCGCCGGCCTCGGACATGGCCGGCGATCGGCGACGAGGGCCGGCGACCCGCCGACGAGGGCCGGCGGCCTCGCCCAGCCCAGCACGAGGTCGGCCTCGCTGGGGGCCGGCAACGCTCCGGCAAGGTCGTCGACCCTCAACGGCGTTGCTGGCCCTCAACGGCCGGTCGCCGGCCATGGCCAAGGCCGGCAACCGGCCAAAGAAAAGAGAAAGAAAAAAGAAGAAGAAAAAAGAGAGAAGAAAATGGAAGAGAGAGAAAAAGTGTTCCTAAATTTTGTTCCGAAACAAGAAACAAAATTTTTTTGTTTCTTGTTTCTGCCTAGGATGTGTTTCTAGAACAAAAAAATAGATTTGGAACAAAAACGCAAACAAACGCGTTTACTTCTTTTTTGTTCCCAGGAACAAAAAAACAAAAAAACTGTTTTTAAACAGAAAAAAAAAAAAAAAAAAGTGAAAACAAACAAGCCCTAACTAGCCCTAGATGTGTGGCTCACTGAAAAATTGAGCTCTAAAAAATAAAACCCAACGAGGATGTTTACACCAGATATTTAGTCCCAAATTTGTTGCTGAATTTGGCAATGGCTGTCATCCTACGTGCTCTCTTATACTCCCTCACTGCGCCGCCGCCCTCATCTTCCTCTTGCTCGCGCTCTCGGACTCTACTTTCTTCGCAGTCCAGGCCTTAGACAACACCGCCGCTCAGGGTGGTCCAGAAGTCGATAAAGGTGAGGCTGTTGCTAACAATAAGCAACACGCCGGGGATGAAGATCTCGAGCTCATGGTGTTATCTTGACCAAAGTCGTTTCACGAGCTCATTGGACGACCGTAGTCATTTTTGCCTGAGCTCATAATTTTGTTCTGGTGAGATTTCCACACAGATTTCCACACAGATTTTGTTCTGGTAAATTATTTAAGGAAAGCCATGTAAGAGCGCATTTATCATCAATTAGTACCCCATGGACGCTTGTAGAATACCTTGATAACAGAAAATTCGTCCTTGTCAACACATTGTCTTTTCCTTGTTTCGTGTAATCCATGTATTGGAATGAAAATAATTACGATTAGTTAGCGTCTTGGAGGCACTTGTTAATGAGACTCATATAAGCGATAGTTCTTTGATCACGATGTCTCCCATTTAAGTTAAGTTTCGGATTATACACATTGCCTTGTGAGTGAAGTCTTACATACATGGTGAAAAGAGTTTAGCTAACAACAAATCTCCATAGACAGGATGGTATGCATGCATTTGAGAGGCTGAGTCGAGCCAAAATATTCTAATAGCATTGCTTGAATCAGGTATAATATTGTAGATTTGACTAACGGACGGTGAAATGTCATTGACTCGACTCATGTCTCAATTGTCATTTTTTAACTTAACAGCTGAAACCAGTAAGCAAATATAGGTATTACTTAGACATATCGATCACTTGTTTTCTTTGCATTAGGCAAAGGGTTATAGACAGGTAATCACCAATCTATCTTTATCCACAACCATAAGCTAATGCAATCTCTGTTTCAATAATATTCCCTAAAGACTAGATGTTCAGCACGAGAAGGCCAGGTGAAAGATGGAATAATTGGAGAAACTAAAATATGTGGAAAAACCGGAATTGCCAGCTATGCTATCTCATGCATCTTCCACGTACGCATGCAACGGAATGATCTGAACTCCAAGCCTTTCTGGAGAAGAACTCACGGGAATGTCTAAACATGTTGATTGGCCACTCTTGTATATGAAAATATGATAAAATATGACAATTTTTTTTCCCAAATTAATGCATGGTTAAGAATCTCTTCCTCTCTTTGGCAGCAAAAGAATTCCTGACCACCCACATGGGATCCCAAACTCTTATGCCTCAATCTCATCCTCAATCTCAAGAGACTCTCCATGCAAAATCAATCTTATATATAAGCAACCTTTTTCATCCTTTTTGCCATCAGTCCTAACCCTAATACAGGCCATTGTGCATGTTTCAGTGAGGAAAACAGATGGCTCAATCCAAGAACACCTCACCATCTTTTGCCTTGTTCCTCTCCATCAACCTCCTCTTCTTTGCTCTAGCGAGTGGCTGTAACAGTTGTGGTTATCCAAAACCGACCCCGTCTCCGAAGAGAAGTGCTCAGATTGGGCGTTTGCGCTAAGTTGCTAAACGGACCAGTCAATGCAGTGATCAGGTCACCACTGGACACTCCATGCTGCTCAGCACTCGAAGGCCTTCTTGATCTCAAACCAGCGTTTGAAGCGAACGTCCTCGTGAAAACATGTGGAGGAACGTTGATATTATCTACATGACGATATAAAATAAATTAACGGGCGACGTAATGATTTTTTCTTTTTTACTTATAATATGTACATCATAAGGTGATGAGATGCTTATAATCCATACACGGAAATAAGAAAAATTATTCAAAAAATCATAAACCTATTACACTTTAGCCAATTCAATCATAAATCTTTTAGTTTTTTCAATTGAGTTTTAAATATTTTCATGTTTTGCAAATTAAATCCATCTACCCAATTTTAGCTAGAAATCACTAAAATGGACAGCGACAATCCAATGTGGCCCAGCCGCCGGTTGATGTTGACATAAAATTTTTATGAAGGCAAGGAACCTCACCCACAATCAATGAGGGCTTTGTGACCCTCGCCCGGTGGTCGACAAGGGCTGTTGGCCCTCTCCTATGGTCAGCAAGGGTCGGTTGGCAACCCTCATTGAACTCGGTAGAAAAAAAATGAAAAAAAAAATGAAAAAGTCTAAAAGAATTCAATTTAAAAAAAATTATAAGAAATTGTCTATATCAATGACAGCTCTTTTACATGGCAATAATAACGTCTACGTCAAGAATTTCTAGCTAAAATTGATCGGATGGACTCAATGACCAAAATGTGAATATGTTTACGACTCAATTAACGTAATTGAAAGACTTATAACTGAATTGGTTAAAGTGTAATAAATTTATAACTTTTTGGACAATTTTCCCACAAAAATAAGGACTTGCGAATGAAATTATAATTTTTCAATGACGGCACATGTTTCTCGAGGACAATTTGACCGTGATCCCGTGGCAAAATATAACTCCTTTCGTACATATTGAAAAATACTATTATTATGTCTTGCACTTTGTTTGTTTCCTATATATAATAGCAACATTATTATATACTTGCATCATTTGAGAATTGTATGTGCTCGCTAATAGAAAGTTGGAATGCCCCCAAAAATGGTTCACGGGAAGCAAATATGTTGGTTAGATGGGACCAGATTCAGCATATTCCAGGTTCGGAGAATAAGAGGAGCGGGAATTACTGAATCAGATAGGTCCCACATTATCCAACGATCTATTTAAATTTGTGTAACGATTTTCGAAAGGAATGGATGGCCACTTATAGAAATGTATCAACCATGAGCATGGCTTCTATGCATCATGAGTTCACAAGTAATACTAGAGGTATTGAGACCCGAGTGAGTTTTTCTTTTTCTTTTTCTTTTTTAATAAATAAAGTGGCAAACGATAAGTCGTTGTTTAAGTTTTTTTTTTTTTTGGTCGTTGTTTAAGTTAGTTGGCCCATTAAAACACCCAATAAAAATCTCTCACATCATCTAATAGATCCGTTTAATATACAAATCTTCGGATCTCCTATATTATTCATAAGCCTACATTATTCATAAGTGGATTCATAAGTACATTGGGAATTGAAGTGCTATGTCAATTGTCAATGCGTAAGTAAACGGAACCATAAGATAAGATGACCTTGTACTATAAAGTTTAGTAGCTCAACCCAATTTTTTTCTACTTCACATATGCAATATATTAGTGAATGTGGACCCAGCACTAGAAAAATAAAGAAAAATATATAAATTTTTATCAGTATTTATAACTTTGCCTACTTTATTTCTATGGTCACAAGTTTGCAATCTAACTTTAAATTTTTACAGACGAAATTATACCTATCCATTATTACTCGAGATTTATTTACAAGATCATCATTATTCTTTCCGAAGTATCCTTACCATAATCTAAGTTCCACAATCATCCGAAAGACCCCCATTGAAAGCCTTAACCGTAACCATCCCAATTAACCTGGCTACAGCTGCCATGGTCATGTTGTCGCCGCCGTCGTTGTTGCAGCAAAATCATCAAGTCGCCGTGGCTTCGTACTTCAGTGTCAGTCCTCGACAACTTTATGAGTGAGTGAGAGAGAGAGAGAGACTGTAAAAGAGTAATAAAGCAGAGGAGACAGAGATTCGAGCGAGTTGACAGAATGGTAGGGGCTGGGAATCAAGAGCAACGACCCTGGAAACGGTTAAAGTGGCAGGGGCAGGTCGGGCGGCTTGTAGAGTCGAAAGATAAAACTATCTAATTATTTTCATAAGCGCATTTATCAAATGAGAGGATCCCACCATGTTGCAGCTGTTACTTTGCATACTGCCTACTAATATATGGACTGAAAATGTATTTACGTATGAGGTCTGATTTTTATCTATGCACTCTATTAGATTGACTGTTTTACGTAAGAAATAAAACAAGAATGACATAAATCCATTTTGATGGATTTGAGGTCCAGTTGTGAATCATGACATCTGTTAAACTTGTGATCACAAGAGACCTCCAATGCACACGTGACGGAGTCCATGCAAGTCTCTCCACATCGAGTTATCAATAAATTTTCCTTCACCGAGATCATGCATGTGTGATATTTACCTATTCCTTGGCTGCAAACTTATGGTGTTGGCCGGTGATGCGAAGGAACCCGAGATCTTTACAAGACAATTTATTAGACACATGCATATACAGTAATCTGGTTTTGGCATGCAAATAGATTATACAAATTTAAATCATGTATTCTTCTACCAACTTTAAAACCATGGATTCATAAGGTGTGCATGTATTGTATGCCCACTTAACATCAATCACCACTTTATCGTAAATGAGAAATTTTGTAGACACACCTGAGATTGGAAACCTTTTTCCGCCCCCCAAAATGCATGGTATCTCACTCCGGAAAGGGGAAAAGAAGTGTGTTCTCTAAGAAAAAGTATTCATTTCGATTCAAACAACTTTGACAACTTTCTTATTTTCATTACATGAAATACATGACTTAATAAGCATCTCGTAACAGAGACCGTTATTCACTTCATAACCCCCGTAAACGTAAAGCTGAACAAGCACTGTAGGCATTTACCCCTTTTAACACGCACCACCCACCACACTCATCACGTTAAAGAAAGAAAAAAGAGAATACGAACCCACAGTTTCACGACATCATCTGATAATCACACCTCACTTACATAATCATAGGGACTTCAAACTCAGATTAATTAAGACCTCTCACGCTTAAGGACATTGGAAACCAGCAGGGACCTTCTTGGAACAAGCATTGAGGAGCAAGCTGAGAGAGAGTGGAACATCAAGTTGAAGGCCCAAAATATCAGCGTCGATGGCAATGCATAGGCACACCGCGGCTTCCACGTCTAAGAGGCCATCCATGAGAGAGCAGCATGGCTCTTTCGGAGGCGTGCCGGCGGTGACATTGAGCAAGCTACCCAATAAGCCGAGGCAGACGCCTAGTTTGAGGGCGTTTGAGGGGCAAGAAGCAGCAGCGGTTGTGGTCGGCTTCGGTGTCCTTGCAGTGGCCAACGAGGCGAAGATGATGTTGAGAGAGAGAACGAGAGCGAGTGTTGGGTAGTTCTTGGAAGCCATAGTATAAGAACGTCACGAAACCCTAGGCTCGTCTTTGTAAAATGTGAGTGTTTTGGGCTGCAGAGAGAGTTTAGGGGGAAGTGGTCTTTTATAGGGTTTCGGAGGCCCTACTGTTTTTAGCTGGCGCAACAAGCAATTCCTCTGGTGACAATTTTGGATGGTTCTAATCTCGTGGAAAGTGGCAAATTGCCCTTCTTTTTACTCTTTAGCGTCTGATTGATTGATTGGTTTCTTGATCTGCTTTTGACTTGGTTTGAGGCCTTGATCTGACTAAGGAAATGCATACAAGACTTTAAAATGGGGTAGGGTTTTTCCTATTCCATGCATGATATGGTAAGAGAAGGATGCAATCAGTTAAAAAATCAATAAATTAATTCGTCCGTTTAGTGCTTATCACGATCATTCTACTGTTCAATGAAATGGACGTTGATATATAAACTTGAATATTATTCATGGATTTCTCATATCCCCTATAATTTCAAAAGACTAATTGAACTCAAGTCGTAATTAAATTTCGCCAATGAAATGAAATCAATGTACCCAAAAAGCTCAAAATTTATCCTTTTTTTTATGGTCTGCAAAAAGTATGGCATTGTTCGTTGGCCATGGCCCATGGTACGAAGAATAAAATGCAAAATGCACATAATAGTTTGGCACAAACTTGTCCCTTGCAGCGAGTGTCAACCGTTTAATAATGTTGTTCTATATTGGCTTGTTCTTGGTGTATGCAAGTGTCACGAGTGCTCAAATAACAAATTAACCCCAACATTGTTAATCTAATGAACCTCCATAACCTGATCCACATCGCGCCAAAGAGATCTTGTCCCAACCAACTTTAACCTTTCTGCGATTCACACCGTGTGGAAGCGAGAAGCATTGCGTGAGCGTTTTAGTCAAAGACTTTGATGTTGATTTGGTGATAAGGATTAATTATTTTTAAATGTTAGTGATTAAAGAAGTTCCTCTGGATGATTCGAGCTGGCTCTTACGACTCCCTTGAGTACATTTTTCATCTCAGGGGGTCTCTGTATTGGCACTTGTCTTGACGTGAAGTGGGCTAGGGGCTAGCCGAATTTGAAGGCCTCCGTGATGGATTAACGTGTGTTTACATTAAGAACGTATACGAGATTTATTTCCAACCTTGATTGAAGTAACGTATTCCAACCTTGATTGAAGTAACGTGAAACAGAAGATTATAGTTTCTATCTTTATATCTGTAAATCAAATTTTTCCTATGGAAAACTTGTCAAATGTCTCAAAGGAATTGATAGAGTTGAAGAATAGAAAAATGGGAAATTAAATAGAAAAAGATGGCCTTCGGTGTGTCTCACACCGTATATCCAACTAATATCCATTCTCGTATTAGTGTCATAACTTTTCGTGAACCAATGTGCACTGTAAAAAGATCGGTGAATACATGCTCAATTCCCAGCACCTGTTATTTTATTTTAGAATCCTTTGAAGACCTAGTTCTCTTCCATCCAAATGTATCAACGAAATAGAAGGTTAACATGTCAAAGACTCGCACTTGCCATATACTCTGCATTTGCAGAAGTTGCATCAATCAGTAGAAACTCCCTATTTTATGCACAAGAAATAGGCTTTGACCTTTAAGACTTCTGACCATTAGAACATGTTTTATAAACTTATCGTGCATATCCCCCAATAGATTTGGATGAGTGCATTTAAGCATTTGACCAGAAAAAAATATACTAGAAGTATCAAAATTTTCACCGGGAGAACCAACTTAGCATTATTGTAATATTAACTAATCCTAGATGTGTGGCTCACTGAAAAATTGAGCTCTTAAAAATAAAACCCAACGAGGATGTTTACACCAGATATTTAGTCCCAAATTTGTTGCTGAATTTGGCAATGGCGGTCATCCTACGTGCTCTCTTATACTCCCTCACTGCGCCGCCGCCCTCATCTTCCTCTTGCTCGCGCTCTCGGACTCTACTTTCTTCGCAGTCCAGGCCTTCGACAACACCGCCGCTCAGGGTGGTCCAGAAGTCGATAAAGGTGAGGCTGTTGCGAACAATAAGCAACACGCCGGGGATGAAGCTCACGAGCTCATGGTGTCATCTTGACCAAAGTCGTTTCACGAGCTCATTGGACGACCGTAGTCATTTTTGCCTGAGCTCATAATATTGTTCTGGTAAGATTTCCACACAGATTTTCCAAGTTGAATTGTTAATTATCTAATGAAAGCCATGTAAGAGCGTATTTATCATGAATTAGTGCCCCATGGACACTTGTAGAATACCTTGATAAAAGAAAATTTGTCCTTTTCAACACATTGTCTTTTCCTTGTTTCGTGTAATCCGTGTATTGGAATGAAAACAATTATGATTAGTTAGGGTTTTGGAGGCACTCGTTAATAAGACTCATATACGTAACAGTTCTTTTATTCAAATCACGATGTCTCCTATTTAAGATAAGTTTTGGGTTATACACATTGCCTTGTGAGTGAAGTCTTACATCCATGGTGAAAAGAGTTTAGCTAACATCAAATCTCCATAGACAGGATGGTATGCATGCATTTGAGAGGCTGAGTCGAGCCAAAATTTCGAATAACATTGGTTGTTAAAAAGATAATCGGGTATAATATTGTAGATTTGACTAATGGATGGTGAATTGTGGTTGTCTCGACTAAAAAGTCGAGTCATAATTGTCATTGTTTAACTTAATAGCTGAAATCAGTAAGCAAATATAGGTATTACTTAGACATATCGATCGCCTATTTTCTTGGCATTAGGCAACGAGTTATAGACAGGTAATCACCAATCTATCTTTATCCATAACCATAAGCTAATGCAATCTCTGTTTCAATAATATTCCCTAAAGACTAGATGTTCAGCACGAGAAGGCCAGGTGAAAGATGGAATAATTGGAGAAACTAAAATATGTGGAAAAACCGGAATCGCCAGCTATGCTATCTCATGCATCTTCCACGTACGCATGCAACGGAATGATCTGAACTCCAAGCCTTTCTGGAGAAGAACTCACGGGAATGTCTAAACATGTTGATTGGCCACTCTTGTATATGAAAATACGATAAAAATATGACAATTTTTTTTCCAAATTAATGCGTGATGAAGAATCTCTTCCTCTCTTTGGCAGCACAAGAATTCCTGACCACCCACATGACATCCAAAACTCCAATGCCTCAATCTCATCCTCAAGCTCAAGAAACTCTCCATGCAAAATCACTTTTAACTACAAGTAGCCTTTTTCATCCTTTTTGTCATCAGTCCTAACCCTAATACAGGCCATTGTGCATGTTTCAGTGAGGAAAACAGATGGCTTCATCCAAGAACACCGCACACCATCTTTTGCCTTGTTCCTCTCCATCAACCTCCTCTTCTTTGCTCTAGCGAGTGGCTGTAACAGTTGTGGTTATCCAAAACCGACCCCATCTCTGAAGAGAAGTGCTCAAATTGGGGGTTTGCGCGACGTTGCTCAACGGACCAGTCAATGCAGTGATCAGGTCACCACCGGACACTCCATGCTGCTCAGACCTCGAAGGCCTTCTTGATCTCAAACCAGCGTTTGAAGCCAACGTCCTCGTGATCAATTTGAACATCCACATTTCGCTGAGCCTCCTCATAAACACTTAAGGCGAGAAGCTCCCAACTGACTTCCAATATGCCTGACCCAAGAGTACTTATGTCTTTTCTTAACTTGTGTATTACGCACCAAATTTCATGGTCTAATTCTGCGTTTTGGGCGGTGTCGTTGCTTTGATTAGTGGTGGGAATAATTCTTCTGTTTAGGATATGGATTACTGCAGTGATTTCATTTGTGCAAGTGGAAGAAAATGCATGTCTGTATCATCTATCATGTCCAGCTGTGGTGGATAAAAAGACACCATAGTACAATCATACTACATTATACTTGCCAACTCGATGAGTAGATCATGACAATCAATAAATTCAATATTGCAAGTTGTAAATTAAATTTTTGCATTCATCAGAACACTGTTGTGCTGTGCTAAGGACTCAAAAGTTATCAAAGAATTATCATTACTGCGCCTTCGAAAGGAATATTTAGGTGTATAACTATTATGACACCTAGAAGAAATCTTTTTTATTTTTTATTAGTTAGCAAAAACGTAAGTTCGCCTTCAAAATTATGGATGACCCCACTTCCATGGATTCATGCTACCACGATAAAACCTATCTATATGGGCCATCTTTAGCAACATATGTTTGGTGTTACCGCCTGTAACTGTCAATAATTTCAATGGTTTTGATTCACGCCTTTAAAATAATTCTCTGGAAGCATATGTCAACGCATTCTGATCAGGATCTCATGAACTCAATCTTGGCCTAATGATCTGGTTTTTGTGGTGTCCATTGCAACACGTAATGTAAAGATACTTGTTTTTGTTGTTACGTTATTATCATATGATATAAGTTCTAAAGCTTGAGCCCTATTCTGCTTCACAAAATATAGGTTTTCCGCTTGGTGACGGCAATCCATGGATCGCAAGTTGCAAGAAATCGGGACGTGGCGGGAATAGAACAGCGAAGACGACAAAAAAACCTTAAAAGTTGCGGATAATATGGACGGATTTTTATAATCCAAAACTATTGTGAATGCATGAATATTTGGTGGGTCCACGGTGGGAACTGAATGATTAAGTCAATCACATCTTTTTGTATTGGGTAATAAACCAAGAATAAGTTGAATCCTAAAATGCTTACTCATAGATTTCATGAAAAAATCCACCTATTTTACTAACTGAATCATAATTGCACAATATCTAACGAAAGGGAGAAACTATCATTCAAAAACATTTAAAACATAATTCCTCCAAAACTTTTTTAAATTTCAATTTCAATCTTCCTGTCCTTTTTGATAAGGTATATCCTTCATATATATTATAAAAACTTGAGCTCATTTCCAAAGTAGACGAAATCTTCAAGCATTTAATTTGACCTTTTTGGTATACAAACGTTGTGCACATAATGTGTAGGTAGATAATGACTCGTCACTATTTATCTTGCCGTGATTGACTTTGTCCATCATAAGTAATAAATTCCTATTTCCTTTTCATGGTATGACGTATATGAGCCAAATATATGGATTTGAGAGATATTTTTCTAGTTAATTATGGTTCAATGATCTTCCAAAAAGTCAAATGAACCTTAAATCATGTACTTTAGGTGTGCTCATCGTCTAAAAATGTTGAGATGCACAGGTAAGTTATATTAAAAAAGCTTCACATTGGAGAATTAGTGTGGTGTAATACATACTAGCTAATCCATAACTCATTAGCTTGTATTGTTAAGTTAATATGTGTCCAACTAAATATGTTAACAGGCTTCTTATTAATGATCTCTCTAAATAAAGATATCGATATTATAATGTGTGCTCCCAACATAAAATATGATAAATTTGTGTATCATGCCATTTTGATGTAATTTTTACCGTACTTCAAATGCTTTCGTCAATCCAAGACAATCACCACGTAGAAACTAGTTCCATTTTTTCTAAAGAAGGTAACGTAATTTTTACGATACGTGTGTATAGGCCGAATGCTCATTTTTCTTTCGGAAGCTCTGTGGTGGGATTTGGGTATATCGGACAAAGGCCAGGCTTCATAGACAAATCAACTTTTGTACAGGCTATAGGCCCATAAAGTCCTCTGCTGTTATGTTCAAAACTGAACTGAGCCTCAAATAGTTAAATGAGGCCTTAAAGAATTAGGAAATGGTTTGTCTTCCAAAACAATGCCTTTGCTAGCATCTAAACCTTTACGCGACTAGCTGACCTCCCTTTTGAAATTTGAAGAACAGAAAACCCATCAAAACAGAAATTCTAAGGAGAATTCATTGCTGAAATGGCGAAAATTTGCATGTCCACTTCCGTGATATTATAGACAAATGACATGATCATAACCGTTCACAATACGTATTATTGGATGATGGATACATGAAATTATTAAAGGGGAATATACTGGTTCAAACCCAATCAATTACTACTTGGTTTGTTTGCAAACCATAATACACTTAGTTATTGCTCGTCATGCCGAAACATTTATACTGGAAGAGGAGACAACTTGTAATCAGTAGTCCCCAAGTTTTTGCAACGCTAACCTAATAGTTGCATGAGAATTTCTAGCAAGAAAGGTCTATGACAAAACTTAGCAAATAAAAAAAGAACAAAAAAAAATCGAACAAATTGTTCGATAGATCGATTTTTCTAAAACCCGAGACTGTGAGGAAAACCGGCTAAGACAGACATGGAAGGAAGAAACTAAATTCCATTGAACTTTTGTACAAACTAGAACTTCAGTTTAAGCCAATTTATTGTGATAACAATAAGAGTACATCATGCATAATGAAATTACACTTTCACTTCAATACACAAATGTATAACAAATCAGCAAAAATTTATAGCCACGGAAACTGAAATTTCCTTTTCCATTTAGGGCTGAAACTCAAAGCCCCATTTAAGATGCAGATTCTATTCTTCACCTATGTAAAGCTCCAATAAATTTCAAATTGAGAAGGATCAAAGGATCAAGCCCCTTTTATCTAGAAGTTTAGTAGGTTTTCAAGAAAAAGATCAACCGCCATATTCGGCCTGAGATAATATACTTCCATCACAAAAGACCACCAAATCTCCAAGCAACTCAAGCTCCAAAATCTTTTATTTAGAATTGTCCATTGAGCCATTCATGAGATATGCAATATTAAACCGTATTAACTCCTGCGACAATCATGTCCGCGATGATCATGTCATCCACATAAACAAGAGAAGAATCCAATCATAATCAGTCCCATCAAATACATGCAGCATTTATATCGTAAGGGCTTTGAATAGATTGAGCAAGATGGTCCTACACGTTATGCAAATTCACCTCCAAAAGAGAACACCATAGGAATCTACCAAGAATTGCGTACTATGTAAATACCAATTATTCAAAGGTTAGTTACAAGTATCGTGTGTAACAATATCTGTGGTATACCCAATTATCCTGTGTGAAATCAGGAAATTTTTTGTAAATAAGAGAAAAATGGTTCCCTATAAGCTTTATCCACGATTGCTGCTAATGAATACTGTCCTGAGGTATTTTTCCTTGCATGGTTTGTCAATTCAAATGGGAAATGAGAGGGCGCACCAACAACCTCAGCCACATGGCCCTGCCCTTTAGTCGTCCCAAAGGCCAGCTTGAGAGATGCAAAGTCAAGATCCAACCAATCCCTTATGACGAGCATATGCAATTACAAGGATGAATAAGAATGCGCAAGCAGTTCCAGTCACGATCACGACCTGCCAGCATTAGGGTGCAGTTTTCTTTTTTAAGGAAAAGTAAATCGAAAAGAGAAGTCAAGAAGGAGATGAGACGATGAAGTTATTAATTGAAGGTTCAGGCCTACCCATTTGAACATGTAGCCATGGTTCTCGTTCCAATCATAAGGTATGTTCATGCCGAAAATGGCAGCAACCAAAGAATAGATGGACAAACAAACAGTTCCTGAACTCAGGAAGAGCTCTAGCTGCAACCATAGACAGAGAGGAGTCAAAGAACATTGAATAAATCAATTCAACGACTCCGGACATTAGCAACTAAATGAAGAGGCGAACTACTTGGGTACACATTTAAAAAAGAAAGAATTGAGAACACGAACGCACACAACAACAGAGAGAGAGAGAGAGAGAGAGAGAGAGAAGCACCTGAATCAGCTGATTCCGGTGATTATCAAGCTGAGGAAAGAGAAAATACTTTAGATTTTAGGAAAAAGAAAACATTGACTTGACTCCATGCAAAACTTTTGCTTTTCCCCTTTTTATCTACTTGATTCTCTTTATAGAAACATGCTATACAACTAACTTAACCAATCAAGTTACCTGGATGTTAATGTAGTCCTCAGTGTCATCGATATATTCCCGAAGCTGCACATGAGCAACTTAGGCAAGTCAAATTTTTCGAAAAATGGACATTATACAGAAAATCAAACTCTCAAAAGTACAATCATTTTAGTCATGCATCACAAACAATCTTGAGCAAGCAAAATGAAAATCTGAATAAATTTTTGACTAGAGCACATAACAAATTAATCAGTTCAAAATTTCCAACTACCTTAATGGCGTGAAATTAACACAAAATCAAAACATCAATAATTTATCTGCTACCCTGGTAAACTAAAAAGCAAATCATTATGAAGAGATTGATTCTTATTTAGTACAGGATATTTTCGACTTTAATTACAACAACACATCACAAATTTCATTCTCCCAACACCATGACAACTGTTAATTATTGGCCCTGTACTAATGTAGAAAACCTATAGTCTCTCCTTGGCAAAGAGAAATTTTTTAATGGATTCATAAGCTCAAATATAGTAATTAGACAAATTTCATTTAGCCATCC
Source organism: Eucalyptus virginea (assembly GCA_014182375.1). Taxonomy (NCBI): domain Eukaryota; kingdom Viridiplantae; phylum Streptophyta; class Magnoliopsida; order Myrtales; family Myrtaceae; genus Eucalyptus; species Eucalyptus virginea. Next base: position 26,205,833 of record CM024517.1, on the reverse strand, counting down.
CAACTCACATGAGAGTGTAAATACTAACAAGAGAGTCCCTCAATCACATTCCTAATATAATCATGTATCACAATGATGCCAACAAAAATGACAATTGTCTCCAGCACAAGCATCACTGAAATTCATTACCTATCTAAAGTATCAATGGACACACTCTACCCAAGATTTTACAACAGATAAATGCAGGCGAATTCTACAGCAACTAAAGGATCATGCAGATAATTCCCTATGTAATGCAGATACTTACTGTTGTCAGCTTGTTCAATGTGCCATCGATTTGCATAAAGTAAGCCTGAAAAAAATAAAAAAAGACATCGATGCCTATTCAAGAAACAACGGAACTTTAAAAAACCATCCACAATAATATCAACAGGAAATAGCTCAAAACCTCAAGTAACATTTCCAACTCCTCAACATCATCTTCATCTCCACGAACTGTTGCCACACTCGCCCTACTGGCTCGAGATATTTTTGAGCCAATGGTAGGAGAAGCAGGAAACCAATTTTGGGCTCCTGAACCACTTATAGGGGAAGATGCACCAACTTGTTTTCTTGACAAATACAAGTCAGCCATATCATCATCATCATCTAGTAGTTGCTCAAGCTCATCCCTTACCTGCAATGTACCACAAATACCTTTCCAGATGTTACCCTCCTACATGTCAAAGGAACGCTGAGGAAGACACCTGTGTATAGTGACAGAAAAGTCCATAATGATTGAGAATATCAACAATAGGTTCTGTTCAATGATATTCCTCTAAATAGAACGAGAGAGAGAGTGCAGTGTTCAGTCAGACACCATTTGATGAAGACAATAAAATCTATCTCGATTATTTATTTATTAATCAAGTACTAACTTTTCATACAAGCTCATCTAAATACTCAATTCGAAGATACAAACATTTTATCATGCATAGGATTGTCAGTCAGTCTAGACCAAGCCCTTAAAGTTGCATGAGTACATAGAATTAAGGAAGACAAGGACAACTCAAAATTTATGTTACTCGCGAAGATATCATACTCAGTCAAAAACATGATAGATAATGGCAAGGTAAAGCATTTCGATTTCAGCAATGACCCAGAAGTTATATAATTTTGCAGGGCAAAAAGTGACTCACAATACCTTTTGCACCCTTGCTGTTAGCCTTGTCATCGCACTCTTCAATTTACGAACCCTATCCAAGTTACGGCTGCTAATCTACAAAGACCACAGACAGCAGACATGCAAATTTAAGAGAAACATTTCAAACTGAGATTGAGCATAGAAGCATGATCGACCAGCCAGCATTGAGACATTGTTGTAGAATTCCAAGCATAAAGAGTAATGGCTCGATTAGTACAAAAATCAGTGTTAAGCAAAAGAGGCAAAAGCCCCATAAAAAAAATTGCATCATCTCCATCAATCAACACAAGTACAACAACAAATCTCTAGGAGAAACAACAACTAACAAAATTCAGCTGATCATGCATAACATCACATCAAGCATGCAAAACCAAATGGACCAGTCTTCAAGAGTTCACCAATCACTCGGGCATAAAATCCTTAGAGGGAAGTAGATATGCCTGGAATTCGACAAATGAAAGCTACACTGCAAGAACATTTCAACCAGTAAAACAAAACCTATTTCCACACAAACAATAGTATTAGTTACACTAAGAACTGCAAATGACAGTATTCAGCTGCATATCACTCCTTTAGAAGGAGAAGCAACAAAAACAATTAAAGAACCTTAACAGAGCATTTTTATTTTTGGTTTATTTATTTCCCAGTGAGATAAGAAAGAGAATCTACTTACTTTTGAGGTGAGCTCATCTAAAGCAGGATAAGCAGCAGTCTCCAATTCAGTAGTACGTGCTGCAAGAAAGCTACAAATTGCTTCCAAAGCTACCTCCAAGGCGCAAAATTCAAATGGAGACTCTGCATTGCATCATATTACAACTATCAAAAGATGGCCCGCTTAAAACAAATCCAATTTGAAAGAGCCAACTCAAACACACCCCATACCATCATCTTCCCCAGCTTCAACATCATTCTGTACATGAGAGTAATCTTCTGCATCATCTTGACCCTGGCATATGGCATTTACAGCTAATCGCCGTTGGAGCTCCTCAACAACTGGTATAACATTTATATCCGATGGGTCTCGAAGCAACACCTACAAGCCAATAATGCAAGTGCCATCGCTACTTATGACGTAAACCATGAAAATAAACAGACCCGGAACTAACTTAGTTCTTACATAAGGGAGAAAGTAATTTCCCACTAGAAGACATCAAATTCCATTCTTGCACAACCATTTAAGTATTTCATAAGAAAGGTTGTAATTTATCTCTGGGAAAAAGCATGAATATAAGTACCTAGCTAGTTAAGTAGTCTCACATAAAAAACAGAGACACCTGCTCATGCAAAAGGTCTGCGTAGCTTAACAGGAAAGAGGAAATATCTAAGGACTTGAGGATAACGAGAAAGCTGTATTCAGTCATATATGGCTGGAAATAAAAGGAAAAGGCATATGATAATTTCAGAATTGAAGGCTTTTGCTGTGTTGAACAGTTGCCATTGGAGCTTGCAAGTGAAAGACAAGTTATGCTGAACCAGGGAGAAAATCAGTGCTCGGCTAATTAAGGCCCGGCGACTAAACATTTAGCAACCTAAGAATTCCAGTCAATAGTACTAGAACTCATTGCAATAAAAAAAAAAAAAAAATACTTCATCAAATGCAAGAAGGAAAAAGTCAAACTGAATTAGTCAAAGAAACAGGAAAACATCCCACGCTAAACCAAAGTAAGTTCTTCCAAAACGTAAGTGACGATACACGGGGCTTCCAGACATCACGCAAGTACCGCTCTGCTCAATAAACAAACATTAACCGCTAAGAAAGACACAAGCCGCTACGCACTAACCTCTTCGGCAGTGATAATCGCCTTGATATGCTGCAAAAAGTTCAAACACCCACAAATGCAACAGTGAAAAAAAAAAAAAAAAACGAAAGTCAGCACCAACAATTGAAGGCACTTCAAGAAGAAAGGAGAGAGAAAGAGAGAGAGACCTCCAAATTGAGAACGATGGCCCTCTCACGGCCGAGGATGGTGGAGGGGTAGGACAAGAGCGGGTCGAGGATGCGGAGGTCCCGCGCGTGGATCTGCACGCGGTGCATGATCGCGTACTTGTCGACGTCGAGCACCGTCCCCTGTCCCGCCGTGTCGAGGAGGATCCAGCTCCGCGACGGCTGGCCCTTCTTCTTCCCCGCCGCCTGCTGCTGCTGCTGCTGCTGCGGGTCCGCCGGCACCACGCTCCCTTCTTGAGCCATCTCCAACCATCCCCAGCACTCCGTCCGTCGCCGAAACGGCCCCCGAACAACACGGCACGAAAGAATTCCCGTGGGAGACGATTCCTCAATCGACGCTAACAATTTCACGTCGACGATCGCTAGGATCGGCGTACCTCGAGCGGAAGCGAATTTGCGGATTCGCTTTGGAGATTCTTCGCGAGGTTTTTGCAGAGCGAAATCGAAGCGGAAAGCGAAGCGAGCCGGATCATCGATCTACTACGCAGGGCCTCGGACAGACGGAAACGAGCGGGCCGTTTTGTGGTTTGGGTGGGATCCGAGTGAAGTCGTTTTGATCGCTCGATTGAGACTAGCTTAACTATAATTCACAACTACGTGAGTTATTGCAAACTAATAGGAACTTTTATATTAGAGGTGATCCATGGACTTTTGCCGGAAAAAAAAAAATCATATGCTAATATAAGCCTAATTTGACTGGATTTCATATCTAAATAACCTCGCCCAAACTCATCCAAAAGTGTTTTTCTGGGGTCAATGTGATTAGAGAGGACCGGTGGACGACATGCCTATGATGAAATCAACCCCAATGTGTCATTTTTCTAACTCGCGGTATCACACCATCCACTATTTTGTCTTGCCTTTATTCAAGGCAACAAAGCAAGACTCAGCCTCCATACTAAAAGAGAGTATTTTTTTTTTATTGCTAGTATTGTAGTTTTGAAAGCGTTTTCAAACTAGGTGAAAAAAAATTATGCAAGTCCAATTCAGAATATTCAGCTTGGGCGATCCTTTTTTCATAGATCCCATCTCCTCTTTTTCCTTTTCTACACAGTTCGTGTCAAAATTAATATTCATTCGGTAAATAATGACGCTTTAATCCACAAAGAGAGGAAGGAAAAAAAAATTGAGGCAGCTATGGATATTAATGTTTAGATAATATCACACATTTAACTTAAAGGTCAAACATCTGGACAAAAAAGAAAGTTAAGAAGAAAACAATATAAACTCAAGGTCAAATGACGTGCACATGACGGTGTAAATGTCCTTAATCCCTCTAAGTCAACCATTGAAACTGTGAGGTAAGGACTCCCCCTAAAGAACATGAAAAAAAAAAAAAAACAAACAAAACAACATCATCAATAATAGCAAATCAAAGGGTTATTTTATTGCAAAAATCAATACACCATAGGATCCATTAGCGCGGTCAAATGTCTGCTTTTTGCCCCCCACCTTCTTTAGATAAAAATTGAAGTTGGTACCATCCGATGCAGTTGGAGCAGCAACCGGACAAGCCTACATTCATGAACTTTTCAGATGGCAATTTACATCGGCCAATCAATCCCCACCAAACAAATTTTAAAAAAGAGGGTTGAAAGGAGATAGGAAGAAAAGCCGGCCCTGAGAGGGACTTCGAACGGGGGTGTGTTTGACGTGCGCTACGGTACCGTGTCGGACAGTACACGGGGGACTTGTCTAACGGGACTGAAAAGCAAGTTGCTGGAAATTTTTGAAGTATTTAAATGCCCAAGCTTTTTTGACTTTTGACAATTTTGGGGTATTCGATATAAGGTCCGCATCATTTTTGCTCTAATCCATTCACGCTTCGACACGTGTGTCATCTGGGCCCACCACATCTGCTCCCTCTTCTCTCCCACGTCATTCCTATTCAAATCAAGGCGCGGGCGGAAAAGCTTGGCATTCTCTCTCCTCTTTACCTTCTCTCTCTTCCTTCTCCTTCGATGCTCGACGCTCTCTCTGTACTCTACCCCAACGCACTTAACCTTCCAAGTCTAGCAGTTCCTCTGATGACCATCGCTCCCTCTCGGCGCACTTCTTCCCAAATCGCACTCTCTCCTGCGGTTCGGTGAGGTCTCCGTATGTCCTCGTGCTGCATCTCTTCTTCCTTGCTTAGCAACACCGTACTGCCTCTCTCTCTCTCTCTCTCTCTCTCATCCATGGGACAAGCATTTCGACCAGGGTTGATTAGGGGTTTTGCCACCCGGTTCGTCCAAGTACATCTCATTTTTGCGTGAACCCAGCGTGAATTTTATAGTCTTTCTTTCCGGATGACTACCCTTTTCACTTCAATCGGTCCTTCAGCAAAAGTGACTGCTAAGCACAATGCGACGACAGTTTCGAATCCTGGGTTTCTCTTTATAATGCTAAAGGTGCATTTGGTAACGTTTTTGTTCAAAAATCGTTCCAATTATATTTCTATTCTAAGGAACAATTTTTGAACAAAAGAACGTATTTGTAGAATCGTACAAAATTTATGTTCCGGAATAGAAAAAAAGAAGAGAGACACGTTTGGTAAACTTGTATAATTTTTTTGTTTCTTTTAATTTTTTATTATTTTCTTTTATTTTCTTTTTTTCCTTTTTTTTTCTTTTTCTTTTTCTCTTTGGCCTTTGGCCCGGCCGGGCCGGGTGACGTCCGGCGAGCTCGCCGGAGTCTCACCAGGCCAAGGCGAGGCCCGGCGAGCTCAACGGCCGGTTGCTAGCCATGGCCCAGGCTGGTGACCGACCAAAGAAAAAAGAAAAAGAAAAAATAAGAAGAAAAATGAAATAAGTTTTGTGTTTTTGTTCTTTTGTTCCTTCAAAAAGTGTTTCCGGAAACAAAAAAATAAGTTTTTCTTATTTCTTGTTCTTATTCCAAATTTGTTCCAGGAAGAAAAGTGTAAACAAACGTGTTCTTTTTTTGTTCCCCGAAACAAAAGAACAGAAATTGTGTTCCGGGAAGAAAAAAAGAATACAAACAAACAAGCCCTAAGCCTTGCTTCGATTCCTTAAAAAGTTACTGACTTTTTCGCACACCGTAGCTTCACGGCTGCTCCGAGATTCTGGGTTGGTCGTTCTATCATCTTGCTCGGAGCGAGTGAAATGGTGTCCCAAAGGGGCGTGTCAAATTCGTCGACACCTGAATTGGCGGCGACTTCTAAGGACAAGAAAGGGAAGAAATCGAAAGGATTGGTGGCTTCAGTTCCTACTTCTACCAAAAGTCATGCCAAGGTATTGTCTTTTAATTGAACTTATCGTTCCACCAGTGTTTTGGGGACTTGACCATTTAGCATTCATTTTTTCTGCAGAAAAATTCTGGTTCAAGCATTGGTGAAGTCGCGTTGCCTAATAATGACCCGGCCAAAATTAAGGCAATGACATTTCGCGAATTGGGAGCTACATTGAGGTGGGGATGAATTGTTTTAGTTGCAAGGGTGTGATAGTCGTTATAGTGTTTCTTGCTTAACCTTTACAATAAGCAAAAGTCAAGTTTTTCTATTTGATGCTTGCAAGGGAGATTATTGAGCAGGGAAGTGAACATTACTGATGGAATACCATGAAGTCTTGAGAATTTGCCTTCAACAAAGAGCAAGGTCTTGAGAATCTGCTTCATTCGGGTCATGATGGCGGGCTCCGCAGCCGCACAAGTCCGCGGTCTCACGCTGTATGGTCCGGGCTTGTAGCTCCGTCGACGGCAGAAGCAAGTTCTACAGAGAACTCGGTCCGTCTCCCTCGCCTAATTCCATTATGTTGGTCTTTCTCGAATGCTTTCATGTGGGTAGTTCTTCTTTTGGTCAGATTAAGATGGAGTGCTCGTCTCATTCGCAAATGCACAAGATGATAGACGGTTCTTGCTTTTTTGAGAAGTTCTTTGACATGTTGTTTTAGACTGCTTGCGAAGAAATCCAGACCGGTTCGTGGTAAAATGAAAAAGAAAGAGTGAACTTTTCGGGATTTTATTGGTCATACAATCATGTCTTTCGTGTAAAATTTGAAGTCAGTAAGTATCTTTTGGGCCTGAATCTTTCTCATGAGGCCTCTTGCTTCACATTAGGTGAACTCCCATGTGTGAGTGGTTCTTGCTTTTTAAGTTATCACCCTAGTGGAAAGATTCTTTATTTCTTGTTCCTCGGTGTTCCAAATATGCTTGGTTTCGGAGTTTGCTCTTCGGAATTTCGAACCAGAGATTCATTTGATATCTATGGTTGCCGTTGCGAGGAAGTTATGTCAGACATGTTGGAAATAGATGAGTTTTGTAAAATGTGACTCCTGTGAGAGGACTTGAAGTCAAGTTTAATTTTCTTGTACAATCTGACACGAGTTCTAAGAAATGTAAGCAAAAGTGTTTCCGGGATGTTGGTGGGGTAAAAATCTTTGCAGTTCGACTTTTATGTAAAATTTGCATTTCTTTTTCTCTAGGGTTGTTTTCACTAAAAAGGAAGATCGAAGATGTAGTTCATCACACTGAGAAGATGGCTCCTACTGCACTGCAAATCTTTGGGATGATCCTGCTAAATCCTATGATGTTCTTGTAAAGTTGGCAGACATCGCCAGAGCAGTCGATGCCCTGAGGGATTTAACTTACAAGGTGGTGTGGAATGCCATATCCATCTCATAGAATAAGCTTTTCCACCCAGTAGGTGTGGATTAAGTTGGGCAATTGTTGGGTCATTGGTTTGCCTATTATCTGTGCCGAAGCCTGAAAGCATGTGCACATACTTGTCTTGACTCTTCTTCCGAGATTAACTTGATTCTTAATGTGTCAATGACTGTCATATCTAGTTTAACTGTATCAATTAAAGGAAGTGCAGTTGCTGAGCTATAGTTGACTTTCATCTGCTGAAATTTGCAGGCGGAAGAAGCAAAGCTGATAACTCAACTGGTGGAGATGGATGCTATTAATTATGCTCTTTTCGAGCAGGCATACGCTTCGTCTTTGGATATGAGTAAGTTTTTGGACCGTTACGAGATGTTAAAGCTTCTTAAGGGACCCTATGATGTGGATGGAGCGTCGATGGTCATCAAAGCTGAATCCAATGGCAATTACCATGAGGTTTGATAATCTAACTTCATTTCTAGAATAATTATGCATGTGCAAAGAGATGATGTTTATATCAAACTCTTCCGCTGTAATATACATTGATGTAGAATGGATGCAGAGTCTCTGGTTCCTGCTTCTTTATAATACTTATGCCAAAATATAGAGTTTCAAAGAACTTGAGAATGAAAAAACTGCATATATATGTACATGTAAGGGTGGGACATTATTAGCGGAATCTTGTTAGTATATATGTATGCTTGTGCGCATCACCATTTCAGTTACTTCTTATCTACGAATCTCTTTGCTTGATGACTTAGATGTCTTGAAAATCAGTTGTGGGATTTCTCCAGGGTTTAGCGGATATTTAATTTATTGTCTAGTATCCTTCTTCCTATGGGAGGTATTTTGCATGTCCCTCCCCTGAATTCCAACTCAGAAGTAGACATTGAGTGATAATGTGGTGGCTATCAAAAGAATAATGAGAAAAAAAGAAAAGTGAGAATATGATCAGTATGGATAGTGGTTCAATATTATTCTCCACTATGAGGATACTTCTGTTATGAGGATGCTTCATTTTGACATCAGTATGAACTAGGACAGGGAATGATAAGTTGCCAATCTATTGGCATATGACAGATGAAATCCTGGAAAATAGCGGACTGTAATATTCATCTATAATGGGGATATATTCCTTTTCCATTAGCTAATTCAATGAAGTTCACTCAGTTTTGTTGACCCAAAAAAAAAGAGAATCTTTTAGGCTTATGCCTCTGCTGGTTCCCATCTCTGTCTCTCATGCATTTGCTAATCCAGTTATGGGCTGAAAAACTACTGAGAATGTACCAAAAATGGGCTGAGAAGCAAGGTTATTGAGGGAGGATTGTAGAGAAGCGTCGGGCAACGAATGGTGGAATCACTTCTGCAACGGTTGAATTTAAATTTGATTATGCATATGGTTGTCTTCAAGGGGAGAGGGGTGTTCATCGAATGATAAGTGGTTCAGAAACTGGATCAACAACTGATGAGGTAGGTTTACAATTATCATTTTTGTTTTGATGAAACATTGACTTTCGTATATTGCTATTGGTTTTTGACTTCTTTTTGACAATGAGCTCTGAATGATTTGTTTCTTCTCTTTCCGGAGATTTCAGAAGGCAAAAGTGGCATCTTGTTAGTGCATCATTAATATCAAGAAACAATTTAAAGTGTATTAAAGACATGAGCAACATGTAAACAAAAGTTCATTGTAGTCTAGGATTGTTATACAGCATGGAAACGAGCTTAATTAACCCTTTGAGGTAAGTAGTCATCCAATCGAATTATTGAGAAATTGAGCATCTTAAAGGATTATGCAAAATGAATATGGTAAAATAAGCAACATATACATTGCTCACTTTGAAAAAAAGAATCAGTATTTTTTAAAAAAATATTTGAGTTACCTTTTACTATAATATGATATCAATATGGATTCCATCTTCTATACACGTTTATTTCCTTGTTCCCAATCTTTGGGTGCATAAAGCATCATCTGCTTCGATCTGTAAATTGAACCAATAACTTTGCTTGAATACATTGGCAAATAAATAGTGAATTTCTAGTCCCGCCCAGTCTTGGATTTAATAATTAACCTTTTACAGCTCCGCAAATTAAGCCCGAATCTTATCATTAACCATATTTTTTTTCTGGCTAGCTACTGTGGGACTAGATGGAACTCCACGGACATCCTGATTTCTTCCCTCCTTGCACATCATCGCTACATATCTAATCACTTTGATTAAAAAAATAACAAGAAAAACTTGAATCAAAACCAGACAATTGCTTTTCTAAAGTTTTGTCGGAAGGTAAATTTTAAACCCATGAGAATGAACAACGTGTTCAAGAAAAGAAAAGGAGAGTGGTGATGATAAAGTTACAATTTGGTACTTTCATCAAATTGATTGGCTTGAATAACAATTTACAAAACCCTCTTGTAAACACGACCGGAAGAACCTTTATATTATATTATTATTATCTTCCATGTCTGAACTTTTATAGAGATGAGAGCACTTATTTCCTCAGTACATAGTAAGTAGCTACACATTGAATCCTAATTATTTTCCTCGGTAGTAAATTTCGAGATATTACATTCTATCCCCTTGAAAATAAGTCGCCCTCGATATTATGCTCTGTATCCTTCCCAAAATCAGCAATGTGTCGATTTTTAAAAATTGCCAATGAGGTACCAATCCTAATCAAATAAGCTACATTTATCATGAAATTTGTTTAAGAAGTTCAAATACAAAAACAAACATTCCAAATGACCACTAAATTGGGCAAAACTCCTATTGTTGTATTCCATAATTAAAAAGATCTTCCATCGTTGACAGCCCAATGCCCACGCCCATATCGGGCAGGGGGGATTTACGAAGGGATTTACGAAGTCACTCCTCATAGGTTAAAAAGGTGGCTCCCATGATATAACACTTTGCCTCAAATGAGTTGAAGAGGTTGCCATCACCTAGTAGCATTTGTCTGAAACGAGCGTGACAGGTGACTTCTACCGTAGAGCACTTTGTCCCTAGTGGAATCAAGATGTAGCTTCCAAGGTATAGAAATTTGTCCTGCGTAGCACTTGATTCCTACACTTCCGACTGGCGCGTTGCTCCGATACTACTTGTAGCACTCCAGATCCGAAAGCCAGAATAGCCTCAGATATTTGACTCAAAAAAAAAAAAAAAAAAAAAAAAAGGTTAATATCCTAAAAAACCCCGAACTAGTACACCTGTGATAAATTTACCAAAAACTATTTTTTTGACCACCAAAAACCCCAAACTGGTACATATGTGACAGATCTACCCTCCGTTAGCTTTTGTTCGATTTTGCCGTTAACCTTGCTAACGTAGCAAGCCCATGTGGAAATTTTTTTTTTTTTTTAATAACCCAGGGAACCCCGTAAGCCGACAGCCGGCGGACAAACCCTGAGGCGACGCTAGCAGAGGACCCACCACCCCGACGTCGCACTTAAGATCCCGTGCGGCCAGCGGGATTCGAACTCCTCTCCTCCTCCTCGCAAAGGATCATGGCAAGCCATGTGGAAATTCATAAGTTTAATACCATTAAAAACCCCAAACTTATATATTTATGACAAATTTAACCCAAGCTGGTATATTTATGATAAATTTACCCCAAGCTCGTATATTTATGACAAATTTACTCTAAATTAATTTTTTCGATCATAAAAAAACATAAATTGGTACACATGCGGCACATTTACCCTCTTTCAATTTTCCCAAATTTGACCGAGTTGTGATGTCTAATCAATTTTACTTTCCGGATTACTCTAACATTGCCTTCATATCATTAAAACTTGATTTTTTTTTCTTTTTATTGGAATCATTATTAGAAAACTATTCAAAGACTACCAAATGTGCACTTTATTCTTGTGCCGAGAGGATGTCCATTAACTAAAAGATGGATAGATCGCTTGCGCACATAAACAAAAGAAGTTGACAAATCGGTAGGAGCTGGGAATCAAGAGCAACGACCCTAGAAATGGTTAAAGTGGCAGGGGCAGGTCAGGCGGCTTGTAGAGTCGAAAGATAAAACTATCTAATTATTTTCATAAGCGCATTTCTCAACTGAGAGGATCCCACCCTGTTGCAGTTGTTACTTTGCATACTGCCTACTAATATACAGACTGAAAATGTATTTACGTATGAGGTCTGATTTTTATCTATGCACTCTATCAGATTGACCGTTTTACATGAGAAATGAAACAAGAACGACATAAACCCATTTTGATGGATTTGAGGTCCAATTGTGAATCATGACATCTGTTAAACTTATGATCACGAGAGACCTCAAATGCACACATGTGACGGAGTCCATGCAAGTCTCTCCACATCGAGTTATCAATAAATTTTCCTTCACCGAGATCATGCATGTATGATATTCACCTATTCCTTGGCTGCGAACTTATGGTGTTGGCCGGTGATGCGAAGGAACCCGAGATCTTTACAAGACAATTTATTAGATACATGCATATACAGTAATCTGGTTTTGACATGCAAATAGATTATACAAATTTAAATCATGTATTCTTCTACCAACTTTAAAACCATGGATTAATAAGGTGTGCATGTATTGTATGCCCACTTAACATCAATCACCAGTTTATCGTAAATGAGAAATTTTGTAGACACACCTGAGATTAGAAACCTTTTACCGCCCCCCAAAATGCACGGTATCTCACTCGGGAAAGGGGAAAAGAAGTGTGTTCTCTAAGAAAAAGTATTCATTTCGATTGAAACAACTTTGACAACTTTCTTATTTTCATTACATGAAATACATGACTTAATAAGCATCTCGTAACAGAGACTGTTATTCACTTCATAACCCCCATAAACGTAAAGCTGAACAAGCATCGTAGGCATTTACCCCTTTTAACACGCACCACCCACCACACTCATCACGTAAAAGAAAGAAAAAAGAGAATACGAACCCACAGTTTCACGACATCATCTGATAATCACACCTCACTTACATAATCAGGGGGACTTCAAACTCAGATTAATTAAGACCTCTCACGCTTAAGGACATTGGAAACCAGGAGGGACCTTCTTGGAACAAGCATTGAGGAGCAAGCTGAGAGAGAGCGGAACATCAAGTTGAAGGCCCAAAATATCAGCGTCGATGGCAATGCATAGGCACACCGCGGCTTCCACGTCTAAGAGGCCATCCATGAGAGAGCAGCATGGCTCTTTCGGAGGCGTGCCGGCAGTGACATTGAGCAAGCTACCCAATAAGTCGAGGCAGACCCCTAGTTTGAGGGCGTTTTCGGGGCAAGAAGCAGCAGCGGTTGGGATCGGCTTCGGTGTCCATGCAGTGGCCAACGAGGCGAAGATGATGTTGAGAGAGAGAACGAGAGCGAGTGTTGGGTAGTTCTTGGAAGCCATAGTATAAGAACGTCACGAAACCCTAGGCTCGTCTTTGTAAAATGTGAGTGTTTTGGGCTGCAGAGAGAGTTTAGGGGGAAGTGGTCTTTTATAGGGTTTCGGAGGCCTTACTGTTTTTAGCTGGCGCAACAAGCAATTCCTCTGGTGACAATTTTGGATGGTTCTAATCTCGTGGAAAGTGGCAAATTGCCCTTCTTTTTCCTCTTTAGCGTCTGATTGATTGATTGGTTTCTTGATCTGCTTTTGACTTGGTTTGAGGCCTTGATCTGACTAATGAAATGCATCCAAGACTTTAAAATGGGGTAAGGTTTTTCCTATTCCATGCATGATATGGTAAGAGAAGGATGCAATCAGTTAAAAAATCAATAAATTAATTCGTCCGTTTAGTGCTTATCACGATCATTCTACTGTTCAATGAAATGGACGTTGATATATAAACTTGAATATTATTCATGGATTTCTCATATCCCCTATAATTTCAAAAGACTAATTGAACTCAAGTCGTAATTAAATTTCGCCAATGAAATGAAACAATGTACCCAAAAAGCTCAAAATTTATCCTTTTTTTTTTCTGGTCCGCAAAAAGTATGGCATTGTTCGTTGGCCATGGCCCATGGTACGCAGAATAAAATGCAAAATGCACATAATAGTTTGGCACAAACTTGTCCCTTGCAGCGAGTGTCAACCGTTTAATAATGTTGTTCTATATTGGCTTGTTCTTGGTGTATGCAAGTGTCACGAGTGCTCAAATAACAAATTAACCCCCACATTGTTAATCTAATGAACCTCCATAACCTGATCCACATCGCGCCAAAGAGATCTTGTCCCAACCAACTTTAACCTTTCTGCGATTCACACCGTGTGGAAGCGAGAAGCATCGCGTGAGCGTTTTAGTCAAAGAGTTTGATGTTGATTTGGTGATAAGGATTAATTATTTTTAAATGTTAGTGATTGAAGAAGTTCCTCTGGATGATTCGAGCTGGCTCTTACGACTCCCTTCAGTACATTTTTCATGTCAGGGGGTCTCTGTATTGGCACTTGTCTTGACGTGTAGTGGGCTAGGGGCTAGCCGAATTTGAAGGCCTCCATGATGGATTAACGTGTGTTTACAATAAGAACGTATACGAGATTTATTTCCAACCTTGATTGAAGTAACGTGAAACGGAAGAATATAGTTTCTATCTTTATATTTGTAAATCGAATTTTTCATGTGGAAAACTTGTCAAACGTCTCAAAGGAATTGATAGTAGTTAAAGAATAGAAAAATGGGAAATTAAATAGAAAAGAATGGCATTTGATGTGTCTGACATTGTATATCCAACTAATATTCATTCTCATATTAGTGTCATAACTTTTCGTGAACCAATATGCACTGTAAAAATATTGGTGAACACATGCTCAATTCCCAGCACCTGTTGTTTTCTTTTAGAATCCTTTGAAGACCTAGTTCTCTTTCATCCAAATGTCAAAGACTCACACTTGCCATATACTCTGCATTTGCAGAAGTTGCATCAATCAGAAGAAACTCCCTGTTTTATGCACAAGAAATAGGCTTTGACCTTAAAGACTCCCGACCATTAGAACATGTTTTATAAACTTATCGTGCATATCCCCCAAGAGATTTGGATGAGTGCATTTAAGCATTTGACCGGAAAAAATATACTAGAAGTATCAAAATTTTCACCGGGAGAACCAACTTAGCATTATTGTAACATTAACTAATCCTAGATGTGTGGCTCACTGAAAAATCGAGCTCTTAAAAATACAACCCAACGAGGATGTTTACACCAGATATTTAGTCCCAAATTGGCTTAAATTGATCTTCTCACCAAGCCCTAGCCTCTTTCCACAAACCCTAGCCCTAATTTCACTTCCAATCACACATTTTGAAGTTGATTCCCAATTTGTTGCTGAATTTGGCAATGGCGGTCATCCTACGTGCTCTCTTATACTCCCTCACTGCGCCGCCGCCCTCATCTTCCTCTTGCTCGCGCTCTCGGACTCTACTTTCTTCGCAGTCCAGGCCTTCGACAACACCGCCGCTCAGGGTGGTCCAGAAGTCGATAAAGGTGAGGCTGTTGGTAACAATAAGCAACACGCCGGGGATGAAGCTCACGAGCTCATGGTGTCATCTTGACCAAAGTCGTTTCACGAGCTCACTGGACGACCGTAGTCATTTTTGCCTGAGCTCATAATATTGTTCTGGTAAGATTTCCACACAGATTTGCCACGTTGAATTGTTAATTATCTAATGAAAGCCATGTAAGAGCGTATTTATCATGAATTAGTGCCCCATGGACACTTGTAGAATACCTTGATAAAAGAAAATTTGTCATTTTCAACACATTGTCTTTTCCTTGTTTCGGGTAATCCGTGTATTGGAATGAAAACAATTATGATTAGTTAGTGTTTTGGAGACACTTGTTAATAAGACTCATAGACATAACAGTTCTTTTATTCAAATCACGATGTCTCCTATTTAAGGTAAGTTTCGGGTTATACACATTGCCTTGTGAGTGAAGTCTTACATCCATGGTGAAAAGAGTTTAGCTAACATCAAATCTCCATAGACAGGATGGTATGCATGCATTTGAGAGGCTGAGTTGAGCCAAAATTTCAAATATCATTGGTTGTTAAAAAGATAATAGGGTATAATATTGTAGATTTGACTAATGGACATTGAATTGTGGTTGTCTCGACTAAAAAGTCGAGTCATAATTGTCATTGTTTAACTTAATAGCTGAAATCAATAAGCAAATATAAGTATTACTTAGACATATCGATCGCCTATTTTCTTGGCATTAGGCAACGAGTTATAGACAGGTAATCACCAATCTATCTTTATCCATAACCATAAGCTAATGCAATCTCTGTTTCAATAAATTCCCTAAAGACTAGATGTTTAGCACGAGAAGGCCAGGTGAAAGATGGAATAATTGGAGAAACTAAAATATGTGGAAAAACCGGAATCGCCAGCTATGCTATCTCATGCATCTTCCACGTACGCATGCAACGGAATGATCTGAACTCCAAGCCTTTCTGGAGAAGAACTCACGGGAATGTCTAAACATGTTGATTGGCCACTCTTGTATATGAAAATATGATAAAAATATGACAATTTTTTTTTCCAAATTTATGCGTGATGAAGAATCTCTTCCTCTCTTTGGCAGCAAAAGAATTCCCGACCACCCACATGAGATCCAAAACTCTAATGCCTCAATCTCATCCTCAAGCTCAAGAAACTCTCCATGCAAAATCACTTTTAACTATAAGCAGCCTTTTTCATCCTTTTTGTCATCAGTCCTAACACTAATACAGGCCATTGTGCATGTTTCAGTGAGGAAAACAGATGGCTTCATCCAAGAACACCTCACACCATCTTTTGCCTTGTTCCTCTCCACCAACCTCCTCTTCTTTGCTCTAGCGAGTGGCTGTAACAGTTGTGGTCATCCAAAACCGACCCCATCTCCGAAGAGAAGTGCTCAAATTGGGGGTTTGCGCGACGTTGCTCAACGGACCAGTCAATGCAGTGATCAGGTCACCACCGGACACTCCATGCTGCTCAGCACTCGAAGGCCTTCTTGATCTCAAACCAGCGTTTGAAGCCAACGTCCTCGTGATCAATTTGAACATCCCCATTTCACTGAGCCTCCTCATAAACACTTAAGGCGAGAAGCTCCCAACTGACTTTTAATATGCCTGACCCAAGAGCACTTATGTCTTTTCTTAACTTGTGTATTACGCACCAAATTTCATGGTCTAATTCTGCGTTTTGGGCGGTGTCGTTGCTTTGATTAGTGGTGGGAATAATTCTTCTGTTTAGGATATGCATTACTGCAGTGATTTCATTTGTGCAAGTGGAAGCAAATGCATGTCTGTATCATCTATCATGTCCAGCTGTGGTGGATAAAAAGACACCATAGTACAATCATTCTACATTATACCTTGCCAACTCGATGAGTAGATAATGACAATCAATAAATTCAATATTGCAAGTTGTAAATTAAATTTTTGCATTCATCAGAACACTGTTGGCTGTGCTAAGGACTCAAAAGTTATTAAAGAATTATCATTACTGCGCCTTCGAAAGGAATATTTAGGTGTATAACTATTATGACGCCTAGAAGAAATCTTTTTCATTTTTTATTAGTCAGCAAAAACATATGTTCACCTTCAAAATCATGGATGACCCCATCTCCATGTATTCATGCTACCACAATAAAACCTATCTATATGAGCCATCTTTAGCAACATATGTTTGGTGTTATCGCCTGTAATTGCCAATAATTTCAATGGTTTTGATTCACACCTTTAATATAATTCTCTTGGAGCATATGTCTACGCGTTCTGATCAGGATCTTGTGAACTCAATCTTGGCCTAATGATCTGGTTTTTGTGGTGTCCATTGCAACACGTAATGTAAAGATACTTGTTTTTGTTGTTACGTTATTATCATATGATATAGGTTCTAAAGCTTGAAACCTATTCTGCTTCACAAAATATAGGTTTTCCGCTTGGTGACGGCAATCCATGGATCGCAAGTTGCAAGAAATGGGGACGTGGCGGGAATAGAACAGCGAAGACGACAAAAAAACCTTAAAAGTTGCGGATAATATGGACGGATTTTTATAATCAAAACTATTGTGAACGCATGAATATTTGGTGGGTCCAAAAGATTTCTATGATGAAACTCTTGAGGTCCACGAACCAGTAGCTTTGCGAAGAGAATTCATCCTTTTATATTCTTTTTTTTTTTTTTAATTTTTTAAATCAACACGGTGTGAACTGAATGATTTGGGTCAAAAAAAAAAACTGAATGATTAAGTCAATCACATTTTTTTGTATTGGGTAATAAACCAGGAATAAGTTGAATCCTAAAATGTTTACTCGTAGATTTCATGAAAAAATCCACATATATTACTAACTGAATCATAATTGCACAATATCCAACGAAAGGGAGAAACTATAATTCAAAAACATTTAAAACATAATTCCTCCAAAACGTTTTTAAATTTCAATTTCAATCTTCCTGTCCTTTTTGATAAGGTATATCCTTCATATATATTATAAAAACTTGAGCTCATTTCCGAAGTTGACGAAATCTTCAAGCATTTAATTTGACCTTTTTGGTATACAAACGTCGTGCATATAACGTGTAGGTAGATAATGACTCATCACTAATTATCTTGCCGTGATTGACTTTGTCCATCATAAGCAATAAATTCCCATTTCCTTTTCATGGTATGACGTACTTGAGCCAAATATATGGATTTGAGAGATATTTTTCTAGTTAATTATGGTTCAATGATCTTCCAAAAAGTCAAATGGACGTTAAATCATGTACTTTAGATGTATCCATCGTCTAAAAATGTTGAGATGCACATGTAAGTTATATTAAAAAAGCTTCACATTGGAGAATTAGTGTGGTGTAATACATAGTAGCTATCCATAACTCATTAGCTTGTATTGTTAAGTTAAAATGTGTTCAACTAAATATGTTAACAGGCTTCTTATTAATGATCTCTCTAAATGAAGATATCAAATTTAGAATGTGTGCTCCCAACATAAAATATGATAAATTTGTGGATCATGCCATTTTGATGTAATTTTTACCGTACTTCAAATGCTTTCGTCAATCCAAGACAATCGCCACGTAAAAACTAGTTCCATTTTTTCTAAAGAAGGTAACGCGATTTTTACGATACGCGTGGACAGGCCGAATGCTTATTTTTCTTTCGGAAGCTCTGTGGTGGGATTTGGGTATATCGGACAAAGGCCAGGCTTCATAGACAAATCAACTTTTGTACAGGCTATAGGCCCATAAGGTCCTCTGCTGTTGGGTTAAAACTGAACTGAGCCTCAAATAGTCAAATGAGGCCTTAAAGAATTAGGAAATGGTTTGTCGCCCAAAACAATGCCTTTGCTAGCATCTAAACCTTTACGCGACTAGCTGACCTCCCTTTTGAAATTTGAAGAGCAGAAAACCCATCAAAACAGAAATTCTAAGGAGAATTCATTGCTGAAATGGCGAAAATTTGCATGTCCACTTCCATGATATTATAGACAAATGACATGATCGTGACCGTTCACAATACGTATTATCGGATGATAGATACATCGAGTTATTAAAGGGGAATATACTGGTTCAAACCCAATCAATTACTACTTTTTTTGTTTGCAAACCATAGTACCCTTAGTCATTGCTCGTCATGCCGAATCATTCATACTGGAAAAGGAGGCAACTTGCAATCAGTAGTCCCCAAGTTTTTGCAATCATAACCTAATAGTTTCTCTCAACCTATAAGCCGGGGCACATAATTAACATTCTCTAAGAGATCGATCTAACTCATCTATTATTGGACGAATTTCTAAAAAAAAAAGAATTCTCTGGTGGATACAGAGGAACATGAAAGTGGTTCTTTGTCATTTTTTTCCCCTTGCTT
The DNA here is from genome assembly GCA_014182375.1 of Eucalyptus virginea. Taxonomy (NCBI): domain Eukaryota; kingdom Viridiplantae; phylum Streptophyta; class Magnoliopsida; order Myrtales; family Myrtaceae; genus Eucalyptus; species Eucalyptus virginea. Next base: position 26,186,348 of record CM024517.1, on the reverse strand, counting down.
CACATGAAAGGGAGACTTAGTGGAGATATGCTTTCCACTTTATAGAACAAATCATCAAATAAAGGGTAGAGGAAATGAAAGATGTATTTTTTCCTAGTTGACCATGCCTCTCCGAAGCATTTGGACTGTGTACGCGGAAAAAAAGGAATGGCATGCACCAATTATAGTAGCGAATCTTCCCCAGTCGAAGCCTGCCGCTGGAAGAAACATAATTCAAGTTTCGAAGACAGAAAAGAGAGCACGAATCTCCAACTCTCATCAATTCCCCGTTGAATCTCTCTCTCTCTCTCTCTCTCTCTCTCTAATTAGATGATTGGTAGGTAGGCATTTCATCATAAAACATCAGACCAGCACCACCAGAAATTAAAAATAAAAAAATAAAAAATAAAATAAGTGAATATTGCTAAACTGATTAAATGGGATTATCAGTGGAAGACTTCATTTGTCCAGGTAGAGACATAAACACATGTATATGTGTGCATCCGCCCACCGAATTTGGATCATGTCCGCATGAGTCGATAACCTTTTTATGTGGGTTGCAATAGATAATTTTAAAAAAAAAAAAAATTAATATAGATTGAAGGGCCAAGCAATCGATTGGTGACGTTCCAAAGTAAAGGAGGCCTTGGTTTTCCTTTTTTTTTTTTTTTTTTAAAAAAAAAACTTGCATTCATTACTCAAAAGGATGCACGAGAAGTCAATGACTTTCATGGCAAAACAAACCAACACAGAGCAAAAACCAGAATATTACCCAAAAAAAAAATGGAAAAGCCAAATCTAAAAGATAAGGAGAATCAATAAAGCGCCGAGAGAGTTAAGTACACACTTGTTCCATAAGAACTTATCCATCAAACAAAATAATTGACAGGAAAACACTAGATCTTATATCGTTATTAGTGATGAGCATTTAAGTTCGGCTTCTTCTACACGATTGTCATATGGAGACAATCAAAATAGGTTGAATTAACACATATCTAATTTTTTGAAGAGCAAATCTTCATAATTTAATGAAATGCTAGAGCTCTTGTGCTTTTTTTTTTTTTAACTAGAGGCAGAGGAAAAGCACAGGGATATTGAATCCTTGAAAACATTATTAAATTCCTAGATCTAAATCAAATGAGAAAATCCTAAGTCTAGAACTAGATTAGGAGAATTCAAACTCGCAAAACTAGAATTAGACCGGGAGATGGGAGCTATTTGATCTAGATGGAGAGAGAAGAAAAAACAAGAGAACTCAGATAAAATCAACGAAACATAAAAGGGAGTATGAGATTAGCTCAATGGCTAAAGGTTGAAGAAGAGGGAGGCCTTTGCATTACGTGACCTTAACTCAAGATTTGTCCTATTAGACCACTATTAATGTTTAGAGTAAGAGAGGAAATAATGAAAAAGTGTTCGTGATTGCTCAGCCCTAATTAGGGTTGTAGGAGTAATTAATTACAGTCATGGTACTAGTAAAAGCATGATTTCAAAAAGACCCTATTATACATATATATCGAGAAAATTATCCAAAAACTCTTAAACTTATTATATTTTTACCAATTTAGTCATAAACTTTTCAATTTTATTAATTTAATTTTAAACCTTTTTTATATTTGCTAATTGAGGGCAACAGCGATCTTACCCTGACCAAGGGAAAGTTAGACAACGACCTCATCGGCCTAGTGTTACAAAAAAAATAATAAAGAAAAGAAAAGAAAAAGGAAAAAAAAAAATAAATTTAATAAAATATTAAAATTATTAAAAATTTGTAAGATGAGGGCGTTGCAGCCCCTCTCGCCTAAAGGGCAAAGGTTGCAGCCCTCACCTGGATAAACTCATAGAATTCTATAGCTATTCACTCAATTATTGATTCGATGTGACGATTTTGATATTAATTCAATAATTCATTGTGTTCCATAATAAAATTTCTATACTTATTGCCATTATGATGAAAGGAATGACGGCTTAAGTATGATAGATAGATACATTTAATTATTAACATAAGAACCATCTGAGTGAGAATTCTGATGTTTGGTCTCTTTCACTTATAACTTGATATGCTAAAACGCATCAATCTCATCGTATGATTTCTTTTATTAAGTTAACCATTATAATATCACCAACTTTATCACTTCTTACGTTTGCATTCATGATCCGCCACATCATAGTCGACGCACTGTCCATGCGAGCTATTTGACACGTGGCCTGCCTTGAGACCATAAGCTCATTTGGCTTACAGGATCCTGAATTTCTTGTGCTGCTTCCCAAGACTTCCGCTTCATTTATTTTTAGAAAAATAATTATTTAAAAAATATCAAAATAATCGTTTGTATTGTTTAAAATAATTAATCATTAGAAAATATTTTTATTATCAATAATTTATATTTAAACATTTTAGCGCGTGATGAAGATTTTTTTGTTCATTCATTTTTATTAAGCAATGTAGTTAATCATTATTTGAAAAATATTTTTCAAATCATTCATTTTTCGTGAAACAAATGAAATCTTAATTTCCATCTATCTCTTCATTTCTAAAAAGTCTTAAATGTATTGCACATTTACCAATTCAATAATAAATATTTTTACGTTTTGCAAATTGAGTCAATTCAATCAATTTTTGCTAAAAATCGGTAGCATAAATGCTAGCCGATCTACGTGAGTGGACAATTTTTGATAATTTTTTGAGTTTTTTATATTATATTATATTTTTTCTTTCTTTTTCTTGCTTTACATTTTCTTTCTTTCTTATGGTTAGCCACCACCCACCTACCGATGCCCAATGGCGGTGGCAAGGATTGCGACCCTTGTCAAACCTGGCCCTTTGCTCAAATCTTGGCAATGATGCAACAAGTTTAGAATTTTTTGATAATTTTTCCTTGATAATTTGACATGTTTTTATGGTTTGAAGAACCCTGAGAAGACTTTTGTGCCGTCCAGGGACAAGGAAGTCTATGATCACGGGGTCATCCAAGTAAATAATACACATTTATATAATTATCATATCAAGTGGATAGAGCAGGCAAAACACCTCTACATAAATAGTTGCATTGCTGCCTATCATCAAGCCATCTCGCCGACTCAGCTTCGTATCATTCGTTGGCTATAAGCTTCTCTCTCTCTTCCATTATGGACATTCTTTACAAGGTTAGTTTTCAATGTCGTTGGAGCTGAATTATTAGTCCACTTGTCATGCCATGTCCGGTGGATCGCCCCTTCGAGCATCTGGAATAATACCCGACCAGGAATATTTTTATGATTCTATTTGATACCATGCATCTCTTCTGAATAACCAGGCTTAATTAGTAGGTTGACCAACGCAGTCAGAAAGATCCACGCCTTCCACCTTTATATAACCTGAGCGGATAGGGTCAAGGAAATTCCGTGTCTTTTGTAACTCAATAATGTGGATAAAACCCCCCTTAGACGCTGAACACCATTTTTTGTATTTAAATAGATGAACAATACAATATGGAAAATCAGGGCGGAGGCAAGGGAGATTGGAGTTAGAAGTGACCATTGGACGGATAACTAGCAAGTCTCGCCCAAAGGATTGGACGAACTTATTTCATCAGGCTATGCTTATGAACTTTGACGTTTCATGGGCAAAATCGGGCAATCAGGCTTAGTTGGTGGAGGTATTGTTTTCCACCACTAGATGGTTGGTGTAGTTTTTACTGATTCTTATCTTCAATAATCCATTAAGTTTCTCCAAATTCGACTGGTCGCGTTAATACTTCGAATTTGAGATTTAACTTGCTGCTCCTACACAACGGTTTTGGATTCGAGAAGACCAATAACACACTCAATCATCGTGCTGCTATAGTATCATTTCATTGAATGAGACATTGGATTAGACATCAAACAACTCCAAGCACTCATAAAGGATGTTAACCACAATTTCTGAATCCACAAATATTGATGCATGAATTTACTTCTTGAGCTCATTGCTGTGGAAAGGAAGAAGAGTGGAGTATTGCTAACTTAGGAACAACGATATTAGTTCCAAATTTGAGCAACTAAGTTTTTCGTTTCCTTTTGACCAAAAAAAAAAAGTTTTTGTTTTGTATTATCTATGTAATATTTTGCGGACACTTGCCGTGGTGGAGCATCTCTCCCTCAACAGCAACATGTAGATCGAAAAACTCTTTCAAATAACAACTCGGACGTTTAGGATTAATTCCACGTATAATAAGAGCACATGAGATATAATTCCTAGGAGTCCAATTTGCTTTGTTGGGAGTCCAATTTGCTTTGTTGGGAGCCCACTATACTATTCAAGCGTGTCCCTGCAGGAATAAACTGCCGCAATTATTCATCACATGAGGACGAGATGGGACACATCAGAAATTATAAATTAACCCCATATAATGCATAGCAGAATCTTTTTCGAGTCATGGGGAGATCACGTGTCGAAGATGGCAGATTCTGCGGTATTTTTCGTGTACATACATAGGAACTGGTCCAGACGGTACAGCTGATTCAACGAAATTTGCAAAATCCCATTTCAAGGACGACTCTCTTTCTTTTTCTTTTCTTGATGATGACATGTCACAGAACTGCAGGAACAGATGACATGTCACAGAACTGCAGAAACAGATGTTGGAGTTCAAATGGTCAATCCACCTATCGATAAGGAAACTTACCCTTTCGGATTAGTTTAAACTACTGATATGCATATCCTAGAAATTAATGAAACGTACGTACAAATCAGATAAGGAGGAACTGGAGTGCACGCAATGAAAAGGTAACATGCGAAGAATGAAATTTCTTGTTGTTATATCTCCATGCACCCTTAATCTTGGCTTACATCTTAGGCTGCACTTTTTTATTGATACGCACGCTTATCACATATTACGTAGTCGCTCACGTTCAGAGGGTCATCTTATCTCGCTATTGAAAGATCTTATAATCCGAAAAAGTTTTGACGAATCTTTTCTTCTAGTTGAATGAGCGGGAATCCTGGCCAAAATAAATAGAAGAAAATCCGACGGAGGAGCTTTCGAAATCAAGCTTGACATTGGCAAGATGAAATTATCATATAATAATTATTGAAATAAATAAATAAATAAAAGGGAGTCGGCCTCTACAGGATTGTAGTTATGAGAACATAATTGCACCACGTGGCATTAAAGAGGCCAATGGTATTAGGATCGCCAAACCCCAGATTCAATTGTATAAAAAATGGGACATTATCACTGATTAGGGCTCTCAGATTACTAAAGACTAAAATCAAATGTAGAATATGGGGCCCTTAAAGCCAATCCTGCTAGTTTCTTTTCCTCCAGTCCTTTTTTCTATTTTATCTTTGTTGAAAAGACTCCCGGTAGCATAAATTTGACTGGCTTCTCTACGCCATCCACGTTTCATTTTCCTTATGGCTTTGGGCAATAAACAATTCGAATTATTCAGTCAACACTAAGATGCCAATGACCAAAATGTGCTGTGCAGATTCAATACGGAGATCCGTGAGCGAAACACGTGTCTTTGTAAGCAACTCATTTCCCATACAAACTAGGCTTTTCTATCTGAAATTAGGCACGTTTTAGTAATGTCCGGCTTCAAATTTTATTTTTGTAGTCTCTACTTGCACATACGACCTCTTGGGAAAAGCTCGTCTAATCTCGTGAGGAATCGATATAAATTCGTCTTGTTTATCACAAGCAAATAGAACTGGTAAGGCTTACCTCCGTGGAAGAGTAAAGAGTAGAGAGAGACCAAATGTTTTTTCCATGCTTAAATTCAAAGAGGCCACCGACCAAAAAAAAAATTCAAAGAGGCCTTATTACTTCGTTAGAAGAGACATTAACATACCTTTAATTAGATCATCAACTAGGTCATATAATCTATTAAATATAATTCTTAAAAAAAAAAAAAAAAAAAACCTCCTGCATTTAGAAGATCACGGTCCTTTTTTTCTTTCCCAAAATATCCTCATAAAGACTTTTCCAAGTAATCTATTATTGGACAAAAATGTAAATTAATAATCCTCTTCAATTAATCATGTATTTTAATTTTAAAATTGATTCTTTCTACAACATATGAGTAATCTTACCAAAAAAAAGTTTAACTATCAAAATGTATTTCTCTTTCTCTTTCTTACTAGATCTTATTTGTAACTTAATAAATGCTTGAAATGCCTTTACATAAAAACGTTAAAAAATTGTCCAAAAAGTTCTAAACTTGTTGTGAAAAAGGCAATTCAGTCCAAAATATTTTAATTGTACTCAATTTAATCCTAAACCATTTGACAATTTGCCAATTTAGTCCTATACTTTTTGACGATTTTCCAATTTATCCTTAAACTTTTTAACAATTTGACAATATACTCCTTTTGATCAATTATCCAAATAATAGATTTAGAACTAAATTGACCCTTTGAAAGGTTTAATAGTAAATTGATAAATTGTCAAAAAGTCTATAATTAAATTTGAACAATTTAAATTTTTAAAACTGAATTGACCTTCTTACCATAGATTTAGGACTTTTTAATAGTTATTTCTATAAAATGATTAAGAACAAAAATGACGACATTTTTCAAATTAAATCATTAGATTGGGTTACTGTTGTAACTAATCAATTTTTATGTCTTTTTTATATCAAAAGTCACATTTGTCAGGGTATTCGAGCCAAAAATGGAAACTATACTTCTTGCTTACTTGGGTATTTGGGCAGAACTCGATGTTCTAGGAATAGGAAATATTCGATTGACTTAGGAGAATCAAGGAGCATCATTGGATGCAATATTCCAATTGGGTCATTTGTTTGGATATGCTTTCTCCGATAAGATTCCATTTTTTTTATCTTTTCAAAGGCACCAAAAACTTAAGCAGATTACTATTTTGACTCACGGAAATCTTCTTCTCATTTAGGAATTTTGGGGCCTCCCACGCTGGATCAAACTAATTGTGGGCGTGCTTGACAGCATGGCTACAAACAACTAAGGAAGACAAAGAAATCATCACAATAAGTCCAAATTTCCTCTAATTTTAGATAGGTTTAATAAGAGAAAGCACATCTCTCCCTCCTCTAATCATGCGATGACCACGCTAATGTGTTTCTTTTCAATCAATCATCACCGTCCGGGTCTCCTTATTGAAGAGAAAGTTGATGTAACTTGGCTTAAATCAAAAAGGGTGAAATGGGTCCAGGAATTGATAAGCATCTCATCCCTTCTACGACTCTTGATAGAAATACAAATCGTTTGATGCGACATCTACTACGTTATTTCGCCATACAATTAAGGAAAGTGACTATCATTTAAGGATCAGATTATACACACGTCGTAGTATTGGGCATAACAAGAGTTGTCTTCATCGACATTGACAGGATGACTAGGCAGGGCTTGCCATGGCCGGTGACCTTTTCAATCCCATGGTTATTGAGCAACTATGGTCCCGGCAAAGAACTTTGATCACCATTCTTCTCCATTATTAACCGCATATGTTGTCTTTACATGGGGTCGATAAACCCAGGCCTCAAATTAGACGTACCTCACGTTTTAGGCTTGTCGGATCTTGAAACGTGACAGATTGTGTTCTTTATGTGGGGCCATGGAACGAAGAATTTCAAGTTCTCATCTGAATTAAGTTTGGAATTCAGGCTAAATTAATTTCTCATAAATTGGCACGCCCTGCTGGCTTATAGGATGTGCGGTAACAAGTTTACCATGAAATTCTACGGATTCATGACATACACCAGCCATAAGTTAAGGTTTGCTCATTATAAGTAATGAAAAAATAGATGTCTTTCATGCTCCGCGTGTTTTATGGAAAATTAATAATTCGGAAGGCATTTTCCTGTAAAGGATCACTTTATAACTTAGAAAAATGAATAAACGAAAAATATTTAGATATATATCATTCTTGATAATTAAAACATGAGAAAAGTATTTAAAAAGTCATAAACATTTTGTATTTGTGCCAATTTAATCCTAAATTTTTACTTGACGCCAATTCAGTCCTTTCTAGATAACTTTAACTAAATTTTGCTAACTGAGCGCCGGCTAGCTAACGTGGCACAATCAACATTAATGTGGACAATTTTTAATAATATTTTTGAATTTTTTTCTTTTTTCCTTCTCATCCTCTTTCCTCTAACCAATTGTCGGACCTCGACAATCGGCCAAGGCAATGGCCGATGAGGTCAAGGTCAACCTCGTTGGCCACTAGCAAGGCTCGAGCCCTCGCCAATGGCCGCGAGGGCGGCCTTGTGCCGGCCATGGGCAAGGCGCCCTTGTTGGATCTAGCAAGGGTGAAGCTTCACCAACCATGGGTAAGGCTCAACCTTGCCAACCCGACGCGAGGCCGCCCTCGGTGCCACTGGCGAGGGCTCAAGCCTCACTGGCCATTGCCTCTTGTCGATCATTGAGGTAAGACGATCGACTAGGGGAAGGAGGAGGAGAAGGAAAAAATAAAATAAAAATAAAAATTCAAAATATTAAAATATTATTAAAAATTGTTCACGTCGCACCGATCGTATCATGTCAACTAGCCAGTACCTAGTCAACAAAATTCAGTCAAAATTAATCGGAAAGGATTGAATTGGCAACAAAAAAAAGTTTATGATTTTTTTAACACTTTTCCCATTATAACATTTTTTTCATTGATTAATTATTTCAAGTGATGCAAGTGATCATTTAGAAAAAAAAAATTAGATCATTCATTTTTTACGAAACAAATAAAATTTTCGGCCTATTTTCATCACGATGCATAGTACTTCCAATCATTCAAATATTGAACAAGTCTATTGTCTAATAAAGTTTTTAGATAGGTTAATATCTTTTGCTCTTGCATAAATCCTTTTCTCGAATCACTTTTCTCCAAAGTCGCTCATGGCCGCATGTAATATCTTTTTTGTATTGAAAGCAAATCCATCCTAAGTTTTAATCTCGATTTTTTTTCTAGATAGAAAGTACCGTTAAAACCCCTGCCGGTCCATCAAAGGAAGTATCAATTATTTATCGAATTCCAAGACCAAAAATGTGATTTTCAAAGATAAATGATTGGGAAAATCTGTCTACATCTATTAAAGAGGAAGAGATAAGAGAGGCTCTTTCCTTTTAAGATAAAAAGAGTGCCCTCTTTTCTTTGGTGTGACTAAAGGAAGGTTGAATCACACGAGTTTCATGAGACTGTGCTGTCCCATTGCTGTTCTGAAAACAACACCTCATGTCCCAATGGTTAAAAGGAAGGCAGAGCAGAGAGACCTCGGGGATATGTTCGACCGTGTCGTACTGTGGCACTATCTCCACCTCACATGGCGTTGTAAATGCCGATTTGAAAGCGTATGGCATGTGAAGCTGAACATGAGATCTCAGATGAACTGGAAATACCTATCGAGATCACGCATTATTGTACTTCTTTTCTCCCCTTTCTTGGACATGCTTTCTCATCTCCGTTCGGCTGATCCGAAAGGGAAGAGAAGGAATCAAAAGTTGCTCAACCTCTCCTCCTCGACGATGCCATTAAGTATTGTCAAATGAAAAAGATTGGAAGGATAAACCCTCCCCCAGATCGAACCGAGCCCGATGAGATGGCGTCTGCTTGACCTATCGAGGACAACAAATGCCAATCAATCGAATTTTTCTATATCAAGAAAACCCTATAATGGATTTGATATCCTATTTCAAATGTTGTCTGTCCCCTTCGACCCTTAAATGAAAAGGGAAAAAGAAACATCAGTTGAGAAAATGGGGATTAGGCTTTGTCATTTAGTGCTTTCAAGACATTAAAAATGGAAAATCGCTCGATTATTCTCAAGACATGGAACTCGGGGCCTCCGACTATAAATACCCCACCAATTAATGAGGCCAGCCATCTCATGTTCTTTGAATATCGCCGTCTCTCCAATCTCTCTCCGCTACCTCGACCACAAAAATACACGCGAAGACTCCTTTTCTTTAGCAGCTCCGCTTCATTGACGGCACCATGTCTCTCCCTGAAACAGAGGGCAAGACCATCCCCGATGCCTGGGACTACAAGGGCCGCCCGGCCGATCGGTCCCGCACCGGCGGCTGGACCAGTGCCGCCATGATTTTAGGTCTCGAAGAAAACGCCCTGCCTCCTATTTGTTTGCTTTCATACATTATCCGTCGAATCGTTTTCTGAGTGCTTTCTTCCTCCTCGTTTCTCACTACAGGAGGAGAGGCCTGTGAGAGGCTGACGACCCTTGGAGTTGCAGTGAATCTGGTGACGTACTTGACCGGGACGATGCACCTGGGCAGTGCCACTTCCGCTAACATCGTCACCAACTTCCTCGGCACCTCCTTCATGCTCTGCCTCCTCGGCGGCTTTGTCGCCGACACCTTCCTTGGCCGGTACGCTTTGCTGCGACACCCTCCGTGGATCTATCTGAGTCAGTCTCTAACGCTAATTTGGGTACCTCTTCTTGGCTGAGACAGGTACCTCACCATCGCGATATTCGCCACAATCCAAGCAACAGTAAGACCTTCTTCTCGATTGCCACGGCTTATCTTTTATCTTTACATGTGCCCTCAAATGAAAATGATTTGAATATTCAGAAAAATGAATAAATAAACTTTATCAGTATGATTGGAATCAAATTGTCAATAATTTCCATGTCTTCCTTTTTTGGCTTTTTGTTAGGGTGTGACAATCTTGGCAATATCAACCATAATCCCGAGCTTGAGGCCCCCAACGTGCACCGCGAGCAATGACCAGCTGTGCACGCCGGCGACTGGGACACAGATGACGGTTCTCTATTTGGCCCTCTACACGCTGGCCCTCGGGACCGGCGGCCTCAAGTCGAGCGTGTCCGGGTTCGGGTCGGACCAGTTCGACGAGTCGGACCCGAAGGAGCAGTCCCAGATGGTCAACTTCTTCAACTGGTTCTTCTTCTTCATCAGCATCGGCTCGCTGCTCGCCGTCACCGTCCTCGTCTACATACAGGACAACCAGGGACGGCAGTGGGGCTACGGGATCTGCGCCTGCGCCATCGTCATCGCGCTGGTCGTGTTCTTGTCCGGGACGAGGAGGTACAGGTTCAAGAAGCTCGTGGGGAGCCCGCTGACGCAGATCGCCGCCGTGTACGTCGCGGCTTGGAGGAAGAGGCGGTTGGAGTTGCCGTCGGACGCTTCGCTGCTCTTCAATGTGGATGACCTGCCGGGCGATGGGAGTGCGGAGAAGAAGAAGAAGCAGAAGCTGCCTCACAGCAAGCAGTTCAGGTTAGCATCGATGATTCTCTTTTGCTGAGTCTCCTAGACTGTTCGTTTAACTGTCAAAAAGGGTCCCGTTTTCATCCTCAATTTTCTTTTTTTGTATGTCCCCAATGAGATCTACTTTCTAAAACTATTATTAAATCTAATTCTTTATGACTCCCATATTTTAAAATTATCGATGCGCGAAATCTTTCCGACTCTTTACTAGGCATAGTTTTGCTAGACCATTAAGAAGGTTTCCGAAAGTTTTGCACGAGCAATGTGCAGAAACATCAGTTAGATCCTCAGCTAAGCGGAATGAACATTCAAAGGCAGATCAGCTTGTAAGTGATTTGTATCAAATTAAGCCTAACTTTCAACAAAAGTGTGGCTTACCGACAGGCTAATGTAAGATAAGACAACGCCTTCGAAATTTAGATCTGAATTCATAATTAAAAATAGCACATTATTGGTTGCTGTGGTCTTTCGTCGGAAACTGTTTTAGCATTTATTTATTGACCCTTTTGATTGGTGGGATCGACTCACTGCTGAAGCGCGACAATAATTTCTCTGACTTTATCCTCAGCTTCTCAATCATCCAAGGGGGAAAGTTGCTCCCTGCCCTTGGACAATAGGACAAAAAAAGTATCGACATTCGGCTCATAAATGATTAGCATATTAAAAACGAATAAGAGATGACATGTTCAATGAATCCCTTTAATGTTCACACGTTCTAGCTCTTCATTTCGTGCCAGCTGCAGAAACTTCAGAGAAAATCGACAACCAAAATCACAGTATATAATAGCTGTTTCATTTATGTGCTGGTGTTTGCTAATTTCTATGATCGATCTTGATTAGATATTTGTTTCTTTCCTCTTGAATATTCGTGTGGTGGTTCATATCGCTAGGTTGAGCTAACACCAAGAACCCTAGAGAAAAACCCTATGTTCTGCATTTCGGATTACTATATGGAACTTTTGTCATGTTAAAAAGAGACAGCAGGTTTTAAATTTTGTCTTTTTACTTCATTTGTAGTATTTATTCCTGCAGATTCACATTCCAATAAGAGGTAAAAACCAGAGAAACTAATTAAATAACATTAATGAGTGCTTAATCTAGAAAGAGGACTCACGAGGGAATGATTCGGTTTGTCTCCATATTGATTTTGATCCTCGTGCTCCTCGTCCTCGCTTTCGACCTTCCCCAGCTAAAACTCACGGACCTCCTGGCCCTTTTCTGGCTTGATTTTCAAGCCTTGCACTTTTTCCTTGGTGTTCACTTTTCTGCCTTAAGTCTGTTTTCTTGCACGTCATCACCATCTAGACGTTAAACATGCTTGGTAACTTTAAATTCCTTAAGTCTTACTTGTGACATATCCTCTATACCTAATTTTTTTAATTAGAACAAGACTGGCGGAAGTTGAACCGAGGTCGCATTATGCGGCTTCAATGGGAAAATATCCAATTCTCTAATACAATAATGTTTGTGTGGAAGATCTAAGACCTTTTTGAAAATTCTTGTGACTTCCACGTGAAAAGTGGATATATCGCTGGATACAGTAAAAAGAAGATAAATGGATATGCTATGCACGTATTTTACGTATTTGACATGGTCGCTACTAGTGGAAATTAGATCAAATGCTGAAAATAAGAGTTAAAAGACTGAAGCAATTGTCAAAAGAAAAGACAAAAAGGTGGAGTCCCCTCAGACAGCCTCCAAAGATCTTTTATGCAAGCTTTTCCATGAGTAGGTCTAGCTTCCTACCGAAATCGATCGACTAGGTTGCTTCGTCATGATGTCTTTTTTGCCCAAAAGGACACGATGCATGTTGCGTGGCCCATTGTTCCAATAATTGCGAATCACCGAAATCATGTGCGGGTGATAATCGAACTCCTTTTCGTGGACCTTTTCTTCCTCGCAGATTCTTGGACAAGGCAGCGATCAAGCCCTCAGAAATGCCTAATGACGTCACCCTGGGTGAACAAGTGGAACTTGTCGACCCTAACTGATGTGGAAGAAGTGAAGTTAGTCCTAAGGATGTTGCCCATCTGGGCCACCAACATCATGTTTTGGACCGTCTATGCCCAGATGACCACGTTCTCGGTCTCGCAAGCGACCACCATGGACCGCCACATCGGCAAGTCGTTCCAAATCCCCGCTGCCTCCTTGACCGTCTTCTTCGTCGGCAGCATCCTCCTGACCGTGCCTGTCTACGACAGGGTCGTCGTCCCGCTGACCCGAAGACTGCTTAAGAACCCGCATGGGCTGACCCCGCTGCAGAGGATCGGGGTCGGCCTGGTGCTCTCGATACTGGCGATGGTGGCCGCCGCACTGACCGAGATCAAGCGACTGCGGGCTGCCAGGCATTACGGCCTGACGGACGACCCGAACGCCGTGATCCCGCTGAGCGTGTTCTGGCTGGTCCCGCAGTTCTTCTTCGTGGGGTCGGGCGAGGCGTTCACGTACATCGGGCAGTTGGACTTCTTCCTAAGGGAGTGCCCTAAAGGAATGAAGACCATGAGCACAGGGCTGTTCCTGAGCACCCTGTCGTTAGGGTTCTTCTTCAGCTCGCTTTTGGTCACTATAGTCCACAAGGTGACCGGGAACAAGAAGCCATGGCTAGCTAATAATCTCAACCAAGGGAAGCTGCACGACTTCTATTGGCTCCTAGCCATTCTGAGCGCGCTCAACTTCTCGATTTTCTTAGTGTGCGCCAAATGGTATGTGTACAAGGACAAGAGGCTGGCCGATGAAGGGATTGAGCTTGAAGAGGAAGGACCTACTTGCCATGCATAAGTGGTTTTCCTGCCCCCTTTTTTGAGCTTTTCTATAGCGTGTGCACTCGTTATAAAAGTCATTTTCAGTGTAATATATTCGCGTCGAAAGGGAGATTGCCAGAGAACTCGTCTCCGAGTCAACGGTATGTATTAGGCAAGAAAACGATGGAGAAGGCGCAGGGCCTATGCAGTCGAGAACACGGTGACAAAAGGAATTATCTGTTCAGGAGTTTCATTGGAGTGCTCTGAGGAGCCTTCAAGCTTTTCTTTGAAGGCTTCAATAATGTGATCTCGCGGTTAACTACTTCCCGTCTGTTGAAATAAAATTAATCCAAAAGTCCCAACAACATATTGCTTGATGAATGAATGATGCAATGCATAAAACCAAACGCTATATAACAAAATAAATTATGCAATATTTCATTTGAGTGGGGACCATCGTGAATTGCGCCGAACATTACCCCCATTTCTCCATCACTAGGATCGAAACGATCTTTTAGATTTGATTTAGAATGCACCTACGAGTAATAAGGGTTGGTTAGTTAATATGTCATCATCAACTCCATTTACTTGTAGTGCTTGAAAAGAGCGAAAGGTCTCCGAAGATTAGATCACACGGAATGACCATATTTTGCTTTTGAGACATGCGCTTCTATTAGTGGCAAAACGCTTGGTGCTTCTATAGGCACTCGCTGTCGGTGCAGATTCTACGATAAATTACACTGCAAAGATTCAAAAAGTGATGTTAGGGCTAGGTAGGGCTAAAGACTACTACAAGGCCACCAAACCAAGATTCATGGAACCTGCCACCTCGGCGGAACCACGTGAAACCCTCTTTAAAATCACTTAGCTTTGTCGGTCTCCGACCGGGACCACTTCGCTCTTTAGCACTCGGGTGCTCCATCCCACTTTTTGCCTACCCTTTGCTCTAAGCTCTACCGAGCGGGGCCATCCCACCACCATTATTCGAGCATCGTGGAGTGTCCCTATATCGAATCATGACCCTCGGCTTCATGCGGTGCTCTCGTTGATATACAAATCTTGTTTTTAGCCTTGGATGGATATAAATAAGGAACGCATCCGAGATGGAGATAGGTTAAGACGACCAAATAAGCACCGTGCAATGTTGAGCGTCCATGTCCCTCTACCCCATCCTCATCCCAACCCCCAATGGGGCAAGCAGATCGTGCCCCATTTGCCCCACCTCACGTTAAACGTCAAGTTTGAAATTTTCTGGCAATCAGACATAATAATTGATGCAAAATATGCGGATGTTAAGAATGACTTTAGCCGTTAAACCAATTAAAAAGTTGGTACATTCAAGAATTGTGTGAGACAGTTTACTTCAAAAGGTCTTTATTATTTAAGCGAGAATGGAATAGGGAAATACGAGATGTATTGAATGTTGCAGAAATTTTCAAATCAAGGAATTTAGAACGAGAGAATGGTGGGTTTTCATTGTGCGAGAACTCGAGCGGTAGGCGAGATGAGCGGTGCAGAGGCAAAAACGGCCATGCCCATCCCCGCTCCCACCTTGCATCAAAGACAGCAAACTCTTGCCACATTAACTCTTGCCACATTCTCATCACAAAACTAGCTGTGAGTCTTGGCTCCCCCAGAATCCAAGATGAACAGGCAGGACGGGGATTACAAGTAGGGACGGGCACGGGGCGGATTTGATCATCGGGCGGACAGCCCGCCCGGGCCTGCCTGTGAAAAGGACAGGCTCGGTTGAATAGATTCAGAAACGTTAGGCGGGCCTGAAGAAAAAATTCCTAGCTCGATCGGTGGGAGGGCCAGGCTTGGGCAAGGACCTTGAGGCCTCGTCCCGCCCGGCCATGTATCTATCAAAAAAGGAAAGTAAAGTATGTCTTATTAACTATTTTGCTCTAATATTTAGTCTTTATAAGCACTAATAAGCCCAAATTTTTCAATATATTAGGGAATAACAGTATCAAATTACTAGGTTAAGTAATAGAGTAAAATAACAGAGAGTCCTGAAATAATTTTGCATCTGTTTTCCATTTCTATTTATTATTGCTGAAAAGTTTTAAAAATAGAAAAGGAAAGTTGGCCCACCCAATGAGCAGGTTTGCACCCGGGGTGAGAGGAATTGGTCCTCTAGGAATGGGGCAAGCCTTCTCCCCATGAGGCATTAGATGTTGCGATGCACATGTAAGTCATATTAGGAAAGTCTCACATCGAAAAATTAGTATGGTGTTCAGCAATAGTTTGCTCATAACTAATTAGGTTAAGTTTTTTAATTAAGGTAAATCCAATTTGTTATGTAAACAAACTCAAACTTAAACTCTCTCTTAGCAATCTCCCTAGGCAAAGCTAGCGAACTTTTGCTTGCACTCCCAACAAATGAAAATCAAAACCAATGGTTGATTGGTGCTCTACCTCCCATTTATGTCGATATATGGTAATTATCTTAAAAAAGAAATCTCATACTCGAGACTTATTTCAAGAGGAAATTGCCATCACTGTTGGGCTAGTGACAAGACACCATGGACATTCAGTTGGGCAACACAAGATATAGACCATAGGTGATGCAATACCAAACGGTTGATGATGCTTTTAAGTTGAGATCATGTTGATGTAGAAGGATACCAAATTTAAGGGGAATCAAACCTAACAATGAGCTCACACATGATGGGGGGATTATTGAGATACACATTGAAAAATTTGTATAGTATTGAGCAATTAATATATCCCAATTGATTCACGACTCAATAACCTAAACTTATAAGTGAAGGTTGATTCAACTGATTATATTAATGTCTCCCTAAAGAAAGTCTGAGCCCTTTGATACATGCTCCCAACATTAGGTGAGGTAAGACGAAGGGTGGGGCAAGAATGGTAATACCCTATCTAGTCTCGGGAATCTAGTTTATGTATTTTATCTATTTGTGATAATATATATGTGTGTGTGTGTGTGTGTATTTAAGACTCTTATGACCTCCTTTTCTTACGATCCTTTACTTTTATGCGCAAGCTTGAAAGTTCTCTAGGTGAGCAACGGGATACATTTGCTTTCTCTTAATTACATCTTCACATTATCCAACATAAAATTTCCAGTGAATGAGTTATGGCAGTCAGTTTTAGCTTGCGAGGTGGGTAATAAGATCATGACCCTCGAACCATCCCTAGTGGCAAGCCAAAAATAGTCACTCAGCCCACACCCATTCTCACCTCATCCTATATCACGAGGGAAAATTATTAAATCAATCATAAACCTATTGTACATATGCGACATTTTCTTAAGATTTCATTTACAAGATAAGGTTCTTTCCCTTCCTTCCACTGTGTTATCGAAAATTCAACAATAAATTTTTCAATTTTGCCACTTTTCTCATAAATCTATACACTAAATTTCAATATAGTCTTTCTAATCCATTTTCACCAAAAATTACTAACTAGGTAAAGGAAAATGAAAGAACGGTCATTCCCCACTTCACTATTCTTTTAACTAGGGACTTTGCTGACTGAACACATGATTAGAAAAATGGTCATTCAATTTCCATTACAATGGAGATACTAGCACCATAGGTGTAGAGTTCGACTCCCATGATCTTCAAAAAAGCATAGCCAAAGTCTAAGAAAGAGAGGAGTTCAAGATATGATAGACAAAAATACCTTTATATTCCAAATGTACATAATAGAGCATCCATGCATCGATCGGACACAGAGAGCTCTCACAAAAAAATATATGTAAATAATAATAGTAATAATGTTAAAAATAATTCTCCACCACATTCACCAAGATCGTCTTCAAATTTGTTTCATTGGTAATTTGAGTGAATGAATTGAGTTACAAAGCAGTAATATGTAACTTCCTGATGAATCATGACAGATACTACTACTATAATCTAGCACAGTAATATGGACAGCACATATCCATCTCTCCCCCTTCTTATTCTTGAACGAAAGAAATTTCTACTGAATAAGCATGAGCCAAAGGCTAGTCTTTCTTTGTAGAAATTACAGAAGATGGGGCGCGGATGAAACTGCTTCGCATAAATCCCCCCACTAGAAAAGAATAATTATCAAAGTCCAATTTGACAATTGGACTTGAATCTAAGAGATTAGTTCTCCTCTTTCAGACGTCATCTAGGGCTAAGAATCGATCTCGAATGTGACCACCTTGAACTGAACATCTCATCAAATGAACTCTTTGTCTGCACAACCTGATGGTGACTCTCCAGGATTTTTCCTGCATCGCTGGCAGATTAAACAGAGTCAGCAATGTCGAGAACAACCAACTATAAAGAGAGCAATCTCACAGAGGTTAAATCCATTCTTGCACACATTTTATCTAAGACCCAATTAAACAGGGATGAGAGACATGATTTGCCCAGGAAGTAGAATGTCATATAGAATTGGTCAGGCTTGCTATACATTTGCACTGTGCACTGCCCTACTACCACGTTTTTCACATGTCATATAGCACATCTTGTAGGTCGACACCCCCTCTCCAGGAAACATGCTCATGGAAACTTAAAGGCAGGGCAATTCATCCATCTTCCAGTTAACAAGTACATCTAAAAGCATTGAGGACACAATTCTCCGTTTAATATATGCACTCTGATTAAAATTTCACTCTTCAGCAACAATGGTGTCCTCCGCATAAAACTTTATTCTCCAGTGAATATGATTTTTTAGAACCAAGCTACTAAATTTGATTTGGCAGAAGCAGCAAATAGGATAGATCATAGAACATAGAAGGAAGATGCAAGAATGTAAACGTGCACCTGACTCAAAATTAAGAGTCACAGGTGGATTCCCCAGTATCATTACAAAACTCGCCAAAGATATCTGGGCATCCTTCCCATTTGCCCTGTTGGCGTGCTTCCCAATAACCACCGACATAGCGAAAAGGTCCATTTTCACCCTCCCTCTGGAACCATCTGGGCTTCCACCCATTTTCTTGCAATTGCCTTGACTGCATGAAATAGTGAGTGCAATGGATGGTTAGTATAATTAACCAATGATTTGAATTCTAGCTAATTCAATACTGCTTAATGAATTGAGGGAAAGAACATACAAAAAATCAACATGATGCAAGAGAATTTCTAATGATTTGAATTCTAGCCAATTCAATACTGCTTAATGAATTGAGGGGAAAGAACTTAAAAAAATCAACATGATGCAAGAGAATTTCTAATCTTAAATTCATTTTCAACCATAATACCACAAAACACTACACCTCTCGCATTCTTTTTAATTTCAATTGAATGTATCTCCTTGATCTGGGAATAGCGACGTGCACTAAACTAGACAGGTTGTGAACTAGATTTCACCAAATTGAATCTCTCCAAAGATTTAGCATCCATCCAAAAAAGAGGACCAAAAGCACTTCATCACTGAAATAATGCTGAAACGACTCCCTAAGTTAACGGCACTCAATGCCCATCTTCTTCTTTCAGCGAAGTCATTTATAACAACAGGAACTCGGCTTTAATTTCTGGTTACGCCGGCCATACTAGTTGAGTTGGTCACAAGGGCACAGATTCAGATTGCTTTTCCACCGAATCCAGTTAACAACACCCATAAACTTTTGAATGACCATACTGAGTCGAATATTACTGAAAGCAGGACCGCTTAACCAATGTGAAAAGTCTTAAGCAAACGAAAACAAGGTGACAAAACGCTGAGTATTAATCCTAGTGATCACTAGGCAGGTTGCACTAAGCCTGAAGATGAAGCCTAACTTGTTGCACAGGTCTTAACATAATAAAAAAGATGCATAATATTTTCAGATCTATCTGGCGGGTCCTTGTAACTAAGCACCCTTGCTCAATTCAACCTGAATCGATTGTAGCCTATTGAGCTTGGGTAGATCCAGCAGGGCCTTCGGCCCATGATCAAGTTTAATTATTGCAAGCGTACATAAACTCATGCAACATTTCAAACTGAAGTATACTGCAGGTAATGTCATACCATTCTCTGCCTCTTCTCCAAACGCTGTTTCTCGGCATTTGCCCTTTCGTACTCTCCATTCTCCAAATGACGCTGGTCAGGCCTGAGTCTGGAATCCGTAGGTGGGAGCTTCTCCTTAATCCGTGATCAAACACCCCGAATCAGACTAAACTATAAAGAACAATTAGAAGTGCACAAGGGAAATGCAGATTCATATGAACTAATAGATTGAGCACATCCTCTCTACCTGCAACCCTGGAGTCAACTCATTTAGCGTAATTGCAAATGAAGACATGTTGTATCTAGTGAGAGTAGGAGGTGGCTTGTTACACTTCCACAATAAAGATGCATCACTATAATTCTTTAGCTTCCTGGTCAACTCCCCATCTACATAGTATATGGCCTCGTCCCATTTCCCAACTATTGTGGCAACTTTTCTCCCAGTGACATCTTCAACAATTCCATGGACCTAACAAATTGCAGATACTCATCATTAAACACGTGATAGACTACTCTAGGTCATGATTTATCAGAATCAGCTTAGAAAACTCAGAAAGCATGCAAACAAAGAAGAGGCGTTAGAAAATCAACCAAACTAAGAAAATAGATGATATTAATGTTTTAAATTTCCAACAAAAAAAAACTCTTAGTTCATGTCCACATTCAATGCCACTTCTAACCTGGTGAGGAGTTCGGTCAAGAATAGATGGCTCCTTGAACTTCAATTTGCATGAATATTGGTGGTTACCACGTATATTCATGACACCATGATGATCACAGTAAACTTTTCCAATGATAAGATTGTTGATGCTAGTTGTTACCTAAGAACATAGGAAAAAATCCCAGCTGTATCAGACAAGCAAAAGATTTAGCTAGACAGCTACAGAACCAAAACGCCAATTAATAACAATAGAGAAATTCAATCTCCACAACCGAATGTCAAAAGGCATGCACACCTTATTCCATTGAAAAATCTCGCCATCATCAAACTCAAGGGTAAGTGCTCCCACAGGATCAAGCTGAATAGATTGTCCCCAAAATTTTGTCCTTAAATTGCTGTCGGCCCAGAATTTCCAACCCCTTCCTTCGCAATGGCAAGCAATGAGAGTAGGGTGGTGACTAACCTGGAGCAACATAAGGCATTAGCACCAATAAACCAGGTTCAAAAACAAACAAAACATATGAAAACAAGAGAGGCCACGGTTTTTGTATCTTGTCCATCTGCATCAAACTTCGAGGTTATACAACATTCCTACAGAAAATGCTATTCATGCATTGGCAATCCGTATGGACAATTTAGGAAGCCTCATTACTGAGAGTATAAGTGGCATTTGAAATGCCTTCTCCACTTGCTTCTTTACTACTGCTCTTATTTTATGTTTCGAGATGTTGCACCACTGTTGTGCTGCTACATCATAATCACGTTGGGCATGTAGATAATTGTTACTATAATAAACATATAAAGACTTATTTGCTTTGGTTCCACATTCCTATCTCAAAATAATACACACTACCTCTCCAGCCCCTGGCTGACTCTACCATAGAGGCCTATGATAGACAATAATGCCCCCCCCTTCCTTTTTCAAAAATCTAATCTCAAAACTCTTGAAACACAAAATTGCCAAAAGAATAAAAATGAAAGGGGCTGGCAATCTCTGACACCAACCGCACATTCAAACATGATTATCTAGCAAACCCAAAAGTGACGGGCATCGACAAAATTACTGGATATATAGTTTTTACAGCATAATCAACCAAAGGATAGTCGCTATCTAAGACAAGAATTGACACAAATATCGAACCCAATCATGATAAGTAAAAATGAATCGCCAGTGGTCCCCTTTTTTTCCCTATAAGTCTCCTTAGTTACTGACCTTCTCGGAAAAGAAGTGAACTCCTCTCTCCGGATAGTCAGCTTCATAAGTTTCCCCCAGTAAAGGGTTGAAGGGTTTGCAATGCCGCCCTTTAGATGAAGCATACCCAGAAACGGCAAAAGCTGCAACATTCAGAATCCTTAGGAGACTGTTACCCTGAGAACATAATACAAGCCCAAGAATGAAGGGTCAGAAAATTAAATTAGCATGTATTATTACATGATCCTTACAAATCATGCATCAATAGAGCAACAAAGAGACAAATATTTCGGAGGAGCCAGACAAGCATGGAATCAATTTGAATTTAGAAGCACAAAATGGGCGGTTAATCTACCACACAACAATTAATCGTTACTTCATAAAGATGTTCCTATGAAACTGTCTCGAAGGTCAGATAAGGAAAAGAAAACCCTCGAATGGCAACCAGCTGTGTGTCTGCTACTGTAGTGTTAGCAGTAAGTACTCCTAATTGTTCATTGTCAAGGTGAAAAGAGATATGGCTGAAAACAAGTCATCTTCACCCTTACCGCTTTTCCATGCTCGTATGCTTGATCTAAAAGATTTGAATACTCGAAGTCCTCGAAGCATTTCTGTAGGGATGAAATTGGCTCGTTGAAATAAACAGGTAGACAAACTCGGGTAAGGTCTTTCCCCACGTTGTCTTTGATCAGTGACCATAGACTGACTCCTTTCTCTTTCTCTACTGGATCGGGCAGCTTCTTCCGTCTACCAGAAGAAGATATTTCAGCATCACAAACTTTTTCCTCTGAACGCATTTCCTTCACATTGCTATGCTGGCTTTCAATGTCCTTGCATGCATTACCTGCATGTGTAGTTTTCCTTACCACCCCACTGGTAACAGACGGTTCAGTGAAATACTCTTCTGTATCAAAATACGATGTGTCATCTTCATCTGAAACCTCCTCAGCTTCTTGTTTCTCAATGTCATCAGATGATGCAGTAGTGCTGCATTCTGGAAGGAAGATTAGTGAAGACAAAACACTGGGTCAATTGCATAATCTAAGTTTCATATGGTACATTCAATCAATTCATACTTGCAGAAAACTCTAACTACAACATGTGCAATCTGTAAGTTCAAATTCCAAGCAATCCAAAACACAAAGGCATTTAATATATCAAAGATGGATCCTTTTGAAAATGGGATGCCATTATGTAGATGACATCACAACAACCACCAACACTACGACCAAGAGATGCGAGCAATCTGATGTGGAAAATACATAACAGAAAAAATCAATATCCTAATTAAGAAGGGTATTGGATGACACGTACCACAATACTTTCCACGGCCTATACTGGAAAACCCATGTTTTGGCAGCACATAATCGGCATCATTAATCCCAGGGGCTTCAGCTTCTAAATTAGCTGCCTGCACATTAGAAAAAGGACATCATACATGGTCTCAGCTTCTAGTCTAGACCAGGACAAACAACGGCCAATTCTCAAATCAAACTAGGACACAACAGAAAGAACGAAAAGGACTAAAAAGAGAATATGAGAATCAAGACCATTTGCATATGGAAACTATTAATATGTTCTACTTCCCCATTCATTTAACTGGACAGAGCAAGGATGAAGACCAGAAAAGAAACAAAATGTGATGAAGGCAATAATCTATGTTATGAAGGGAATAATAGATGAGGACCAGAAAAGAAACAAAATGCGATGAAGTTAACTTACCTCAAGTTGTCTGAGTGTGTCCAGCAAATTCGATCGTTCTTCACAAAGCAATTGAACTTGTCCTTGTACTTCAGAAAACTCAGATAGCACGATCTGTTCGCAATCCGTCACGGCATTTTCGCAGAGCCCCTCTTGAATTAAGCGCTTTCTAAGTTTATCAGTTGACATAGACAGATCATTTGGTACCAGAGAGAAGTCATCTTTAAGCGATCTGGACGGGAACAGGGTCCGGGTCGAGATCAAGGCTTGTATCCAAGCCGCCCGGTCTTTCTTAGAGTCAGTTCTTAAATGAAGGGTCTTTGTTGCTGTAAATATGTAGAAACGCCGGTCATCGGACTTGCTTTCTCTAAATGACGAGATCTACAGAAGAAAGTGAATGACGAGATTGCTTAATGCTTGTGCAACAGGAGACACTTGAATTTCCATTGGTCAATGGGAAGTAATAATATCACATGCCAAGTAAAAGAAATCGCAGGAACTTCCATCTTAGCAAATGAGAAGGAACTCGCATGCGAAAGTTCAGCACTAGGGGGCAACATTATCAGAATAAAAGGTCGTCAAAACATGTTACGTTGCGTTTAAGCGCAAAAAAAAATTTGCTTTCGACAACATAAGGGGAGTTGAATCACCTGCGCGAGCTCCAGACCGTAAGCACATCGAGATTCGAGGGTAAGGTTCAACTTTATATCTTCGAAACGAACTCCGACGGATCGAGGGTTAAAACCTAGTTCGACGGAGAGACGTTCGCCGAAGAGAACTTAATTCCTCACTCGAGGACATTCAAGGCCCAAAAAAACATAAAGCTCGCAGCTTTGCGGGTTCTCACGGCTTGGAAGAAAAAGAATTGGCTGCTACTTGAGCAAGCGTAAGGACCGACTGCGGTGGTGGCGCGGTGGGGAAGGAATATTCCGGCGGAGCTCCGGAGAAAAGAAGCAAACTTTGTTTGATTTGACCAAAGTGGTAGCGTAAAATCGAAATCTTGAAGATGGACACGAGGGCCAGCTACTGGTCCCGATCTAGGATCGAGAACCCGGCCCCCACGTTATGCTTTTTTACAGAGTATTTTTCGGTGGGAAAAATGACCCGAAGTTTCGCAGAGAGAGAGAAATAAGTATATTTAGTCAAAGAAGACAAGCGCCTCGAGTGAAGACCCCAGATAAAGAGATCGCCCCCTTCAAAGGATGGTAAAAGACGAGGCGAACCTTTTAGACAATGGCAACACCAGTGTTTTTCCTTCATTTTTTCAAAGAATACAAGGTAGACCTGGACCTCAGCGAGAAATGACATATACGAGTTTGAGAAGATCCTGACAAAAAACACCAAAGTGACAGCCACCATTCACACTAAAAAGAAGTGGGAAACAGCGAGCTTTTTGGCTCGGCCAATCGACACTGAACTTCGGCGGAGTCGCGGACAGGCTCTCGGCAACGAAACGAAAAAGAAAATCCCGACCTTTGGAACGAGTCGAGGAGTGAAGTGACGGAACGAGAGAGAGAGAGAGAGAGAGCGAATCACTGAACGCGTGAAGAGACCAACGAGATCAAAAAGACCGTAATCGAAGAAGATTCGAAAGTTAAAAATTCCGATTTCCTCATCTCTTTTCTCTTCTCCACCTTCTGCGAATGATGTGACCAGGGGTTAATACCTCGACCCACAACGAAAACCCACAAAAGAAAGGAGAAAAAAAAAAAACTGAGCTGCCCCTATCGGACACCACCTGCTGATGTGACCCACTAGGAATTAACACCCAGTTAAAACTGTGAAAAAAGGGGAAAACGGGGCTTTGAAAAGGTACGTCTCAAAGAGAGGAAAATAAAAGCTGAGACGAGATCAGCGCCCCGGATGGGAAACGAGCTTTAGGGACCGCCGGGTAATGGGATGCTGCTCTGTCCCAGATATCGAAGCAGGCTTCTATCCATACAATGGGGAGAGGAAATCTTTTCCGCAGAGAGAGAACAAATTGGGAAAAAACCAGGGTGAAATTTTGGGAACCAAAGATGTTTCCTATAAAAGGGTAATTCGATCGTTGGCCGCTCGGGAGGAAAAGGCAAATCCTTTGTGATGTCACCAAAATGTTTTATAAGAAGGGGGGTCGAAACCCGCAACGGGAAAACATCGGAGAACAGAGGAGCGGCGACCTGGCGACCGGACAAATCACAGGTGGGATTTGCATTTTCGTCGGACGATTCGATTCGGCGAATGATAAAGGTTCGATATTTTCAGGAGGAGGATGAAAAAGAACGGTTTTTTAATTGTACATTGACAAAAATCAAGCGGAAATCGAAGAGATGCGGGAGGGAAACCAAGCGAAAATTGCGAACGAAATTATATTGCACGCGAGCACCGACGGAAATGCCGTGTAAACGCGCGTTACCCGATCGTACCTTAAGCTGTACAATGCCGACGGTCTTCTGGTGCTTCCGCCTGCAGCTCCCGCTGCCGCCGTCGCTCCTCGAGAGCTTGTCGGCCGGGATGCCGCCGATCAGCCTGACGTCGTCCTCCGGCGGCAGCAGGTTCATGCTGTCCGCCCGCCGGATTTTCGAGTACGACAGCGTCCCGCTCCGCAGCAGGAACCACCGCGATCTCCACCCCTTGCCGTAATTCGTCCACTTGTACAGGACCCCGGCGACGATCGGCTCAGATCCCGGCGGCGGGCGGCTGTCGGATCCGCCGGCGAGGGCCAGGGACCCGGCCGGCATGCTCCGCGCGCGGAGCAGCGGGGCGTCCGGGGTCGAGGACGGGCCGGGACCGCCTCTGCCGACGCCGCCTCCTCCGCCACCGCCGGCGCTCTCGAGGGAGATGCAGCAGAGGGGGTGCAGTTCCTTGACTCGCATTGCCGATCCGCCGCGCGATTCCGTCGGGGGTGAAGGAGGGCGCTGGCTACCGCGCGCGGCTTCTCATAGACCGGGGACCGGCGACGGGGAAGGCGACCGCCGCCGGGAGGGGGAGGCCGGGGGAGCCGGATCGGCGCGGCGGTTTTCGCGGCGGCGATTCGAGCTTCGGTGCTGCGGACTGCGATGGCGTCTGCTCGGTGGTGGTCTATTGCTGCTGCTGCTGCTGATGCTGCTGCCAGAAGAGAGAGAGAGAGAGAGAGTAAATAAATAGGGCTCTGTTCTTGCTTGATTAGTCAGTAAAGTGGAGTTTTTAATGCTAATATATTTCTCTAGAATATACTGGCTAAAATCCATTTATGCCCTAAAAAATCACCCCAGATTTATAATTCCCGATATAATCGGTATTTTATAAAATTTTGAAAGAGAAATTATTAGTTATGCTCAACGACCGTTTTGAGAAAATTGATTAATGAATTTGGGATTGAATTTGGGATTTCTTTTTGGGGCAAAAAATTTGCACGCATTTTCGATTTTTACGGATTGAGGAAATGTTTGGAAGACTTTTTTTGCTCCATTTGTTTTGCGAAAAAG
The DNA here is from genome assembly GCA_014182375.1 of Eucalyptus virginea. Taxonomy (NCBI): domain Eukaryota; kingdom Viridiplantae; phylum Streptophyta; class Magnoliopsida; order Myrtales; family Myrtaceae; genus Eucalyptus; species Eucalyptus virginea. Next base: position 26,159,512 of record CM024517.1, on the reverse strand, counting down.
TGAATGGTTTTTAGAATATTTTCATAAAAAATGATTGTTTATATCGCTTGAAATAATTAGTTAATGGAAATTATTTTTTTATCATCAATAACACTTGTATCTAGACATTTCCATGGACAATCACCTTATCTTCTATAGACACTTCCATGGACAATCACCTTATCTTCTATTGTACACGAGCCACGTTTATTGCCATTTTAGTTAATCAACTAATTTGCAAAAATATGACGTCTTGCATGAAATATGTAAATAATTTTATCTATTTTATGTTCAATAACCTTGATCGAATTTCAGATTTTCAATCTCCAATTGTCTTTTTAATTACATAATCGTTACGTGGATTCTTTTCAAGTTGTCGTCACAAAAAAAAAAAGTAAAGTATAATGTGGGATTGATGGATGGCCAATTATAATATCGGATTTGATTTCAAGTCAAAAGTAAATGGATGAAAATAGAATTGTAAAATCCAAACTATTAGAATAATTCGCACATAAGAGATTGGAAATAAATCAATAAATTGCATGAAACTTTAAACGAATCGGAATATGTGATTTATGTTCTTGGATGTTATGCTTGCTTGATGACAGAAGTTAGAACATAAAACTGCTAATGAAGATGATAATGAGTAGAAAAAAAAAAAGCTTATAAAATACAAAAAAAAATATTATTAAAGGGTAGAAAGCTTACAAGATACAAATCGAAAACTTCTATTATCAAAAGCAAGTACTTGAATTAAGAAGCTTGATCTAATTCCAATTTCGAATTTGAACTTTAGACAAAATCTAATTTAAATTGATTTGTTATGAATGATCTTCCTATCCTCAAAACTTGATGTACTTATCGTGATTTCTCAATGCCTAATTGGTTATGTATTTGTTAATTGATTGGTTGTTGAATGTGTGTTGTTTACTGCAATTTCACTTTTGATTCGTTCTACATTTTTAATGAGCAATTTTGTCACATGTCATGAAATCTGTCTAAAAATCTCTAATTGCCTTGACTTGAGCACTGCTTTAGGGACATCTGCTCTAGGGACATCTGCTCTCAATGCAATGCATTAGTTGCAAATTTTCCTAGTCGATGGATTATTCTTGATTCAATCTTCAACTTCTAAGAACACTTTGACTCAATTGATCTTGACAACATGTCATGCACTTCACCAAAAACTTGGATTATTGGGAACTCATAATGCATGAGCTCATCAAGCATTCCATCAATAGGTCTTGTGAGTCAATTGTATTGTTATAGCCACCATAGTCGATAAGCTCAATAACTTTGGTGTTGACATTAATATTGTATTAAAAAAATATAATATGGATCGAGTTTTTGCTTCAATTATTTTGTTCGAACCACTTTGAAATCTCAATTTCAAACCAATTTGTAATTTTTTTATGGAAATTGGACCTACCATATAGACACCTCTTTTTGGGTTGTAGCATTGAACTAGTCATTTTGATCTTTTTCTTTTTTTTTTGCCATATTTCATTTAAATTTTTGAAAATCATGAAAAATAATGCGTGAATATGTGTATCACTATTTTTCATTTGTAAAAGTTTTGCCAGTTTCAAATTGAAAAAAAAAAAAATTATCAAAATGTACGAGTTGAAAAGTTCTAATTAAATAAAATGTAAAAATGTAAAATTCGATCGGAAGAGAAAGGTCAAGTCAAATTATTCGGTGGGCATTGCGCCTGCCCTCGCCATTTTAAATTAGATAATTACGAAAAGAACTGCTTCCATGATCAGGAATTAAAAAAGAAGATAGCAATTGTGATATAAAAATAATAATAATTTTATTTTTATTTTTTTTATTTTGTTTATTTGGATGGAATGAGAGAAATCCAGAAGGCCTCTAGGAACAAGGATGGCAACGTAACAGTGAGATTGTGTTTTCAGAGTGTAACAACCAAACAACTTCGATTGCCTTTAATGATAACGTAATTATCACCCAAAGAATTCTCTTATATTTGAAATTGAAATTTAAAACTCTCTATCTTACAACCATTCAAATTCTTTTGCTTTTGACCCAAAAAAAAAAAAAAAAATCTTTTTGCTTAAAAGGATTCAAATGTTCAAATTTTTTATGTTTATTTAGAATTCAATTTAGGCTTTGTTTGTTTTGTGCAAAATAAATGATTTAAAATATATTTTCCTAAAAATAATTACTCACATTGCTAACAAATATGAATGAATGAGAAATTATTGCTGATAATTAAAACTTACTCAATTGGCTAACTAGATGGGCGATTGTTTTTAGGAATATATTTTCAAAATCATTTATTTTTCGCAAAACAAATCAAACCTAAATTATTTTGTCCGCACATGCTATATTATCAATTTAATTGAACGTTTATAAATTTTGGTATTCTTTCGCACGTATTCAATGGGTGTGCACTTTGTGCGAGAGCGAGAGAGATAATTTCATAGTACCATTTGGCAGCATAATGCTTTGTTTTACTAGGAAAATCAAATCAGTTGAGCAATAAAAGAGGATAAATCACTTACCGAAAGAGGCAAAAAATACACGAAAATTATTTCAAAGTAGCTAAAAGTTGGATGCGAAAATGCTTTTCCATCAACAATTTTTCAAAGCTTTGCACAGTCCAAGAAGGTTTTAGCTGAAACGTAAGAATCAACTTCTTGTTGGGCGATAAAAGAGAAGGACATGTCATTAGCAAAGTTATCAATTTGATAGCATTGCCTTAACTAACCCATTTATTTGAATTTCGTCATTTCAATGTGACTAATTTAATCTCTTTACTTCGATTTTCTTTTTAAGAAAGTCCAATGATCTTGTCGATGTTAAAAAATTCAAATATTTTGCCTATAGAATGGCAAATCCATAAAAATCAAAGATTAACTATTAAAAGACAATTAAAGAACTCAAATCCCGAATATGCGGCAGGCTTTCCATGACATTTATCTTTTACCTTGGCAATTGTTTTGCTAAAAAATCACTATTAGAAAAAAAGAGTATCACCTGTCACATACGTTACGAATTGAAATGAAAAGATAAAAATATATATTTTTAAACTCACGGTTGTGAAAAGTCACACCACCGTGAAATATTCAATGAAAAAAATGATATCAAAATTCTTCAAATTTCAAATAGGAAAAAAAATCAACACATGATTCTAATAGGGCCACATTAACAAAACTCAATTCATACTCACCATCTCATTTAATAAAAAATATTTTGTTGGAATAATTGTCGAGATAGAAACTTTAGGTTAGAAATGGTGATAATATTAATAAATTAATTAAAAAGTGCAATCAGGGAAATATTCAAGACTTCATAAATTTCTCCAAAGGCAAGACAGCCTTTTTACTATTCAAATCCTCTTCATATATTATAATAACATAGGAGGAATTTAAAAAATAGGAATAAAGTAAATGAGCGCCCCATTCACACACCATTCATCTTAATCAACTAGTGCCCCCACAAACATCTATTAATCAACTAAATGAAGAAATTTTGCAATTTCCCAAAGATGCAATGCCTTACTCGTTCGTATGTCTAATTGGTCATTTGCCAATCAAAATATCCCTCATTTAGCATGCTCAATAGGTGACAAGACCCTGCAAAAAGTTACACATGACTTTTCTATCGAATTTAAACTCTTGATTGAATTTAAGAAAAATGATGACGACAATTACATGTAAACCTATATATTTTAGGTTTTCACCGTTAAATGAAAACGAAAATTACGTGTGCCATAATATAAAAAAGTAGAAATTCGATAGTTATAAATAATAATGAAAAACCATTTTATATAGATCCGCCACCCTAAATGAGGCTGCTTCATTTAGCTTGGCTTTCGGGTGAGGTCCCTCCTCCAGCGTACTTGGTCAACAATCCAATTCGCACGCCTATTGACTCCTGCTTAGGATTCGTGTTGCTCATTTATCGTAGGCTCCGTGCCAAGTCACTTTCAAAGAAATAAAATCTCTATGCCATCTCGGTTGTCTATGAGATATTCACAGGCAACATTCCAATATAATATCAGAGGTAGGTTTTGTCTCAAATTTATGTCAAGTGCGAGGCTCCATTCTCGTGAATTCGCATGTCGTTTTCAGTTCGCCCCATGTTTATATCATGCGCCTAAGTTGATACAAACACGAGAGTGCATTTCTAAACCATTGAGCCATTTGATATGTCTCCTTACATAATTCTAACTCTTTACCATGTATAATAACAATGAGATATTCTTGCCAAATTTATATTCAAAACATCAATGAAATAGGTTCCCTTTTTTAGTCAAAAACCGGATGGGAAGGGGTGACTGGTGTTCGTAGCCAACACGGCAAACCTCATTGAACGGTCCTAATGAGAATAGAGTCAAAGTTATTTTACACCATGACATAGTCTAACTTAGACCGTAGACGAATCAAGGCTTCTTGAAATCAGGGAGCGTTTAGAGAATTTGAACTGTTTGGGAGTAAGCTTTACGTCACTACTCACTAAGCTAATTATCACGGGGTTAACATTAATGAATGTACACATGAATGCAAATGTAAAGATACTGTTCGACAGTAAAGATAAAAAAGAAGTAACAACGGGATACAAATGAAATCAATTTCCATTTTATTTTTATTTGATATTACCTTATGTCCGTAAAGATGGATCCCCAGAGGGCCTTTAATAGATTTATTTTAATTTTTTTACTTAAGAAAACCCTCTTTTTTCCCAAACTATTGGACCCATTACTTGGATCGATGTAGGTAAGTAAAGCTGAGAATACTAAAATTGATCAGACAGTAATTTATAAAAGAAGGTCTCTATCTTAGATGGATATTTAAATCTTGAAATCCTATATAAAACATTCAACAATAGCCCCTCATATCACTTCTCAAATTTATCTATAAATTAACTGTTTGTATCTGTAAAAATGAAAAGGGCAGTAACGTGACAATAGAAACCGGGGACGATAAACTAGAAAGACCAAAATGCAGATGCTGTTGGAATTGCAGGCAGCCGTGCCAGATGGAAATGCATAGAAAACTATGCAAAGGGCCTATTGAAAAAGCTTTTTTTACTTCTGACTTTCTCCCCGACCTATAAAATAAATGATATATACAAAACCTTCAGAAATATTTGGAATATCAATATTTGTACATTGAAATAGGTTTTAGATGTATCGCGTTAAAAAAATATACAAATGAGTGTCCCAAAATGTTTTTTTAAACAAGACTGGAACTTTCACGAATATTTGGGAGGAAAGTAATCCTGTTGATGAAATAAAGCCCTTATAATTTATATAGTTTATTCCCAATGCGGGCTTCTCATATGTAATACATGCACAAAGGACTATGCCCCTCTCTCGACACCAAACGTCACATGCACGTGAGCAAGCAATCAAACGTAGTTTTCAAGGGAAGAAAAGGCCTAGAGAGAATGCCATGGATGTCAGAGAAAGCAGAGAGCGCGACAATCGATGCAGGTTCAAAAATGCCACTAAAACACCAACTACTTAATGTTTATATGGAACGCAACTAAACGGTCCATATGTAACGTTTATATCATGTGACATGCCAATGCGATATCACTTGTTTAAACGTCTGTTCACTACCATTCTCATTCTCAATATATGATTCGTCTTGATATGATTCCTTGATCAGAGCCATCCATCAACACATCGCCGACACTCGTTGGAAAATAAATGGGAATATCGCAAGTGACTAGAGCCAATGCCACCCACTCGTAATGCATGTGTTAGGCTCGCGGTTCCATTGTACACGCTTGCCATTTTTTTCCCACCTTTGCTCTAATCTATGTAAAGCTTCCCTTTTCTCTTTACGAGGTCGCACCATTCTCTTCTCTCTTCTCTCATTATCTTTCACATGTCCCACTACATCTTTCGAGTATTCCCTAGATACTATGTGCTGATATTCGCACTTTGCCCAACTCTCTACATTCATACCCAAACTTTACACTAATCCAATCACTGTTATTCTTTTTCCAACGTAATTGCATCCAAGCCAGTCGTGGATATAACTTTCCAACAATTCCCTATCGATATAATTGAGCTCATCTGCACAATAACTGAAGCGAAACCCTTAGCAGCAAGGGGCTATATGTATGTATGGATAAGTAGGGTTTCTGTTAAGTTTCGCGCAAATTATTGTACTTGGGAGTTGAATGAAAAGAGGCATCGAGAGTGATAAATTATTTGCTCCACCTTCCATGTACCATCGAGAGAAAACAATTGGAAAGTGAGGGCTCGTACTGGGAAAGCGACACACCGTGACACTTACGGTACCTTAGCAGGGACACCGAGAGAAATGGAGGGGGAAAACAACTTCCAAAAAATGTAAAAAAAGAAGGGGCAAAAATTAGGGTTATACAAGGAAAGCTGGATAAAAGCATCAAACTACACTTCTAAGATCAGAAAAAAAAAATGACCTGTAAATAAAGGATGTATTTGTTTTGTGGAATATAAAAAATTTTGAAAATATTATTTATAAAACGATCGTTTGTATTACTTACAAAAATGGATAAACAATATTAATTATTGTTGACAATGAAAATATTTCTTATTGGCTAATTATTTTAAGTGATATAAGCGATTACTTTAAAAAAAATAATTTTCAGATATTTTCATTTCGCACGAAATAAATAAAGACAAAGTTAGTGCCAAATAAGGAAAGTCTAAAGTTTCATAAGACCGCAAAACGAGTCTCAGTTCTCCCCGTATGCTCTTGTAAACGAGGCATTATCATAACAAATGTTCTGGCAAATTTACAGCATAGTTTTAGGAAAAGAGAGAATACAGATACGAGAGAATACAGATACGAAGGTACTTTGGTGTAACAAGATCAAATCGAAATCGCTAACTCCAAAAGATAATGGTGTCAGGGCTTTGCGAGACAGGAATTATCTGGGTTATCTCTTTCCCATGTGGTGGTACCATTAAGATTTGTGTCTTAAAAAACCCCCCCATTCCAACTTGACCCCACCAATGCATGGGCACTGTCCATATCACGAGTTTCCTCCGGGCTTCATTCTCTTTAAAGAGAGAGAGAGAGTACCTTGCTTTGGGGGCACATTATCGAATATCTGCTCCCTCCATGTTTCATTATTTTTAATACCCTCTTCCCAAACTTTCTCTATTTAAGATAAATTATAATGCATGAATAATTATATATACATATAAAGATATTTATGCATTGTTTTCATTCTTGTTTAAAAGATCCGCAAATGGAAGTATTTGCTGAATGGATGGATCTTTTGAAGGCTATGATGGTGGGCATCCACGTGATCATGTGAAGGGGCGGGGGGGAGAGAGGTGCCTTGAGCAAAGGGGCTTCACTTTTTTATGTCCCGTCTGATGAAATTGAGAAAGGACTGCTGAAAAGAAAATTAAGCATCGATAATTTATGTGCTTAAAATACTAATACAAAGTGACTTGATGGTAATTGGAGATTGATCGATTGATATTATTATTTGTTGTTAATCCAACTAACATTGTCTTTTCCGCAAAACATAGTTTTCACATACTTAATACTCTATGTCTTAAAGATCATGTACAAAGGAATAAATTGAACCTTGCGATAGTTATTGTCGCATCATTCGACAAACAAGATTTATTATTATCAATGCAAGATTAAGGTTTTTTTTTTTTCTTTTTGTTAATGTGTGTCAAGTCAAGGCACTTCTTGCTAAAGCGGAACTTTGTGCTCAGATCCTGATAATGCCATGTGAGCAATATTTAATAAAAGGCATATGCTATTTATATATAATGAGTGTCCAATTGGAGTGAAAATTTTAAAAAAGAAAAAGTGATGGTACTTTTACATGTGCATTCAGCATGGACATCGCCGCTAATGGATGCTGATTGCCCAAGCAAAGCTCGCACGATAAACTTTAGTTTAGTCTAGTGGATTGCTTTCCTCGGAATCTCACTCTTCTTTACCACTTTTTTTAGCACAAGAGATCTACTTTTATCTTCCATTCTTTTCGGACATACATACAAAAGAATCAAGGATGTTTCTCGAGTCACTTTTTTAATTTAATATTGAAAATTTTGAATCAAAAAATAATAGTAATAATAGCTAGAGATCACAGATGTTAAGTTCATTTAAATTCGTACGATACAAACGGACCTAAAATTTCGATGAGAGAAGGTTCTTCTAATCTCTCACTAGAGTGAAATGTTTCCTACCCTTTTGACTAATATTTTCCTCACCCCACTAGTGGATTTCAAAGGGTCTTGTCTTTCCTCGGATGCGAAACCGCTATGTCAAGGTGAAATTGCTTAGAGAAAACTACAGCTCATAGAAAAATAGAAAAGAGGAAAGGAGATCGCATATTTAGGAATTCGTTTAGCTGCTTGATTGTTAAGCGAATTGACTTTGCAATCCACGGAAAGATTACGAGTTTTACTTCTATCATCCTATATCGTCCTCGATTATTCAATTTTTCTAATGTGTACTTTTTCTTTCTCGAGCACGAGATTTTTGGACGAAAAATCTCTAAACCCATATGGTACTCCTATCGATGTGAACGCACCTGCCTTAGAGCAGATGTTTTCATGCGTTGCCCTAGCCAAACCTAGATTTTCTCGAGAGGTTGGTTCTGCTCTTCACCTCCTCTTCAAGTCCTCGGAAACGTATAGTGGGGGACAGATTCAGAGAGCATCATGTCACATTTTCACCAAGAAACTTACAACAGATAATATATATATTTGAGGTCCTTTGCAGAAAAGTGGGGACAAAATTCAGAATAATAAATAATATACTTGAATGGCCATTGATAGCTGATCCCTTTCCCATACCCTTGTGAGTTTGTTGTATATATTAATTAAGCGACCTCCCCCCAACGGCAACAAGCAGACTCTCTAGAGATTGATCCAAGGAGTTGCTCCAGTGGAAACATGTTCGGAAACATGTTCGTCCTCCACACTCAAAAGATTTGAATTCAAATTATTACATTTACGCATTTTCTTGAAATTACCCTCGAAAAAATAGACCAATGCATTTCTGATAATTATCTGGTGTGAATAAAATAGAAAGGTCATTGCACTCGATGAAGATTAGTTGAGTGTTCAAAGAATTCTAAACACCATATTAATAGATATATGTAAGAAAATGTATGCTCTCTACATTCTTTTAAAGCTTTTTTTTTTTTTTTTTTTTTTTTTTTTTTTGTGAATGAAATTTGTGGCGACGTGGTGCTTCTGCAACTTGATAGACTTAGACTATGTGAGTTATATCAACCGATAGATGAGATACAATTAGAAATTCAAATCGTTTGCACTAAAATTTCCTGCTAACTTTGTCAATAAATACAGATAAGGAGTTCTATAAGCGCACTTACACACCTCTAGTCCTCTTTTGTGTTAACATTGCTTATAAAAAAATTGAAATTGGATAAGGAATCTAAATAGTTCCAACTATATTGTATGCGTGCTCCCAAATATCTAACAGCTATCTGCCAGTTTTTAAATTATGTCTGCTTTTTATTTGTTTGCTTCTACTTCCGCCTTTTTAAACCCCCATAATTGATTATTATTCGATCATGAACAACATCAGACATTAATAAATATAAAAAAAAAAAAATCCACATCTAACGTTATCGGAAGTGATGAAAAGTTCTTAACAACTATTAGAATTTTAAATAGCTTTAGTTTTTCCCAACGGGAAAGCCAAGATTACATTTTCCAATTCGAAACAAATCCGTCCTAAAACTTTGATTACCAAAGAGACTTAAAAATGTAATTTTCGTAGCCTTGCTCTTTAATTATTTTGAACCCTGTACCCTTTGTGGCATCTCAAATTTCAAAAATTACATACTGGCATAAAGGAAAATATCAGAATTAGATGTGTTGCCTACCACAAGATCTTCTGACTTCTGAGTCTGAGAAAGTAGCTTCGCACGCAGCGGAAAATACAGAAAATTTAAACTCAATAGACTGGAAAATGACTAAGCTGAGGAGAAAATGTGCCAAGCCATTAGGGTCAAGCTGGGCATGAAACCATTGTCAGAAGATACTCCCGACATATGCTGTGACGACCATGGTTGGCATCGATCTAGAAGTAGCTGTAAAATGTGCCTCTGATAGGGTCGCACATATAACATTTACTTCATGCTAGAAAATAAATGAAGATGTATAGATGTTTTCTGTGGTTGTCTTATCTAATGGCTCATCCATGTCTCAGTTTTTTCCTTCTTCTTCTTCTTCTGTTTTTTTTTTTTTTTTTTTTTGGGTTGAATCATCTATGTCTGAGTCAAGACTCTCCTACACGAGACTTATATCAAAAAGGCAAAAAAAGAGACCTCGAGAAGTCGTATTGTGAAAAAGGAGACTATAAAAAAGAACAATAAAAATGATGTTTATATCTAAGGAAATGATCAAATGGGTTTTGTTTTCTTTCATCTCCGGTTGAAACTACTTGATCAAGTACAAATATCGACATTATTCTAGATGAAAACTCAACTAAAAAACAAATATATGATAATTTTTCATGCGCAAAGAAAGTCCCTTTCTCCTTGCTTTTTGACCTAGTAAAGTGGTCATCATAATAATAATTGCTCGGACTTAAGACAATTCTTTAGAATCCTCGTTTGAATTCAATTGGAACAGGAGCAGAAGCTTTTGAATCCCTTGAAACTTTTCGAATTCGAAAGAGCACGAAAGAGAACATGGAAACAGCAAAAACCCCATTGGGGCGCCGTTGACGGTCGGAAAACGGGCGATCATATCCATGTTCCCACAAGTACTAAACAATAATTGAAGCGGAGACGCCTATGATATTTATGTGTGAAAGACTAACGAGGACAATCTCATCGCTTCGAAGGAGCGGATTGCACCAACAATTTTCCAGTTGGGAAACAGCTCAATGGTGCCCTAGCAAAGGGTCCCCATGGCTACGCCAATGTCCGGACCGAAAGCTCTCAACAAATGTCGATTTTATAATTTTACATCAAATCAAATCACACAATTATGTGCCTCCCCAGCACTACATGTGCTTCCCCATCCCCCCCTCCTCTCTCCTTGTTTGGGATCATCCCATCATGCTTGAAGCAGCACATGCAGCAATGAAAGGTTAGGGTTTAGGGTGTTTGTTTGAAGGGAAGCTATTTTTCGGAATTTTTTTTTTTGACTTTTCGGTATTTAAATGACACAAAATTAATCAATTAACGAACAAAGTTTTTCATAGATTATAAACAATAAGTTTAGATTAGAAGAAAATAACTTCATTTTTAGGCAATAAGAAAATCACATTCCCTAAACCACCAAATAAATGAAAACTAACGGTTTATGATATTCATGGAAAATATTTTTATTTATTATGGACTTTCAGTGAAACAAATGCATACTTAGTCTAACTTCTTAAATGAAGGTTCAATGCACAAAAATCAGCGACAAACCCTACGTTCTCCTCGCATGATTTTTCACAATTATTGACTCAGTGAATCAAGTCCTAAAAGTGGGAATAGATTGGGGGAAGGCAATCGGTCAGGGTTTCTATTTCAAAACTTGTGTTAGAATACACGTGTAAATTGTGTTAAAAAAAGTCCCACATTAGAGAATTGGTATGGTGTGAAGTAATTAATATATCTTAGTTGGCACATAACTCATTGGATTAAGCTTTTGAGTGAAAACTGGTCTAACTGGATATACTGATGGTTTAGGTTTAGGCTCCTTCTTAAAAATTTCCCTAGCTAAAGGTATAAGACTTCTATTACATACTCTCAACACTTTGCTATACGAAAGCTCAATGATTGTATCGTGACATGTACATGACAATGTGATGATCATCCACTACCCGTACTCACGATCGCTGATCTTTCATGCCGACCTCGTCATTGCCCTCTCTTATGACTTAGCGAACACACACGAGGTCGATACCTAGATTGGCCCCATTTCACGTGGGATCGTTTGACATATTGATCCCTCTCAGAAGTGGAATTCCATGGAGTGGTTGAGGCGTTCCTTTTCCTTTCAATAAGCATCAAGTCATTCTTTTTTGGAGCTCGGGCCGAAAGAAAAGAAAAGAAAGATAGTCTTGAAGGGTATGAAGCATCTTAGGTCAAAGACAGTGACAAGCTAGTAAAGGACTACCCGTGCAACCAACATGATGTTCATTAGATTAGCGACTCGAGGTTGCTAATGACATTAACTAGCTGCTGTAGAGATCAACTAACATGTCCTCGATAGAAATTTGGGGCGCGTGTTCTCTCCTTCATGTCTCCTCAATAATTGGGGGGTGGTACCGAGCATTGAACTCTCCGGCTAAGAAGAGAAGAATTATGATTGCTCATCTTTCCTTATTGGACTCGGCATCATTCATCGAAATGCATCTCAATTGGTCTCGACGTTCGATCCGATGGATGGCGATCCAATGATAGAAAGGGTTAAATTCACCCTCGATAGCGAATTGTAAGGATCTCGATGTGGCGAAGATATTACAAATATACAGGATCATGTCAAGGATTGTCAATGAGAGACAAAAGAAAGGAAGAGAGAGAGAGAGAGAGAGAGAGAAAAAGGAGAAGCTGTTCGACATAGACCCAAGAGAAGTGGGTCAACAATCTCCGTTTCCTCATTCGACCAATAGCTGGGTGCCAGAGGCCGGCCCCCACACTGGCAGAGAGAGCCACTTAGGAAAATAATAATAATAATTAGGGAAAAAGCCACGAAAACCCCGAACTTCGCCCAAAGCGACACATTTACCCCAAACTTTTTTTTTTTGACGCGTGAAAAACCCCAAACTTTCTTATAACCGTAACACATTTACCCCAAACTTTTTTTTGTGACACAAAAATCCCGAACTTTCGTTATGTGACACATTTATCCCAAAATTAAAGAAAGATTTTGGTCTTTTTCATTTTTTAAATTTTTTTAAATTTTTTTAAATTTTTAATTTTTTAAATTTTTTTCTTCTCTCTTCCCCGCCTGGGCCGGCGAAGGGAAGCCGGGCGTCGAGGGCTGCCCTCGCCGGCGTCGGGCGAGGGTCACCCTCGCCGCGTCGGGTTAGGGCGGCCCTCGCGGCCGAGGGCCGCCCTCGCTGGCGGCGGGCGGCGCCCTCGCCCGAGGGCGAGGGCCGCCCTCACCAGCCGAGGACGGCCCTCGCTGCGTCGGGCGAGGTGTCCCCGCCCGCCGTCGCCGATCTAGCGAGGGCGTCGAATCGCCCGACGCCGCCTGGGCGAGGGCCGCCTCGCTGCGTCGGACCCCCCTCGCGCTAGCGAGACGAGGGAATCGCCCGACGCCGCGAGGGCGAGGGCCGCCGGACGCCGGCTTCCCTCCGCCGGCCATGGCGGAGCCGGCGGAGGAAAGAAGAAGAAAAAAAGAAAAAAAAAGAAAAAGGAAAAAACAGAATAAAAAGACAAAAATGCCCTTATGGGGTAAATGTGTCACGATTTAAAAAGTTTAGGGTTTTTCACGTCACAAAAAAAAGTTTGGGGTAAATGTGTCACTTTGAGCAAAGTTCAGGGTTTTTCGTGGTTTTTTCCCTAATAATTATGATCGGGTCCTACTGTGTTGGCCCGACCCAGTCCCTCTAGATATATTTCCTGAAAAATGAAAAAAACGAGGAGCCAAAATATGGCTAGAAGTTAATTCTGTATATACAGATTTTTCATTTTTTTTATGACAACGCAAGTTTTTCATTTTACAATATCCTGCAATTTAGATTTAGTCGCAAGGGCAAGGAATATCGCCCTTCGTGATGTTTCACACTTGATTACATTAAACGTAAATATCGCTGTGGTACTATGGCAAGAAATCGCAACTTACACGATAACATATACTGCTATGGCCAGAAAAGGAATATGGTACATGTTCTGCATCAGCTTTGCTGTTCCCTGGCTATTTTTTTTATTAATTTTTTCCTTTAATTTTTCCTCAGGAGATAGAAATCACTTCCCAGTTTTGCCTAGTATCTCTTTTCCTCGCTCCCTAGAAGGAGATTCTTGAGCCAAGATAATGCTCAAGAAAAGAAAAGAAAAAACCGAAGAGAAGGACCAGAAGTTATTGTGGTGGGTTGGAGTTGGACTTCTGCACAGAGAACAACAGCAGTTGAGCAAGGCCACAGCACATGCATGCATTACATGCACTAGCTGTGTTTATGCAGACATCTGCTAATGCTGCGTGCATGGATTAAAGTCTATAGAAATCGAGAATCATGCCGGTGACATCGGTGAAAAACCAAAAGTCAGCAACCGAAAGGGTGGGAATATGCTCCAGGGAGGTGCAAACAGTTGCTTGGATTTTCATATTCAGAACATCGAAGCTGGAGGGACAAAGAAAAAACAGCTGAAGCAGAGAGACAGTTCATCTTTTCCAGACTCCTACCAACTTTTTTCCCTCACAAAAGCGAAAAAGAAAGAAAAGAAAAAAGAGGAAATGATCGATTGTCAGTCCCTTCGTTTCTGAATCTAGCTGTCCAGGTTCCTCTGTTCTGTTGCAATCATATGGGGAATTGGTACACTTGGGTAAACTCAAGAAAGTGAAAATTTAAATTTCACCCCTACGAGGCTTTGTGGTCCTGAGCTGCTGAGCATGTGGCTTAGGCAGATCTCCTCAGCGTCGATCGATCCACAGCCACACACAAACTCCACCACAGTATCAGTTTGGACTTCAAAACCCATATAGCCTCACATGCTTGCGTTGCAATGCTTATCTTGGTACTACCCCTACAAGCTAACTCAGAAAAAATCGATCCATGAGCTCTGTATGTGCATCTACATGTGTCAGTATCTAAGCATAAAAGTTCCTCCGACTCCTGACGAGAAAAAAGAGTTGACCAGTCAAGCTTCCAAGTGAATCAGGGTTGAGGTCTTCCAAACTCATAAAAGTCTCAGTCCCAAGGCACCAGGTAGGGGACCATGACCAGAACCAGATGTAGCAACTACAAGTGGAGATGATATTATGCTGTGAATTACATATGAGACAAGTAAAACGAGCAGTAACTTACTCACAGCGCCACTTACCCAAAAACAATGATCGTCTTTCCTATTTGTGATGAATTCGCAGAATATAGCCATGACCCGTGATTTGTTCGGCACTGTTTCAAGTAAATGGCATAGCATAATTACTGAGCTAACTTGTTTAAAGACCTCAAGAACGTGTACCCCAGGATACAATAATCCATGGCGTTCAGCATAATGTAAGGTATCTACTCTTAGCTCTGTGGACGGTGGACATATATGGCCCAGTCAAACCATAAGATTACCAGCACTTGAGCAGTAGGGTTTGTGAGAAACAGCGTAACATCCTCAAACTCCCTCTATCTCACAAGCTCCTTCACATGCGCTAAAGCGGGCCTTCAAAGATTCGAAAACAAGGAACCAACTCAAGCAAAGGAAAGCTGGTGTTTGCATATGCAGGCTGTCCCACCACCTTGACAAGCTTTAAAACTAATTTCCACAGCCAAAGAACTGAACCTACTCATTGTCCAAGAGCCACTCCGTATGAACAAACGTTGGGGGACCATCCCTAGGAACATAGAGCAAATGAGAACCGATTCGTGTCCCGGACCCCCACTATAAGTGGATTCCAAGTAGCTAAATGAATGAATTTGACCAAGGCTGGTGACAAATCGACAAAGAGAACCCTAAGCTTTTGCAAGGAAAGACGTGTTCAAAGTTCAAAAGCCTCTTATCTCCTTATCAGCATCATAGTTGGAACATTTCGAGGTAAAGGTAATGACAAGACGGAAGCCCGCATTTTAGCTAGAAGATATTCCAGTCGCCTTCACCCACTAAGCTCGTATAATGATTAAGCCTAGCATTACATACACTGTTCCAGGCTGAGGTGTTAGCTACCCAACAGGTCAATCTCACAAACAGAGGGACCGAAGTCCTTTTCCCATGGTATGGTTCACATTTTAATCATTCGTTTCTAGAATGGCTGTAGCAAACAAATAATTGCAAGTAACAATGTAGCGAGTTTGTTATGTCCTTTTTGACTCCAACAGCGAGGAATCAATCAATGAGCTTTAACAACAATTGATCTGATGAATCCAAACCATTTGAATTTGAAGATGTTAGGTGAGTTACCAGGCTAACACCTACATGATTAAAGACTCCATTGCCCCAGAAGATGGACTTGACAAAAGGCTTCACTTTAACATCAAATATGCATCGATTTAAGACAACAGCACGCTTAGTTTTTCAACTCTGCAATTTCTTCCAACAACCAACAAAAGGACCAAAAAAGAGTAAAATTCTCTGCAGCTTATTCCATAAATTGTCTTCCCTATGATAATTGGCTTGATTCCATGTTCAACTAGGCTGTTATTCCATAATTCTGAATCGATTTCATGAAATGAATAGTCATCTGCAATTGGTGAAATAAAAAGAAACCTTCCAGACGACTTCAAGTAGTGAATAGGTGCAGGATTTAGGTCAAGGGGGCGAGATGAGTTGAGCGGAGCAAGTTGAAAAGTTTCTGTAAACTTCCTTCAAAACCTCGTACCTAGAAGAAAAATTCACAATATAGACGCGTCTAGTGACCACGAAAGCGCGGCTGGTCCAGCAATGACTGCAAGTTTTTTTGTTAGTATGGACAATTTACACATGATTTAGCATTCAAAAGTTTCAGTTTATTTGACAAAAATAGTAATGACTTAGCATGAGGAACAAAGGAGTTTTAGGTGAAGAGGCTGCCGGCTAAGAAGAATTCTACCAGCCAAAACTCAAAAGGCCACCATTATAACATCACCTGCGTGCCCCAATTATAACATCACACCGTTTCTGAACATGCTATTAGCCACTTCCAAGATCCTTTTCTTTTCTTTTTTATCCTTTTTTGACACTTCAATTCACAACCACATCAAAGATGGAATTCAGACGTCAAAGAAAAAAATTTCAATGAGTCTTTTGAGTCGTCGTTGTAGCTGTTTGCTGTTAAGTAGCTGGAAGTTAGTTGTTTTAAAACTGTTCTTGCGGGCACTTTTACTTATGAAATATCCAAAGGACAAACAAGAAACGTGCCTTGATTCCGTACTTTCCCCTTTACAGAACACTTTGCATTTTCTCCTTGCTCAAAAGCCAAAAGCTAAGGAAGACCAGCTTTTCTCTTTTTCGAGTAGCTTTCATATCCTACCTAGGGTGCCTCCTAGTAGGCATTAAAGCCAGAGATGGAAGTGAAGAACCAAGAGGAGCCCTCCACTACATGGGCTCAAACACCAATGGGCCAAACCCGAAAGCTCCAGAATAACAGGAATCTAATTCATGCACAAACCGAAACCACTTGAATAAAGAGGATAACAGCAGGGCATGAGTAGCTAATATTAACTGTGTCTAAATTATATAAATCGAATACAAAACTGTACAACAACTGGATGCCTTTCATGATGTCATCCGATATTTACAGACCCCACGGATAGCAGAATTTACAAGAATCTTAAGGGAAGACACTCCCTCTCAAAGTCATCTGACAACTTTGTGACGCGTAACCGGAACACGTCAAAGAACTTACATTCCGACTAACGAAGAATTAAATAAACTAAGGTTAAAAGATTCATAAGACGAGTAAGATCAGCCTAAGCTCGTGTTGGTACTTCTCAGTATGTATCTGCATTCTGAGAGTAAATAAGCTCTAGCAACTTCCATATCACTCCATAATGTTTCGCCACAATGATAGAGCTCAAGATGGCACTTTTTTTCTTGCAAAAGCACTAAAGATGGCACTCAACGACTGTAAATATGACTCTGCCCCTTTGCATGGACTGATAAATTTGTATGTATATTAACAAAGGGAGACTCATGCAGCTTGTGCAGGATTCTATTTGTAAAGAGCTAACATTGCCCTGCAACTTCAACCCAATTAACTGTAACTTGCCTGCTGCCAACTATCTGCTTGGCAGTAAATCAATATGTATTGTCATCCAAGACCCCATCCAGCCATTGACTGCCTCTTCCCTCCAGAGACTTGGACCAACATTTAACTAAGAGATGGGACTTCCGAGAGTGCAGAAAGTGAGTTTAAGAGACCACAATCCGAAACCACTTGAATGCAGAGGATAACAGCAGAGATGGAAGTGAAGAACCAAGAGGAGCCCCCCACTACATGGGCTCAATGGGCCAAACCCAAAAGCTCCAGAATAAGAGGAATATAATTCATGCACAAACCGAAACCACTTGAATGCAGAGGATAACAGCAGGGCATGAGTAGCTAATATTAACCGTATCTAAATTATATAAATCGAATACAAAACTGTACAACGACTGGATGCCTTTCATGATGTTGTCCGATATTTACAGACCCCACAGGTAGTGGAATTTACAAGATTCTTAGGGGAGAAACTCCCCCTCATAATCATTGGACGACTTTGTGACGCATAAAGGGAATACATCGAAGAACTTACATTCCGACCAACGAAGAAGTAAATAAACTAAGGTTAAAAGATCCGTAAGACGAGTAAGATCATCCTAAGCTCGTGTTGGTACTTCTCAGTATGTATCTGCATTCTGAGAGTAAACAAGCTCTAGCAACTTTCATATTACTCCATAATGTTTCGCCACAATGATAGAGCTCCAGATGGCATTTTTTTCTAAATTAAAAAAAAAAAAGAGCTGAAGATGGCACTTAACAACTGTAAATATGATTCTGTCGCTTTGCATGGACTGATAAATTCGTTTGTATATTAACAAAGGGAGACTCGTGCAGCTTGTGCAGGATTCTATTTGTAAAGAGCTAAAATTGCCCTGCAACTTCAACCCAATTAACTGCAACTTGCCTGCTGCCAACAATATCTGCTTGGCGGTAAATCAATATGTATTGTCATCCAAGACCCCATCCAACCATTCACTACCTCTTCCCTCCAGACTTAGACCAACATTTAACTAAGAGATGGGACTTCCGAGAGTGGAGAAAGTGAGTTTAAGAGACCACAATCACCATCAACCTAGGTTCATCCACCAGTGAGTTATCTCATAATTTTTTTTTTTTTTTACTGCTAAGTCTAAATTCACCTTCAACCATTCTAGGTGACCGATTAAAAAACAAGAGCTTCACGACTACTTCGCAAACCACTGTGGTTCACTAATCATCGTCTTCGATCAATGAATCAGAAACATGTATTGATCAAATGAGATGTTGATAGAGAGATTTCGAAAAAAAAAAAATTATGAAATCAGACACGACAGCTTCATATGCCAAGCTGTGAAACTTCACAACATGATCCCATGAATGCAGGGATCAGAGGAACAAGGAAAAATTACATCTAAGCCCAAGATCTTTTGGAAGACAACTTCAACCAGCAGGTGCAAAGACTGCCCTTCCAATTGTTGACGAACCGCCTTCGATGGGCTTGCACAAAATTTGATTCATTGGAAGAACATAAGCAAAGCCTATGACGGGAGACCCATCGTTTCTCAAGTGTTGCCAATGGGAGACAAACCAATAATCCAAAGATTGCCATGCTGCAGCCTGGTATGCAGGAAATCCATGGTCCTTAAATCTCACCACAGCCAGCCAATTCGCATGACAACATCATATAAGAGGGGCCAACCGAGGCCAGTAATACATGGTCAGTAATGTGCGCCTCTCCGCATAATCCCAAGTGACTACTAGATAAATCTATTCATCCATAGTTCAACATCCCACCTGCACTACACGCTGACACACACATAGTTCTAATCCAATGTGAGGTTGCTATCCACCAAATAAGCACAACATTCTTGCAGAAAAGCATCATTCATGGAAAATGACAGGCTATAATGACATACAATTTCAGAACTTTTTCGCATTGCAGTGATCTTATCATCAGTAGATTACAGTAATCTCTCTCTCTCTCTCTCTCTCTCTCTCTCTCTCACCTATCTGTCAATCGTAGTCAACAAAAGATCAGATATTACAGAAGCTTCTTACCTCAAACATTACAACCTCAGGTAAGAATACGCAAGCCAACCTTCGATCACACCCAAGCACGCTCCCGCCAACACATCGCACACGTAATGCCGCCCCAGCAACACTCTAGAACCCGCCGTCGCCGCCGCCCAAACGGAAGCCACCAGAACCACGAGCTCCACGAGCTTCCGCTCCCCGCCCTCGGCGATCCACCGATCCACGAATCCGCCCGACCTCGATTCCGCGACGGCCCCTTCCATCGCCTCGGCCGAGAGGCAGACCAATGCGGCGACGAGGCAAACCCTAGAGGCGTGCCCGCTGGGGAAGGAGTAGTGGTCGACGGAGACGGCGACGCTCATGTCCTTGTTGTAGGCGGGGCGGGGGCGGCGGAAGAGGAGCTTCACGAGGCCGACGAGGGCCAGGTCGAGGAGGAGGCCGAGGATGAGGGGCGCGAGGAGGGGGCGGAGGGAGGAGATCGGGGAGAGGTAGAGGGAGAGGGCGACGGGGAAGAAGAGGCGGAAGTCGGCGGAGAGCTCGAGGAGGAGGAAGGCCGGGCGGGGGAGGAAGTTGTGGCGGTGGAGGAGCCCGGAGAGGGAGGCGTCGGCGGCGGAGAGGCGGCGGAGGAGCGGCGGCGGCGGCGGCGGCGGCGCGATGGTGAGGGCGGTGGGGGAGGAGGAGGAGGGTCCATGGGGGGGGGGGGGCGACGGACGGCGGGTCGGGTTGGCGGAATGGCAAGTGGGATGGGATGTGGCAGCGTGTTATTGGATTCCCCAAGTGCTTCTTTTCCAATCGAATCGTTCGAAACGGCATATATTGGGACGATTCTAAATATTCGATATGGGAAACAGAACAAAACGATTTAAATATTGTTGATTAAAATAAACGAGTAGTGAATTATTTAAATTGTCAGATTTTACAAGAGTTTATCAAAATGCTTATTTGTTTCGCTTAAAATTACTCATTTTCGGATAAATTATCAATTCTTACCAAAGCACGAGTTATTTATCCACTTTGACTAACTAATATTTAATTGATTATTCTAAAATTACCAATTCTTACGTAAAATTACTGGGATTTACTTGAATTAGTGGCATGATTTATTATGCAACTGGTAAAATTACATTGCTGATTTGTATCTTAAAAGTTTATCGTATTCAAAGAGAGTGGATTTTTCTCAGACATCATTCGCGGCAATGCAGTCCATTCAAAATAGGCGATTTATCAGCATATCTTACAAGAAAAGGCCCGTGATGTTTTTGTGAGTAAATACCCACCTCCCGAAAATGGTTTTTGTCTCGCAGAATTCCTGAGGGCTTCATCTCACGTGAAACGGGCCGATCCTTCAAGTGATATAAAGATTTTAAAAAAAAAAAAAAAAAAACCTTCTAAATCAGTCCATCCGATTATGAGTTTGGGCTCGTCAAGGCCCACGAAATTAGTAAGCCCAAATAATTTGGGCTTTCTGGATCTCAACGTAATCAAGCAATTCGGACCCAATTCAACATCGAAATGACCGAATCTCCAGCGGATCTGGCTGACTCACGCCACGAGGTGATCTCTTGTTTTTAGCGCAGTCCTAAGAGATTCGAAACCCGATGCGAGAGGTCGTGCCGAGTGATGTTCATAAATAAATGCCCACTTCATCATTTCCTTGTCGGGTTATTTGAGGGAACCTTGTGAAGGTTACACGAGGATGGTTGAATGGGCCCGAGTCGTTATAGATGATATCGCGGCGGATCTCTCTTCCAGTGGATGTGCAGCTTGTGGGCAAGCTAATGCCCGAACACGATGGATAAGGGTGAGAAAATGATAACCGGGCCAAGAAGGTTTCGAATGTGTGGCTTCTGATTCGCTCAGAAAAAAGACATTAGGAATGCCATAAGTTTTATATGCCGCTTATTTCAGTGTCAAATCTTTTCAAAGCGATCCCTCAAGTGTCGTTTTAATACCATGGCTGATTTGGGTTGTTGGAACATTCGACATGGCAATATTTTTAATCTTTTTCAGACTAAGATGGCTTGTCGACAAGTGAGACAAGCAATGGCGGTCCTTCATATAGATCCCAAAGTAATATAAAAATACACTCATGAGATATGCATAATATTCTTAGTATACCCAAGATTTGATAAATCAAGTAAATTATCAAATCGATGGCGTACATCAGCACATTTTGATGTCGAATAAGGTCTACTTACATTTTTAACTTCAATGAAATAGACAGGCGAAAAAAAGACTGCTTACATTTTGTTATAAAGAATAAGGTCTAATGAGATATCTCGGGCCAATTTTTGAAACGGTCGACATAAGCTTTTCCTCTTTTTGTTTGATTCGACACTTGAAAAAGGTTACATTGACCATCATGTAAAATCAAGACATTTTGCTTTGACCTCCCAAAGATCTTTAGATTTTAAGGGTGCATTTAGTAATTATTTTATTATCAAAAATAATTTCTGATAAAAAATGATTTTTTTATTATATTATCGAGAACAATTTTTTTAAGTATTTGAAGGCGTTTGTTAACTGTCTAAAATTTCCATTCCTATAATATAATTCCTTTTGGCATCATCCTTAACATTTATAATCAAAACCATTTTCTTTAAGTTTTTAAATAATTTTATTACTTTTTTCTTTTTCTTTTTCTTTTTCTCTTTTGCTACTTCAACCTTTGGCCGGTCGGCGGCCTTGGGATGATCAACAATTGACCAAACAAGGGTCAGCGACCTCGCTGGAGGATCACCAGCCCCTAGCGAGGCTGTGCCTCGTCGATCAATCCTTGGTGAGGCAAAGAGCCTTGCCCAACTCTGGTGAGGTTGAGCCCTACAGGCTACTAACGACTGGGCAAGCTCAGCCTCACCAGATTTGAGCGAGGCTTGATAAGCCAGGCGAGCCTTGACAGTGGCCGAGGGAGGCCTGAGTAAGTCTCGCCAGTGGGCAGGCAAGCCTCTAGCAAGCTCACAAAACCTCGTCCAATTGGTCGTCGACAGTGGTGATGGAAGAAAAAGAGAGAAGAAAGAAGAACAAGAAGAAAAGAAAAGAATAAGAAAAAGAAAATAAATAAATTTGGGTTGGCTTGATTTTGGAATTGTTTTCCGGAAATAAATAAATAATTTTTTTTTTACTCATCGATTTGATTTCAAATCACGTATTGGGGACAATTTTGTTTTTGAAAATAAAAAATTTACTTAACAGATTTATGTTCTAAATATTTTCCAGAAAAAAAATATAAATTATTATTATTTAGCAAGTTATCAAATGCGCCTAATAGGTAGATTTCAAACGAGCAAATAGCATTACCTCATTAAAATTATTTTGTGGGATTCGTGAGTAATATCCGAATTATATTATCTTTTTTCTTGGTAAGATATCCCAAATAATTTTCTTTTTTAAAATAATCAACATCATTTACTTCCGCATTCCAAATCATCTCGACGTGAGAGGGCGTCAACGGGTAGGCAGTAATAAGTAATGGAATAGTGATTCAAATTAAAATAAATTAATCGTCACGCATTTATGGAGGCGACCGGGCCACGGCCGATATCGCATTTAAGTCATAGGGGAATTCTTTAATTTTCGCGCGCTCCATACCAGCTAAGTTGAACTGCACAAGTTAGTCAGAGGAAATTCGTACGTTTATTTAATTTCTCAATACATAGGAAAAAAATATAAAAAGGAGGTTATACGCAGATAAAGGCAAAGATAATATAAATAATATTAATAAAAAAACCTGAAAGGGAACATGTTCTGCGCCGCTAGATACGAGCCAGGTCGTTTCTTTTGGCAGAAAAACTCGGCTTCCTTTCAACAAGCAAAAAGGGGGAGATATATTATTGACTTTTCCCAAGACCTACAGTTGTTTGTTTTCTGAAAAGAAAATAACAATAAAAATTAGAATGGAATATTTTAAAAATATTTTAAAAGGCATATTGTGAAGCTCGTTTTGTGGCGGTCTTTGGTCTTGGTGCTAAAAGCTTAAGAGTCTAGTGAGGATAATGATGGCTTATAGCATGCATGCATTAATTTAGAAGCAAGTTGAAGGGTGTAGAAATTAGTGAAATTTAATTTAGGGTTCTTTCTTTCGCATTGAAGCATGCAAAAGTTGGAAACGTCGTTCCCGGAGAAAATCAAGAATTTTGCAGGCGTGAAGAGTTAAAGGCAGGAAAAAGTTCCAAATTAAGCAGCAACTCCAAGTCCCAAAGTCACCATTTAATCAACCTTGTTTTGAGTTACATGTCTTGTGCCTCTTTGGCTATTTGCACGTGCGACAGGCCAAAGGAGTTTTAGAAGCTCGAGCATATCCGATTTCAGAAACTGATCCTGTAGATTCGGTGATTTCTTTTCGAACGCTAGGTTTCATCCATGGAATTTACATGTTGATGTTGTTGTCCTTCTTGCGAGTTATGCTTTTCGTGTTATTTTGGGTTTTGCTATTTTGTAATGTTTTGACCTAAACACTAGGTTTTGATATCCCATCATGATCTACCGAATAAAGCAAAAGAAAGAGAAGAAAAGAACAGTGCCACGTCCGCTAAGTGTATTTAATTACGTAGAAACCGAAGACAAAGCCATTGACAAAGGTTTGCAAATCTCAAGGTTGTCGCCACCTCATGTTTAGCTCCAGTCTATTCTTCCGATGTCACGCTCCAAACTTTTGAATGTCTAAGACTGCTCAAGTGCTGCTCACTTCCGGCCGTTTCCGATCTGTTGATTAAGCATTAGAAAAAGATTAGGAAGAAAATCTGTCGTCCAATATCTAATTCGAATTTCAGAGCTTCTTCTTTTTTATAAGATATGTTCTCCGCCAGCTTCCATTCTCTTCCATTCTTCTATTCTATGCTCGTCAAGTTTCAGCCCAAACTTCCATACAAGATTCCTCCCACGATCCCTTTTTCCCTCGCATTTTATCTGATCAATCATAAAGAATTCCTCTATCTCTTTCCCTCAAATTTCGCGTGTAATTACTGCTCGGGAACTCGGGGAATCTCCAAGTCTTCCGTTGAGCATCTTTCAAAACCCTAATTACATGACATGTTCCACTTCGAGCGAAGATTTCTCGACAAAACGAAGAGCAAAAAGCTCAGGCGGCCCGGTCTATTTATTTATTTTTTCGTTCTCTGTTCTCGTTTAGGCCGTGAGACTTTTCGTCGCTCCCTCCCTCGCCAATATCGAGGTAACGACAGTAATTGTTGCTTTGAGTCCAAGCAACGACAAGAGTCATGTGTCATTCATACATGGGACAGAACGTGCGTTTATTAGAAAATGACTGGACCCGAATTAGGTACTTGACCAATAAATTCCCCGAGTTCGAATGATCCAGAAAATGGGGGAAAAAAATAAAGATATAAAGCATCGCCATTCTTGATGTCTTCGGCCCGATTGGAAACTTTGAAAGCAACCTTTTCCCATAACTGAAATCAACCCTTCATTGATTCCGCGCACAAATGTCAGGAACCCTAATCAATGAGAGGAGATGGGGGGGAAACTAAAAACTATTTCGGCAGATGGGGTTCGATGGCAACTTAAGTGCTCCACCCCACCCGTAATAATACCCGCGAAAGGTGTATAAAAAAAGGAAGGAAACATATAGTTTTAAAGTTAGAAAGCTTGGGAAATAAATAACATTCATCTGATGGTTGGTACTCAGTACCAATAATTCTTTTCGCTTCTTGGCAAAAGCTTAGGGCAAACTCCGGTATGTACTATGTTGTGCTTATGCTGCATTATTAAAGGTTCTCGTTGGGCGACACTAGTAGCCTTGAAGACAGTTTGGTTCGCTTAGAGAAAGACAAAAAGAGGAGGAGAATAATCACCGGTACTAGATTACTTTTGACTTGACCGCATAGGAAAAACAAAGCCGAGGAGCAGAAACATGAAGAGAGAGAGAGAGAGAGAGACTGAGAGAGAGCTCTGTCCAAGAACTGTCTCTTTAAGCTAGTAGTATACAGAACTTTTTCTCTCACTACGTTTAGGAGAGATCGCATGGAAAATAACTGAAATGGCAGGGCAAAAAACGAATCGACAAACAATGCATCCTATCAATTATGGACAGAAGAGGATCTTGAATGATGAAGGGCAGGATGAGAAGCTTCTAAAATACTTAGGAGATTGGAGATATATGAAAATTCTACGTGGCATACATAATACGCTACTCATAATCTCACATAGTATTGAAAAATTATAGGGGGCATCGGTCCTATTAGCCTCGTCTGTGCAAACCCACGGCTCGCCGAGAAAAGCAACTGAGTTCTCCCTACCTAGCTACACGATAATCTTTCTCCAAATAAATGTGTTTTTGCGCTTGCTGTCTTTTATGGGTCCCTTGTTGCCGAGAAGGCACAAGGCAATTGGGAAAAACGGGTGGAACTGATGCCCTCTTCTGGTGGCCAGATCAGGCAAAATCTGATCGTCGATGTCAATTTTTTCAGATATTCCGTAATGAAAGGAGATGATGAATGCTTTTAAGCTGCCAAATCCGAAGTCCCCTTCACTAGGGCCGAAGGCGGGGCTCCTCCCTTTTTGAGCAATAAAGACGCTGGAGCATTTGGTAGCGACCCATCGCAACCAAACGACATTGCAATCGTCTTATTCGCACCCCCACCGTATGAAATCTTTGGAATCTACACACCAGCAAGAAATAGAAAAAATTTTTCAAATCTCTTGAGTTTGGAGACATAATCATGGAAATTTGTTTCCCCGAATAAATGACTTTTGTTCTATAGCTTTCCCGGTTTCCACTTCTGCCCCCGCAAGGAAAGGGACAGAGCCCACGTGGGGTCGCCCCTGGGGAGGGCACCCCCGTCTTTTCGTGTGCATGTGGTAGTAAACGCCCGTCATTTATTATCGCGCCATTGTCTCTTCCTCTTCTTCTTCCTCCTTAGACCAGCCGAGCTTCAACGCCGAAGCGAAAAGCAGAATCATGAGGGGAACAAGATCCTCACAGGAAAAGACAGACCAATCTTAAGCTCCTCTAGAGAGAGAGAGAGAGGGGGGAGGAGGGGCAAGAGAGAGAGAGAGAAGCTCGAGGAGTCGGTTAATCAATGGCGACGGGGTGGGTCAAGTCGTTGCAGTGCAAATCGAGAGCGTTCGAGGACGTTTATCACCACCCGAACCCGAAGAGCCTCCTCTCCACGTCGGGGAGCTGCCGGAAGAGCGCGCAGACCGTGAGAGACGTCGTCGAGATGGCCAGAGGGAAGCCTAAATCGAGAGCACAGCAGCCGCCACCCGCCAGGTCAAAGCATTCCAAACCCTCCAAGAGGGACTCGGATCCGAATGAACCCAGCATCCGGAAAGTCGCTCCGGCCGCGACGGTCTCTCCGCGCTCTTCCAGGTCGTTGTGCCCGCCCCTGACGGAGCTGCCGGAGGGCCACCCGTCGCGCAACGTGGTGGAGATCATCTTCCACACGAGCTGGAGCGAGAAGTCGGCGTTTCCCGGCCGGGTCGAGAAGATCTTCAAGGTCCAGACCGGGCCCAAGACGACGGCCCGGTTCGAGGAGTACCGGGAGGCGGTCAAGTCCCGCGCCGGGTCCGGGTGCGGGTTCGGGCAGGGTGCGGTCGGCGGGTGCTCGGAGGACAATGTGGCCCGGTGCGTCGCGGATGGCAACGAGGTCATGCGGTTCCGCTGCATGGGGCCCGCGTCGGCGGGCGGCGGCATCTCCTCGGCCGACTTCTCGGCGTTCTCCGGCGGCAAGGGGGCGGCGGTCTGCACGTTCTTCGGGGGCAGCGGGTCGGCACACGAGAGGGCGGGCGGAGGGAAGGGGAGGAGGGCAATGCTTGTCTGCCGGGTCATTGCCGGCCGGGTTGTGAAGCAGGCCGGGCCCGACCCGTTTTTGGAGGCTCGGGCCGGGTATGACTCGGTGAATGGGGACAAGGGCGAGTTGATAGTATTCGATCCTCGCGCGGTATTGCCTTGCTTCCTTATTATCTATAGATTGTAAAGGTATATGGAGAAAGAACTTTTGATTTTCCATTTGCTATTTAAGTTTTGTTACTTTTTAATTTCCTTATGGGTCTCTCACGACTTTGGATTGATGAAGATGTGATGTTTTTTTTTTTTTTTTTTTTTGGGGTGGTTAGTTCTCTTTATTATGTAGAAAGCTGTCTGAATGTATGCTAAGTTGCTAAATTTACGATTTTAATCTAATCTTTTTGTGTCATATCATTATTAATCTGACGAGTAATATCAATCATTTTTTGCGCGGTTAGTACTTTTGATCATATGAAACTATCTTAATGGAATGCAAAGTTGCTAATTTACCATTTCAATCTTAATCATTGGTGTTCTGACAATACTAAAGCACTGGAGATTGACAAATTGTTTAGTTGAAGAATTAGAACCATAGATTTACAGCATTTTCAGCAGAGCACGCGGTCGACTCTTTTCTATTCTTCAGTCTGCGCAGTGTTGATCATAAAGATTGATTAAAGAAAGAGGACAAAGATGGATGGAGCTGGGAGCTGAGATGAATGTACATTATCTTGCTGTAGTTGTTTAAGTTTTTGGTCATCATCAAGCGCCATCCCCGGTCTGCCGTTTAAGATCGCAGTTTGGGCATTGTACTATAATCTGTATCTATATCCTGTATGATAATCTTGTTTAGTCATGTAATACTAAGAATATGACTTTGAGGAGCTCTTTTCTTTCAGCATCATCGTATCTTACATGATCACGCACAACAGGCTATTTTCTTCTGCTCTTTATTTGATTTTCGGTCCCACAAATTTGGTTTTCAACAATGCGTAGATTCACTCATTCATTCAACCGCACCAATGGCCGAATCAACTAGCAATAAGCAAACAAGATCCCTTGTCGAACCGACGAGTTACACGGTCGGCAGTAACTCCTCACTGACCCGAAATACAGTCACGAAATACAGTAACTCATCACTGACCCGAAATACAGTCAACTCGATGTTCGTAAAGGCAAGGCGTTGTCTCATTCCTTATGTTTCCTTCCCCTTACTATTCGATAAGTCGTTCAAATATCCCGATTTTGAACTGGCCATGGTCACTCATGCAAGAGCTTCTTAGGCTCGTCCCTCGTGTGATATGGTGGCATATAGTATATGCCATATACAGTTGACGATTAAGGAAGTAGAATGAGATCATCACAGCATAACGCAAGAGGGTTAGGTCGAGCTATAGTGAAGGAGGGTGGTGGTGATGCCCATTAGGTCAGGGGTCGCCATAGCCATTCTCAACTGCTCATACTTATCGCCCAAGTCTAAGTGCTTCGCAAGCCATATTTATCGTTTGGTGTATACTTTATCTTTACTTAGGAGGAACATGAAAGGAGAGAGCACAAGTAGAGGGTATGTAGTCACTTTCAACGCTCGATTTCCATCATTTCCTTGACCATTCAATCCGTATAGCTCTTATCTCTAAGACCAGGTGATTACTAGTGTAATTAAACTTGTGCAATAGAAAGCAACTGTTCAGAACACCTGCTGAAAAACGTGATGCATGATTTAGTAAAGAAATTTTAGTGGACTTTCTTGGAATGTCTAGCGAATGCGAGATTGCTGCCTCCAGACTGGACCAAGGGTCCCTTTTTCATTCCACTTTACGCCAGGAAGCATATGGAAAGAGAGGATGCGAATTGAATTCAAGACCTCTTTTGATTTGGCAAAGGATAAATCACCACCACCACCACCACCACCACAAGGTCAAAAGCCCTTGCCGGTCTTATACTTGAGGAAGTATAATTGCGAATTTCCTACCATCTTCTGCCAAAGAAGCCCTTTATGTAGTTCGAATTTCTCGCCTAACCTACCAGATAAATGGAGGGTTTTGAACTAGCAGACTTCAAAATTCTCCCACCCAATCGAAACAGAGAAGAATGAAATGCATATTCCCGCCCAGAAGTGATCGTGAATCCCTCTTAATATACATCGTGGAGAGCTTTGCTGTCGTTGGAGCATCGTCCCCCAATCAATGGGACTCCACGAGGACGTACAATGGTTTGCCATGCAACCTCTCACGTCCCTGAAACGTTCAATAATGGGAAAAACAACATATGGTAATGGTCCACGCCACAAATAGATGAAATGTTCTGCGTGAAAAAGATAATGCTACAATAGGATGCAAAGGAGTGGAATGAAATGACAATGGACGGAACCAACAGATATTAGCGAAAGGGCTTAATTGGTTGAAGGAGAAAGTGAGAGTAATTATGATTTACACACCTTTAAATCCGGAAGTTCAATGACGCATGCACATTCAACTACTTGAGCACCAACACGTTCTGTGGAACATAAGTTAGCATAAGTTTAGAAAGCAAAATAGCAAAATATTTAAGTGGTGCTTACTGAGAAAACTGCAAAAGGAGATGAAGCATATGACTTAGCTCAGAGACAGAATTTAATTCCGAACAAAGAAAAACAAGAGATTGTGCCCAGAGGGTGGCAGATTCGCTAAACCAACCAATACACCAAAGGTTTTCATGATAATGATGATCAAGTTCAGGAGAAGTGAACGAAAGCCACTTTGGTGAGGCAATCTGGGACAGATGGGAAGAAGCAAGGAGTTCGTTTATAGGAGAAGAAGCATCGTTCACTTCCTTCGACAAACTAGCATTTTGGTACAGCAGTCCTAAGGCTGCTTTGCATTGACTTGCTGTGGTTAGAATCTAACCAGTGAGCTGTATTCACAAATATCAGGCAGCTCCTAACAGGAAATAATCTCAAACCACATTGCTCTCGCCTTCTTCTATGGTACTTGTCAGAAGGCAAACTTATTAGTAGTCCATGTTCATGAAACCGTGCCCTAATGTCTGATCCAGCTGCTGAAGTTTCCACCACGAATGCCGGAACAGGGTAATGAAGATAATATAATTGCCCTTCTTAAAGGCCATAAACAAGAGCGATCTACATAGATGCCAAGAATTTTCCGAAACTATTGGTAGCAATTCAGCTAGAGTGATGTGTACGTGACTCATAAGAAACTAGCAAATGTCATCTATCAATTACTTTTGTCCAGGTACAAATTCATCAACCTCTTCTTTTTTTTTTTTTAAACTTCTTTAGTGTGAAATATTTGAGTTTCTAGTTTCATATTACACTATTATCTACTATCACTTTTTGTTTCTCAGATCAAAGAACACCTCCTTGCACAATAAAGAGCTCAGAAGTTTAGATATATAAATAGAATTACATAAAACTGCAGTTTGTGTACCGCAGTATGAGAAGAAGAAAGAATGATAACACAGTAATGCGAGCACATGTTTAGGTTTATTTTTCATAAAGGGCAAGCATAATGTAGCAGGAAACCAGAAGAAATCTCTCTCTTTCTTCAGACTGGCATAAATATTAGAGATGGAATCAGTATCCAAACAAACTTTGCAGTACCTGAAGCTGCACATTTGTTGTGCTACTAGTACTGCTAAATTAGAAGACCATTGAGCCCTTACCTAGTAAATTCATAGCTGCACAAAGAGTTCCGCCAGTGGCAATCAAATCATCCACCACCAAAGCCCGATCACCAGGTTCCACAGCTCCAACATGCATCTGAAGACAATCTCTTCCGTATTCTAGAACATACTCTTCTGAGATAACTTCCCCTGCCATGGAAGAAAGCTCTCAGTACCAGGTGCCACAATAGTCCAGTATCAGTTTTCATCTAAGAGCTTCTACATGAATGCATCTTGAGAAAGCCATCACCATGGAATTTATTGATATATCATATCCAGAAAGAAACAAGATCACTAAGTTTTCTACAGATAGGGT
Organism: Eucalyptus virginea; assembly: GCA_014182375.1. Classification (NCBI taxonomy): domain Eukaryota; kingdom Viridiplantae; phylum Streptophyta; class Magnoliopsida; order Myrtales; family Myrtaceae; genus Eucalyptus; species Eucalyptus virginea. The sequence goes on along the minus strand of CM024517.1, from coordinate 26,127,997 downwards.
GTTCTAAATTCTGCCAATCGTGAGCACAACAAGGACAAATAACTACTGGAAGACATGGAAGATGGGAAAATTCGGTAACCCCATTCGAAGGCTGGAGATATTGAACTTCAGTCGATGGATTGAAGTACAAAAGAAATCCAGATAGGAAAAAGAAAACGGGTGAAAGCTACATAACCGCAATGTCAAATAAAATGCTGAAATGAAGTACAATATCAACTGATGTTCTCCCATGAGACAGCCACATCTTTTATTGGTCATAGCCATGGTCCACATACTCATGCAAAAGGTTAAATGAGCCAGAGAATGACAAAAACATCAATATCAAGGATATTCCAATACAAAATGTTAGATGTGGTTGGAAAGGGCAAATATAAGTATATCAAGATTAGGAGGCACCATTTCGGGTGGAATTTGCGTATGATTACTCAGGAGGTACGAATTTTGGGAGATTCATAGAGCCACAGTTGAGGAAGAGTTGTCCTAAGGGCGCAGTAACTAAGATATTACTAACAGATCTCACTTGAAATGACTTGCCCAAGTTCAAAGACTCTGACATTAATTTGGGTGAGTGTCGCTAAACTAGCTCAACCTTAATATGTCGCAGTGGTTAAAGATATCTATCATCACAATTGAGAGATCACGAGGATTATCAATCATCTATCACAAAAAAAGGACAGACTTAGCTGAAAAACATGAGCATAGAGGGGCAATAGGCATGGCTAATCTCTCAGGCTATTACCATGAGAGTCAAATTTAAGACTGCAGATTTGTTGCCCCTTAACACTATTCGAGACCCCTTGAAGGTGGGCCAGCCCCATCATCATAGCTCCACTGATGTGCTAGAGGTCCAGAACAGAAAATACGCACAACCACAAACCGCATGAAAATTCAACCTCATGACCTCACAGCCTGTAGCACTAAGCTAGCACCCCGAATTGTAAACCATGGAAACTAAACACCTTAAGGGAACAAAGAATTGACAAAGAAATTCAACTTGCATCATAGTACATGATGAGCAGCACAGAAAATTATTTTGGCAAATGATGACAGCATCTTCAGGTTCAGAACGAAATGTACATGTAATTTTATGAAAGCTTCTACTACAAATAGGACATGACAAGTGGGCGTGAAATACATAATGGAAAAGATGCATTGATGAACACTCGTCACTTCGATGCATAAAAGATAAAAGCATGAACGCAAGGAAATTAATATGGTTGGATTAAAGTTACCAGGTAATTTCTTTGGCTTTCTCAGAGGTACAAACTTTGCTCCAATCGCCAATGCAATGGGAGGACCGAATATGAAACCTCGAGCCTCTATCCCTGGAAAAAGATTGTAGAAAATAAATTCAGGGATTGTTAAACGCAACAAGTGTAGCGACTACTACATGAAATACAGTAACAGTGCTTGCCAACCAAGAATCAAAGCATGTAATCATATACTAGAGAATTACTGTGTTAGACAAATTTTTTCACAAGATTGTCATAAAAAAAACCTTTCAGAAGTATACAGAATCGGTAACATAATCAGATCGCCTTTTTAATAAATAACAAAAACTCATCAGTTTGAAAGGAAAAGGCAAAAATTTTGAGCAAGATGATTGAAGTTCAAACCAAGAAAATATAGTCTGCCGTAGCAATTTTTGTGCAGGTTGGATTAAGATCCTGTTTAAAAGTTAAATTGACCCTTGGGAGCAAAAATTGAAATGTCAATTATTCATGATGAGGACATATCATCTCAAAGTGATCCAACGGTTGAAGGTCTATCTCATGAAATTGCTTCTCAACCATAAATTTTGTCACATGCCACGATCTTACAGGTCAATTGACAATCAATTTACCACTTAAATGTAGAACAACCATATCCAAAAGTTTGATATCCTTGTCCCAAAAGTGATACGAAAAGATTTTATCATTTCAAGAACTAGTGGCAGCAGCAGGCACCACGGTCCATGTTTTTCACATATCGACATGAAGTTGCGAGAAAAAATCTGAGCATAGGAACATCCAATCACTGTAAATTTCAACATCCATAGATTTTTATTCTCTCCAAACCCTACTAAATTCTGACCGAATACTAAAAAGACATGGACATATCCAGAAGATCAACTCGATCCAAGCTCACATCAGCAGGGTCCACTTCAACAATGTGGGCATCCATTATCACCTACCAACCACATAATCAGGGATGCAAGCACATGCTCACACCCCAGCGCGCTCACGCAGAGAGAGAGAGAGAGAGAGAGAGAGCAAATGTGAGCCGCTCAATAAACTTGATAGCGAGCATTAAGTAGCACACTCCACTAGCAATGGCCCATAGTCAAACCAAGAAATCACTGCCCAAAAAGCCAAGTAAAGAATAGAAGAAAACCACAGTCGCTTCCATTCCACGATCTTTCCCAAAAAGCATTCACAAGACTGAAGACCATCTATACCCCAACCCAAAAAAAATAAAATAATAATAATAATAATAACATGCAATAATGAGGGAGAAATTTCCCCATCCTTCCCTAACCTACTTTCTTCTTTGCATGGACCCCACCAAAGTCTTGAAAGCTATTCTACTAATCAGTTCAACCAAAGTCTGCTAAAATTCCATGAAAAGATGAAATTTTTTTAACACCCAAAAAGATTCTCCCCCTCAACATTAATTTTTTTTTTTCTTTCCACACCCCCTCTTTACCTGCAACAACTGATATGTTTTTGCCCTTGTATCTCTCGACGAACAAATCAATGGTGTCTCTGAAGGCCTGTGGATCCAGCAGCAGGGTACTGATGTCTTGGAACATTATGCCTGCAATCACGCCCGTCAGTAACCTCAACCAAACTGCTCTCGAAACAGAGGAACGCTACCGAAGAAAGAAAAAAGACAGAGCCGGGCCACAAAAGGAGACAGCTTTGAAGCTCGCATCGCATGTCGTCACCACCACGGGGGGCCGAAGCGCAAAAAAAGAAACTTCATCTTGCCTCTGCATGCTCACGCGGCATCCTCGAAAAGCTCGAAATTTCAAGAATCGGACAAGCCCGGAGCTTCAAAAACTCCTCCTTTTAGTGCCGACTTATCAAGGCCCCAGCATTTCCCGAACCGGAGGAGGAAAAAAGGAGATGGGCAAGGAGAGAGAAGAGAGAGAGAGAAGACGAAGCGATCGTACGAGGAGGAGGGGGAGGGGCGAACCTGGTTTGGGGAAATTGGGGACGACCCGAATCTTAGTTTTGATGCCGTGGATGCGGGGGTCCTTGTCCTTGTGAGCTGACATTGTTGCCCTGTCTGCTCAACACAATGCAACAGAGAGAGAGAGAGAGAGGAGGGGGGGGGGGTCAAAGAGAGAGATACAAAAGCAACTCTGTTATCGGCTCAAACGCAGTTCAAAAGCTACACTCGGGCATGACTTAAATGGTAGAGAGAGAGAAAGAAGAGAGGGAGGGAGTGTAGTTTGGTGAGAAGAGAGGAGAGGAGGGGGGCACTCTGCACGAGAGAGATAGAGAGAGAGAGAGAGAGAGGAGGTAAAGGGTGAAAAGGGGGAGTGGAACATACAGCGGAAGAATGGAATCACGAGGCCCCTCTAATTCTCTTTCCCTTTTTGTTTCTTTACATGGGTGACCCTGGTATTTATTACAAAAAGTGCATTTATTTTTCAGAGGAAACTCGATTTTTAGAAAATACTTGAAGCATGATTGATGGGTTACATCGCCTAGAAAAATTTAAAAAGAAAAAATCTCAAATAAAGATCCAAAGTGCCATCATTTTCTCAAAATAGAACATAAAGTAAAGTTTGTTTCAAAGAAAGATCCAAAGTTGTCATTTGGTCTCAAAGAAGGACCTCACTCACCGGCCGGTGAATAGATACATCTCTTATGCATATTCCAGTGGCTTGATTAGGATATTTTCGTCCAATTTTTTTTTTCCATTTTTGGTTGCCCTGTTCATCGTCTTTTTCATCCCCTGTTCACTTCTTCTTGCCTAGATCAAGAACACTAGACTTGGAAAAAGGCCAGCGAGCGCTGACTACTGGTAAGGACCAGCAAGGGCTCGATGCCCATCACCGGCAGTGAGCGAGGGCTCAACACCCATCACTGGTAGCGGGCAAGGGCCATCAAGCCCTCACTGGCCGTGAGGGAGGGGGGCCGTCCAAATCGAGGCCCTACAAGGAGATCCTCGAGGGCAAAAGGGGTAGTCGGAAAAGTCGTCGATCTAGGAGCGACGGTGGGAGGAAGGGATGAAGATGGCGACGTGGGTGTCCTAGTCATAGTCCTAGTAGAAGACGAGGTTGTTGATGGAGCAGCGAGCAGAGGCGGGGAGGTCACCATTCGCGGCCATCAGCGAGGTCGCCCCTTGCCGGCCCTAGGTGAGGGCTTACCCACCTCACCGGCCACTGATAAGGGTCGACGAGGGCTCGACGGCCCTTGTCGGTTGTGGCTGAGGTTACCCTCGCCAAATCTAGCGAGGGTCAGCCTGCAAGCCCTCGCCTGCGGCCGACAAGGGCTTGGCGACCCTCACCCACTGCTGGCGATGGGTGTCCAACCCTTGCCGGCCCTCACCAACTCGCCTTCCCAAGTCTGATATTCTTGAGAAGAAGACAAACGGCATACAAAGAAGATGATGAACAGTGTAATCATTGACCCAAAAAAATAAAAATAAAGAACAAGACAATCGAAAATAAAAATAAAAAAAATTGGACAAAAATACCCTTGATCAGACCACCAAAATATGCATCGGAGATGCATCTGTTCATCGACCGACGAGTGAGGTCCTTCTTTGAGACTAAATGACCACTTTTGGTCCTTATTTGAAACAGACTCTATTCCAAGTCATTTTTTGAGAAAATGAAGATACTTTGGGTATTTATTTAGGATTTTCCCATTAGAAAATTAATCGGTGAAAAACATTTATCATCGACCATAGTTTATGCCTAACTAATTTTATAGGTGATGATTAATGTTTCTCACTTTGTTTATTTTTATAAGTGATTATCGATTGTTATCCTATATTGTATAATCCATATTTAGAAAGACGAATCATTCCAAACAAATTAAACTTTGTTAAGCACTCTGTGAAAGAAATTTTGTCAATTTTAATAGGGAAAATAGCACGAATGGTTTGAACTTTGGCTTCATGTGCGAAGTAATCCTTGAACTAGTTAATATGATTTTTCCTTTTGCTCAGACGACTAATTAGATGTAGTACATTATTACATATTGAGTTGAATTTTAAAAATGACGAGTCAACTTTTTCATGTTTTTATTCATCTATTTTAGAGTAGAAAAAAAAAAGTTCATGTATTCATCATTATTTGATGACGTAGATTGTAATACTCTGATTTATGATGTAGCCTCTTGGATGAATTTTCAATGGCTTCGACATTTTCTAAATCCAATGCCTTTCTTACTTTTCACCTTCCCCAATGCCACAATTTTGTTATTTATCGAAAGAAAAGGTACATATTCGAAGAAGGTGATTTAAATAGTTAAAGGCCTATCTTGCCTCTTGAGTATTTTATGAAGTTTTGATTATCTTCCTAATCGTACTTTTTAATTAATGTTGTTATACTCTTATTAATTATAACCCAATTTTTATTTATTTATTTCAACACATGTTGTGACAAAATATTTTAAATTAAGATAAATGCGGATTATGAATTCCACAAATTCCATTTTATTGATTGTGGTCTTTCTAGGATTGTTTGTTGATTTTTTTTTTTAATCTCGAAGTTTAGTAATTATAATATCATTTCATTCTAATTGGAAAATATGAAATAGATAATCTTGTTTCCAATAATGACTTTCTAGCCATATAATTTGTAAGGTGAAAGATGATTGATGAAATGGGAAGCATGCCAAATATTCATGATCCGAGTTCTTTAATAGTTTTTACAGTCAAATAAGAACAAGCCTTAATTATGACTACATCTTTCTCCTTTTTAATCATGCATACTCTCTTCATGTCTCGCATTATAAGAAAGTCATGTTATAATAACAAGATTGGTGGAAACTTTTTGGTTTCATTTGATTATTTATGCTAGTCTTGAGTCCCGACTGATGTCAATACCTATCTCTATTTATATGTATATTTATATGTATAGAAACAATAGGACCAAAACCAAAGCAAATGTTAAATTTTGAAAAAATCATGAGAAAAATATGAAGTTTTTCAAGGTGATTAAGCACATTTTCTTCCCATAATAGAGATCAATAGACATTCAGATATTAAAATACCTTGTCATTAATTTCTTAAAACACAAAAAAAAAAAAAAAATCTCTTTCCTTCACAAAAAGTCAAGAGAGAGCCCTTCAAAAACAATATCCCAATCGATCATATAATTTTAATCTGAAAATGAAACGATAATGCCTGATTTGTTTTATTCTGGACAAAGCACTTGGGAATTTTCCCACTCCAAACAGACAAACATGCGCTGCATAGTGGATTTCGGCTTTTAAATGGTTGTTCTCTTTTGTTCTTTGTGGTTTGGGGTTAGGGTCTAGGGTTAGGGCTGTTGATTCCGAGAAATCTGCGAGATTAATTATTGCTAATCAAGATTTACAATTGGAATATCCTTTGAATACGATTTGCGGCTATACGCGGGTCCATGCGTGGACTAGGGCTTTGACAACTTTTTTGCTCTGGTTGAGCTGCTTTGTTAGGTAAGGAGATGACAACTTTGATACCTAAGTAATTTAAAAAGTATGGTATCTTATCCATTTTCTTTTATCTTACTTAAAGTGATTGAGATAAGATTGTCTCCGAAATGGTTGGCCAAAAAGTTCTAATAAATCTTAAATCTTTCAATTGTGTCAATTTAATCTTAACTTTTTTTTAATAATTTGCTAGTTTAGTCCAGTCGTATCAATTTAATCATAAACCTTTTGAAATTTTGCTAGTCTAGATAATTGGGCAAAATGACTATATTGACAAATTCTCGAAAGATTTACAACTAAACTAACAAACCGTCAAAGTGCTTAGAATTAAATTGGCATATCGTCAAAATGTTTATGGCTAAATTGGCATAATTGAATGGTTTAAGATTAAATTGACCACCGTACAATAAGTTTATGTCTTTTTGAATAATTTTTTAAAATTTGTCAAAGTCCATATAATTATGCCATGTCAAGACTCTCACATTAGAGGGCGCTTGATTTTTTAGCATAGTTAAATTGATCGTGATTGGTTATTTTAACTTAGAACGAATGGTTAACTTACAAAATGAAATTGATAGATTTAAGATTGTACGGGAAAATTAAATAAAAATATAGGGCAACCGATAAATTGGCTTATTTGCTCTTGTATGAGAAGAAAAAAAATTTGTTGCCTTTTCTGTCAAAATAAGGGATAATATTCTAATTTTAAAAAGTTATAATTAGGACAATGTCGGGATATTTTTAATAATTGTCTCGAATTTTTTTTTTTTTTTGTGGGATAAACTTAACTAACATGGGACACTTGTCAAAATAAGAATTGGTCCAAACAGGTCAAGATGTGGTCCTCATTTTTTCAGAGATTAAGCAACAAAAGAAGGAGGCGTGGATTGATGAGCCATTTAATGAAATAATATGAATATGATATTCCGTCAGACCTTAAAATCCGTATGTCGAAGTCCTTTAATAAGATGTTCCGGTCAGTTGGTCACCCTTCATCTTCCATCGACCATGAACATTTGTCGGTATTCCAAGCGGAGCTTGTTCTATTATGTAAAGGAGATAACGGGGGCGCACGAAATACTGTAGTTCCGAGTCGAACTCGATTCGAAGACATGCCCAAATTCTTTGTTTGTTGCTGCATTTCTTGTTTAAAAAATCGCAGGGCAAATCTAGATTATATTCTCGCCTGACAGGAACACAGGCTACTCCCTTCCGGAAAGGAAACATCTCGCGTTGCTCCGTCGGATTCTCCGTAAAACCTGGCAGAGACGACAGGTTTCTTCGATCGAACGAAAGCCAAAGAAAAAACAAAGACATGATTTTTAACGGTGGGAAAAGCAAAGCGTGGAGCGTCACCGTGTCGGGACGAAAACGACAAGGACGGACGGACTCATTTAATTCGCGATGGCCGCGCGGGGGGGATGGTTAAAGAGGAGAAAAAAATAATGTTTGGGGTTAATGCGAAAGGGATGAGAGTTGCCCACAGAATATTGCTGTAGAGATTCGAAAGCAACTCCTGATAAAAGGGCGACGGATACATGTATAGATTGGCCTCTAAATAATTTATTTTTTTTAAGGTGCTTATATATATTTATATTTCTGGGGCCATGTAGGATTTTCTTCTTTCTTTTTTTAATTCATGGAAAATAATGTTTGTGCAGAAGTGATATCTGGCTGTGCAGCGGATGCCGGCTTCACGAGGACATGGAAGTCTGCCCCTGCCTTTGTGAAGATTTTGTATGTCCCTTGTGCTTGTACACCCGTTGATGTTTATTTGTAGGGATCTTTCGAAGAATTATAGAAATTTTTTGAGAATGCAAAAAAATTAAATAAATATATATACCTCATTTTTTCCTCTTCTGACCATTTTCATGTTTCAAAATTTATTAGATACATGTATGTGCGCCCTGCACTAGTTACTAAGGCTTCTTTATTTACAAGACCATCGTTTTGCTTCTAAAAATGTCCCGTCCAAATCCCAAATTTGCCAGCTGCTAAAAACCCATGGGTTCTAGCAGGTGACTAAATCTTGCTTCATGATGGTGAATTTCTTCGACAAAACATGTGAGGATCACTCAATTCAATCACATTGCATCTACATAAGCCCGTTGAGAGAGAGAAAAGTCGAAATTGGGTAACTAAGGATTTGATAATATTTCCGTTTCAGAGAATAATTTCTTTTTAGAAATATTATTTTTTTATTTCTATTTTCTGGAATAATTTTTAAGTAAAATAACGCGTTTGGTTATTATATAAAATTTTTATTCTCTGCATAGAAAAATAATAGGAATGTGTTTACTATGACCCTCGATTTTTTTTTTTTTTTTTTTTAAATTCTTAATAATTTTTGTAGATTTTTCTTTCTTCCTTCTTTCTCACTGCCGTCATCGCCGCAATTGGCGATAGTGGCGATTGGCAATTGGCAATCGGCAACTGATGGCGTTGGGGGTGGTGGATGGTGAGGGGGTGAGGGGTGGTGAGAAATAAGAACAAAAGAAGAAAATTAAAGAAGTAAAAAAAAAAAAATACTTATTTCTAAAAATTGTTCCCATTAACAATAAACTACTTTTTTTTTTCTATTTCTTATTTCTATTCTAAATCTATTCTTGGCTACTTTCTATTTCGAGAAATAGAAAAATTAGCTTATGTTATCCAACGGATTTTTGTTCTTTTTTTATTCTGGGGAATAAAAAGATAGAAAAACAAAGAGCCTGGAACAAAAACAAACATACCCTAATCTTCTTGAGAAAATCAATTGTGTTCCATGCATACTTCCTCGATCTCGGCCAACCACTTGCTCATTTGATCTACAAAGATGATCATGGCCTTTTGCTTGCCATCTTCACAATTTGTTCGCATTGTCTCCTTTGCAAAAGTGCTTGTTGTGTCTCAATCACTTAGGCTATGGCCATTGTGGATGAGCCGATGCGTCGTGTCCTTTGCAAAAGCGCTCATTGTGTCTCAATCACTCAGGCTATGGCCATCGTGGATGAGCCATCGCCACAAGGATAGTGTTTCTTGGCAGTGCCGACATGATTTGAATGGTCCGACGAGAAACTCTGGAAGATTCCCAGTAGAGACATTGGTGCAGGAACGACAACCTTCACGGCAACCCTTTGTGGTAGCAATCCGGAGGCCACCACTGTGGTCGGTAGCAGTGGTGGTTGACGGCGGTGGTTGACGGCGGTGGATGGCTAGTTAAAGTTACCTTGGCTGGCGGTCCTTTAAAAGACATAGGTACGTCAGTGGTCCAAGTAAGAATTCTGGCATGTTTTTGGTTTTTCCCAGCAATATTTTTTAGGTACTAACAAAATATGGGTCATTATCATTGTTCAAATGATTTTTTTTTTTGGGATTGTTACAATTGTCTCGTGATATTGATGGCGTTTGATTCGCTGATCTCAAATGCCCATACAAATTGCGCCAAAGCATGGGATGAAGCAGAAGAGACAAGAGCTACAGTTGGAGGGAACATTTTTCGGCATTAAATGCTTGGCTCCTACTCTACGCAAGCGTATAACTTTTATAAGTTTAATCCATTCTAGAGCATTCGCAAAACCATATCACTATCGCGCACGAGTTATATCGAATACAAAGAATTCCGATCCTAGAAAAGACCATTGACAATTACAAGTCTTAGCCATTCCGCTAGCAGCCAATGTGTGATGGAAAAATTATCTAATAAGTTATAAATTTATTGTACATAAATCAATTCAGTCCTAAATTTTTTAAATTTATCAATTTGAAAAGTTATCTTGTATTTTCTATCAATTTTCTTAAGAAATTTCCGACGCATGACGATCCAGTCATCGCCAGTTGTCTTGTATTTTCGATGAAAATTGACTGATATGATTACATCATAATTTTGTGTAAATATTTAAAATTAAATTGACAAAATTAAAATATTCGTGATTGAATTGACATCTTACAACTAATTTAGAATTGATTGGACAATTTCCCCAATACTTGACGTTTGTACTCAACTTCAAAAATTTGTACCCAATCTATATTGAAATGGATGATTCCATCACTAGTTAGATTGTCCGACTTGAAAATTTGAGCTAATAATTGAAGAGAGACCATATGAATATATATATAAATCTTGTACAAACTATAGCTCGATATATATGGACCGGGCCCGCCACTGTAGTCGAGCGAAAGCTTGAGCATTTAAAAGGAACTCGCATTTGAAACATTAGCCTATCACCATAACTCAAAATGAAATTATTTAATGACATCAAAGTTTTTCATTCCTCTTTTGCTTTCTTTAAAATTTCCCCAATCTTGCCTTTTGGTGCTGAAAGGGGGGATGGACCATAACGTAAAAAGGACCGTAAAGAGGTCGCACGGAGCACGGCCCCCTTCGTCTCGTGCCTAGTCCACATGCGATTGGTATGGCGTGGCGTACCGAACGATTCCGATTCCTGCGTTGTTGGTCGCTGTCATGTGGTCGTTCCCGTCCTCCTGTCCTCCTGTCCCAGCTTGCCATCTTCGGGAGGTCAGATCTTTGGGAAGATCCTGCGATCTATGGATTGTTGCTTTCTGCGCATGCGATCCGGAGAAGAGAAATTCCATTCTAGATCTTCGCCGTTTTTGCTGATTATCTCTTTCTATTTTAATGCGGAGGAATTATTGAGCGCTCGTTCCATGTTCGCTCGGGAGATGGCATTATGTGCTGTATAATGACGTCTGAACAAGCCCGAGGTCATAATCAATGGAGGAAAAAAAACACTGATTAGGGAGGGAAAATTATCCGACTAGTCCTGGACTTATTATACTTTAGCCCTAAACTTTTTAATTTCACAAATTCTGTCATAAACGTTTGCATGAATTTCCAATATAGTTATTCCGGCCAACTTTCGCCAAAAATAGCCGATGTGGCGATCCTGTCATCATATGCGGCACGTGCAACGTCCTACGCGGTATGTTCCAATTTAGTCATAAATTTTTCAATTTTGCTAAATTAGAGATTTTCGGCGAAAATTGATCGGAATGACTATATTGGAACTTTGAGCAGAAGTTTAGAATTTAAATTGAGAAAATTGAAAAACTTTATGACGAAATTAATATTTGTATAATAGACTTAAGATTAATTGGACAGTTTCCCACGATTTGGTTTGTTGAAGATGAGCAACCGTTGTTGGTGGTTCCAATGACCTATACATTATCCTTAATAGCTAATCAAGGCTTGCCTTCACTTGAATCAAATGGTTCGGCCAAGTGGCCTTCACGCGTGATCTGATCGATTTGATCCTCTAGAATTCACATTTTTCCCTATACAAAACAAATGGAATTAAATTAGTCAAGCCATTTACAATAATTTGAGTTCCACTTGACAATCATTTGAGATGTACTTGCTTGATTTTAATTCGAGTTGAGCTTGAGTTATAATCAAGTATTTTATTAAGTGAAGTTGGAGTATGCCAATGCCAAGCTCATCAAGCCTAATTGAATTTTCATAATTCTTTTCCAACGATTTATATACACACATATGAAAGTACTAAAATTTTTCACAGTAAACCCACATTTAATTAAATGTTGGCATGACGTTCAAGCTCATCAAGCCATTCGCCCAAGTTCATTGTAACTTGTTATGATAGAGTTGGGAATCTCAATTGTTCACTCAGGTCCAGTTAGAGCATAGATTTTACTATTGAGCTCGGGTCAAGTTTTGAGCATCATACCTAGATTAGGCGAATCTAGCTCTAGCTCGGCAATTGTTGGCTTGACTCAACTTGATTATACCCCCTACCAAACAAATACAAACGTCCAAGGCTTGGATGGTTTTGTTTTCAGTCAGAATCAATGGTTTTTACACACAAACTTAGGAACCTAGGATTGCCTCAAGCCTATGTTTGGGAAGGATGGAAAGAAATGGTAGGTAACGAAATGTCAAATTCATTGAAACCCGTTGCAACCAACATTTTAACGACCTCTCCAAATTGGAGAGAAAAAGGGCAGTGGTGAATTGGAAACTTAAATGAGCACATGACAATTTTGACCTTTCCTTTTTTCACAAAATTACAAAGAAAAAGAATTGTAAAAGATCACAAATTATGTCTATCTTAATACATTTATCTTAAATTTTTTTGCTAACATGAAAAACTCTCTAAGTATATCATTTATGATATATTTACTTTAAACATTTTCTTGCAACACAAAAAATTTCAAACTTGTATTCGCGTGAGATATTTAACATCCATCAATATTCAGTCAAATGATCATTTTTGTTTTACTTAAGTCACATAGGTGCCATTATCAACATGGTTTGCCTTCCGTTGTCCATGAAAGAAATTTTTTAATAGTGGTCATTGACGGAATATTGACATGAGTTAAATTCGTCGCACATATACAAGTTTAGGATTTTTTATCACAAAAAAAAGAGAAAAGATTCTAACATAAAAGTGTGTCAAAATAGGCATAGTTTGGGATTTTTTCCATCCCTATTTCTGATGGAGGGTCAAATTTGTCATTTTATTTTTTTGGTTGGTCGTGAGCGTCAAATTTGTTAGCTTGCTTGGGAAAAAAAAACTCCTTTCGAAATAAAAATACTTTTTTGAATCCCCATCATTTTCTTGGCCTTCACTTTCAAGTCTCAACCAATCATAAACACCATCAAAGGACCAATCAAGACATGGTCCAAATAGCACACGAAATGACTCTTACCACTATTCCAAACATGTGGGGAAACCTAGGTGGAAAACCAAGATCATTTTACGAAATTCTCCAAGTCAGTCTCGTGTTTTCTCGGGTAGTTATTGATTTGATTGATCCTCAGGAGAAGGATCCTAGAAATCTTTGTACTTGTTAGCACAGTGCAATCCCGGCTAATCATCCGAAAATCATGCCCTAATAAAAGGACTTCTAGATCTATCAAAGACGGAGAATGTACAAATCAAATTCTATCAAATTTTGTTGAGTGTTAAGATACCTTGTAAGAAATTCATAGAAAATTACAGATTTAAAATGGTTATTACTTCATGTCTAGTGATGAGTTGTTTGCGCCTGAATATGAAGTCGATGTGGACTTAACATGCATGTCTTAACACTTAACATATTCAAGTTTTTGAATTTGAATTTTGAAATATTTTGGCATGGTATCGGAGTTGGAGTAGAGTCTCGCTTCCTAGTGAATATCTCGAGGAGCATCATGACTTCCGTTCTCTCTCTCTTATTTTTTTCGTTGAACAAGTGATATAAAGGATTAGGTCTCTGGAAATAAATGGGCCTAGATTGGATTCTGAAGTATCATTCATGCTTTCTGCCATGTACGTACGATTGGTCCATATACGCAGGTTCAAATCTCCGTTAGAGAGAGAGAGAGAGAGAGAGAGAGAGAGAGAGAGAGAGGGGAGGGAGAGATCTGAGGTGAAATGCAATCGAGCAAACGCATTTATTGAAATTCTTGTCTTGGACGCTCGACAAAATCCAAATCCCAGAAGGGAGATCCAGTTGTGCAGATCTCCCATGAATAGTTGAACAGTTTAATTTCCACGAGATTTATTTCAAATATTTTGGTGAATATAAAAATATTTTTCGTCTTTTCATTTTTGTAAGTGACGTAAGGAACTATTTTTTGGGAATCTATTTTTCATATCATTCATATTTTGTCAAAATAAACGCAACCGAATTGAATACAAAGTAATAAAGTTAGCATTGGTGACTTGTACATATATTGAACGAAGAATGATGGACATGAGAAAGATTCAAAACTGACTTTTTATACTCATGAACAAGGAATGCTCGTGCAAATGGGTCAGTGTGATTATCATGAATGATGTTGACATGCGAAGCCCTTTGGTCAACATGTAAACATGGGAAGGGAAGGGAAGGGACACTACTATCTTTCTCTTTGCTCAAATAATGGGAGCTTGGACAGATGAACGTATGTGTCGTTGAGGTCGATCGATCTTTAATTTTCTGAGTGGCTCTAATATCTTAACATACACGAACTAAGCGCAAGGTCAGCGACAACAATTCAATCCAAACTCATCGAAATAAGATCCACACCGCCCTGGTCTTGGAAGGACAATTAGAGCCCTCAATTCACGGAGCTTTTATGGCGCAATGGGGCCATGTGTATCGACCTATACATCGGGTGGGGCAAGGATGGATCTGATTTGCATAATATAAATTTTTATAAAAGGCGAACTGTGAGTGCTTATTTTCCTTATACGATTGTCTAATAGCAATCTCTCCTTAATTTCTAGAAGCGTTGAAAATTGGAATGGCACTAGCATTAGAAAAAAATGGAATGACCAATGTGAAACGAGAGGGGAGAATCCGCACGCCCAAGTTTAATTTCAATAAAGTTGGAAGTCTTGCCCTTTATTTTGCCAACAATTTCAACCGAAACATGGGCCGCGGACTTTTTGGGATTGGGCCTACATTGACAATTTGAGCCGACTTTTATACCTTTGATTCTTCCGTTGACGTCAGCGCCACCTGAAGAAGGAGAAAGCTCCCGTTCACACCGGACTAAACTCGGAAGACCTAGCAAGTCTCGATTCTCTCTCCGCCTCTCGTGATGTCGAACGCTGAGCCGCATCATCTTCTCGCGATGTCCCGATCGAGCTAACCGGGTCGAATCATTCGATACGCGGATGGTTCGAGCGAAGGCCGTCGAAACATGCATGATCTTATAGGAGGGAGCGTGGCAAAGAGCCAGAGAGCAAGTCTGGAAAAGAGGAGAAAAAACTGCTGCATCGATTCGGCGATGCATTGACGACCGTGCTCTCGTCCATGTTCTGTAGGGAGACTGATGCACACGCTCTTTGGGTGAAGTTGGATGAGATGTTGAAGACTCATCGGCAATTGCTTGTGCTTGGACTCCGGCTTGTTGCGATTGCCGTCATGCCGTTGAGAGGGAGATGAATGTCGCACCATGAAACAAAAAAGAAAAGGGAAGAAAGTTGGAGTAAGAACAAAAGAGTGGAAATTAAAAGGGCAATGCACCAGCCGGGAATCGAACCCGGGTCTGTACCGTGGCAGGGTACTATTCTACCACTAGACCACTGGTGCTGGATGAACCGTACCTTCTCACTTAAAATTTATATTTAATAATAAGTGTTTTCTAGCCTTCACTGCCTCTTCCATGTTTCATAAGCGAAAAAAGGAATGGAGAAATCTTGAAATAACTCTAATTTATATGGAAAAAAAAAACATCATTCTATAATATGTGCAATGGAAATTTAAAATTTCACAAGAACATCACTTGCCGTGTAATTGAGCAACAAAAAAGCTTAGTGAACCTTCTTAACATAGATAGAAAGAGAGCGATATGTAAATATTACGGTTTCGTCCGGTTTGGTCACCATGGGTAGCCACTGGTTCAAGCTTCTCGTCCCGGACAATGCAAAGATCTCGACATTATAGTCCTCCCTCATTTCTCACTCTCTCGTGTATAACTTGCGAGAGTATAATATAAATATGAGTCGATCTCTCTCAATGAAATTGCGATGCTATTCATTCGCGGCACATGTCCAGCGACAATGATGCCGTGGAGCTAGTTTTTCCGGGTTTCAATGCTCTTCATCATTAATCACAAAAGAATATGGCAAATATATTCCTCTGGCGGCTACATTATACATGGGTTTCCAATCTTTTCCGTTGGAAAAATAAATAAAATAATAATCAGTAGCCTGATTGCGGGCTTTCGGGCGTCACTTCACGGCCCATGACCCGAAAACCCGCAAAGCTATCCGGGTGCCTCGCCCATTCGCAGCTCTCGATTGCCTTTTCCAGCCAACACTTCTCCTCTTTTCCCTCCAAAAAAATAAGTGCAGAGAAATCCTCAAAGTTCGCCTTCCGAGTTCTCCATCGTCTCTCTCCCCGTCGATCTCTCCCCAAGGCAACGTCGCCATTCACGTCTTCTTCAACATGCACAAATCTGCAGGTACCTCTCTATCTCTCTCTCTCTCTCTCTCTCGTTTCAAGAAAAGACTAGCCCTAACCCTAGCCTTGCCCGCAGCCAACCCTTTCAAGAAGACCCGCCGCTTCGCCGATTTCTACGCCGAGTGGTTTGACGCCCTCGAGCGCACCCTCCTCCCGCTCCTCCGTGACTCCTTGTCCTCCTCCTCCTCCTCCTCCTCATCCACCTCGATCCAGTTATCCGCTGCCGTCCACGCCCTCCACTGCCACCTCCAGTCCTACTACTCCGCCCTCAACCTCGCCGCGTCCTCCTCCTCCGCCGACCAGCTCCCTCGGCTGCTCTGCCCTCCGTGGCGCAACTCCCTCGAGAGGCCCTTCCTCTTCCTCGGCGACCTCCACCCTTACGTCTTCACCACCCTCCTCCGCTCGCTCCTCGAGAACGACGGCGACGATAGCGATGATGAAGGCGCTGGTGTCTTTCTTGAAGACGACTGCAACAGCTCTCGGGCAGGCCGTGGCAGGTATTGACAGCGTGGAAGAACCCTAGCAAGCACACCATATCCCGGATGGAGCAGATCGAGTGCGGGGTCCGGCTGATGGTGCCGGCGCTGTGGGACCGGGCCAAGGCCGAGCAGGCCCACTTTGCAGACCGAGTGGCTGATCAGTGGACGAGAGTGTCCGGCAAAAAGAAGAAGGAGACGACGGCCACGGTCGGGAAGGCCGCAGCGGCGGCAGCACAGGGCTTGGCGGGCGTTTTCTTGGACGCCAACAGGCTGAGGAAGAGCGTGCTCGCGGATATAATGAGCGCAACGAACCTGTACCAGGCGGGTCTGTTTCTTGAAGCTTTGGCCCAATTTCTTGTTGGGTTGAGAGACCCGGAATTGCTGGAGAAGTTCCAGCATTGCCCGGTGAAGATGCGTTGATGAGGATTTTCCTAAATTTAGGGTTTATTTAATCTTCATTTTCTTTATGGAGGATTTGAAGAGGATTTATCTTTTTGCATGGGGGACTTCGTCATTGCGAAATGATGGGAGTGAGAATGTGAGAGGTATGTCATCATCATCTCTAACCCTACCATTGAATTAACTTGCATTTCTTGGCCCTCTCTCCCAAAAAGAAAACACGCTTCTCCTTTTTGCGCTGAGAATTCATTATATGGTATTTTTGGGAGGGAGGGAGCGGCCATTCAAAACATACAGAAGAAAATGGATAGCCGTCTGTAACGTAATCTTGAAGTTTTCCAGGAGGTTGCTGCAATACATGCTAATCGACTTAACAGCTTTCATCTTGATATTTTTTTGTGTCAATGGCAGGGAGAAGAAGGCCGACAGCTGTGATGCCCCAATCGAGTGTTCGTTGCAGCTGATGTTATGAACCTTTTCCATTGGAGGCCTTGGATTGTCAATTAATATAGTGCGAGCTCGTGATTTCCCCCCGAATCGATTCAAATTTAGTAGTGACTTTTGGTTTGTGACCTTGCTTTTCCATTTCTTTCGTGGGAAAATGCTTGCCTCCTAGAAGTCTAGGAAGGGACTGATGCAGTGTAAATTCCTAGTTCTTGCTTTGCAATGTTCAATCAGGTCAATGAACGAGTGTCATTCCCTGGGCTTGGTTAGTCTTTTCGTCCCTCTCTTTGTTGCTGAGATAGAGACAATCCAGGAAAACAATACGGGAAGAGCCCAAACCAGGACACATATCTGTTGGGCCCAAACCAAAACTGTTTATGCATCGTTCGAAGATATTGAGAAATGAAACATTAGGAGAAGACTGAATAGTTATAATTTTATATACAGCATGTATTCTAGGGTGCCGATGAAACAAAACTAGATGGATTGGTCGGAAAGTAAGCAGAATCTATTCGTTGAAGCCAATGAGACTGACGAAATATATGGGAACTGATGTCAATTTGGAGTTTAAAATCCTATCCACAGTATCGTCGTTATCTGCAAGGATGGTCACTCATTACAAGAACGTGCAAATGTCGAACCGTGGACACGGTAAGTATACTCACTGTATGATGCACAATAAACAAGAACAACGCAGTGCCCCGTACATACTAAAAATAGAGGGTTTGAATCTGAGACTCCAGCTCATTTTTGGCAAATACGATGAAACATATCCTAACGGATGCATTAATCAGCCACCTGAACAGATTGCTGAATTCCCGAACGATCTCGACCAACGATGCAGATGACAGAAGCTAATCATACAATAGTCTGCGAGAGCTCGGAGTTGGCCTGACACAGAGAAGGAACTGATTCAAATCGTCACGTTGTCAACTTGGAGTTTATTAGCGTGCAAAACTGGGCTCCTTGTCTTGGCACCTGGTCTCCCGAGTCAGATTCGTGCTTTATCCAAAACTATCGACAAATTTAAGGCAAGAAAAAAACGAGTTATAAAAGGAAAGTTCTGACAGATTCGAGCGTACAGAAATGAAGGAAGATGTGGATGTCTTGATAATGATTCCTAGAAATAGCACCTGCTTAGTTCCCACCTTCCCCCAAATGTGCCCCAAAAACCTAGGCTCTTGTCATCATTCGAACCATAGTAAAGTCTAAGAGTGGGTTAGATTTTCTCTAATATTGATACTTGGCAATGGCTTTCAAGGCCAAGTTCTTCTCAAGCCCAATGAGATGGGAAGGTTTACCTAGAAGCAGCCAGCCCTTGAAAGAATGCGCAATAGCTCATTGGTCAAGTGCTCTTGCAAGATATTGTATTTTGATTGAGTTATTGTTATCTCGATAAAGCCACCTAGAATCAATTGGCAAGAGGTCAACGATTACGTGAATTGCTTAAACAATTCCAATTAGCCCCTCTCACGGAATTTAAAAGGTAACATCAGCATAGCCGACAGTTTAAATAAGATGTGGTATTACAGATCATTCTGATGATAATTATATTCATTATACTACGGATTAAATTATCATTTGATTAAGGAATTTACACAAGCAGTTTTATCCACCCTTTATTTGAGAGGTAGGCTGCTTCTGTAAATTTTGTTTTACGCTAGAGATGTATGCTATAATGGTTCATACGTTTCTACTCCATTTAAATTGCTTAAAGAGAAATGTTGCTAATGCAAATGCAACAGCTTCCAAAAGCTTTCACTAAACTATGCCTACCGACCCCTACTTTCTAGATCAATGCACTTTGTGGACGCTGTTAACCTATTACTTGTGTAGTAGCCGCGAAAACGCGCGCAGCGCATGTAGGTGATAGTTATTATTTCACGGAAATATCAGTTGTAGTAGTTAGCAAGTACAACGTCCATAAAGGGGGCTCTCTCATTCTATCTCAAGTCCTGATTTTCTGGGTAACCGGAAAGTATGCGATCCTTTTGCTGTAATGACTACACAGAAAAACCTGTAGATGTACCGGAACACCTGGAGCAGGAGACTCAGACAACATAATTTATCATAATCGCGGGCGCACATTACAAGATTGCATGCACTTGAACAGGCAAGTTGACAAATTATTAAAGTGCAAATTATCGTGATAAGCCCAAAGCTGTCCTGGCCATTAATTATCTCAACTGCATCGAGTATTCATATTCTCGAGATGGTGTTCTTGATGCTCGATTCACATTTGGCCTATGTTATCAACTTCTCGTCATCCATGACCTCTCTCTCTCTCTCGACACACGACACGCACACACACAATCATAAACACGAGCAGAGTAGATATCGATATATATTTCAAACGACAGAAGCTGTCCACGTTGCTTGCTCGAAGCAAATATTCGTTAGATGGTTTTTTAAATTCTTGGACTTCTCTGCTGCAGTGGTGCATGCACGGCCATGTGATCTATGTATCTGAATGCTGAGCCTCTAGACTAAAAGTGAGAACGAAGGCATACTCAATTTGCACATGATTGAGGTCTTCACGGTGGTAATGATGAAGGCATCCTGGCTTGCACATAATTGAGGTCGCTCGTCAATGATAATGATCGCCCGAGGACGCTGAATTGGCCCTAATAAATTCATAGCTTTGAGATATCGAGCATGAAGAGTGACCAAGTAAATAAGAGTGAAGGGAAAGAGAACGAAAATTGTTGAAATTAATGGTATTAATAGCTCAACATAAGTTCATGCATTTCTTCTTCAACCTTCGGCATTAATGGACGATTTAATGGTTGCGTTCCTTCAGCCCTTGTGCATCAGTCTTGGAACAGTTTTATGGATGAATTAATTGAAGTGTTAATGAACACATTTCTTGAGCCTCGATGCAGCAGCTTTGCAGCAATTTTGTGACGCATTTATGAACGAATTAATGGATGGACGTGTTAAGGAACGAACTCTTTCATCTTCATGCAACATATTTACTTGCATTAAGGGACGTGTTAATGACGGATCTTCTAGAGTCTCTGCAACAATTTTCCACTAATCTTTAGCTTACGAAAGTGATTTCTTTTGAGTCTTTTTTAATTTGTGGCAGATAGGAGTCATTCAGAAATAAGAATTCTTCTTTGGAAAAACACTCCTCCAAGTGTGCGAATTTCTAAAGTGTTTGATAGAGTCCTATTTATATAATGTTAATATAAACGGGTTCAAGGTGTTATATCTTGGGAGGCATAGTTCGTGAAACTACTTAACACCATTGGCAGGAACTAATCGTCTTAAGGATATTCGATTAGCTGGACCTCATCTCCTATTTAATTTCCTATAAATTTTATTACAATCAAACAGTTTTGTATTTGGGTTGTGATTCAACATCTTTATATGTAAAGATTATACAAACATTGGCTTGATCATTATTATATTATTGTTATCATTTTCTCAGATTTATTTTTCTGGTTCCAACAAACAAAGTTACGTAATTTTATATTATTTTTTCTTCCGGTATGTGAAAATTATTTTTCAATAATCTCAAGACAATTAATCATGTTTTTTTTTTCTTACAATTTGTAGTATTTATCAGAAAATCAAGATGGGTGATAACAATCAAGCATCAAACGATGTTCGAAACAATTTTGGAGATGTTCCCATGGTCGTTTTGACCACCGTTAGTGGAGAGGTTCATACCTTGGGCCTAGTGTTGTGGCAGCAAATATTGTGAGCCTTTGGGCCGAGACCATTTATGGTGGTGCGGGTATAAGTCGCTTGATTGACATACCTGGGACTATTTTTCAAAACGATGGGTACAATTTCTAGAGGGATGGTTCAATAGGCTTTGCTTAGTTTGATGTTGCCGCATCCAATAACACCGAATGAGATCTGGAAAAATTCACCAGTGTGGGCTTTAAGCAATGGTAGTAGAAAATGTTCTATTATTTGACCACGCTAAATTTGATCAAGTACTTATCGGAGATGTGCCCGATAAGTCCAAATGAGCAATATGTCACTACCCTTAGGGCGTGGGAGGCTTGGAATCACGGGGACTTCCTATGCTGAAATTATATCGTTAATTATTTGGTAAATTCTCTTTATAATGTTTATTGTAACATTAGAACTGCTAAACAACTATGGGAGACCTTAGAAAAGAAATATAAAATTGAGAATACAGGCATCGAGAAATTCGTGGTTGCCAAATTTTTGGTTTTAAAAATGGTGGATTCTAAATTTGTTATGAATCAAATTCAAGAATTGCAAATAATTTTAAACAACATATTTATTGAGGAAATGTTACATAGTGAGTCATTCCAAGTGGCAATTATTGAGAAGTTGCCTCTAGGCTGGTCAGACTTCAAAAATTATTTGAAGCACAAACGGAATGAGAAGCCTTGAAGATCTCATTATGTGCCTCAGAATTGAAGAGGACAACAAAAGGAATGCAAACCCTCCTATTAAACCAAAGGCTAATATTGTGGATTTCTCAAATTCTAAACAAAATGTGAGAATGAAGAAATCTTTTCAAGGAAAAGACAAGCAAAAGGAACGATCCACAAACTCCAAGGGATATGTTTTATTTACAATAAGCCTGGCTATCGTGCTAATGATTACAAGAAGTGCCCGAACAAAGGCAAGGCACCTAAATTTGACAAAGCATGAAGATAATGAGAAACTAATTGCTGTGATGGTGTCTGAGGTATCATTACTATTGCACAATACCGATTATTGGTTAGACACAAGTGCCACAAATCACATTTGTGTGGATAAATACATGTTCTCCTTTTATGAGAAGGCTGAAGAAGAAGGGAAGCTCTACATGGCTAACTCTATATCAACAAAAGGTTGCTAGGAAAGGAAAAGTGATTTTGAAGTTCACTTTTGGCAAAGAAATTACCTTGTTAAATGTGCTACATGTACTTGAAACCCGAAAGAATCTCTTTTCTGGCTCCATACTTGTCAAGAAGGATTTAAAATTATATTTGAGTATGACAATTTTGTATTTTTTAAAGGGAGATGTATGTGGGGAAATGATACTTGTATTATGATCTAATCAAAGCCAATGTGGATGTCATTAATGTAAACTCGAAATTCTTGTACCCAAAGACTATTAATAAAGAGAAGTGTTTAATTTATACTGTTGTGTTTCCTTTTTTTTTTATTTTTTATGGCATAGTAGATTAGGACACGTAAACTATGGTACGATGAAAATGATAGCAAACTTAGGGCTAATTCCAAGGTTTGACTTGGATGCCCATTACAAATGTGAGACTTGTGTTGAGGTTGAATTTGCTAAGAAACCTTTTAAATCAGTTGAAAAAATAAGTGAACCTCTACAACTAATCCATAGTGATTTAAAATTTATAAAAAGTAGAGGAGGAAAGAAGTACTTCATCACCTTTGTGGATGATTGTACTCGATTTTGCTATGTTTATCTATTAAACGGCAAAGATGAGGCTATAAGCATGTTTATCAAGTATAAAAATGAGGTCAAGAATTAACTTGATAAACTAATCAAAGTGCTTAAGTATGAAGGAGGAGAATACAATTCTATCAATTTAAAGAAGCTATGCGCTAGTTTGGGGATAATTCTCCAAATAATTGCACCTTATACTCCACAGTAAAATGGAATTGCTGAACGGAAAACTTTAATAGAAATGGCTAATGCCATACTCTTAAGTTTGGGTTTACCTTAAAACCTGTGGAGGGAGGCAGTTCTAATTGCGAACTATATTATTAATAAAATATCTGATAAAAAGACAGGTAAAACTCCATATGATTTATGGAATGGAAGGATGCCATCCTATAATTTTTTGAAAGTGTGGGGTTAATAGCCAATGTAGCAATTCCTTCTCCTAAACAAACTCGGTTGGGACTTAAAACGTTAGATTGTATATTTATTGGTTATGCTCAAAATAGCAGTGCATATAGATTTTGGTTCATAAATTTGATAATGTGGAAATTCATGTCAATACTATCTTAGAGTAAAGGGATGCTGAATTCTTTGAGAATATAATCCTGCAAAAATAAATCAGGGTGAACCATTTTAGAAGAGATTTAGAAAATCAGAATTTGAAAAAGATGAAGTTGAGGCCATAGAAGTCGAACTTCATGGGAGCAAGAGGTCACGAATTGAAAAATCTTTTGGACATGACTTTTTGACATACATGTTAGAATGTGAGCTTTAAACTTTTCATGAGGTAATGTCAACTTCAGATGCTCCTTATTGGAAAGAAATTGTTGACAATGAAATTAATACTATCCTAAGTAACCACACTTGGGAATTAGTTGATCTTCCATTGGGAAAAAAACTAATTGGATGTGAATGGATATTTAAAAAGAAACGTAAAGCTGATGGTTCCATAGATAAATATAAAGCATGACTTGTTGCCAAAGGATTTAGACAAAGAAAGGGTTTAGACTACTTTGATACTTATTCACTAGTAACAAGACTAACGTCAGTTAAGATGTTGATTGTTATAGCTTCGCTATACAATTTGCAAGTACATTAGATGAATGTGAACACTACATTCTTGAATGGTGATTTCGATGGAGAGATTTATATGAAACAACCTGAAGGATTCAAGATTAAAAGACAAGAGCACAAAGTGTGCAAACTTGTTAAGTCATTATATGGACTTAAATAAGCTCCTAAACAATAGCATGAGAAGTTTGACCATGTGATGATACAACATGGGTATAAAATCAACGAGTGTGACAAATGTGTATATATTAAATCAACGTCAATTGGATGTGTACTCATTTGTTTATATGTTGATGACTTACTAATTCTTGGAGATAACATTGAGGTTATGAAAAGTAACAAAAATGTTCTCAAGAAGAACATTAAGATGAAAGACTTCGATGTTGCGAATGTTATACTCTGCATCAAAATTTTAAGAAATTTTGATGGTTTAGGTTTAACACAATCTCATTACATTGAAAAGATAATTGAGAGGTTCAAATGGTTCGGCATTAAAGATGCAAATAATCCATATTTTCCACACCTAACTTTATGAAAGAATATTGGAGATAGCATCGGACAACTAAAGTATTCTCAAGTAATCGATAGCATCATGTACGTCATGAACTACACTAGACCGAATATAGCATACTCAATGGGAAAATGAGTAGATATACCAATAATCTTGGTCACGGGCATTGGAATGCTCTATTGAGAGTGTTAGGTTTTTTAAACGAACCAAAAACTATGTTCTACAATATGGCAAATATTATGTTGTTTTGGAAGGCTATTGTGATGCTAATTGGATTTTGGATTCTAATGAATCGAAATTGACTAGTGGAATTGTGTTCATACTAAGAGGTGCCACAATATCTTGAAAATTTTCAAAGCAAACTCTAATAGCACACTCCACGATGGAATCAGAGTTTGTTACTTTGGATAAAACTACTAAAGAAACAGAGTGGCTTTGGTAGTTTTTAAAGTATGTTTCGTTGTGGCTAAAATATGTACCTGCAATATGCATTTACTGTAACAATCAAGCAGTGATTGCAATGATACACAATGTAATATATAACGGTAAGTCTAGACCTATTCATTGTAGACATAATACCATAAGGCAGTTGCTTTCGAATGGAATAATTTCTTTAGATTTTGTAAAATTAAAAAAAAAAACATATTGCGGATCCATTGACAAAATGTTGGTTAAGAGAGCAGGTAAACTACGCATCAAAAGAAATGGGGTTAACAACCATAATTAAATAAAGAAATTTCAAGGTGGAAACCTAACAACACAAATTTTGGATACTTTAGTGTAAACACCGTCCCCCACTCCCGTTGCTTGACAATAGTTGCGTTTAATGATTCTTATAGCTTGGATTTTAAAATCCTATTAAGGTAAGGTAGGATACCTTTGATAGGAATGCACCTATATGTGTGGAGCTGGCCAACTCTTGAAAATCTTTAAAGTCTGGATTTTCTAAAGCACACATGAATTCCGAGAGATTCAAAGTCAAAAGAGTGAACACAACTAAGAACCAATCTTGATTCGACGATACTTTGTGTGAGATTTATTGTTTGAGTTTACATAAACAAATATTGATTCAAAGCTTAGTCTATTGACTAGTTAAGTAAGTCCAATAGACTTTCACTTCACTAAAGAAGGTTCAAAGTGAAAGTTACCTACCTTGATGCAATTTATCCCCACAAACACACTTGGAATTCTTCGAGTAAGAAAAAAAATTGTTTTGTTGAGCCATTAAAGTGGGGGATTGTTGAAATTAATGGTATTAATGGCTTAACATAAGTTGAGGCGTTTCTTCTTCAACCTTCGGCATTAATAGATGATTTAATGAATGTTCCTTTAGTCCTCTTGCATAGTCGTAGAATAGCTGTGTGGACGAATTATTTGAAGTGTTAATGGACGCATTTCTTCAACCTCGTTGCAATAGTTTGGTATCAGTTTTGTGATGTATTTATAGACGAATTAATGGATGGATGCATTAAGATATGAATTCCTTCATCTTCGGGCATCAAGTTTTACTTGCATTAAGAGACATGTTAATGATGGATCTTCTAGATTCTCTCCACAACAATTCTCAGATAATCTTTAGCTTATGAAAATGATTATCTTCTGAGTCTTCCTTAATTCGTGGCAAATAGAGTCATTCAAAAATAAGAATTCCTTTTTAGAAAGACACTTCTCTAAGTGTGTCGATTTCTAGAAGTGTTCAATAGTGTCATGCTTGTATAGTTTTAATACAAATGGGTTCGGAGTGTTGTATCTTGGGAGGCATAGTTCGTAAAGCTGCCCAACACCGTTGACAGGAACTAATCACCTTAAAGAGATTTGGTTAGCCGTACCTCATCTCCTATTTAATTTCCTATAAATTTTATTACAATCAAATGGCTTTATATTTGGATTGTGATTTAGCATCTTTATATGTAAAGATTATATAAACATTGGCTTGATCATTATTATATCATTGTTATCATTTTCTCATATTTGTTTTTTTGGTTCCAATAAATAGAGTTACGTATTTTTTTTAATACGTGAATATTATTTTTTCTTTCAATACGTGAAAATTATTTTTCAATAAAAATTACGACAAAACTAGATTTGCAAGGATTATCTTTTGAGTTTCCTAGGTATCTCAATCGTAGATTACAGGTTGTCAAGCAACAGTTGATAACCAAACCACAACAATAAGAGAATTAAAGATTTTGAGGGAACGATGAGATATAATAATAATTATAACATGATAATCTAATGATAGTATAAAAAGTCAGAGGTTTTAAGTCAAGTCTTTTCTGACCAAAAAAAAAAAGTCAAGTCTTTATATTCCCCCCTTTATTTACTTATGATATCATATTTATTGTCACGTATCCCAAGCTTTCATCATTCTATAAGTTTTCCCCATAAATAAGAGAGGGTATATGTAAAAGATATGTGATGTAATTTTCTAATCACTCAGGGTTTATTTAAAGGGACTTTTACTTTTAACTTTTGACATTTTGAAAATCTCGAGACCTTGCGCGCTTTGACCAGTTTAACTTTGAAGCACCCAAAGCTTTCACAGTAGGTTATTATAGATACGTAGGTCTACCTACAAATTCTTCACGACTTTTTTCCAGAAATCTGAATGACGTTTCGAGTTTCAGTGGGAAAGTAAGACGTTACTTTCGACTTCAATAAGTCCCAGACTTTTTGAACGACCGATGGCACGTTCTGACCTTAAAATATCAAATGAGCATATGCCTAATGCCGCCCGTGCATGACCGGGAGAGCAGAGGAATTATCATCCTTTTTCCACGCACTCGTCTTGCCATCGATGCCAACTTGCTGCCTCGTCGTTTAAAGCAAGCTCTCTCTCTCTCTCTCTCTCTCTCTCTCTCGTCTTGTCACCACCCCCCATGTGATTTACATAGCTGGACATTGACCTCAACGAACGTGGTGGTTGCTCCCTTGGACTCTCGAGCTATTAAACTAGGATGCACGTGGAGCTTAAATCTTCGTCGCCAAGTGCTTGGATTCTTGCGCTCTAAACTAAACCCTAATCCCCTCTACATTGCCAAGGCTCGGAAACATTATTGGGGTAGATGGAATTCGACAAGAGAGCCATCTTCCATTGACTCGTATTGTTTTGTCATTTTACTCGGCTTGAGCATATGACAAGTGGTGGAACTACCGACAGGATCGGGGAACAATGACTTTCTTACTCTTCTGAATTTGATATTCTGTAATTTATGTATGTTGTCGTGCTTATGAATATCTGTGTGGGACGCGACGTTTTCGTCCTGGGGTCCTCCGCACAACCCTTTCGTATTCATGATGTTGTTGCGACATTAACAGACGACGCGCTACCTAACAACCTAGAGAAAAGAAATAATGCTAGTTAGGCTAGAAGGATGTCCAAAAGGTAAGGCTGTACACGAAAGCAATGAAAACCAAACGATAGGTGGCAATGTTGACTTGTATAAGGTACTAGTGAAGCGATTGATACGACTTGACTTGAAATTTGTGACTATAGATTTAATTTGGTATCGTTTGCACTCTTCTTCTTCTTCTTCTTTTTTGGTGGGGGACGGGGGGAGGAGATATTTAGAACTTTGTAAAAAGATCTGTGCGGAGGGATTGGACAGTGATGCGAAACTAGAGAACATATGATCATGAGACTCGACCATGTAAAGTGTCTTGGGTTTGCATTAGGGGTGTGCAACGGAAACCGCCCGAATCGGGAACCGGCCGGACCGGACCGGACCGGTCGGTTTCGGGCGGTTCTAGAGGGTCTCGGTCCGGTCTCAGGTTCCTATTTTTGGAACCGGTGACCGGTTGGTCCGGTTCCCGGTTTCGGGTCGGAACCGGACCGACCGGACCGACCGGACCGGACCGACCATTTATATATATTTATTTATTTTTAGTTTCTAAACTAATCTGCAGTACCCATCACCATCTTCATTTTTCCCCTTGTAGCTCTTAAGCTAATCCCTCCCCCTTCTTTTAGTTTCTGAACCTATCTACGGTAACCATCACATCATATTTTCTTTTCCAAATTTTGCAACTCTCACTTTCCCTTTCCCTCTCGTAAGCCTAACCCCTCTCTTTCTTTTATTTAGTTTCTACTCTAATCTACAGTAGCCATCATATCAACTTTCATTTTCCCAAATTTTGCAATCCAATTCGGCGGCAATTCTCATTTTGCCTTTCCCTCTCAAAACCGTAACCCCTCCCCTCTTGCTCGCTCGACGCCTCGCCCCCAACGCCTCACCTCATGCCTCACTCGTGCTGATGCTCGGCTCTCTTCCTCCGAGTGCCTCGTCGCAACGTCTCGCCTCACACCTCGCTCCCTCGGACGCTCAGCTCTCTTCCTCCTCCGAGTGCTTCGCCGCAACGTCTCGCCTCACACCTCGTTCCCTCGGATGCTCGGCTCTCTCCCTCCTCCGAGCGCCTTGCCCCGATGCCTCGCTTCACTCCTCGCTCGCTCTGACGCTCGGCTCTCTTCCTCCTCCAAGCGCCTATCCGCGAGGTCTCGCCTCATACCACGCTTGCTCGGACACTCGGCTCTCTTCCTTCTTCGATCTCCTCGCCCCGACGCCTCGCTCGCTCTAATGCTTGGCGAGTGCCTCGCCTTGACGCCTCGCTCGCTCTGACGCTTGGCTCTCTTCCTCCTTTGCTTCGCCTGAGATCTGCGCATTTACGCTTGGCTCTCTTCCTCTTATGCTTTGCCCGAGATCTGTGCATTCTTGCTTTTTGGAGTGACGTTTGCCTCCTGACTGACATAGGTGCGTTTCTCGGCTTCACTTTCATCGATTTTAGATCGCTGTCTTTTTGTAGCATTTGTTTCAGTATGATCTCACTTGATATAGGTGTGGCGGTCTCATTGGAGTTTGCTTGGTTGTTTAGTCTCTAAATGGGTCTGCTAATAGGTCATGCGAAGCATGTAGCAGTAAGTCGCAGCCTCCCGTAGTCACAGCCTCGCCTCATGCCTAGCTTCGATCGAGTTGCTTAAGCCTTGATGTCGACACCTTCCCCTCTCACAACCTTGCCTTCGGCCTTGCTCAACACTCAAATGCCTTTCCATCATCAAAATTGGTACATTTTCTCTTTCTCCACAAGTTGTGAAAATTTTAATCGCCAATTGATTCATTGATTCGGGGGCAATCCTCTGAGGTTTATGAAATGAAACAAGTGATGGTTCATTGGAACCGGACTGGATCGGACCGGACCGGTTGGTTGGTCCGGTTCTCGGTTCCAAGACCAGCCGGTCCGGTCCACGGTCCAGAAAAGTGGGAACCGGTCCTCCCGGTCCGGTGCCCGGTTCTTGGGTGGAACCGGACCGAACCGGGAACCGATCACCCCTAGTTTGCATTTAGGGTTAATAGCTAATGCACATACAATTGCCACCATTACTATGTCATTGCACTTACGGGAGAGGTTTAGCCACAACCCTCGCTACTTGGGAAACAATTATAAGTGATTGAACACGACACCCGTAATGATAATGTAAAAATATTAGAATAGACCCATTTTGCATAAATCACCACCCTTCTCATATGAGAAGGGGGAGGTGAGAAGGTTTGAATCCCCACTTTCTCAAAAGGATTGGGGTGGGGATGATTTAGTTTTAGATATGAGTTTCGACTCCAATACTAATAGAGTAAAAGTTTGAGAGTGAGAGTTAGAATAGGAATAAATTATGACCTACTAAAAAACAAAAAAACGCCGTTTTGGCCAATGACCATTTACTGTGCGGGCCGCATTAGGAGACCGTCATGGTCAATGTCTATAGTGAGAAATTGGGATGTTATGTTACTTTCAGCGTCTGATGATTATAAAAGAAACGTTTTAGTTGCGGTCGTGACTTGAGAAGTGGGTGTATGTCTTTATGACATTGACTAAGGAGGCTTGTGCTCGTCCAAACCTAACTCGTAGAAAACACTTCTCCATCCGAAAAAAATAATTTGGGAAGCATCTGGAGAAGTAACTTTTATCCATGGGTCCAGCCTTTCTCGTGTGAAATTGGGGAATCGAAGGTGTGCAAAGAACTACGGAAAGATACCGGGCGCGAGTGTTGGAATTGACTTAGCGGCCAAGCATTATATCTCGCGATGTCATTGATGACGATTGAGTGAACGTATGTCACCGTTCGCCAATTGCTCGCCTTCTCAAGTTTCCCTTTCGATTTTCAATCCTGGCTTGTTCTCTTGGGAAAGATAGATATGCAAGTTAAACGAAGCATGTTTGTCCTCCTAAGCAAGTGAATTTTGCACTGTATGTTGATTGATTGATGATTGAAAGATATACGTGTATTCGTTTTCAATGACAATGCGCTTTAAGTCCACTTGCTAAAAAGTAGATGTTCATTCTAAACTCTGATATTCTTCTGCAGATGCTTTAATATCTACAGAATAATCTCTGAAAA
Source organism: Eucalyptus virginea (assembly GCA_014182375.1). NCBI lineage: Eukaryota > Viridiplantae > Streptophyta > Magnoliopsida > Myrtales > Myrtaceae > Eucalyptus > Eucalyptus virginea. The sequence goes on along the minus strand of CM024517.1, from coordinate 26,096,784 downwards.
TTATCATTCTAATCGTTTTTTCGCTTGTTCTCCATTTTATCTTGTTAAAATTGCAAACACTGTTTGTATCGATTCTTGTTAGAATAAATCATCAGAGCATCCAAAATGCCAAATACTTCTTTTCCTTATGAAAATCATTCATCAATACCAAGTTATTGTTTGACGAGTTACAATCACGTTCGAAAATTCTTCGGAACATACATATCTTTTATCTAAATAAATAGATATTTACAGTCGGACCAAAAAAAAGAAGAAGATATTTACATATACTTTTTATTCATCCAAACATCCCCACTCTTTGAATCTCTAAGAAGTCCATAATTTTTTAACAAATTCGACGACATGAACGGCTAACAATCCCGCTCAAAAGAAGCCGACCTCCATGGTGACATTGCTACCGACACTTTTCAGTAGGGAAATCAAGATCGAACTTTCAATTCAAATAATTCTTCGACCATAAAAAAAAAAAGATCAAATAATTGAGTTTTTTCTGACCAAAAAAAAAAAAAAAGAAAAAACACCCCCCCATTTGTCAATGATGGCCTCATCATTGCGTCCGTACCATTTTCCCAGTCGGCGAGCATAAACAATGGGAGTTTACTTTTTACCGTTTACCGCCCCAGCGGGTAATCCCGGCATCTTCTCCGCTGCCTTTCCATTCCTGGCAATCTCAGACCGAATTTTCCCGGAAAGTTTCAAAAAGGCGCAGGGAAAGAGAGAGAGAGAGAGAGAGAGAGAAAAGCAAAGGGGCCTTTGTCGGGCCCCACCTCGCCTCTTTGGGGAGTGCAGTCCTAGTCAGCTCCAAGTCAAGAAAACCGTGGCGAGGAAAAAGGCGAAGGTGAAGGGCAGGGCGGGCGGGGCGGGAACGTCGTCGTCGTCGTCGTCGTCGTCGGGTCCCCATCTTAAAGTGTCCGCGCCACGTCAGCACGGTCGCTTTTCGATCATTTCGTCGGGTCGCGGGTACCGATGGCTTGAAGTACTGGTGTGAAGGATGGTGGGGCCCGGGGGGGCTTGTTTTGTCGTCAACGGTCCGGACAGAAGCGGGTCGCAACCCGTGTCCGGTTCGAGGTGGTTTTTCCGACCGACTTTTCGTTATAGACGCCGTGACCCTTTTTCTGGCATCTTCGCGGTGCTCTCTCCGTTAGGGTCGCATCGGATTGACGTCCTTGTAATTTTAATTAAAGAGAAGAAGACGTATGGATTTTCATATCCTTTGTTGATTAGATATTTTGCTTTGCTACCGCCTAAAGAAAATATCTCAAAGGACAGATTTTTACCATTTCATTAATCATTTGGAATAGACTTATTGAAGGATTTCTTCTTATTTTCTTGTTTCTTTGAATCTTTCAAGATTGATCGAGAGATAGACTTTAGTATAGTGAGCGAGAGAAACCATATGGAGTGCTGATTGGTCACTAATAAGGTCTAATCGAATCGAATCGGCACACAAAACTCGACTTGGCTCGAATATTTAAGGCTCGACATGCTGCCTAAGCTCGATTGAGCCCAATTTTTCAAGTCAAATACTTGGCTCGACTTAATCGATTAATAAGTCTTACTTCAGAACTTGAATAAGTTTTGAGGGGGAAAAGCTCTAAAATTGAGGATTGATAACTTGCTCGGTAAATTTCCCTCAGCTGATCCAATAGCTATCGCGCTTATGCTCTTGTCTTTCAGCCAAAATGAACACACTAGCTAGCTTCTATTGTCCCCGGGTTCACATGCGAGAATGGTAGGGCCTCCAGGCTTTCCTTTCCAACTGTGCAGACAAAACGACATCGGTACGATCGTCGACGTCAATTATTTCATTCAACATGGACGATTCAACTTGTCTTCGTGCGTTTCTCCCATCATGTTTTTGACAGCACGCGACGTTACATGTGAAAAAGGAGAATAGAGTCGACGGACGAAATTTGCTGGGACAGTACGAGTGCGCAGAATTGGGGAAGCATCTTCTCGCCCGTCCCTGCTTTGGAAAACCACTTCGAAAGCCGACAAATGTGGAATTTGGTAGAGTCTGGAAGTGTTCTAGACCGTCGAATTCGATTCGCTTTCACTTGTCGAAGCATTCATGGTTCAGGCTAGGGTTTTACGAGATGAGAACAACGAAGGGTAGGTTGTCCTAAATTGATGAGTTACTAGATCGAACAAGTCGGCCACTAGGTATTTCAATTTCACTGCCAACCTCCCTCCCTTGTTTGAGCTCGATTCGATTCGATTGTACAACGTTGTCTTGTTGTAAACAATATAGTTTGGTGTGTTTCATGTGATCTTCGCATTTATAGTACTTGAAATATGACTTTGCATGGTATTTAAATATTCTAACAATATCAAACACTTGAAATAATTCATATCATACGTAAAGTGAGAAGAGAAGTATTAACTTTTCTTTCAAAAAATTTTGTGTGCAATAAGTTGAGGCGTTAGAGGATATTCGCTCTTGAAATTAGAGATCACTCGTTCGAATCCTACAAACTACATGCAAAGCCCGTGCGCACAGGCCAAATGTCCCAGCTTCATCAGATGATGGGACTTGCAGGATGTTTCATGGATTTTTCCGGTAGTTGGATCCACACTTCCACTCGTCTTGACTATTCAAAAGGAAGTGAACGGAATAAATTATATCAGGGAACTATAGTTGGCTGCCTACTGTTCATATGGAAAATCCCCTTCAACCAACGTTTTGATGATAAAAAAAAAAATACAGGAAATGTGAAAAGAAGAATAATATTTTTCTCAGACCAATCCTGGGTACGTGCGCTCAGCTACGTATGTTCTCGAGTGGGGTGTCGATTCGTTTGGTAAAGACCAGAAGAACGTCAGGTGCTTTCGAAGAGAATGACGCCCATCGTCACCCTCTCATTTGATTTGTCCACGGAGATGATTCAGCATATCTTCCTTGATTCATCATATCTCTCGAAATTACGTTATTTCTATATATACCACAGAAGAGTAGGTGAATCCTTTTATAATCTTCACAAAATCACATCAATATCAATTACAACCAATAATGATCAATCGATAATGTGTACAATGGGAAGTAGACAATCCCAAGAAATGTGGAGAATCAATAAAGATTTGAATTAAATCTCCTAATTATCTTCATTTTATATTGGTATCATTGAGCTATGCTATGGTTTACTTTTTTTTATTTTTATTTTGCCTAATAGAAACTCTATCTAAATGTTTGGCACCGGCATTTGGAACTTTTATAAAGTCGTATGCGAAATAGTATTATGATTTATGATGGAAATGAGGAAAAAAAGTTATCAAGCAAGTTACGAAAGCCAAGAAAATAGAACATAAATTGAATGTCCAATAAGGACAAAGACCTCCAATGCGTAGAGATCAATGTCCTTATCTCGAGGATATTTTGAGTTCTTAAGAAAGAGGGGAAAGTTAGAGTATGGGGATTATGTTTCTGTAGCGCCTCCGGATATATTAAAAACATGATTTTCATTCCTTCTAAACAATACATTTCTACTGTTTGTTTACTTACTATGATTAATAAAAAAAATCATGTATATATATATTGAAATTTTTGCAAGCGAGGAAGGCTTCGTGATGACTGAGTAAGCACATAAATTCAAGCAAGCATGCGTTGAAAACTAATGGCGGTCCAAATTCAAACCACGAAATTCGGTTCCATACCTTTTTGCACGTAATCTCAAATTAAAAATTTGAAAAAAATGTACCTTATTTTCGAATTCAATCGAAGATTCCTGGGAGACCGGTGAACAACGTCGGCAAGGAACCAGGAAAAAAACGACCAACCGTATCTGGGCCCCACCGATCCCCTGTACCTTTTCCTTCGACAGAAGTAATTGGAGCCATGAAACCCTAATCACCATCCGATTCGTCTAGAAGGTGAGGAAAATTTATAGAACACTTTAATTTTATATCCAAAATTTTGCACTTGTTTCACACCCACATGATACCCTTTGATCTGGTCAAGATACAAATCGACCGCCACACAGACGAATTTTTATTTTATTTTATAAATTTATGAGTTTTCTAGTGACTATAATTGTCAACGCAGCTTTGCTTGTTCAAAGAAGAAACTAAATAAGTCATATTAGGATGAGTTCGCATTCAGAACTGTCGTAATTCTTCCAGATTTTTAATGCACCTATTTAGAGATTCTCAAAGTATATAGATTCTTAATCAAACACAAGATTAATCTTACGCGCACCCATTCTCCCTAGCTCTCCGGCTTCTATGCTTTCTTTTTTAAATTCTTACTCAGTATTATATTAAAATTAAAAATAATTCATTAAAAAAAAAGCATTTGAGTCGCTCTGGCTGATGTATTCTCATTTATGGTTAGGAAGGCGAAGAAATAAATATGTAGAAAACGGTTGGAAGGAAGCTGGAAAAGACGGGGTAGGGGGCCGAGACGCCAGCAAGTATGGCGGGACACGTGGCACGGAACACGAGATCCGTGCGGCTCCAGCCGTAGAAAAGCAGAACCGCTTTTATACCGCGCTGATTCTCCCACGTGACCCGCCCCTCCCCTTTTCTGCCTGCCACTGTTTTTCTTATCAGCGGCTCCTGCTTGCCGCAAATAATTTAACCGCTTATTTTATTTAACCGCGAATCGATGTAAAAATAGGGATTTTTTCCTGAATTAGTGCTGAGAAAAGGTTTTTTCGATTTTTTTTTTTTATCTCTTCGGAAGGTCCAAAATCAAAACTTACTTCGGTTCGACGAATTATGATGTTTGATGGATCAGAAAAAAATTGAATATGGGGAACACATATTAAGCCGTTGAAAATTCTTTAGTTTGGGGGACTGTTCAATCGTGAGAGAGAAAAAGTACCATAGAAAAGGCTTTGATTAGACGTATCGAGGCGGTCGAAGAGGTGCAAAGGCCCACCACACGATAAATGCAAAGAACCTTACCCTTTCCAAACTCTGCTAAAAAAAAGAGAAGAAAAAAACTGGTGACTTATAATAAAAGGACAAATGCTACGTGCGAAATCATAGACGAACGTGACGATAGAAGAGATCTTGAAATAATTCCCATTTCCGATTTCATAGATCTCTCGTGAACTCTGAAAATTCAATCGTTCTCCCGTAATCATTCAATCCAATCACAATTTTCCTTCCCTCGTAAGTTTTCATTTTCCAAAAAAAGAGTTTTATTTTTCTAAATTTCCGCACGAACGCCGAGAGCGTCCCTTTTTTCCCGATGCGCATCCAGGCGACATGATAATCTCCCCCCGTTGACGAATTCAGCCGGGAGGGACCGCGTAAAGCGAAAACGGTGAAGGAAACGGCGACGGAATCGGCGGACGTCGGCGGCCCGTATCGCCTCGCCGATCGACCGCTGACAGCTGGGCATTGGTTGGGGGGTTGGGGGGGCCGACAGCGGCGCGATCGCTGGGTCATCTCGAGCGCGCGGGCCCCGCGCTGACACGTGGCCACGTCACCCCCCCGGATTTCCGTTCCGGGGCGAGCGTGGGTCAGCGTCGTCCCATATTCACCTCCACGTATTTCCGACGGCATCCCGCGAGTACTTCCCAAAAACCAACAGCAGCAACTTCCCTCGATTACACAAAAAAGAAGAAGAAAAAGAATATTTATTTTCGAATGTAATCAAAAAAACTTTTTAGAAAAGGGGAAAATGCTCCCGGTTTGATTGAACGATCGAGCAGCTGCCTTGGACCGCACGTCTTCCTCGCCCAACTGAAACCCGAAAAAGTTCTCTATAAATGCCCTTCCGCCTCTCGCCTTACGATCCTTCTCTCTCTCTCTCGCTCTTTCCCATCTCCTCCCTTCCTGCGTTTCTTCGCCATTCTCGCGCTCCGCGGCTCGCGCGCTTCGCTAGGGTTTCGGCGGTTTCTTCCTCCTCGCCCGGTGCAATTTCCGGCCGTCTTCCTCGCTCGCTCGTTGGAACCCCGCCCGGAATTTGCCGGCGGCGAGCACTCCCCGAGGGGCCCCGACGCTCGACGCGGGCGTTTCCTCGTTCGAGGTCCTCGGCTCCCCGATTACGTGCGACTCGGGCTCCCCCGTCATTTGCGGTTAGATTCGTTCGCCCATCGTTGCTAAGTCGTCGATTCCTTTAAAAAAAATGCGTCCCCGTCGGATGTTCTGGCTGTTTTTTTGCGCCTTCCGGTGATGTTTCGCGTTCGTGAATTTGGTGTTTTCTTTTCTTTTTTCGGAGACGATACATGCGAACCGCGAGTGAGCTTTGTTTTTTGTTTATTTATTTTTTCGCTCTTGGTGTGCGGAAATGGGAGGATCCTGCGGCTTTTGTCCGACGTCGTTGTTTTTGTCTCCGTTCGGCGTCTTCGGTTCTTGTTCTGTTTTTTTTTTTTTTCCCTTTTCGCGTGGATTGGAGAGGAAGTTATCAGGCGTTAGGTTCGCGCAAGCTGTCGGCTCTAGGATTTCTTGAATCGGTGGCGTCGGATTTCTACATGGCTCTTGGTTTTGGGTCCCCTCGATGAGGCGTTTGACTTTGCGTGTGAATAGTATCCATGACTTGTCTTTTTTATTTATTTATTTTATTTTCTTTCGGTTTCATATGTGATGTCTTCTGTATATTTTATACAGATGCCGATTTGGCGAGGTTTTTCTCGTCAATATTTCTTTTTTTTTTCCTTCCGTTTTTGGCTTCTTGTTGCTGTAATCCGGGAGAGAGTCGTGTCTAAGTCTCGGAGCATGTCTAAATCGCTTTACTACGATGTAACCGGCGGAAAAGAACCGGTCCCGCGACCTTTTAAGTGGGGAAAAGTCTTACGTCTTGTTTTGTCTGATTCCAAGACCCCCTTTTTTTTTTGTAATGAGTGTGGGGAGTAGAAGTTTCTTTCTTTCTTTTTTTTCCTTTTTCCTTTTTGAACTTTTTTTGGTTGAGTGTGACGGCGTAAAATGGGAGTAAGATCGTTGAAAACCCCGAAACGTGCATAGGTTTTTTTTCTCAAAACACTCAGGAATTTGTTTGGGTGAAAGTCCACATTTCGATCATTTGGGTACCTATTATTTTTTGTAATATCATGTCAAGAATCTTCTATCATCATTAACTTTAATTCCGTGTTAGAAGTGACTTATCGATTCATTGTATCCAAATTTTCATGAAAAAACATGTGGGCATAGTTTTGTTGTTGTTTTTTCTATCATAACAATTAATTGTTTCTGGGTTTTCTGTGGTAACTTTGGTAGTTGCGGTGTCTTTTTCACAGCCTTGAATTCGTTCTTTTCCTTTTCTTATTTTTAATTGAGCCACTATCATATTATATAGACATGTGTTGCTTAATGTTTACTTGGCATTTGTCTAAGGCCGCAGAGACCCACAGCATATAGCTCCCCTTTGTTTAATGTTGGTTGAAGATGTGATTCTGAGTGCGAACGTGTGGGTTCTTGTTATTTGTTTTTGAAAAGGAACGCTATACATGTGCTAACCGCTTTGGGTTGTGAAATAAACTATATGTTGATGTCTGCATCACTATCTGTCTTTCATATCTCAAATGCGTGAAACGGTCAATGATCCTCGAGAGGTCATTCTTTTAATTTTAGCTGGAAATTTGGTTTGTATTGTGCATATTAAATTGTATAAAATGGTCCACATCTTCTCAGCCTTTGTATACATGAACTTCCCCACTTTTGGGTGGGAGATCATAGAAAAAAGATATGCATTTATCTGATAAGAGATATTGTAATTGGGATATGTTTTAGAACAGATCATGAAATCATGACAATGATGTTCTTCATATTTATAAGGATTATAAATATTGCGTGCCACTGAATTCCCAGTTTTCTAATCGAGTCAATGCATTTGTTAAAGTCATCTGTTAACATTCATTTGCTTGTTAAGATGATCATTGGCTGCAATCAAGATCTAAGAGGCTGCAGAAATTCATACATTGCACAAGTGGGTTGAAAATCACTTACTATAAAATCATCCATGAGTTGTTAATCAAACTTGTAGATTTGGTCTAGTTATTTCACTTCGATGTCGAATTCTTTTCTCAAATCCTTGTCGTGTATTTATTTTTACTTATTTTTTAAGTTTTTGGCCAACTACTCATTGAATTATTATTGCCCCTTCAGTGATTTTGGGAAGGAGCAGATTTTACACTCCTGAGATTTGGAAGCGATTCACTCCATCCTTCTGATGTACTTCTCCATGCCGATGCTTAATCTTTTGCTATAAATGTTGTTTGGCTTTGGAGATGAGAAGGTAATCTATCCTTCTCTGAAGTAGCAGCATTTTTCTTTGCATTTTTCACTCTGAATGGAGTTGTGATTACTCGAACTTGTTACCAGTTCTCAGGAAGCCTATGCTTAATGGACTGCTCACCCAACAGCAGCAGCGATAAGAAGACTCTGAAGCGGTGGTTCTTTATAGACAAAAGGGTTGGGTAAAGAAAACAGGGTTAAAGGTGCCTAGATCTCCATTCTGACCAAGTGGCTGTTTAAAGAATTCGTTTTGGTTTAGAGTATATATATACCATAGCAAGAAATCTGGATCCAATGGAAATGAAGCCTAATCATGCTTCTCCTGTTCTTACCGATCCTGCTCCTGTTACCAAGTCAAGGCTTGGCATCCGCTCCAGCTTGTTGCCACAGCATGGAGCACCTTTTTCCTCGAGCAGGCACATAACAATTCCAAGGAGAAAGCCTGGAATACTAGATGATGTCCGTTCCAATGGCTGGCTCGATGCCATGAAAGCATCCTCTCCCCCTCGCAAAAAGCTTGTCAGGGATTTCACTTTTGAAGCTGCTGCAGATGACTCCGATGCTGCTTATGTATCCTGGATGGTATGTTTTCTTTCTCAAATGACTAGTTGAGATGTGTCATTCTTCTTATGTCATATATAGATAAAGAAAAGCATTAAGCAGTACAACTTCATATATATCCTTCTATTTTGTGTCACTGAATTGTGATTTCTTTCCTTATTTTTGCCTTTTTATGTCCTCATTGCGTCTTTCGGGTGATTGTGCAGCTTAAGCATCCATCAGCTCTCAATTCTTTTGAGCAAATAATTGAGCAGGCTAAGAACAAGAAGATAGCAATGTTTCTGGACTACGACGGTGTTCTGTCACCAATTGTTGATGACCCAGATTGTGCACTAATGTCCGATGATGTAAGCAGACAATATATTTGCCTCTGCAAATACCCATCTTTGCACATTTACTTACGTTGAACCATATAAATTTCTTTTCAGATGCGTGTAGCTGTAAAGAATGTTGCAGATCACTTTCCTACTGCAATTATCAGTGGAAGGAGTCGCGACAAGGTGATCGACAAACTTCCTTTGAACAGAGCTTGATGTTTCTTTTTGGTACATCTGTTCATCCACACTTATAAACTTGAGGTCTGACTTGCCTTAATTTACAGGTTTACGATTTGGTAGGACTAACTGAACTTTACTATGCTGGTAGTCATGGAATGGACATTATGGGCCCTGTCAACAGCAGTGTGTCCAATGACCACCCGAGCTGTGTTAAATCAACTGACCAACAGGTAAGGTGTTTCTTTGGCAGAGCTTTATTGTTGTTGTTCTCTCCAAGTGCACTGCTTAGGTAGTGAAACTATATGTTATTTCCGATCTGCTTTCCTTACCAAGCCTCCAATTCCATGATGTAACTAACATGGATGCTTGCCATGGCAGGGCAAGGAGGTAAATCTCTTCCAGCCCGCTAGAGAATTTTTACCCGTGATTGATGAGGTACAAAAATTGTTCCTCCTGTAATTATTATTGTTTCTAATAGCTGTTTCTTTTATTTCTGATTGGTGATCTTTAATGTGTTTATACAGGTTTTTAGAACCCTTGTCGAGAACACAAAGGGTATCAAAGGCGCAAAAGTTGAGAATCACAAGTTTTGTGCCTCTGTACATTATCGTAATGTAGATGAAAAGGTAGGGGAATGTTTTGGACTTCAGATTGTCTATATAAGTTTGGCTGGATGCATATTGATGGTATCTCTTTTTCTTTAATTTGACTTCAGAATTGGCCAGTTATTGCTCAGTGTGTTCATGATATTTTGAAAGAGTATCCCCGTTTGCGGTTAACACATGGACGGAAGGTACTATTGGTGGACCTTAGGAGGCTCATTTTGTTTCCTTTTCCCTCTTGACATTTGTTTTACACTATTACGACATCGCCTTTTGACAGTCGTGTTACTTGTTCCAGGTTTTAGAGGTCCGTCCAGTGATTGACTGGAACAAGGGAAAGGCAGTTGAGTTTTTACTTGATTCTCTTGGTACTGAGCCATTTTACCATTGTTACCGCGTTTCTCCTTTTGTGGTTTTGTGTAAGCATTTGGCCTCATCTCAATTACTACCCTGTTGTCGCAGGGCTGAGTGACACTGAAGATGTGCTTCCAATCTACATTGGGGACGACAAGACAGATGAAGATGCATTTAAGGTAACAAAAGGACATCCTTTATCCTCTCCCAGTGTGAACATGGACTGTTCTAAGAGCCTGATCTCAGCCCGATATTCATTTTGTTAGGTGCTGCGAGAAGGGAATTTTGGTTTTGGTATTCTAGTATCTTCAACACCTAAGGAAACTAGTGCTGTTTACTCACTCAAGGATCCATCAGAGGTGCATATATCAGTTATCGTTGAAGTTACTCTTTTAACGAATGTTGCATCTTTTCCTGCATTAGTCTGATTTCGTGGGATTCTTCTTTTGGAATACTTTAGGTCAAGGAATTTTTGAAGTCCCTGGGTAATTGGAAGCGGGGAAATGATTGAGAATCAAATGCACCTCAACAAGTATACTGCAGAAAGCCAGATCAGATCAAGGCTCTTGTGTTGTTTTTTTTATTTTATTTTCTGCTTACAATAAAGCGAGGCCTTCTGCTTGCGATTTTTCTCTTCTGGGCAACCTAGTGGTAATTATTTTTTCGTCTGAAGGTTTTTCCCATTGCTCTGCACGTGTTTCATTGGCCGAGCGGATGGGCTGTGATGTGCTAAATGAGGGTCAGTTCATTTCTTAGTCTAGTCAGTACTAATTATTGAGACAGACGATGCCGAGGGAATCGCATGTGGATGGTCGTGGTTTTTACTAGTTCATAGCTGTGTATTCCTGTCTTTGAAGGGGTCAGTCCATTCTTTTGAGTCTCTCCTGAGTTCTGTGATTAATGTAAAGAGCAATGGATGATCGTAATTTAATTCAGAAAGAAAAGCTGTACTTTTTAAGCGACTTTCAGACAAAACAACGACGGCGACGAAGAGGAGGATGAATTTTTACAACTATGACTCAGCATGTAGAATCAATGTGGCAATCGATGCGACAGATTGTGAGCGCACGTTTGAACGAGCCGGCCATCACTCGGCATCCTAGCCGAGTCAATATGGATCCCGAAGGTAGTACACAGGAAACCTCGGCTCGATTGTTCTGGTTTTGGAACACGAGCATGTCGTAATCCATACGAGGTGGTTGGAGGCCCATTGTGTGTTTTTTCATGCGTTTGGTCGGACTCGCATGAGAACGCTGGGCGGACGTGTCTTCCTCGATTTCATCGACCAAGTTGTCAACTAGTCGTTCATGGTTTCATTTGCGGCATGACACTGTTGACACCGCCCCGAAAATAAAATCCATTATGATAACAAGAACCCCCATAGAAGAATTCTAACCCCAAGAGCATTTTAGGTGAATTTCCGATATAGATGCATGAGAACCTTGTAATGAACCCAACTATTTCATGGTAACGATATGCTGGGGAAGGTGCACGAACCTGGAAACGGGAGAGAGCTAATTTGGTTAAAATTTGGAATTCTTGGCATCTTCAATCTGAATATGGCTGATCATATCACGAAAATATCATCATATAATTTATTTTGATATACATACATCTATCATTTAATTAAATTCAAAAGTATATCTAGCCAGCCAGTTTTATGGAGATTCGCAATCCATCTTGGATAATTTGGTGACTCTATTTTTATCCTTTGTCTTAATGTCGTGACGAACTAAAATTAAGTTCCAAACCGGCCTCCATACCATTCACCATGCCTATCGCATTCGATGATTTTGGAGTTGCGAGAGGGCCCAGGTGGGAGTGGATCCGAAGAAGTCGTCGTCGTCTTTCGAAAGACCCCGCATTGCAAAGTATCTGTCATCCGGTGGACTATCCTAGGCAAATCCCCAAATTATTATTATTTTGTCATCATCATTACCATCTCAATCTAATTTCGACGATCAAAATGAAAATAAGAAAGAGGATAATCAAATTGCCACCTCCTTCCTTAAGATAAATTCCAAGCTATCTCCTCCGACTCGCAACACTCGCTCAGCTCAGGAAGCTGAAGAAGAAGAAGAAGATGTCGCTCTCCTTGCGATCTCCACCTTCTTCGACTCTCTCCTCCGCTTCCTCCTCCTCTTCCTCCTCTCTCATCGTAACCTCTTCTCTTCCTCTCTCTGCGCATTCGCACGATGCTCCATGGGGAAAATGCGTGAATCGGTGCTTTGAACGGTGTGTATTTACATGCAGGACGGGAAGCTGAGGCTGCTCGCTCGATCCGCCTCGCCGAAGCTCGCGTTCCGCTCCCGGCCGCCGCTCCCTCGAATCCGAGCCTCCTCCAACTCCTCCTCCTCCTCCTCCTCCTCCTCGCTCGATACCGGTATTCTTCCAATCCGCTCTTCGGCTCAGTGCGGCTCCTTCGGGCGTCGCGATCGACGTTCTTGTGTTTGACGATTGATTGATCGATTGATCTTTCGTTTCGTTTTTGGAAGGCTTGAGCACTGAACTGGATGCGGTGTCGAGTTTCAGCGAGATCGTTCCCGATACCGTCATCTTCGATGACTTCGAGAAGTAAGCGAAGCGAAAACCTGCTTTCTGCACTGGCATTATCGCGATGCGCGATGGCAAAATCCCGTTTTTCTCTTTTGTATCGAAAAAGTTTCGAGCTTGATCGTGGCTGATTATTTTTCGCAATCGCTCCGGTTTTTCAGGTTCCCTCCTACCGCTGCGACCGTCAGCTCCTCGCTCCTTCTGGGAATATGTAGTCTTCCGGATACTATTTTCAGGGTAACGATCTCTTTTTCATTTTGGGGGGAAATTTTCGGGCACCATCTAGCAGGAAGAAGTCCACTCAAGTCTTTTGATTCCCCAATTAACTGCCCCTGTTTTTAGAATGCCGTCGAAATGGCCTTGGCTGATAGAGGCTGCTATGGGTTGGCGAACAATGAGATGAGGCTGTCCTGTTTTGTCAACAAGGTAGGCGTTTTTTCCCACTCTACCTTCCAGTTCTCAATTCATGATGTGTTATATGACGGGAAAGTTCAGTTGGAAAGCAAAAAGAATGAGGGGGGAATTTATATTACTTCCCCTTTGTTTTTCTATGGAGATTGAATGAAGGAGAGAGAGTAAAGTTTACCTTACTGACATTAGTAATTTGCCCCTGAGCTGCATCATCACACAAGTACTGAGGAAAAGAAACCGTGAAAAAGAAAATATCCATCGACTTTCTTGTCCAAAACAGAAAAAAGGAAACAAATTAATTTGCTTTAATCAAATATTTATAAGCGACATGTCGGATCTCATATGAATTTGCCTTTCCTACCTTTGGTTGGGTGGTTGATGTGAGATTTCTCAATGTAGGCTTTGGTCAATGTTGGAAGTGATTTGGCAAAGCTTGTTCCTGGTAGAGTATCAACAGAAGTGGATGCTCGTCTGGCTTATGACACTCATGGAATTATTCGGAAGGTATTGGCTTCTTTTGTACTCCTTGATCAATAAGCCTGTGATATCCTGATAGCCATAGAGCTACTCTCCACGTGTTGCTACGAGTAACTGTCCATATTAGGTTACTGATGGCAGAAGCCCTGTAGAAAAATCGATAGATTAAAAGTCCCTACTAAGCTATGTAAACGAATGACTGTCTTGCAATTATTTCATATTGAAGAGTTTTTATAATCCAAGCTAGTAAATAATTTAGCTTCCTCTCTAAATGCAGTGTTTTCTGTGTATTTGCACTTAATGATTGATGTTACTCTGATTTTTGGCTCATACAGTTGATCTTGCTGCAATGTGTTGCGATGGAGAGTACATTAGAGAGTGTGATGTTGGAGATGAGGCTGACTCCACTTAATCACAGAAGTGGTTATTGTTGAATTCATTGTATGCTGCTTGTAAAGAAAAGATTGTTAAAATCTACTTGACGATATTGATCTCCAGTATGAGTAGTCAGGTGCCTTGGGCAGCTCTTAGTGGTAAAAATTGGAAATTGGTTGTCCAATCTGATGCCAGCTACATCATACTCATTGCAGGTGCATGACTTGCTAAAGCTGTACGGTGAAGTAGACGTCCCTCCCGAGCGTTTGTTGTTTAAAATTCCTTCCACATGGCAAGTAAGTGGCCAGTGTGCGCCTTAGTTGGAATCACTGGCACTTTACCTTTTAAAGTTAGCTTATGCAAATCTGGCCCTTCTGTGGGCCATTTCTGGGTGTTTATGCAGGGGATAGAGGCCTCAAGATTGCTTGAATCTGAGGGCATACAGACACATTTGACTTTTGTCTACAGGTATATTTGGAAAGGCCTTTTTTGCTACTTCAATTTATTTACTTACCGAGTCAAGCTATGTTGATGTTTATCATCTAGTGTCCTCATTTATACACTGGCTGCACCGGACCTCTGTAAAAGCATAGTGGACTGGCTATCCGGTTTGGCTGCGCATTGGCCCTAAATAGTCGTACTTAAAATGATCAATGACATACGTACACCTAAAGAGAGTTTTAACATATTAGAGGCTTGTCAGACCCTAAAAGAGAGCCATGGGCTGAACCCACTTGCCTTCAAAATTTTGGGCTGCAGTTTGGTTGAGCCAGGCGCCAATGCCCATAATCGGGGGTAATGGCCTGTTCGAATGTTGACTTGAAAGAGTGCTTGCATTGCAATGTTTAGATAATCGATGGCATGACTAACTATCTAATGTGTGGGAAAAATCTGTGGAAGCACCAGGTTGAATCCATGTACCTAATTGAGTGTGATTGACAAGATTCTCTACACGACTTAATTCTATACTAGCTTTTTGAGTGTGATTACAAGTGTCCATTTTACTTTCAAATCTGAATCATCACCATGTAGTACTTGTTTCCTCGCCCAACGTTGGTTTCAGTGACCATGTTGCGGGTGAATGTGAGGTTCTTTTGCACTGCCTCTAATGTCAGGAGATCATATTGGTGGGGACAGTGGACATGGACTCTGAAATATTTTTGAATTTCTGATGGTGATGTTTTTTTTTCTATAGGTGAAAGATACAACTATCGATTTTTCAATGGCTTGCCCAGGGATTTCATTAGTCATACCATCATAATTGACATTGTTTTACAACATGAATTGTCCTGCTAGTTTGTCAATGTTTGTTGACTGGCATGGCTCTCTGTGTATAATTTGTGTAGAGAATTGTAAGCACTATTGGCGGACTAGGGATTGCGATCCAGCTTGATAATAGTTAGGTTCTTTCATTCTGTGTTTGGAAGTGTCACTGCTATTCTATTCCTTGTTGCTTCAATCTTTTTGCGTATCATTCTATATATGTGTGTGTGTGTGTGTGTGTATTTCCTAGTTTCCTTCTTTCTATCTCTTCCTTAAGCTGCCTTAATGTACTAGCCACTGATTATCTGTTCATTTATCTACAGCTTTGCTCAAGCAGCGGCTGCCGCACAAGCTGGCGCTTCTGTCATTCAGATTTTTGTTGGTCGCATTAGGGTAACAGCTTAGCCCTTTGGCTATTTCTCTATAATGATTTTCTGCGTTATTTGTAACATTCCATTTGACACTTGCATCATCCTCAGGATTGGGCACGCAATCACTCTGGTGACCCAGAAGTGGATGCTGCTTTGGGAAGAGGTGAAGATCCAGGGTTGGCTCTGGTTAGTTGCAAAGCTTTTATTCTTGGTAAAATTAATAAGAGTCCTAGACTCATTTTTGATTGTATTCTATGCTACAACAGGTTTTCTTCAGTTACCCATGCCCCCCCCAAACTCACTGTTCATGGATATTCTCTTGTCGAAATTCATGATAGCTTTGTGTCTTTTAGAAGGTTTAAGGGTTCAACTCTTGTTCAATAGTGTTATGACTTTTCTCTTTAGTTTCTTAGTTGACTACTACGAAAGGTATGGTTGTTTAACTTACAATCTTTTCATGATCTCTTGGAGCTATGGAATTCACGTTAGCCAGAGATCATAGGAGCAATCCGCTTCATGCCTCCTTAGGTGCAGTTTCTGTAATGTTTCTTATACACATGCAATCGACATGTGCCATGGGGAATATAGAGGTGGTTTGAGCTATTACTTGCAAATTGAAAATGCTGGAATTAACATGACTACTTGCTGCGTATCCTTTGCTATGTTCATTAGGATCCTGGTGCTTTAAGCCATCTAATTGTTATGCTCAATCTAAAGCCACAATAGTTATGTTTTGTAAAGTGGTTTCGTAAAGTTCATTGCCTTCCTCAATCTACGGCCTCTGTCCCTGTCTTTGCTCTATTTGAAAAGGATGTCAACTCACAAGGTACACCTTGTAGGAGACATGCTGATCAATTAGCATTGATGGTTTTATTTTGCAGCATTCTGGTACTATTCGATGATGCCTTGGCAGTAGGGGATGTCTGAGCTCCTTTATAGAAGTCCTATGCTGCTACTGTTAATTTGCTTCTCTTGTTTGGACACCTGGTTGGACTGCATATTAAGATAGAGAAACATCTAGTTGGAATGCCGGATTAAAGTTCATTTGACATGAGGGTACTCCATTGCATCGATAATGCGATCAAAGAGTTCTATTTCACAATATTGCTGCAAAATAACTAGTCATGCCTTATCTAGTGATGTACTTCATGCAGGTGACAAAGGCTTATAATTACATCCACAAATACGGGCATAAATCCAAATTGATGGCAGCAGCAGTTAGAAACAAGCAGGATTTGTTCAGTCTTCTAGGGTACTCTCTCTCTCTCTCTCTCTACCCCTGCAAAGTTTGTGGCATCATGTATCTCTTATGCTGATCTTCTTAACAGAATTGGAGTTTCTAATCAGTTTCAATCAAGGAATGTCATTCTCTGATCATGTCTTTCTGTTCTTCCTTTACAGGGTGGACTATATTATTGCACCATTGAAAGTCTTGCAATCTCTAAAAGAATCGATCACTACTCCAGATGAGAAATACTCTTTTGTTAGGAGGCTGTCACCAGAGTCTGCTGCTACCTACAATTTCTCTGAAGAAGAGGTGCGCTTCAATTTTATATATTTATTTCCCCCGTGAAAGGTTCTTGATTGCATCAAGTCTGTGTGAGCCCATTTGATTTTAAGGGTAGTCGTTAGATCATGTGAGTTCCATTTCAGGGCCCAATGATCCAATAAGCGACCAATGATGCTGTAGCTTGCAAACCTGTTAGAATGAAAATAGATGGGCGCTGTAAAGGACAGTGGATTTTTGTTTGTTGCTTTGGGTTTGTCCCACTTAGTGTATCTTCGTTCTTAGATCGGAAAGTGCATAGTGCAGGCCATGCACATACACACTCATGTATGCATGCTTGTTGAATGCTCTTCCTAGCAAAGTGCATGCAGCTAAAGCTACATATCATAAGAAGCTTGCTAAAAACCTTAAAAAAATTATTAGGTGTGCTTGCCTACATTTTTTTCATAATTAGCCTGTGGTACTACTTAAATATGGAAGATTACTGCCTGTTGAGCAAGAAAGATAACTATCAGATGCCATTCATCATTGTGATAAACTACTCTCTCTCTCTCCCGTTTAGAATGTCACTGACTTGATTTTAATGGTGTATATCCTGTTCAGCTTTGTAAGTGGGACCAACTGACCCTTGCCTCAGCTATGGGACCAGCTTCTGTGGAGCTACTTGCAGCTGGATTGGATGGGTACGTTAATCAGGCCAAGCGAGTCGAGGAGCTCTTCGGCAAGATCTGGCCACCCCCAAATGTATGATTCACCGGTCTGGAATCGCTGAGCGGCTCTTATTTATGAAGAGAACAATTCTGATTCCAACTGCTTTCCATGCTCGACTTTTCCCTTGGATACTCGCATCGGCTCTGGTGGAAAGGAATGTAAAGGTCATCGCCTAAGTTTTACAGCTATTGACTTCTTTCTCCTTGCTCTAAACCGAACTTGAGTGGTCACCAAACAGTGTAACCTTGGTGTTCCAGGTTTCTGCTTTATCGTGTATTTCTGATTCCGAAAGCTCCTCCCCAAAGACCGATTTTTTTTCAATGCTCGTGGAGCACGACTCGGCTCTCGCATTGTCGCATGCTTTTGGGATGCTAATGAGACTTGTCTTAGCTGCTCCAATATTTCTGGAGAAGCATACCTAGCAAAAACAAATAACTGAGCGCATAAAATTCTGGCAAAAGATTTTGCCAGAACATGTCAGGAGAATTTGTCTTCAGCTGATGATTACTTAGCTGTTAGCTTCAATTAAGCCTGGTCGGGTATACTGTTATGGGTGGAAGTCATGGAGACGAAATCACGCACGACTCTTTTTCTTCGCACACGAAATTCATTGCCCTCGTGCCTGAAGTTGGAAACCCTTATGGAATGTAGGCATTGGAGTGAGGAGGGTCCTATTTTCACGTGCTCTGTTTCGGTCGTGCTAAGTGCTATTCAAGCTCATCAAATGATTTTGCTGCCCGTGGAATGTGGAGGATCGATAATCTCAATCGTCCCTTGGGACATGATGTGGCGTCCACTCGTTTAAAAGTCGAAGAGCGAAAAGATGGTAAAATGATGACGGCGTTAAACATGTGTAAACTCCATGCATCTCTTGATGGAGGAACTTGTTGAATCTTTTTGACTTGTGGACCGTATCCCAAGCAAAAACGGATTTTGATTCCCATAATAATTGAATGGTAGAAAGAAAATGATTGGTGCCTTATCCACTTTTTTTTAATAGTTTGCAAATTAATAATTTTTGTACTAACTTATAAACGTGTGAGCTTGATGCATCTTGGGTTGAAGGAATTTGTTGAATCTTTTTGACTTTTAGAATTCTACTATTATGTATCCAAGCAAACGGATTTTGATTCCCGTAATAATTCATATTTAAAAAGAAAATGATTGGTGCCTTACCCACTTTTTTTTTTTTTTTTTTTTTTTATAGTTTGCAATTTAATAATTTTTTGTACTAACTTACATATTTTTTATTTATGCAACTTACTAAATTTTTTGAACTTATCATTTCTTAAACTCGAGTACACATCCATTATTATTATTATTGTTTTTTTTTGGTGAAGAATAATTTCCGTCAAAGGCTCTAACCGAACCTTCCCAATGCAGCAACACCTAAAATAGATTATTATTATTATTGTTGTTGCAAATGAACTGCTTGAATACTGTGTGGCTTATAATTCATGTCGTTATTAACAAGATCACGCATCTCTCAAAAGTGATTATTGTGGGGACTTGAATCTGATTAGTGTTTCTTGCGCCAAATAGAAAGTCCAATGGCTTTTTCTTGGTCACTTTACACGTCAATGATCAAAGGCCTAATTCAGAGTGAATCACAAATTCCATCACATCCTGACAAAATCACATCGAACCTCTGCACTGCATTGAGTTGGTGGAGCCAATGACAAGAAGGCAGATCTATGACTCACGAACAAATCATTATTAAATTATTGATGAGAAAATTATTTAAAAAATTCTAAATTTATTATACTTTTACCAATTCAATGATAAATATTTCAATTGTGTCAATTAAATTATAAATTTTCCGATAACATAATAATTTAGTTACGTTGATCAATTTTGACTGGAAATTACTGTTATAAACACTAATCATTTTATATTATACAACTGACACTAACATGAATAATTTAAAAAAAACAAATTAACTTTTTAATAATTATTTTCTTTATCTTTC
Organism: Eucalyptus virginea; assembly: GCA_014182375.1. Classification (NCBI taxonomy): domain Eukaryota; kingdom Viridiplantae; phylum Streptophyta; class Magnoliopsida; order Myrtales; family Myrtaceae; genus Eucalyptus; species Eucalyptus virginea. Next base: position 26,076,955 of record CM024517.1, on the reverse strand, counting down.
TTTTTTCCTCTACCAATTGCTAGGCCTCGACAACAGTTGCGGACCGGCCATAGACGAGGGTTGACCTCATCAGTCTCAAGTGATACTCGACTTTGCTGGGATCTAAAAAATTTTAGGATCGAATTGGTGTAAATACAATAGTAAATAGAATAGTAGATTTGGAGTACTTTTTCGAAATTTTCAATTGCCATGATTGATTTCATCCGAACCCCAATCATTCATTAACATCCAAACCCTCGATCGACCCCATTTCACTCCCGCTTACGTACCAACATCTCGATCCCTCTCTCTCCGTTATTTTCGGGTTCTTTGCCAACCTCGTCAAAAAATTTCTGTGGTGGCAAGAGCATGTGGTGCTGGAAGGCCACCACGTGGCCGCGCATGTGCATAATGCAGGGACAGCAAGCAATCAAGCACTCCTCTATGATTCACCAACATTATTGGGAAGAAAACAAAAGAAAAACGCGAAGTGCTGATTTGGGACGGTAGGCTCTCTTGCATCAATTGCCTTGTCCTCTTCCTAATGAAGAGACCAGCGGACCACAAATTCCAACATGTCCCAACGCACCTCGTCAATCAATCTGGTCAAACCATGTGTCAGTGCTGAGTCACCCATGTCCTGTGGCTGTGGCTAAGATCGCGCGTTCAAGTACTAGTACTATATTCTATTATTCATGTGGACGGTAAGCCGTCGGAGTTGGACATGAATCTGCACATTGAAAATGGCATTATGGAGTTGATGCTGATGAGAGGGGAGGGGTCACCTTTCGGATAGGAATCAGCATCTTCTCATTGCTTCATGTTTACCTTGTTTACTTGTGGGATATGTTCTTTTGCCGAGTCGAGCTCTCCACAGGGATGGTAGAAAAACCCTAGGTTTGGATTACGTGTCCCATCTTTCTCTTTACGCTCTCGTATGCCCTCCTTTTTGGACCATTGAATCATTCATTCGTAGCCCCGAATCGATCGGCCAATTCGGGTCGCGCTCTCCCTCACGGTAGTAGGGGGAAAATTAGTATTTTATTTGCAGTTAGTTACCTTGACGGCTGTGCGCTTTTGCTTCCTTTGATTGAGTTTGAATTGGACTTTTCTCTTTCGCGTTTTCTTAAACGTGTGGTTTATACTAGTCAATTGTTCGCACCCTCCAACCTCTCCTCCTCCTTTATCGTTGTTCTTACCATCCGCGGGAACGTTGGAGATGCATCGACTGATCAGATTAACGACCCTAGTCACAACCTATAATCTCCGACTAAACAAGAGGATCTTGAGCCGATGGTTGAATGTGTAAGTTTCATGTCGCCCCTAAATTAATCTAAAATTATGAAACCTGAGATATTTATTGAGGTCTCGAAATTGACATACGTTAAGATACCAAAAGGGTGGATATGTACTTAAAAACTTGGGTGGAATATCGAAAATCTGTGAACAGCAATGAAATATGAATGAACAGGCATCTTCCTTGTTTCCTTATTGAACCGCCCTCAATCAAGGCAGTCACCTAATATGACCCGTATGGGACAAAGCTACCCTATTTGATGCAGATAACTTAACTAAATCCCCCGCACATTTTCGTGGACGTGTGGTTTATACTAAGTCCATCTCGGCACCCTCTAACCTCCTCCTCCTCCTCCAATGTAGCGTGAACGTTTGAGATGAATCGACCGATCAAATTAACGTAGTCACAACCTATAATCTCCAACTAAACAAGATGATCTTGAGCTTTGATGTCACACTGATGGTTGAATGTGCAAGATTCATGTCACCCCTAAATTAATCCAAAATAAGAAATTGGAGTTATTCATTAATGTCCCGATTTTGAGATACATTAAGATACCAAAAGGGTGGATGTATTTAAAAACTTGGGTGGAATCTCAAAAATCTGTGAACAGCAATGAAATATGGAAGAACAGGCATCTTCCTTGTTTCCTTGTTGGACCGCCCTCAATCAAGGCAGACACCTAACATGACCCGTATGGGACAAAGTTACCCAATTGGATGCAGATAACTTAATTAAATTCCCAGGGCAGCTTCGGCACATGCTTCGGATTTGTCGATTTTCGTGCGTACATATAAATGAAAATTTTTGACTGGAGATCTCAGCGTTAAAACAAGGATAATTCTAGAATTTACCATCCCATAGGCATCCCTCGAAAAAATAATGCCACTAATAATTGCAATGGACAACTTTATACGTTCCAAAACGAAATAATAAACCATGTCCTTAATCCCTTTGGCTTTACAGTGGAACGGGTGCGTGTATATATATGGACCTTGATTTTCAGAATCGATCCAACATTAAGAAACACCATCTCCATCTTCACGTCCAGGCCAATAATACCGTTTGCCTTGGATAGGGGTGGATACGCTTTTCCAAATTCAGCATCGCTAATTTTGCTAAGTAGCCAACCTAACCTCATCACAAACACCAAAAGAACCTTATTCTGGCCTTCCTCCATCGTCACTTCTATTTCCTTCCTTCGAACAGCTAGCATTCTCTCTTCTTCCTCTCTACATTTTGTCTATTTAAGCTATCCTAAAAAACTCTTCCCGTCTTGAAGCCGTTTTGCAAATGGCGGAACCCTACCGAAGTCGGTCTCCTGTTGATCAGGAGGACCCCGGGTACGCCCTCTTGCCGGTGGGGAGGAGCCGAGGGACCACCGCCGACCGATCCGGGCGATCTTGGCGGTGGGACTTTCCGTGTTGCTGGTCGTGGGGATAGTGATCGGCTTCTCGACCGACACAAGCCCGGATGTCTGCGGGGAGGTCAATTCTGCCCGGCTGGAGCCGTTCCTCCTGGGAGGAGCGGGGCAGAGGTCGGTGCCGGTCAAGACGGTGGTCAGGCCGGTGCCTCGCGGCGTGAAGGAAGGAGTGTCCGCGAAGTCAAACCGGGTCTTCGCTGGTGCCAACCTGCGGAGTTTCCCGTGGAACAACAGCATGCTGTCGTGGCAGAGAACGGCTTACCATTTCCAGCCGGAGAAGAACTGGATGAATGGTGACCTTTTATTTTCCTATGGCATTTCATTTCTTTGAGAATGCTTTTTGCCTTTTTTTTTTTTCTGGAATTTTGGTTGATGTTATTTACGTGCTAGAATGATATTCAACTTTTTTTTTTTTTTTTTTTCTGAGGGTTCTTCTAGTCAAATCTTTTTCTGGGTACCTTGAACGGTCATTTGAGGTTTTTTCTTTTGTTAAGATTTTGGTCAATGAGCGTACAGATGGAGATTTATATTTAACTGATTAGTGTTTTTTTTTCTCCTTCGTTTCATGGCTCTGTTCTTGCTGTGGCATGGGAATCCCGTTTCATCGTCTGCAATAGATCCCAACGGTAAGATGGTTCTCCTTCTTTCTTTTTCTTTTTCTTTTTTTTTAAAATTATAATATTGCATTTTCTGATAATTACACTAATCAGAATTTCGAGTTTCATACTGCTCCTAAACAATATACTCTTTTTCAACATGTCACCGCGGGATTAGCCACAAATGTGCTTTCATGAAAGTGTAACTTCGTATACGAATTGACATCAAAACGTGAAATCATGCTAGGTCCCATGTATTACAAAGGTTGGTACCACTTCTTCTACCAATACAACCCGGACGCCGCCGTCTGGGGCAACATCGTGTGGGGCCACGCCGTGTCGGAGGACCTGATCCACTGGCTCTACCTCCCCCTCGCCATGGTGGCCGACCAGTGGTACGACATCAACGGCGTGTGGAGCGGTTCCGCCACGGTCCTCCCTGACGGCCAAGTCATGATGCTCTACACCGGCTCGTCCAACGAGTCCCAGCAGCTCCAGAACCTCGCCTACCCTGCCAACCTCTCCGACCCGCTCCTCATCGACTGGGTCAAGCACCCGGGCAACCCTATCCTAGCGCCTCCGCAGTGCATCGACAAGTTGGACTTCCGTGACCCGACGACCGCCTGGTACACGTCCGGAGGCAAATGGCGCTTCGCAGTCGGGGCCAAGATCAACAGGACGGGAGTGTCGTTTGTGTACGAGACCGAGGACTTCAAGAGCTACAAGCTCTTGCCGGGCCTGCTCCATGCCGTCCCCGGGACCGGCATGTGGGAATGTGTGGACATTTTCCCGGTCTCGGATGATGGGTTGGACACGTCGGTGAATGGTCCGGGCGTGAAGCACGTGATGAAGGTTAGCCTCGACGACGACAGGCACGATTACTATGCGATCGGGACTTACAACGAGGAGGCCAACACTTGGGTCCCGGACAGCCCCGAGATTGACGTGGGGATCGGGATCAGGTATGACTACGGTATATTCTACGCCTCGAAGACGTTCTACGACCAGAACAAGAGTAGGCGGATCTTGTGGGGTTGGATAACGGAGTCGGACAGCGAGTACGCGGATGTGCAGAAAGGATGGGCTTCACTTCAGGTCTGTTCAATGTTTTCACTTGCCTTTGAATGTGCTCTGAAATTGTTGTGACACATCATATGATGGTTTAATGATGTCAAATGGTGAACTCCATTCGTATTTCTCAGGCACTTCCGAGGACAATCGTTCTCGACATGAAGACCGGAAGCAACCTGCTTCAGTGGCCGGTGGAGGAAGTCGACAGCTTGAGATTAAGCAGCAAAGAATTCGACAGCGTAGAGGTCGAAGCCGGGACGGTGGTGCCTCTAGATGTCGGAACCGCCACACAGGTCGGTGTCTTCAAGTCTTCATCTGTACCTGTACTATTCAGGGAAATAAGGACTTCCGGCTAATGAAAAAACATGATTTTCAGGTGGACATCGTGGCAGAATTTGAGCTGGACAAACAGGCCCTAGAGGCGGCACCCGAGGCTGATGCCGATTATGTTTGCAGCGCCAGCGGTGGGGCCTCTCAACGAGGTGCTCTAGGACCGTTCGGCCTCTTGGTTCTTGCAGACGATGACCTATCTGAGCAGACTCCTGTGTACTTCTACGTCGTTAAGGGATCGAACGGCACCCTCAAGACTTCCATCTGCACTGACCAATCGAGGTAATCCTCTCGATCTCGTTTTTTTTTCCCCTTCAATTCTTGTCCGGTCTCGCTTTCATCAATCATGCCGAATGCTTGTTTCTTTTCTCCGTAGATCTTCCGTCGCAACCGATGTCCACAAGCAAGTCTACGGAAGCTTCGTCCCGGTACTTGAAGGCGAGAAGTTGTCGCTCAGAATACTGGTGAGAGAGCTCGCATTCTCGTTCACATGAAATGATGTCGTACGCTGTGCCTATCCCTAAGACCTATCAGTAACTCGCCCTTTCTTTCGTCGGTCTTCCAGGTGGATCACTCGATCGTAGAGACCTTCGCACAGGGAGGGAGGAGCTGCATCACGGCCCGCGTTTACCCAACCAAGGCCATCTACGGGGCCGCCCGGGTCTTCTTGTTCAACAATGCCACCGAGGCTAATGTCAAGGCCTCGCTCAAGATATGGCAGATGAACTCTGCTTTCATCCGCCCGTACAGCCCCCAATGATCGAAACGGAAGCAGAAAAAAGATTGGACATAAGGATCGCGCAATTTTATTTTATTTTTTTGTAACGTTCCCTTTGTTGATGACCCTGTACAAGTTGTATCAGTCCCACCATCTTCAGTTCACGAGATGGGCAGGGGACCTTCATTTCCATTTTTGAGCGGACGAGTGGCAGAAGAAAAGAAGAAAAAAACAGAAGACAAGCGTCTGCAGATGATGCAGTTAAACGACAGAGAAAGTTCACTGTTCATTTGCTGTTATTCATCTCCCGAGTGTAAAAATTTGGTTCTTCTTTTCTGTTTTCCATAGCCATATCTTTTCTGAAAAAATTATAAGCTGATGAAAAGAAGATGAGATTTTGGACAAAATGGAGAGTTGGATGGGGAGCTGCAGAATCAGTTGACACGTAGATTCCATCGTGGGACCTACACAATGAGCTGTTTAAGATTATGTCGAACGCACGATGTCTTTTCTATCGAATCCATCACCAACCGCAAAAACGGAAAAGACGAAAAGTTGAAGCTCGCGAGTCGCAGTCTCATGAAAAGTACGTGCGCTGGCTTCGGCTGACGAGGTCTCGCTCCGTCTTCAATGGCAGCTCACGCTTTCCCCACTTCCATCGATCAAAACCATTGGCATTTCTTCTTCTTTTACTTCAGATTCAAGAGCTGAAAAGCCACTGCGATTTGCTTCGAAGCCCTTCGTCTCCTCAAACCTCGTACTAACGTGTTTGCAAATGCAGCATCTCATTGTTGTGACTTCTCTCGAAACATTGGCTTGTGAACTTCACCACTCGAAGTTCATGATTGTCCGAAACTTTCGCATGCCTTGGCTGCAAAGTTATCCCGTACTAACGCGTTTTGCTTCTTTTGAAGGGCTTTGGTGAGGTTTTACATCAGAAGTGACAAAAATATGCAAGAATCTTCGTGCTGTTATGAATTTAAGGTAGTTAATGTGAGCAGTGTGAGAGGAAGAGCAAGTCTATCCACAGGTAGGTAAGCTGATAATTTGTCTTTCTAGGAATAGGAAAAGAAAGAAGACCTGACACGAGCTGCTTGATATCCAATTGTGAAAATGCAGAACCCAAAACCTAGCGATCGATGGTTTCTGCTGCATTCGCAGTTGTGGTGATCAGGCTCATAAAATGTTCTACAACGGATGGTTCCACTTCTTCTACCAATACGACACTGAGGGTCTGGATTGCAGACATTATAAAATGGTCTGGGGCCATGACATGTCCAAGAAATCGATCCTCTGGCTCCACATCCCTCTTGCCTTGGTGGCTGATCAGTGGTGCGACACCAATGATGCCATGTGGAGTGGATCGGCCATGATCCTGCCAGACGGCCAAGTGATTGTGCTCTGCACTGGATCATCAAAATGATTCCGTGCCGTACCAAAATCTTGCATACCCCGCCAATCCATCCGATCCACTCCTCATCAATTGGATCAACTACCCTGGCAACCCAATTATTGAGCCCCCTCCAGGTTTTGACAAGTCGGACTTCTGTGACCCAGCGAATGCCTGGAACACTTCGGAAGGAATGTGGCAAATTCTAATTGGCACTAAGGTTGATAATACAAGAATGTCATTTGTGCATGAGACCGAGGACTTCAAGGACTCTGAGCTCTTGCCTGGCGTGCTCTGTTCCAGGGACCGGCATGTGGGAATGTGTGGACATTTTCCTGATCTTGGTGAACCATGAAAATGGCTTGGACATGTTGGTTAATGGTCCGGGAGTGAAGCATGTGATGAAGGCTAGCGTCGACGAGGATAGGTATGATCACTATGCTGTTGGGGTTATGATGTGAAGGCCAAAAATTTGGGTTCCGGACAGTCCCAAAACTGATGTGGGAATCGGGATTAGGTATGATTATGGTAATTTATATGCCTCACAGACATTCTATGACCACGACAAAGGCAGGAGAATCTTGTGTGTATCTGCTGGAATTTGACACCGAGGCTACTGATGTGCAGAAGGGATGAGCTTCACTTCAGGTTTTATTACTGTTTCTGTTGACTTTTACAGTTGTACAGTCTACTTCCTGAGAATGAAATTGATTGAAATTAACCCCTCTGTTTCAAATCTGCCAGGACATGTCTGCCGAACTTCTGTCCAATTGATCAAAGCATTTCCGAATATAGTAAGACTGTAGAAATATAAATTGAACCGTGCTCACTATTGTCTTGAGACTGGAAGCTAGAAATTATAAGAGATATTAAATGTCATATTTAGGGTCAATAAAGCTCAAGATCTTATTGATTTATCAGTCACGATCATTTGAGTGGTATCTTTCAAGAAATTCCGAGGACCGTGAACTTATTTTTTTTCAGATTAACTTATTTATAGCTCTGGGCTCTTTAGGTAGGTTACAGTGGCTGATCTTTTTTCTAAAACGGGGCAATCTCTCTTGGAGGTGCTACCGTCATGGGGGGAACCCCTCCCGAATCTTTCTCAAGATCCGAATTGCTTTTGCTAGAGGGAGGACCTGGTGGGTCGGTTCTCGGGAGGCCATTAGGCGGAAGAGGAGTCGTGTCTTTTGGCATGCGTTCATCTAGAACAATGCAATCACTCCTTAGTACCAGTTAAACCTCTGGATTATGGCTAAGAGCAGACTTCCCACTCAAGCTCTCTTATTGTCGTATGGCAGAATTGACAGTGGTTCTTGTGCGTTTTGCAATGAGATGCCTGATTCCATGGACTATCTGTTTTTGGATGTCGTGTCACGGCTAGTATTGCTTTCTTCTGAGCGGCTAGATGCAATTTTCCCTGGCGTAATAGATCTTGGAGGGAGAATCTCCGTTGGGCCACCACTTTTTTGATGGGTAAGAATTTTTACAAGTGCATCGCTCGCTTCTCTTTTGGTGCGTTATGTCACATTATCTGGGGGAGCAGGAATAACATCCTGTTTAGGGACTAACCTCTTACTGTTCCGGCCATGAAGAACCACATGTTCAAAGTGGTTAGAGATAAAGCTATTACCTTTAGGAACGTTGATGATAATTTCAGGAACATAAGGTTGTCGCGGAGCTGGGGCCTTGACCCGATTATTTTCTCTTGGGACCCCTAACCCTGCCGTGCCGTTGCTGGGGGTTTTCTTCTTAGCTGCGGTGGTTGTTTTTGTAGCGGTGGTCTCCCTCCTCCTTTGAGGAGTTTTTGTTTTGGTCACCGATTGTTCATGCCGTGCTTGTCTCTTTTTAGCTTGGCTTCATTTTCCTGGTTGCCTTGTGTTGTTGCTTTTACATCTCGGCATCTGTCCACTCATCCTCTCATCTTGAGTGTATGTTTTCAATGCCGTGACCTTTTGTACATTTGGCCTTTCCCCTATATATTTATTACCTCTTTGAAGGGAAGCTTGCAGAGGTTTCTTTCAAAGATAAATGACACATAAATTTAAATTATGCAAAATGAATATGAATATGCAAATGTCAATGACTTTTTTTTTTTTAAGAATAAAGGATGCAATATAAATGCAATGATTCGGTCAGGAACATAGATCTCTATGTGTCTATGACCAATGAAATGCAAATGCAAAGAAGAACACGTACCTGTCGTACCTGTCTGGGGATTTAGGTATGAAATGATTCCTATGAGACCTGACAATCATCTAGAACTCCCTTCAGATAATTGAAAGGCTCAAAGTCTTTAGGGATATGAATTCTCATCAGATTCTAAGTACCTGGAAATTGCATCAAGTACTTGAACTTTCAAAAATCTGATTCTTATGTCAGACATTTGAAAACATTTACTAACATCTGGAAATCACATCAGATGTTTGAAAATACAAACACTTGAAAATCACATCAAGCATTTAAGGGTTTAAATATCTGGAATTCACACTAAACATTTGAAAACATTTACTAAACATCTAGAAATCACATCAGATGTTTGGAAAGACAAACACTTGGAAGTCACATCAAGCGTTTAAATGCTCAAATATCTGGAATTCATACTAGACATTTGAAAACATGGGTACTTGGAATTCTCATCAAGTATTCAAAGATGACTGAACAAACTCAGGGCTTTAAAGACAAATCCTTTGGTCTTTGAGGAAAATTCATTTCATTATTTTAAATTCAATGAAGGTCCATGCATGATGGCTTTTTTTCAAACTTCCACCGGGAAAAATTATCATTAAGACAATTTTCACTAAGCTGTGAATCTCTTGAACATGCTAAATGAGACACCTTTGGTGTGAAAGAATTTTTCACTCACTCTCATTTAGGAGGGGTTATTTGTCCCGACCATTGATGCGAGAATATATCACTCAATCTCATCACCATCTTGTCGACAAGAGTTCGAATTTTCTTGCAAGCAGTACGACCTTACCAATCTGAGAGGTCTTTGACAGGTATTGTAATGTGGGTTTGGTCAATGGCTTAACAAAGGAACTCTTTGAGTCAAGGCTATGGAAAGAACAATTCTGTAATCATCTCCGGGTTTACAAATCAAGAACCCTGCAAAATGAGAAAGAAATAATCTTGCTTGCATTTCTTCGAACAATGCTTAAAACATGTGAACTCCCATATTAATTCAAGTGCCCTAATCTGAAGAGATTTTGAAAGGGACGTAACATAGGCTGGGTTCATGGGCTGAGAAACGAAAGGATCGTTAGGCTCAAAATGTTTGTAAAGGGTGAGAGTTGGTGATCATCTTGACATTACCACCAGTTTTCTTTTTTCACCTTTGAATATTTTCTTCATATCACAATTCCATTATTGCAACATCATTTGAGTTTTTTAGTATCGCTTTGTTGGGGATACGACTCACTACATCAAGTGTTTGATTTTTCTCTTTGGGCATTGGCCTTACTTTTACCAGGCACACTGCTTTTTCATACCCCTTATTTTTTTGCACTTACTTTCTTTGGACTCATGCAGTCTTCTTTCATCAGCATTTTGGACCGTGCTACTTGAATGATTGTCTTTCATCTTGCCCCAGTGTGGGGATGATCACCAACTGGGTTTAAAGAAATGAAGTTATAGGCTCAAGTGGGCTATGCAAAGAATATAACTGTGTAGGATAGCGAAAGAAATGTTCTTCATCATCCTAAGGCACTTAAATTGCCACATGAATTCAATGTAATAGTACGACTTGAAGATTGATGCAAGTGAGAACAAGAAAATTTCTATCCATTTCCCTCTCCTTCAATGTCAACTTACCTCCATTTGCCTCGATGTGGGGTGGTCCTTGATAGGGGTAGTATGAAAGAAATTCTTCAAGTATTTAGGCTCAAAGAAGGGTTAAACAAGGGTTCACCAGTAGAGTAATGAACTGCCCCTCATCATTTCAGTTGTCGTACTTCTTGCAAGAAAACTTTTCACCTTGAAACACAAAATGTTTCCATACTCACCTCACAATGTATAGACAAGGGACTGTGTATGGGATAAGGCTTGTCTTTCATGCCTCATTTAGCATCATTTAGCATGTTCAAGTAACTCAACATCCTTCACTGAACCATTTTGATAAATTTCAAGTGGAATTGGTGAATTACACATCATGTGAAAACATTCTGAAATGATAAAAAGGCCATGCTCTATCAAATCATAAAGTCAAAGCTGTTAAGTGTCTGTGTCTTACCCCTCTTTGTAAGGGAGCTCATAGAGGTTCCTTAAATGTGCGCAGGGCTGCACCTGAAACATAAAACAGATAATTAAAAGAAACAAATAGAGTAAATTAGATGCATGTTGGAAAATTATTTTGTTTTGAAAAAAATTTCAAGGGAACATGAAGAAGCCCAGCCTTCAGAATTAGCTCCTTGCCGTTTTCTTTTGGGTAGAATTTTATCACAGGGCTAGTTTGGTATACTTCAACATGCCCTTAAAACATGAAAATCTCCATGTATTTTATTGGATGAAAAGCAAATTACATTATTGAAATGAGAGAAATCCTAGAATTGAAAATGCAAATATGCAAATATGGAAAGCAATAAAGATTCCTATGCAGAGGAGTGTGCAAATAATTAAAATTCTCCTACTCTTGAGCTTCGTCGATGATAAACACTAAATTCTCTTCAAACAATTCAGTCATTCCTTCGAGTGTGTCATCAGAGCTCTCAATCTTTGGAGGTGCGGGATCATCTATGCCACCCCATCCATCTGGGATGATATCCCGTGGGTCGAAGTAGGAGCTGGGAGGAGCCGAATACTTTACATAGTAATCGAATTTGCCACTTGGTTGCCCTAGGGTGTCCATCACTTCTGCTTCCTCATGCATCATTTGAAACATGGTTGGCTCAGCATCAAAACTGAAAATGGCATTCATAGCTTCTGGGTGGTCAGGGAGTGGGTTATTCTGGATGTTCGGCTGTGCATCGCGGAATGAGACCACCTTGGCATCCAAAAGATTTTGGATTTTATGTTGCAGCGTATAGCAATCGTCAACATAATGCCCTATCTCCCCCATATGATAAGCACATGTCTCGGACGGATCATAATTGGGGAAACGTTCGGGATTAGATCGCTTGGGTTCCTTTGCGAGTAATCCCTTCTTCTGAAGGGTCGACAAGATCTTGGACAAGGGCTTAGGAAGTGGCGTAAATTGACGCTTGGAAAAGTTTTTTTGACTAGCCAAAGAATGGTCGTGCTCCTTCTTGTTGGGTGTTCGAGGTAAGGCGAGGTGGTTGAACATAAACTACATTAACCTCCACCACAGGTTCTTTATCCTTCTTGGCTGAGACTCTCTTATACAAGCTAGTTTGATCAGACGTCCATCCATCACGCAATGCTTCTTCAATTCGCTCGCCGATGGGGATTAGCTGATTGAATGACTTAACAGTCAAACCAGAGATTCTGGGTTTGATCCCCAGTGGAGTCGTCAAACTGTCGCGATCTTCCCGAGGGTGAATTATTTAAAGAAGGCTAATGGATTACTAAGTCCGAAGACTTGGCACGGACCCTCCCAAGTCCTACCAATCGCGACTTGATGTTAAGAAATTAATCTATTTAAACATGCAATTATACTCAATTTGGAGCCGCCACTAACCAATTAGGGTTGGTTAGAAACCCAAGTAAAGTATGGGAGAATACTTTACTTTTGCGATAACTAGAGATTCAGGTTCGGGGGACATGGTTACGCTAGATTAGTCTAACGCCATTTCGGTACCTTTTTATTTTAATTTTAAAAATATTTTGTAGGCAATGTTGATTAATTTAAACTTAAGCTACTAACATGCAAATGGTTGTCATGCGGGTGCACAATCAATAAAATAACATTCAATAAAAAATGCTAATAAAAATGCATGCCCTAAACATGATTTCTAAATGACATGACACCTAATTTTTCTTTTTCTTTTTTTTAAAAATGTTAATTATATGCAATCTTAATCTAAATTTGATATGCATGAGTTTTACTTTAATGACATATGAGATGCAATTCATGTGACATAATTTAAATCATTACAAATATGAGTGCAATCTAATTTACATAACCCTAAATATGCATGTGCTATATAATATGGGATGTATGACGTGGTAATTCTATATGCATGTTCTTTTTATGATTTTTTTTTATTACACATATGCAACCTACACTAACAATGATGACATGAAATGGGATTAATTATGAACTAACCTATTAGCTAACTAACTAAACGGCCTTTGTGTTTTCTTTCTTTCTCTTTTTTAAAATGACGATAATTCTTATTAAAAAAGAAAACGACATAATGATGCAATGTTAATCTTTGGCCTTTTTATTTAAAAAAACTACATGATGGGAATATTAAAACATTAATCTATGACCTACTAACTAGAGTGCAACATGTGGTGTGATTTATATGACCTAAATAACATTTTTTATTCTCTTTTTTTTTTTGGTTTTTTTTTGGTTTTATTAAAGGAAAATCATCCTAATTCTATATGAATCTTAAAAATGCAAAAGCTTTAAATATGAAATGCATGTGGACCTAAGTACTTAAATTCTAGATATGCATAATATGTGAGGAGCAAATAATGATAACGCACCAAAATATAATTCATCAATGTATATCAATGACATATATTTTAACGCTAGTCAATTATGCAAAACAAACCATAAATTTGTCATAAAAAGTTGAAATAATCAAAAATCTAACCCGCTATCTTGCGGTTCAATATTTTTTGTTATCATGGCTTAATATGACAAATTTCCTAATCGGATAATAAAAATAAATCAAAATAAATCAAGTTAGAATAAAAACAAAACATGAAATCAAATACCTACAAATTCACCTAGTCTAACTTACGGTTGACTTGAGGAATGGCGAGGAGCAGCTTGTGGTTCGGTGATGGGTCGCCGTTCGGAACAGGGGTGGTTGTCGGAGCTCCGGCGAGGTTCGGGCAGTAACCGGACCTGCAGCAAAACAGAGGAGGCAGCAGGTGGCTCTGTTCGGGCATGCAGCATCGAGCAGAGGAGCAGCAACGTCGCAGGCAGGGGCGTCTGGCTACTGAGACTGGTTCGGGCGTCGACGGTTGCAGGCATCAAAGGTGTTGCTAGCGTCGGATGGTCACCGTGGACAGAGACGCGGGCAGGGGCGGCGTTCGAGCGGCAGCAGTCTGACTTGGGCAGAGACAGAGCAGGGGTGTCGGATATTCTGGTGCTGCGAATCAGCGACGACAGAGGCGAAACAAGGGCATCGGGGCTTCTGTGCTACGAGCTGAGAGATAGCAATGCGGGAGCAGCAGTAGCGGTCGTCAGGGAAGCTCGGAGCCGGCGTGGTGCAGGCGTTGGACAGATTCGGCTCGGGTCTGGTTTCGGCAGAGCTTCGGCAGGGGGAAGCAGCGGATCGGTAGTGGTGGCTTCGTCGGGCTAGCGGAGCAGATCGGCGAGGCAGCAGCAGCAGCAGAGACCGACGGACGAGCAGAGACCAACGAGGGTTACTGGGCGCCGGAGTGGAGGGCTTCGGCTCAGTTGCAGCAAGGTAGTGTGCAGCGATGGTTTGCACTTCGTGGCTCCTGGGCTGACGGGGGCGGAGCGGAACAACGTCAAGCCCTCGGTGCCTGCAGGCGGAGGCGACAACACAGGAGTGCGGGGGCGTGGCTGAGACTGGCGCAGCGGGATCTGGTAGGCGGAGCAGTGAGGAAGGCTCATCGAATAGGTTGCAACGGCAGCTAGGCGGACGGGGTCGCTGTGGCAGTGCGGCGAGTTGCTGGCGCGCCGGCGACGACGAACGGAAGCGGCGGAGTGGTGCGATGACGCGGCGAGGAGGCTGCTGTGAGTTGCAGAAAACCGGTGCAGGTGGCGAGTGCAGAAGAGGAAGACGATGCCCCTCCTTTTTTTTTTTTTTTTTGTTGATTGGTCACTCTCACCTCTCTCTCTCTCTCATGTCGCTTTCACGTTTCCTCCCTTTGTCTCTCTCTGCACACTTCTTCTTTTCAGCAAAAAGGACAACCGAAAGCTTTTCTCTCTTTCTCTTCAGTTTTCTATTTTTTCCTTAGACGAAAAATGAAGAGAAGCCCCCCTCGGTTCCGAAACCTCGCCTTCTTTTTATAGAGGGAAGACTCGAAGTTGTTGAAGATCTGGCGATATTCACTCAACTTCTTCAACAAAAAAGCGGTTCCAAAATCTAACTTTTTTTTTTTTTTTTTGATAAAGTGAAATTTTTTGGTAAAGTCCAAAATCCAAAATTTAACTATTGAATTCTTTTGAATTCAATTTTTTTTTTCAAAATTTCCTCTAATAAAAAATTATCTTCTATTTCTAAAAACTAAATTTAAATTAGGTGTCAACAGGTACCCACCTACTTCAATGGCCAGTGGAGGAATTGGAAAGTCTGAGATTAAACAGTAAGGAATTCAGTGACAGAGAGGTCAAAGCTGAAACGTTATGCCTCCATATGTCGGAACCGCCACATAGGTTTGTGTTGTTCCGTAGTTGTTAATTTGGTAAAGTCGAGAACTTCTTGTAACCAATGTAAGACATCATGGCAGATGAAGAGGTCCTAGAGACGACACCTGTAAGCGTATGCCAATTTCAGTTGCAGCACCGGTGGCGGAGCCTCTCAGCGAGGTGCTCTTGGGCATTTTGGCCTTCTGGTTCTTGCAGACCAGAGCCTATCCGAGTAGAATCCTCTATTTCTACATCGACAGAGGCCGGAATGGCAATCTCAAGACTCAAACTGCACTGACCAATCCAGGCGCCTTCTTCACCTTCTTGCATGCATGGTAATGTTCCTGGATAAGATTGAATTCGTTGGCAGAGAGAAACATAAGCAGCCGGTCACATTATAGAAATTAAAAGGTGTCTGTGCCTTCTGCTGTCAGTTTTCCATGCGCTTTCTCTTGAATTGTGATAGGCTGCCTCTGTTACCTCAGCCACCACACCCAATCTCTTATTGCGATTTTTCTGTGTGATTGGCTCCACCGTGTGCTTTATCGAACTGGGCTTGCTTCAGTCGTCGAATCTCATACTTTTCTGGTAGATCTTCCGAGGCAAGCAATGTCAATAAACAAGTCTATGAAGCTCTGTCCCAGTACTAGAAGGAGAAAAATTGTCACTGAGAATCCTGGAGAGTTGAGCTTCAACTGTTCAATTGTTCCATCAGATTCGTCAGAAGCAACTCTCTCTCGTCATCCAAGTGGACCATTCCATAGAAGAAAGCTTTTGCTTGCTCAGGGAGTAGAACTATCGTCACCTTGCGCATTTAGGCAATTCACGAAGACACCAGGATCTTCTTGTTCAAAAATGCTACCGAGGCAAATGTCACCGCCTCACTCCAGATATGGCAGATGAACTCTGCTTTCATACGCCGGTACAAGCGTTCTTGTTCTATCAATCCCATTATGCTATAATGTATTCTCAAACTGTGTAAAATTTGTTTTCCTTTCTCCTTGCCATATGACCCTGTGCAGTGCAGGCTCTGGCCATGCCCATTGTGTACAATCTGGCTTTTGACTTTGGTTAGGGATTGTGCGGCAACCGATAGCCGTGGAACCTAACTCGATTGCTGTAGATGCAACATGGATTTACTGTATAGACGTATACTTAGGTGCTTTTGATACGGTTTTGGAAAGGCCTTTGGAAAAATACAAAGGCATTGGTAGAATGTATTTTAAAAACATATTGAAAAGCAATTTTGAGGTAAATGTTGTTATTACACTTTGTAAGATAGTTTTGCTAGTTTTTTTTTTTTTTTTTTAAATAAAAAACCTCAAACTATTTGTCAGTGGAACTCAATAGCCACTAATGAGCCAATTCAGTTGTCGGTAGGGTGCTCAACCTCAGACTGCCTCCCATATGGTCACTTGTGTTAAGATGCACATGTAGGTTGTGTTAAAGAAGTCTCATATCGGATAAGTGATGTATAAAGCACTTATTATATTAAAGTTGATCCACAACTTATTAACTTAAGTTTATGAGTAAATTTAAATTCAACTAGATGTGTTGACGAGTTTGAATTTAAACTCCTTCTCAACAATTGAGACAACCTTCTCCTAACAAATGATATCAAAGTTAATGATTAATTGATACTTCACGGAGATATAGAGACCATGGATAGCTGGTGGCAACGCAAAAGAATGATGTAGCCTATAATTTATTGGCTTAAACTTTTAAGTAAAGGTAGGTCCAATTGGATATGTTAATGGGGTTTAACTAGATATGTTAACAAGCTCAAATTTGAACTCTCTCTTAGCAATTTTTTCCTTACTCCCTATAAATGGCATTAAAGCTAATGATGTCACGCCCCGAACCCCGAGCGCGCGCACATCCCACTGCGGTCGATCAAATATGTGACATCCCAGGATACGCCACCGACCCATTCATTTATTTACGCATGCGGAAGCGAAACAAATCCCTTAACAACATTTAACTTGGGATAGAAAAGCAGGCAATCAATCACAATACCAAATACTCATTTACAAACACAAATGGTTTAAATACAACACTGAATTGTCCACAAAATAGACCAGCTCGACAAAAAGGGGGATTATCCTAAAACCAACTAGCATGACACATTCTCTAATCCTTATGACTTCACCTCTTCAACTCCTCAAGGCCAACCAAAGCTATCTAGCCGCTCCGTCCACCAGGAACCTGAAATTGTAATCCCCAAATCGGGATGAGACAATGTCTCAGCAAGTTCAACCCCCTAAACCCCTATTAGAAAGAAAATATGCCCCGGGTGGCCTAGCCACATCACACATAGACTTACCTCGCATTAGTCTTCATCTGCAGGTTAGCACAATTTATATAATTCAACAATGTGCAATTATGATAACCAAACAACTGCGGCACAATCACATCATCAGAACAATTCAACCACTTGGATCGTCTCAGCGATCAATCGACTCAGCCGATTACATGTCATTCTAGCAAATCAATCATTGCTCTCAATCACGGCCCTATAGGAAGATTTAACAACCAGTGGCAATCACGGCCCCACTCAGCAAAATTAGAATTAATGGCATCACGGCCTCACTCGGCACAACCTTTAAAAGGTGATAGATCCCGGCCCGATGGGCACGACCTCTAATAGGTGGTAATTCACGGCCCGGTTGGGCGCGACTTTTATCAAGTGGCAATTCACGGCCCCACTGAGCACGACCTTTATCAGGTGGCACTTCACGGCCCCACTGGGCGCGACCTTTATCAGGTGGCAATTCACGGCTTCACTGGGCACGACCTCTAATAGGTAGTTAATCACGACCAATCTATCATAAATTTCGACACTTGGGACTTTATAAAAAGAATCCCTATTTATTGCAATCACACTCCATTTGCCACAATCAATCATCAAATTCAAATTCTAAATACACAGCAGCGATCAGCACGGAATTCTGAGAGAATAAGGTCCCGATGAAATTTTCAGAATTTAATAAATAATTAAATTTATTCCGAAAATTAATTAAATAATAATATCCATATTTTTCGCAATCCACACTCAATTTATAATATCCAATCATCAATTTCAAAATCCGAATACACAACAGCGATCGGCACGAAATTTTGAACAACCGGGGTCAAAAATATTTTTTTCCGTTTTTTTATAATAATAATATTTTAATAATTTCGAATATAATATAATATTATAAATTTCCAGAATTTCGAAGCAATTAAATAATTTCAAAATTAAAATCATATTATGTCCCATCAAGGTTTATTATTAAATAAACTCTCTTAGCTTTTAATTAAACATGCTTTAAATTAAACAAACATCTTAATCTAATTCACAATTAAATAAATTAAACTAATCACCTAAGCTTACTTAACTTAAGTTAAGCACACTTAGAGCATCATTAACCATCTAATCAAGGTTTAGTGAGCTAAACTCATCGGATTAGCGAGCCGAGTGGACCAAAACGACAAGGATGACGCGAGGATCGACTTTCCTCAGGGCGGGCCGAGCATCCGGGCTCAGGAAGGCGGCCGAAATGGGCCAAGAAGGGGCTGAGAAACCCATTTTTGCAGCTGCTGGTTGCGGCTGGACGGAGGCTGTTCGGCGGCGGTTCGGGTGCGGGGAACGGCGGAGAAGTGGCGGCTGCAGCTTGGCGGGCGAGGCGACGGCTTCGGCGGGACTCACGGTGGCCGGAGGTGGCTGAATCGCGGCCTGTGCTGGCCTGCGAAGTTGCTGGAAACGAGGGCGAGCAGGGACGACGGCGGCAAGAGGCGGAGACGTGCGAGCGGCGTGGGGCAGACGCGCGGTGGCGGCGACGGACGAACGGCGAGACCTCCAGCTGGCGTGCAGCTTCGAACGGGACTTCTTTGGTTGCTGCTGGGTCTCGAAGCAGCCAAGGGAGGTGGAGAAGAGAGACCGCGACGGGAGAGGAAGGGGAAGACGGAGGACGTGCGGCCAAGGCGGAACGGCGACGGCGACGGCGACGGCGACAATGGCGTGCGGGCGGCGACGGCGACGAGCGGCCGAGCGGGCGGACGAGCTCGACTGGCTTCCGGTCGGAGCTCCCCCCTCTCTCTCTCCTCCAAAGTCCAAAGGAAGAAGATGATGTTGATGGGTCATCTTTCCAAGAGCCAATCCCCCACCGTCCACGTGTCAAGATCTCAACCCTTGACCTCAACCACCATGACATCATCCCATGTCATCTTCCACTCTCTCAAATCCTCCACAACTTCTCCAATGGTTGCACTTTTATTTTCCGCCGGGGTCCAATTCTTGTACATCAAATTCTTCGATTCCACTTAATTCTCTTCCAATTGAATCAAATTGAAATCTATAAAATTAATCCAATGTCACCACACTTCAATTCACATCTTCACTTGTCCATAGAACCAACTTAGGTCCTAAAAGCGCGACCAAATGCGGGCCTACTAATTTCTCGAACCAAATTAACCATACATTGATTATTTTGCCGAAAAACTCGCCTTGCATGAAAAATATTCCAAAGATGAGTCAATACTCCTAAAATGATTTGTGACACACCGTACTTCCATTTCGACCGATCTCAATTCCACGGTTAATTTCACTTTGGCACGATACTGCGCGCGCCCAACCTCCGGATAGCCTTTAGAAATTTTTATGCATTTGACCTGTGGTTGATCATCTCAAGCCACAATGTACATCTTTGAAACATTGGCGACTTTCGGTTGTCGGGATAATCTCAAGGTTTCAAATACGAACACATGGTACTCAATCGACAAAAAAGTCGGTCTAGTGCCGATCGACAAGAATTGTGCAATCTGGTGGAATCACCCACACCTGATCACATGCCTCTGTCGAGTCGACCTATCTTCAATCTCTAATCGATTTTTAATTGTGCCGTAATGACTCTTGCAGATTAGCTCGGTCGATCCTGGTCAAATTCTCGAGTCTGATGTATTAGAATTTTTTAACGGCTTCACCTGATAGACTAGTTTTCACATGAGTGGCCGACTCAAGGAAAAGAACTATATGCGTGCCAACGAAATGCCCGTCTCAATTCATTGAAAATAAAATTGGAAAATCGGAATGTCACAAATGATCCATTGGTGCTCCATAGAGATGTAGAGACATGGTCTAGTGGTGGCGAAGGGGAGTAGAGCTCACATTTGAGGAGGAGATTGTTAAGATATGAATTAGACGAGTCTTACGTCAGAGAAATGATCTGATGTAAAGTAGTTAATATATTAAAGTTGACACATAACTTATTGGCTTAACATTTTGAGTAAAATGAGTTTAACTAGATAAGTTGATGGGCTCGAACTTGGACTCCTCTCGTTAATCGATACAACGTGCTCCTAGAGATATAAAATCATGGACAACCGATCTAGTGGCGAAGGGGAGCAGAGCTCACATTCAGATAAATGATTGGCTTAATATTTTGAGTAAATGTCAATTCAATTGAATATATTAACGGATTTGGATTTGAACTCTCTATTGGCGAACTCCTCAGAAGAAAGTACTGGATTTTTGTTGTGAGCTTCCAAGTTCCATCTCTCCAAAGCAACCCAAAATTTTTGCCAAACACATTTTATATTTGTTGAAAAGGCCTTGAGACTTTATAAATGCTGAACCAAAGACATTCTTAAAAAGTTAAGTATTGCACACATTGATACATGTTAACCTCATTTTTATGTATCGTCAGGTCGGTCCTGAGCAGGACCCTAAAAGGCTCCCCCAAGCCCATGCAGGGTTAACCACCGGGTATGGACTTCTATCATAGGGGACTCCCAAAAACCCCAAGGAACAAGGTGGGTCGCCGCCAATGAAGGGACTCTCCCTAGGGTAGGGAGGGTCAGCCGAGGCGGGACCTGTCCCAAGCCCGTCCAGCCTAAGGACGTTAAACAAAGACCCCGGTTGTCGGAGTCACTTCTCCGGGTCACAAAATTTTTGCCAAACACATTTTATGTTTGTCGAAAAGGCCTTGAGACTTTATAAATGCTGAACCAAAGACATTCTTAAAAAGCTAAGTATTGCACACATTGATACTTGTTAACCTTATTCTTATGTATCGTCAGCTCATATGGATTTTACGTGGAGCCACTTCATCGACCAGCACATTTGCGGTCACAGCATACGTCAACGGATTTTTTTATTTATTTTTTTAGTCCGGGACATTTGAGGGCCTCATCCGGGTGTCACCAGTGCACAAACACGTGGCATCCGATCAACCACGCAATAGAACCGGTCTCATGTGTGCTCATCACAGCCAGTCGTTCCTGTCACCTCCCCAACAGAAACAAACGGATGAAACAGAGACTGATGAAATCTTGAAGGATCACGAACTAAACTCACGTGTCCCTTGGTTCTGTTCAGGATAACGATCTTCTCTTCTCTCTCTCTCTCTCTCTCGATCTGCTTCACTTCAATGGCGGCTCTCGGTTCGATCTCTCTGCTATCCATCAAATCCATCTCCATTTCATCATCATCTTCTTCTTCTTCTTCGTCAAATTCAAGAACTGCGAAGCCTCTGCAGCTGGCTCCGAGGTCGTCCGGCGTCGTGTGCGAGATTGAGTCTCCGGGGAAAACCTCTTTCCGCGGTGAGTTCTCCTCCTCCGTCATATCGAAGTTCGCAGTTCGTGCACGTGCACTCTCTCTTCCTATAACGTGCGTTGTTTGCGTGCTGAACCTGAAGTAGTAGCGAAAATGATTCTGAGGAGTTTGGAAAGAGGGAAAAGAAAAACGAATTTTGAGCTGTTTCGATGTCCCTTTTGCGCGAATGCAGAATCGAAGACATGGCGAGCGGTGGTTTCCACGGCATTGGCAGCGGCCGTCGTTAGCTTCGGCTCGTCTTTGCCGGCAAATGCCGATCTCAACAAGTATGAAGCGGAGACTCGCGGCGAGTTCGGGATAGGTTCGGCCGCGCAGTTTGGTTCGGCGGATCTCAGGTCGAACTTCTTTTGAGTTTCTGTAACTTCAGCTGGCTGCATAACTGTGTTGGATGTTGTATTGAAGTGTTGTTTCTCGGCTTACAGGAAAGCGGTGCACGTGAATGAAAATTTCAGGTAATTCTCTATCTCACTCTTCATACTAAAGATTATGTGATTTATTTACTTGTTAATTAATGAATATAGTGATTGCTTTAACTCAAGATGGCGAACAGCAATGAAAAGTCGCATCGCGTGGATTCTGCATTTCTATGTTGTTTCGTTCTTGGGCAATCACTTCCACGTCAAATGCATTCGTGGGCCGTTGTCATATGCTTCCTACTTAGTTAGACTGAGCTTATGCAGCTGCCTATTGCATGGATAATATTTGCTGATGCGATGTCTGGTTAAATTTTTCGTTTTTAATAAAGTGTAAATGGCTGATACAGAAGAGCCAATTTCACAGCTGCCGATATGAGGGAATCTGACTTCAGTGGCTCTACATTTAATGGCGCCTATCTCGAGAAAGCTGTCGCTTATAAGGCAAACTTTACGGGTATGCCTGGTACCCCTGCACACTTGTTTGTGCAGCTGTATGGAAATTTTTCCATGTCTCAGGCAAGATTTGTCAATTTGTGCTTTTTCAGGCGCAGACTTGAGCGACACGCTGATGGATCGCATGGTAAAGATAAAAGGCTCTTACTTCATCGCTTAAATTAAGTGTAAACAACTATTCGTCATGGATAATTTGAGTGTTCTATTTACATATTTCTCTCATCTCTGTAAATAAGCTTTATACTTTGAGGTTCGGATGGCTGTTGTCATTAGATGTTGGATGAACTTGAAGTTGTGATGATAACGGTCATAACTTGTAACTTGCTGTAAATTTTTGCTTGAATTCAGGTTCTCAATGAAGCTAACCTCACCAATGCAGTGCTAGCAAGAACAGTTCTCACCCGAAGTGATCTTGGAGGTGCCACTATTGATGGTGCTGACTTCAGTGATGCTGTTCTGGATCTTCCACAAAAGCAGGTATTGTGACAGCTATCATCTCAGATCTTCATTACTTTTGGTCTCCATTTTGCATATATTTAATGTTTCTCTTACTTCACTACTTCCATCAACCCTTGGTTCTTGGAACCACTGGAAGCCTGGAACATACTGTGGTGACCATATATTTTCAGTGCATTATGTGCATCCGCAAGTCTCTTGATATAAACAACTTGGTCAATTTGCAAAGATCATTTAGCCTCCTGAGATCAAGGCAACCTATTAGCAAATGAGAATTTTGACGAATAGAAACTTTCACGATCACAGCACATTCTCAATAATCATATAATAGAAAGCCACCGCTTTTTACTTTTGTCCTCTTCTAAATTTCTTTTGCTGAATAGATAGCCATCGATTCTTTACTGGTTCAGCCCTGCAACCTATTTTTCGATCCTTTTTATCCTGCCTTTGCCTATCTCTTTCTACGTCCAATTAGCCTATGGTTGCCAGTTTTGTTGCTTACTAAAAGTTGATTAGTGTTTTGTGCATGTTAACTATTGGCTTAAAATTGGTGAACTGCTGCTTCTAGGATATAGCGGGCAAGAACTCATCGGCCGTTTAACAGCATTCTTTATATTGTTGGCTGTGAGCATGAGCCAAAATACCATACCCAGTTCACCAAACTTTTTGAAATTTTTGTGCTGTTAATGAATCCATGTATGGACAATAATAGAAAGGACAGCTTCCATCTCTTGGAAAGTCGAGGGTTCCAGCTCAATTTCAGATTTTTAAATCACAGTGCATGTGTAGGACCTGTTTATCTGGTAGTCCTTGCTTGCTTAATGGTCCAACCGCTCTTGACAGTCTTGTTTCCGTTTATGAAGGCTCTTTGCAAGTATGCAAGTGGCACAAACCCAATTACAGGGGTAGACACCAGAAAAAGCTTGGGCTGTGGAAACAGCCGTCGCAATGCGTATGGCAGTCCATCTTCACCTCTGCTAAGTGCACCGCCACAGAAATTGCTTGATCGAGATGGCTTCTGTGATGAGAGCTCTGGACTTTGTGATGCAAAATAATTTTGAGAGGTATTTTTGGGAAGTTGTGATGAAGTTCTTCATCCTTGTACATAAGAAAGTATCCACTAAATGAAGTACACTGTACACTGGTCGTGAATATCGATGTTGCTGCAAATGATGGTAGACATTTGTCGAAGCCGAGATGAGTCGAACAGGAAACACTGAATTGATTTTCGATCTTCGCGAGTTTAAAACTGTGCCGTGACTATACTTTTTCACTCTCACTTAAAATTACCGGAGGGAGATATACACTTGCCATCCAGATTGCGTTGGAAAGTAGTGTTGCGATCACTGAAGGATTTAATCTTACATGGAGAAATCAAGGGAAATTAATAGATTACCCTGACTCAAAAGGGTGCAGAACATTGTCGCGGAGCACGCTCGGCTGTTTACTCTAAAAATCTAATCTTGAAGTGGCCCGATGCCCGTGGTTGAGGTGCAGTTGGTTCCGCTGGTAGAGGCATCTGTTGTCTAGGCTCCTAGTCTTAGGTTGGCTCTCATCATCCCATGCACCTCCTTCGTCCACCTTATTCAGTGCAATTTTAGTTTTTCATCTTGACTTTCATGCATCACTGATGGCAGAGACACGAATCGAAGTAGGAGAATACCATATAGATTGGATATTTGCCTATACAGAACAATCAAGGCCCCAGACTCGAATAAGCGCGGGCGGCAAGAAAAAGTGACACGGAAAAAAACACTGAGACAGTTGGGCATTTTCACCTCCTGTCTGACGCAGCCTCTGCATCCGCCGGTGACATCCTTTGAGCAACTTGCTTGTCTCCATCTCCACCCTGTCCCCACCTATGTAGCACCGACACGGACACGCGACACGCGACACAAAACACGACACGCCGACACGTCATTTCTTAAAAATAGGGAATTTCGACACGTTCCGACACGTTATATATTAAATATATTTTTATATATAAATACATAAATAAATAATAATAAAAATAGCCTAGAATTAATTTACACGAAAAATATAAATAATATCATTCATTATTTTAATTTGTTACAATAATACATAAAACTTAGAGGAAAGAAACATTGTTTAAAGAAAAATGCTGAAATGATATTTTTAAATTTATTTATTTATCATATATAGCGTTTTTTTTATTACTTCTTTCATAGTAAAAGACTTTTTAAAAACTAAAACAATTCTAAAAAAATTAAAACTGAAAAAAAAAAAATTGACCCCGTGTGTATATTTATATCATTTTTATTACTTCTTTTGTGTATATTTATATTTTGACCCCACAAGTATTAGAAATTTTTAAAATTGACCCCGTGCGTGTCGGAATCGCGTGTCGGAATTCTGGACTCGCGTGTCGGTACGTGTCGTAGAGAGTTGACCACGTGTCGGATTTTTCGACACTCGTTGACCGCGTGTCGGAGCGTGTCGGGACGTGTCGGAGTGTGTCGGACACGTGTTGGAGTGTCGGACACGACACGAAGGCTTCCGGAGAGTGTCCGTGCTACATAGGTCCCCACACATTTACACCAACCAAATGGCGGTCACCATGGTGGTCACTTCAGCGACAGATGCAAAATCCGACAAGTCATTGAGTTTTTTTATTTGTCTCTGTTGTGATCGGGGCTTTAAGGGTATGAGCATTTTCTTCCAAATAAGACATCACTTTATAAGATATAAGAGGTGTTGGGAGCAGTCAACGAAATAGAGGAATAAGAGGATAGGGAAGATGTGTTGGGAGAATCAACAAAATAGAAGAAAAACCAAGTGACGAAGAGGTGGGTATTTATGTTGATTAACTGTATCTCTCGAAATCACATGTATATTGCATATGTATTGCAAGTGTGTTTGGTCCGATTTTTGAAAATATGCGATCACAACTCTTTTATGGAAAATTGAAACCACTAACATAAATTATACCAATCAAAGTGAGGCCAAATCCTGTGTTAAAAAAAAAATACATAAATGCCACTTTTCAAAATTCATCCCAATTAGATGATTTGAAGTGCTTAATGACATTTAGAGGTTTCTGATCATCTAGAGTTAATGAGATGTCAAACGAAACAATATGCCAATTAAAGTTACACCGAATTTCATAAAGTGCTTAAAAATCACTTTTCAAAATCAATCTCAATTATATTATTTGAAATACTTGACCTAATGAGGTTTAGAGCTCCCCTTTTTCTCTTTTCTCGAACTGAGTTGACTCTTGTTTTTATTTTATTAATTATTAGGTATTTATCTTTATTTGAAATACACGTGCAATATGTGTGCAATTACATTTCTTTTCTTTTCTTTTTCCTTTTTTGTTTCATGCATTAAAAAATGACCTATGGTGATAGATCTATCATTTTTATCAATAATAATTCTAGACAAAAAGAGTGCAGTTACTAAGATATAACCTAACTATCATTATCATTTTTTTAATACAATTAAGTTGCAAGAGATTGATTCACTATATGTAAATCATAGGAGGTCTATGTAATTCATAAAATTCCTTTTTGATGAAAATTCAATGGATCCAAAGCTCAAGCTCAACCAAAAGTAGACTTAGTGGGTCCAAACTTTAGGGATGACCACTGAGGTGAGTCTTTCCACACTTCATAATATTGAATCACATAGAGGAGGATGGGTGTGACATCCCAAATTTCTGATTCTGTTTTCAATTAAATGAGACGGACTTTTCATCGACGCGTTTATAGTTCAATTTTTCGAGCTGATCCTTCACGAGATAACTAGTCTATCAGGTGAAGCCGTTAAGGAATTTAAATGCAATAGACTTGAGAATCTGACCATGAACCAACTGCTCAGCCGTATAAATCTGCAAGGATCATTACGACACTGTCAGAATCGAACATAAATCAATAATAGGTCGATTCGACTGAGATATGTGATTAGAGTGTGGGTGATTCCACCTTATTTCAATATCCTCTTTGACCGGCACTAAACCGATTCTTCTGTCGTTTTGGATACTTCGTGTCTGTAATTGAAACCTCAAGATTTTCACGACAACCGAGAGTCACCAATGTGTCGAAGATTATGTCGTGGCTTGGAAATAATCAACCACGGGTCAATTACACTGAAAATTCCTCAAAGCTACCTGGTAGATTAGGATGCGCTCAAATCGCGCCAGATTGAAATTAACCATGATTTTAAACTCGAATTCAGAAATTTAAGGTTCTGGCATATCACAATTCATTTTAGGAACGTTGACTCATCTTCGGAAGATTTTTCATACAATCAAAATTTTTCAGCAATTAATCAAGGAATGACTAAATTGGCTTGAGTAATTAGTAGGCCCGCCTTTGGTCGTGCTTTTGGGAATTAAGTTGGTTCTATGGACAAGAAAAGATGTGAATTAAAGTGTGGCGACATTGGATTAATTTTATGGACTTCAATTTGGTTCAATTAGGAGAGAATTGAATGAAATTGATATTCAAGATTTCATGCCACGGCGGAAAATGAAATTGCAACCATTGGAATAAGGTTGTGGGAGATTGGAGATAGTGGAGTGTGACATCATCAAGTGATGTCATGGTGAGGCTAGAGTGCATGGTGAGGCTAGAGTGCCTAAGATCATGACAAGTGGAGGGTGAGGATTTGTTCTTCAAAAGGTGGGGTGTCACTTTTAAGCCATCTCTATCATCTTCAAGCTTGGTTCATGGGAATTCGAAATGGAGAGAGAGAGAGAATGCGACCGGACAACCTTTCCTTTCTTCCGTCGCACACTCGTTCGGCCACTGAACCACCGCCCCTTCACCATCGCAAGCTTGCATGCCAGCACCGGAGCTGACCCTGCTGCTCCGTGCGTTCCAGTGCTTCCTCTGCCGTTGTCCAACTTCGCCAGCAGCCCTTGGTCGCTGCAGTGGTTGCCTGAGCTATTGCCATCGTCGTCTAGCTCTCGGAGCAGCCCACCAAGCCCGCTGGTCGCCGTTTGGCCGTCGCGCACCCAGCCGTG
This sequence comes from Eucalyptus virginea, assembly GCA_014182375.1. Taxonomy (NCBI): domain Eukaryota; kingdom Viridiplantae; phylum Streptophyta; class Magnoliopsida; order Myrtales; family Myrtaceae; genus Eucalyptus; species Eucalyptus virginea. The sequence continues at coordinate 26,048,789 of CM024517.1, read as the reverse complement.
AGCTGCGCCAGTCGAATGCCCCTGCTCGTCATTCCTTGCTGTGTCACCGTCCCCGAGTCTCCTCTGGCCATCTTCGAAGCTGCACCGCTGCCGTGAGTCATCGTCCAAGCCGCCGGAGCCCCGCCGTCACCTCTTCTCCACCGCTTGGCCGTTTCCTCGCCGTTTCCAGCAAGCCAGGCCATCGAATAGCTTTTCTCCAGCAAGATCAGTAGCTAAAGACAGCAAAGCTTTGGAGGCTTCGAGGCCCGTTTTTGGTGTCTTCCCGGCCTCCGTTGGTGTCGCCGCTTTAGGGTTTATCGACCGCCTTGGTGTCGTGGTCACCGTGAACTCACCAAAGCGCAAAACCGGTGAGTTTATCCTCTAATCCTTGCTTAGCGAGTTAATTATGTCTAATGGGTGTTTAAGTTAGTCTAAGTAGGTTTAGGTGGTTAGCTTAGATTATTTAAATGTTAATTAGATTAGTTGTATGATTAGTTTAATGGATGTTTAATTAGGGCTAGTTGTATGTTTAAATTAGTGTAATCTAGTTTAAAGCCCTAGTTAATTATTTTAATTAATTAATTATTTCGAATTTTATAAATATTATTTTATTAAATTATATTATATTATTATAATATAATATTTAATTATTTAATTTTCGGAATTAAATTTAATTATTTAATAATTTCGAAAATTTTGCCGGGATGGCCGGTCGTTAGAATTTCGTGCTGATCACAGCAGTGTGGTCAGTTTGTGCCAATTGTATGTTTAATTGGGAAATTGTGCAATTTGATGATTATGGTTGGTTATTCCAAAAGTGTGGAATTGAGTGAAATTGGAGAAGTTTTGATATTTAACTTGAAAATACCTGGTGTCGGCTTTTGGCGCTGTAATTGGTTGGTAGGTCCGGTTTGTATCAATTGATTGAATGGATGTTTATGTGGGGATTTATCCTAAGGATGTTTAATGTCGTTATTCGATTGGAATTTGATTGTGAAAGGTTGTGAATGGATATAGAAAATCGTCGAAGTTCGACTGGGCCCTGTTAGACCGTGATTTGCCACCTGACAAAAGTCGCGCCTAATAAGGCCGTAATCCGCCACCTATTAAAGGTCGCGCTCGTTGGGCCGTAAATTGCCACCCGATAAGGGTCGCGCCTGATAAGGCCATAATCCGCCACCTATTAAAGGTCATGCCCACTGGGCCGTAAATTGCCACCTAAAGATAGGTCGTGCCCTTTCGACTGTGGGTTTTAGTGAATGATTTGATTGATTTTTGAAATATACTAACGTGCAGGAATGGTCTGAGGCGAGGTAAGTCCTCTATCTGTTTTGTGTGGCTAGAGCGCCCTGGGGCATATTATCTTTCTAATCGCGTCTTAGAAGGTAGGACTTGCTGAGACATTGTCTCACTCCATTGTGGGCTTAACATTTTCAAGTCCTTAGATGGTGGTCGTGGAGGACTCGAAGCCATGGACTTTTGTGGAGGTGGAGACTAATGAATTGGTGATTGTGTCTGACTAGCTGGTCTTAGGACAGCCTAGTTTTTTAGGACTGATCTTCTATAGATCTTTTGTAAACAGCCTAGTCTTGTAATCGAACTTGTTTGACGTGTATGAAGTGTGTGGTTTGGTTTTGAAAATGTGATCCTGCTTTTCTATCCCGATTGAGTTTTGTCTAGGGATTATTTATCTGCTTCCGCATGTGAAATTAATTGAGTGGGTCGGCGACGTGTCCTGGGAAGTCGCATTTCTATCGACCGCAGTGGGATGTGCACGTGCTCGGGGTTCGGGGCGTGACATCCCCGTTTAAGTGGTATCAGAGCTTGGTCTATGTATGGAGTGATAAGGTCCGAGGGAATCTTGGGATAGTTGGTAGGAAATGCTTTTAATATGCTGATGCATATGGTTGATAGTTGCTTGTTAATTTGTTGGTGAGGTCACTCAGATTCTAATGTGGTATTGGAATTTGCAAACAGGTATCTATACTGAGCTTGTAGCATGAGTGACCGAGAGCCAAGGGCTGCTAGGAAGAGAGCAGCAGGCCCTGTGTTTCGGGGCGGGCGGCCGTTGGGGGTCAGTGCCCGAGGTGCCCTAGGTAGAGTGCAGGCTGAGGCCAACGCAAGTGGAGTAGCACCACCTCCTGTTGGTGCTAGGGTAGCAACCCCTAGTGATCTGAGGATTGACGGGATCCTGCAAATGCTTGAGGCCATGGGAAATCGGATGGATCAGCAAGCTCAGAATCAAGCCGCTGCCATTACTGCCGCTGTTGCTGCTGCTATCACGGTCACACCTGCTGTTGCACTTGCCGCCACACCAGTTGCCGCGCCGCCTGTTGTTGCACCTGCTGAAGTTCCACCTGGGAACGTGGTCGCTGGGAGACCAATGCATAAGTTGGTGGAGCATTTCCTGAAGTTGAATCCACCGAAGTTCACTGGGATAGGAGACCCCGAAGCTGCAGCTCTTTGGACCAAGGGCTTAGAGAAGGCTTTTGCACTACTAATGTGCACTGAAGTGGAGAAGGTAGCCCTTGCAACTTACCAGCCAGAAGGTAACGCTAAGACTTGGTGGCAAGCCGCTAGAGACACAGTATTCCCTGAAGGTGTAGTTCCAGAGTGGAACGCCTTTCTCGAAGTTTTCAATGACAAGTACTTTTCTGAAGCTGCCAGAGAAGTGAAGATGGCAGAATTCCAGCGTCTTCGCGAAGGTACTATGACCGTAGACCAATATGAAGCGAGGTTCACAGAACTATCGCGGTATGCCCCTGAATTAGTTGAGAATCCGGTGAATCGAGTTAGGAGGTTCAGAGATGGGCTCAGACCGGAACTTAGGAGTTCGCTGATACTACTTGACTTGAGGAACTACAACGACTTGTACAAACGGGTCCAGATGATTGAGAGAGACCAGAATGAGAGAGCCGCCACATCTGGGTCGCGGTTTGGGTCGAGCAGAGAAGGTAATCAATTTGGGAAGAAACCGATGCATGGAGAAAGGTATCATGTTTCGCCCAATAGGAAGGATGGAATCGAGAAGTCAATGCCAAATCAGAATGGCGCGTGTCGCTTCTGTGGAAAGCAACATGGTTCAGCCCCATGTCATCTTAAGATGGGTGCTTGTTACGGTGTGGTCAGCAAGGACACTTGGTTAGAGATTGTCCCCGAAGGCAGAGAGGACCACAGCAGTTACCGCCACCGCCGCCGCTACCGTTGGGTCAGAATAGGGGGTTCGTGCCGCAGATCGCGTCACCGGGTGGACCAATTAGACCTCCAGCTCAGGGAATGACGTATGCCATCACGAGAGGACAGGCAGAGGATGTGCCTAATGTAATTGCAGGTATGGTTTCGTTGAATGATCATGCTGCTTATGCTTTGTTTGACCCTGGCGCCACTCATTCCTTTATAGTTGAGTAGTTTGTTAAGCTGATAGGATTAAGTTCTGAATTGTTGGAGTTAGTGGTTAGCATATCTACACCGTTAAAGGATAAGGTGTTAGTTGCATTAGGTTGTTCTAATTGCAAGTTAGCGATTGGTGAGCGAGTGGGGGAGATCTGATAGTCCTAGCCATGTATAATTTTGATGTGATAATTGGCATGGACTGGCTCACCAAGCAACGAGCTAAGATGGACTGCTATCATAAATCGATTCAGTTTAACTCGTTAGGGGGTGAGAGTTTCAAGTTTATTGGGAGTCGAGGAGGACCCTCGATCGCTTTGATCTCGTTGCTTGAGGCAACTCGTTTGTTGGACGGGGGTTGTCAAGGTTACTTGGCGACTGTCGTGGATACGACAGTCGAGGAGTTGAAGCTAGAAGATATATCAGTGGTTCGAGAATTTCCAGATGTGTTTCCTAAAGAGTTGCCAGGTCTACCGCCAGAGAGAGATATCGAGTTTGTGATTGAGCTAGCACCCGGGATAGAGCCAATCTCTAAGGCTCCTTACCGAATAGCGTTGTCTGAATTGAAGGAACTGAAGGTACAGATGCAAGAATTGCTGGATAAGGGCTTCATACGCCCTAGCGCATCGCCTTGGATAAGGGCTTCATATTTGGCTGAAAATAGCTCTTACTCTTCGTCAACTTCGTCAACTGCTTCCAATCCATCATCCTCATTCTCTCATTCTTCTCCTTCATTGGATAGTAGTAACAAAAATGCCCGATAACTCTTGCCTCCACCAAATGGCTCTTCACGTGACAACAAAAGTTGCTTAGAGTCCATCGCAACGGCTATGAGGAAAATCAAAAGTCAAGATAAAAAATTAGTATTGACATAGGATATGGAAAACTGCATATAATACATATGAAAATAGAGGAAAAGAGAGTTCCTTGTGATTATTAAAAATAAGTAAACTTAGGAAAGGCAAAAGTATAGGACAAAGATTTGCACAAACTCCATTGAATTGTGTGATGTAAAGAGGTGATACTTAAGTTTGATTACAAAATGTATGCAGTACGCATGCAATAGATGTGCTAGACACATGCAATTGCTTTTCTTTTCTTTTTTTGTCTTTTCTCCTTTAATGCATTAAAAGTTGACTTATGGTGATGGAACTATCATTTTTTTTTACCATAAATAGTGCTAGACAAAAAGAATGCAATTGCTAAGATATAACCTAATTATCATTATTATTTTCTTTTTGTAATAGAATTAACTTGCAAGAGATTGGTTCACCATATGAAAATCAGAGGAAGTCCATGCTCCTTTTTGACAAAAATTAAAGGGATAAGTGTTAGGAAGTCACAAAACTTGTCACGAAAATGCATTTCGGTCAAAATTTACAAAAAGTGCATTTAAGTCCTAAAACTTGTCAAATTGTTTCAAACGAGTCCTAAAATCGACGCCGTTAGCCTTTTCCGTTAAAAATGCTGACGTGGCATTTTAAATAATTTTTTATTTTCCGCGTGGATTTTTTAATTACTTTTTAATTATTTTTTAAAAAATTAGATTTAAAAATTAAAAAGATTAGATTTATTCATTTTATCTTATTTTCACTAAAAACTAAAAAAAGTTAAAAAATTTATTTTTAAAAAAATGAATAAAAAATAATTTAAAAAATACACATGGAAAATAAAAAAATTATTTAAAATGCTACGTCAGCATTTTTAACGGAAAAAGCTAACGGTGTCGATTTTAGGACTTATTTGAAACAATTTGACAAGTTTTAGGACTTAAATGCACTTTTTGCAAGTTTTAAGACTGAAATGCATTTTCGTGACAAGTTTTAGGACTTCTAGAACACTTATCCCAAAATTAAAAGACATCATTGTTGATCTTACTGCCATTAGCCTCAAATGTACTCGAAGAATCCTCACTCAATACTTCTTTAATTTCATCGACTGAAGCAAAAGTCAACGCATCTTCCTCGTCACCAACTTGCTCTATATCATGTGCTCCCAACATATCTTCCCCAATCTCCATGTCATTTTCTTGCTCTGTACGATCGACTACTCCCAACACATCTTCCCTAGCCTCTTCTTCCTCTACTTGCAATCCATCTTCCTCATTGCCTCTTCATCGACTTTATTGACTTCTCCAAACCCATCTTCCTCATTCTCTCCTTCTTCTCCTACATCAAATAATAGCAACAAGAACGCCTGATAACTCTCGTATCCACCAAATGGCTCTTCACGTGACAACAAAAGCTGCTTAGGGCCTGTTTGTTAATATTCTTTATTTCTGTTTATGAACAAAATTTCTTTTTTTTTTGTTTTAGGGAAAAAAAAAAAAACAGAAACGCGTTTGCTTGCGTTTCCAAATCTATTTTTTTGTTCCCAAGAACACATTTGGAACAGAAACAAGAAAAACTTGTTTCTTGTTTCTGGAATAATTTTTAAGAACAAATTTTCTCTATCCTCTCTTTTTCTTCTTTTCTTTTTCTTTTTTCTTTGGCTGGTCGCTGGCCTCAGCCATGGCTGGCGACCGGCCATCGAGGGTCGGAGACGCCGTCGAGGGCCGGCGACCTCACCGGAGCGTCGTCGGCCCCCGATGAGGTCGAGCGTTGCCGGCCCCTGGCGAGGCTCGGCCTTGCCTTGGCCGGGCGAGCTCGCCCGCCATCGGCGAGGCTCACTAGCTGGCGGTGGCCCGGCAAGGCCGAGCCTCGCCCAACCATAGCGAGGCTCGGCCTCGCCGGGGCCGGCGAGCCTCGCCGTGGCTGGGCGAGGCCGCCGGCCCTCGTCGGCCGGTTGCCGGCCATAGCCGAGGCCGGCGACCAGCCAAAAGAAGAAAAAAAGAAAAAGAAAGAAAATTAAGAAAAATAAAATAAAAATATTAAAAAATTAAAAGAAACAAAAAAATAACACAAATTTACCAAACGTATTTCTGTTCATTTTTATTCCCGGAACAAGTTTACCAAATGCGTTTTTTATTCAAAAATTATTCCCCTGAACAGAAACACTTTTTTCTATTTATGTTTCTGAAACAATTTTTAAACGAAATGTTACCAAACACGCCTTAGAGTCTGTCACAGCTGTTATGTGGAAAATCAAAAGTCAAGAGAAGAAATCAATATTGACATAGGGTATGGATAACTGTACATAATAATATAAAAATAAAGAAAAAGATAGTTCATTGCGATCATTGACAAGACATAAACTTAGGAAATGCGAAGTTAAATGACAAAGATTTGCATAAACTCTATTGAATTGCATGATGTAAAGAGGTGAAACTTAAGTTTGATTGTAAAATGTGCGCAATACACGTGCAATAGATGTACAATACACATGCAATTGCTTTTCTTTTCTTCTTTTTTTCTTTTTAAATTTAATGCATTAAAAAATGACCTATGATGATAGATATAGCATCTTTATCAACAATAAAGCTAGACAAAAAGAGTGCAATTACTAAGATATAACTTAATTATCATTATCTTTGTAATAGAATTTAGTTGCAAGAGATTGATTCATTGTATGAAAATCAGAGGTCCATGTAATTCATGAAGTTCCTTTTTGATGAAAAATCAAAAGACATCATTGTCGATCTTGTTACCATTGACCTCAAATGTACTCGATGAATCTTCACTCGATACTTCTTCAATTTCATCGACCGGAGCAAGAGTAGTGCATCTTCCTCATTACCAACTTACTTTATAACATCTACTCCCAACACATCTTCCCTAACCTCTATGTCATCTTCTTCCTCTATATGGTCGACTTGTTCTCAACACATCCTCTTCTTCCTCTACTTCCAACTCATTTTTTCTGTCCTCTTCTTCATCAACTTTGTTGACTCCTCCCAACCCATCTTCATCATTCTCTCCTTCTCCTATATCAATAGCAACAGGAATGCTCGATAACTCTCGTCTCCACCAAATGGCTTTTCACGTGACAACAAAAGCTACTTAGGGCCTGTTTGTTAATGTTCTTTATTTCTGTTTATAAACAAAATTTCTGTTTTTTTGTTCCAGGGAACAAAAAAAGAACAGAAACGCGTTTATTTGCGTTTTTGTTCCAAATCTATTTTTTTGTTCCTAGGAACACATTTGGAATAGAAACAAAAAACAAGAAAAACGTGTTTCTTGTTTCTGGAACAAATTTTAAGAACAAATTTTCTTTCTTCTCTCTTTTTCTTCTTTTTTTTTTCTTTTTTCTTTGGCCGGTTGCCTATCTCAGCCATGGCCGTCGAGGGCCGGCGACCTCACCGGAGCGTCGCCGGCCCCTGGCGAGGCTCGGCCTCACCGGCACGGGGGCAAGGCTGGGCGAGCTCGGGCTCACCAGATTTGGGCGAGCCTAAGCTCACCCAGCCAGGGCGAGGCCGCTGGCCCTCGTCAGCCGATCGCCGGCCATGGCCGAGGCCAGCGACCGACCAAAAGAAGAAAAAAAAAAAAAAAGAAAAAAATATTAAAAAATTAAAAGAAACAAAAAAAAGAACACAAATTTATTAAATGTGTTTCTGTTCATTTTTATTCCTGAACAAGTTTACCAAATGCGTTTTTTTATTCAAAAATTGTTCCTAGAACAAAAACACTTTTTTCTATTTCTGTTTCCTTGAACAATTTTTAAACAGAAATGTTACCAAACGCGCCCTTAGAGTCTATCATAGCTATTACGTGGAAAATCAAAAGTCAAGAGAACAAATTAGTATTGACATAGGGTATGCATAATTGCACACAATACATATAAAAGTAGAGGAAAAGTATTTCATTTTGATCATTGACAAGAAGTAAACTTAATAAATGCGAAAATAAAAGACAAAGATTTGCACAAACTCTATCGAATTGTGTGATTCAAAGAGGTGAAGTTAAGTTTGATTGTAAAATGGGTGCAACACACGTACAATAGACATGCTATACACGTGCAATACACATGCAATACATGTACAATTGCTTTTCTTTTCTTTTCTTTTTTATTTAATGCATTAAAAAATTACCTATGGTGATAGATATATCAATCTTATCAATAATAAAATTAGACAAAAAGAGATCAATTAGTAAGATATAGCCTAATTATATATATAGTAATAGAATGTAGTTGCAAGAGATTGATTCGCTGTATAAAAATCAAAGTTCCATATAGGTCATGTTAACAGTCAACCAATTACATTCTTTATTTTTTCAAGAAAGATAATGTAACTGTAGCTTCTCTAACTTTTAGCCAGCAAGGGACATGCGCCTATGAAATTCATCAGCTAGTTGATAAGTTGACTACCTCTTATCATTCTAGTAGCCCATCATTTGATCAAATTCTTCCTTTACATTCATCTTTGGCACCGAACAACCAAAAGAAAGCTTTTTGACAACTTCCTGTAAATATATGCAAGGTAATATTTCGAGAGAAAAGTTCTCACATGTAATAATTTGATTCTGCATCTTATCCATGATTTTCCTGTGTAATGAGTAGTTCCAGTAACATGAGTTTTGTAAGATTTGTTTCTAGAGGATATACATGAAACACTTGAGTATTGTCTTGTTGCATTCTCCCATGGCGTCTTGATCTCCTTACCTGAGGTACTCATTTATTTATTTTTTGATTTTATGGCATCTTTTTTCATTTTTTTGTCATCAGTTTTTGTCTTTTACACATTGAACTTGCATTATCATATATTGTAAGTCATTTTCATGGTTTAGGTGTGTATCGGCATTGCAACCTACTCGGCAATCTGTCCAATTATATTTTCTCCAAGCTCCTCCTTAACCTTGGGTGGTGCGCGGCGCTTATTAGGAGAGTAATCTCCTCAACCGTTCTTGTGCTTGCTTTCAAAGCTCTTGATATGCCAGAATCGCCTAAGTGGCTCATCATGTGGGGCCGCTTGGGCGTCGCTAACCCATCCTCACCAAAACCTCCAACTCCAAGGAGGAGGCTACGCTCTAGCATACCTAAGGAGTGCAATGATGACATTGTGAACACCAACTAGAACATCGGCACATAGTGGGATATTTTCTACCTGACTCAGTGCATCTGTCACATGCTACTGTGCGCAGTTCTAATCCAATTCGTCCAACAAGCATGTAGCATAGACACCATAATGCTCTTCGCCCCTCACATTGGTGAGAAGGTCCAATCATCACATCCTTTCAAAAACTCCTTGTGAAGCCTAATCATTGATTTGCTGAAGATATTGTTTCTCCTTTTCGCCACCTCCTTCATCGATTGGCTTGAGCAGCGGCGGCTATTGCTGAGTAGCATCGGCGAGGTGGTCTTCTAGCTAGTCTCCTTCAGAGCATGCCTCATGTTCATCAAGGTCAGTGAAATGAGGCCCTCATGGACAGTGGTCATGTGCTTTATCATTGGGATTGGCTATGTGATCTCCTTCTCCATTGGGCTAAGATCGATTGCGGTGATGCAGTGCTTGGAGATCTTCCTCACAAGATTGCTTGTACAAGGCTACACAATCAGCGTTGGCGTGAAGCAAACGATAAGTATGGGGTCATTGCTAAGCTATGTATCGTTGTCCAAAGCAATCACCCTCGGTGGGATTGCCCTATCGTTGGTTGTTATTGCCTTGGTTGGGGGTTGATACTTTATCGTTTGATACCCGAGACTAGTGGGAAGACCAAAGAAGACATCCAACTATTGTTTGGTACATTTACTGCGGCAAGGGAACTGCAGCCAACCGACAAGGCTGCAGCGAGGGAACAAGAAGGCACATATTAGGGTGGTGATGACAATGATTCCAGTCAAAATAGTCAATCTCCATTAGGATCAATTGTTTTGATGACAGTAAAATCATAAGAGCAAGCTAACTCTTACTAGAAGTAAAATCATCCCACTTAGTTTGTCTTATAGTGTATATGAAATTGAGGTTATATGTATAGCTAGCTTTTTATTAGTAGTGAAGCACAACAGTTATGGTTCTGAATATCTCAACAATGCTCGATAACATGAAAGAAAGATAGCTCTGAGCATTAATGCCTGCAAGTTGATTAAATTTGATGCATACTATGCATTCTGTAGACTTATCTAAAGTCAAATTCATATTGTTGGGGTTTAAATCTCTCATCTCTAGGTACTTTTGACATCAATCAAGAGAAATGTAAGAAAGGAAAGTAAATGTGGTTTTTAATCTAACTTCATAAGAGACAACACTCAGTGCCAATCTTCTCTAGAACCTCTAACATAATAACATTTTATAGTGTTGGGGACTTAATTGAATATATATGAAGTTTTAACACTATACAGAATTAGGAAAGAACCATATCCTTGAGTAGAACATATGAAAACCATCCTACCGACCAGTTAGGGCAACATTAAAAGAAATAAAAGAGGACTTACTAAGCCAAATATTAAGGATGGTTCTTCCATGGTTTGATTAATGCCTTGAACATTACATCTCCTTGATAGATAGGCTGCATGTTTACTTCGCACATTGAGGGAAATAATGTATATAAATGCTCAAATAAGTGTAGCCCCTTTTATGATTTCATCTTTATTAGTCCCCCAAAGTATTTGCTTATTCATCCCTTTTGATATAATATGGATGGAATTAGACTTGTTTGACAATAAAAGAAAAGGAATAGAAATGCAAAAATCCTGCTAGCATCGGAAGGTCAATCTAAATCCTCAAGATTAGATCCTCCTCCATCCATCCTCTAATCATGGATGCCAAAATGAATTATTCTTGAGTTGATACCCCTAGGTTAATTTACTAGGATGGTAATTATTTTTATTTTAATGACCAGGATATCTGTTTCCTTTTCTTATTGTCTTCTTGGCCAAGGATCTTGATTTCGAGAACCATATTTCAATCTTCAGATGTCAGTGTTAAGTTACTTTGTGTAAATTATGCTACTGCCATATTCCTCAAGCTTTTTTAAAAACTCTTTGTGCCTATTCTTATAGTATCTAGTCATTGCTCATAATGAAAATGTGGCTACTCACATTTATAGATTCATGCGACCTTCTTATTTTAGTGAAATTTCATATTGAGAGATTAATGCGACATAGCTCTTTCTTGAAAGAAGGAAGGCCATTAGGTATCATTAAGTCAACATTTTCCTTTATGTTAATATTAAATTAATATGCGGTCAAAATGGGTTGAAGTACTACTTGGCTCTTTTTTATTATTATATTGGAGATATTTTTATTTGAGTTTGGTTTGGTCGTTCATATACGTGCAAGTTGCGTGCAACATAAGTGCAAGATACATGCAATATGCGTGCAAAATACGTGCAAACAGTAGGTGCTTTTACATGTAATCATTATGTGTAGGTACTTTTACATGTAAACTAAGGTTAAAAATAAAATATTCCTTCGCTTTTATTGTCCATAGACTCTAGACCATATTCTTTTGGTTTGATAATATCATGGTACTTTATTTATTTATATTACCATTGTAGTCAATTCTATGTGCAGATATTTACCTAGATGTGGCAATCATCGAGCTAGGAATGGCTGGGGCATCTTTCGGCAATCTTAAAAGTCAGCTAGTTCATTGTCCAAGGGTAATCTAGCCTACTATGATGGAAGAAGGGAAGTTTACATACATCATTCTTCCATCAACAACATCCTTAGGTCATTTCAATACCTATTTCTGGTCTTTCTTGAGAAGGTTTGTGAAGTTGTAACTAATCAATTGCATTAATGCTTTTTTAAACTTCTACCTTTGTAAAAATTTTCCCCCAAATCATCAAAATATGTTGATACCATATTTTTTTTTCTCCACTTTTCTCTATTATTGCTAAACCATGAAAACTAGGATGATAAGAAATGTCCAACTCGTGCTTTTTGTATATTGTATGAATTGGATAACTAGTGAACTTTGCTGATGAAACAGTTAGACATTCATTCATTTGGATGTATAAATGATCTACTTTTGTCCATGCCAAATAAGGGGTTCAAGATGGCGTCTGGGAAAAGGCTTGTAGAAAGGGGTTCCAAAAGTTGCCTCCAACCTCGAATTGAAATAATTATTAGGTATTTATCTTTATTGCTTGGCAACATACATGATCACTTTTACACGCTAGTGATTTTGATTTTTTTTTTTTTTTTTAAGTGTTGGGATAACGAATTTTTAAAAATCAAACCGAATACAAGTGCAATGTACATGCGATGTGCTTCCTCGAAGAAGATGACGGGGAGATGTGTTGGGAGCCGTCAACAAAATAGAGGAATTAGAGGACAGGGAAAATGTGTTGGGAGAATCAACGAAATAAAGAAAAACCAAGTGATGAAGAGGCGGGTATTTATGTTGACTATCTGTACCTCTCGAAATTGCGTGCAAATTCCATGTGTATTGCGGGTGTGTTCAGTCCAATTTTTGAAAATTTTCAATCCCAATGCTTTTTTTGAAAATTGAAACCTCTAACATAAATTATACCCATAAAGTGTGGCCAAATTCCATTAAAAAAATAATAATATATATATATACCACTTTTCAAAACTTATTCCAATTAGATGATTTGAAATGCTTGATGACATTTAGAGGTTTCTAATCATCTAGAGTGGGATGCCAATCATAGGACTAGCACAATTTCAGAGTGTTGCACAATCTAGACTCTCAATCTATGTCATTAATTCGACTTGAGTCTGCTTCAAATCAGGACAAAAGTCGATCTGAGCTTTCAAATGGTATAAATCAATCAAGTCAAACTTCATTTTAGAATCCACTAATTAAATCGCATGTCTAAATAGGGTTATATAGGGTCCAATGCTTTGCTGATAGCTTATGTATTGCAGTTGAGAATAGCAAGATACCTAGTTTCTATAAAGCCATTACACGATTGCAACCCTTTAGTCTCTTTTAGTTAATTAATGACGCTTGTCCGGATGGAGTGCTTCAGATCTCATACTTCTGATTAATATGACGTAAATGATCTGCCAGATTACTCAACGTCAGGCTCTTTTCTAGACTCGGATGATGTAAACTGATGGAATGGGCGAAATTTTTAGCAAACTCTTGCTCCACAACTTAACGTAAGTTCATCTTTCCCGCTCGACCGGAAACAAGTGCACCTTAGCACGCGTATCTAACCCGTTTTGACATTTTTAGTAGCATAATTTCTTCAAAAGATGAGGACAAGCCTTGGAAGCTAAGACCCACTCCCAGAAATGAATCAGATCGAGGAAAAAGAGGAGAGGCTTTTTACAAGTTGAGTTGAGGAATCTCATGAAAGCTCACAGAAAAAAGAGTGGTGGAGAGAGAGGCTACATTCCTCAACTCCCAAGCCAAGTCTGGGTCCCCTCAACACAAGTTGCGTGGACTTTACTATTCTCATTCTCAGTGGACCAAAAAGAATTACTCTGAACAGAAAAAGAGGTGAAGCATCAATGAGTGAAGAAAGAATGGCTTGTCTCTTCTTTGTTTGGCCGTTCCTCTTCATCAAAGTCAGATGCTATCACGTCGAATCATTCTGCTAGTTCAAGTCGATTATATCTCAAGAAACAGCGAACCCGAGTTTTGACCCTACCAAAAGAGAATGTCCCGACTCCATCTATCTTTCCTTCCCTATGATTGGTTCTTGCCAATTTATTCAGAGAATGATCTACAGTGAGCATATGTAACTTCAGATTATGTCCAAGCTTTCAGCTCACATGCCATAGAGCTACATTAATGACCATCAATCATATAATGAACACCTCTATCCATCTTCCCTCTTTATTCTTATGTATTACAGATTATATTTATTCTTATGTATTACAGATTATATCAGCAGTTATACACCGTATTCACCGATAATGTTAGAATGTCGACAATCTCACCCCGAATATTTTCTCGTTTACTCTCTCTCTCTCTCTCTCCCCCTCCCTTCCTCTCCCTCTCGCTGTCTCCACCACTCTTTTTTTCTCGGGAGCAATCATGAGATTCGTCAACTCAACTTGCGAAAGGTCGCGATATGCAAGTGTATTTCAGCAAACAATATTTCTGCGGAATCATTGGGCATGTATGTGTACACATACAGTTTTGCCTGCTTTCTAATCATGCATATACATAATAGGCCCATTATAATCTGGTCATGTGTGAGATTTCTAAAGCTATACGTACATACGCCTTTCCTGTTTTCTTAGACCTGCACTTGACTTGTGCAACTTTTGCAGAGTTGGAATAGACGAGCAATGTGACACGTTGATTATACATAACACAAGTGCTCGGATGTTAAAGACCAATGTTACAAGCCAGATCATGGAATACTGTGGTTCGTGGTATAGAAACGAGGACGGAATATGCTGTCCCTGGTTGTAAGAAAGCAGCACGTTTTGAACAATTCAATATGTTTGGGTCATTGTCCATATCATAAAGTGAACTTAAAAAATAAAAATATACAGAAGTTGCATGTGGGATTAAATTAGGATATATTATCTCGCTGACCATGTATCTTTATGCGCTAACTTATTAGTAATAATTGTCTGAAAGATATAATATGATGTTCTCTCCTTGACGCGGGAAGGACCCTCGTTCTTTCCTAGGACTGTAGCAGAAAGAGGATTGACTTTAATATACATAAAATTACTAAAGCAAAGCTTGAGTTGCAGCCCACATCAATTATTTAGGTGAGAAACTGGATTAATTACATAAAACAAAAAGAAAGGCACGTGAAATTCATATTCGTTCTCCAAAGACAGTGGGAGGCTTCAGTTTTCGGCTGGATACATGATGATGCTGTCTCACATGGGTTTGTTTCAGATGCTTAATGATGTCATCTTACTTAGCCTTCAAAGTTCAAGCAACATAATTTACAAAACTTCAATTATTCATTCACCAATGAAAGCGTCAATGCGCGTGGTGTTTCAGCTTTGAAAAAAAATTATCGCCTACCTAGGTTCATTCCTACTTCACCAAAATGCATTTACATGTGTTTCACATATTGCAATATGTCCTATCGATCATGTCATCTATAAAATGAGTTTGTATAGTACCTGAATGGAAACGTTCTTTTGTTTTTAAACACATTCACACTTCATATATTTAATTGATCTTTATCTATTGTATTATCTATAAAATGAGCCTACACACAGTACTTGCATCGACAAATTAAAGCGCTCTCTCTCCTCGCCTATGGGTGAGAGGAAAATGGATCGAGTTCTATATTATATTCTTTGTCCTAATTTATCTTAAAATCAATAAAGATTTTGGGTTGTGAACCAAACCCTAATCTGAAAAGCTTAATTAATGCCTCCCTCCAGGTCAAACATAAGTCAGAAACGGGGCGCTGACAGTCCTAGGGTTTCGACCCTCCGTCTCCCCCCTCCCCCATGTGAGAGCTAACGAATGATGAGTCTATGAGAGCACGCCCAATCATTATGTCTCTCATTGCTTTAAGGGGATGCTCATGCTTGACTTGAACACAGCAAGAAATGACACCAAGTCAAAGACAGCGAAACAAAAACACCATCATATCGTCCTTTGTGTCCGTCCATTCACAACCATGAGTTTGTTACTTGGTTTCGTTGCATTCATATTTAAACCGAACTTCAATTTTCAAATTTGATCTTGTGGTGGTCTGGTGCCGGGTTTCTTGTCAAGTACGAGCCCTGCAACTGGCATAGAAGAAGCAGGGAATGCTTGATGTGTTTTTTGATGGCTTCCGAGTGAGTCATGAAAACCAACCCGTAACTCCTATTTGCTGTCGTTTAATCCTTTGCTCTCGCCCTCTATTCTCTCCCATGGATGCATGCGCAGATTTGTCGGGGAGTTCCTTAAACAATAGCTCTTTCTCTCGAAGTCCCTTGCATTTTGTGGTCTTTAGAAGGAATGTCCGTTTCGTTGGCGTGTAGGGATTCATATGTTGTGCCTTTACAAGCATTCTTTGGCTTCAGTCTATCATCTTGTTCGACAGGTATTGTGCGCATGTTCTTTTGGTTTGCATGCATAGAATATGAGGTGTTAATAAAGCACAAGAACATAGGACATTGAAAAGATCACGCAGATGGATTAGTCGGTCATGCATAGCGACACAATACAGCCTGCTCAAACTCATTGCTTACATTCATCTCTCTGTCCGCAATTTGACCATTGTTGCTATTGCATGGTTCGTCTTGCAAAGTTCTTGATCGCCATAATTAAGTTAAGGAGTTTCTTGGGTTTTTATCTTCTTCTTCCTTTTTTAAAGAAAATGTGCCAAATCTGCGTCACATCTGACCTCTTCCACACCTGTGCAGTGTTGCAGAGTAAACAGAAGGAGTCGAATAATTTTGATATTATGAAACTACCTTAATGTCAATTTTTTTAAAACACTAGCCTTACTCCAGATGTACGCAAATACACGTTAAGTAAAGAAGTTATTGCACTTGCTGCTAGATTAAATGCAACGAGTATCTACTCTTGACCTTAAAGCATACTCAAGACAATAAAGCACCCACATCATATTTGACCTCTTCCTTCTCGCCCCACGCTGCTCCTCTCTCTCTCTCTCTCTCTCTCTCTCTCTCTCTACTTATGTGCTTGCAATTTATGGGATTATGCATATGGACGACAATAGAGAAGTTGTACTCTAAGGGATCACGCAATGAAGGATAGCATGGACAGTAGACGCCATAAGTTAGGGTTGTTTCATCTTATGCACATATTTTGTTGAAATGAGAGGACATCTGATTCAAGATATTCAACCTGAGCTATAAGACCTACTGGCAAAAGTGTTAGATTTGAATGTAGCCAGTGTTAAAATTTTCTTTGCAAAATCGATCAACTTCTTTTCATCAATTAGTAGGTCAAGTGATTGACAGGAGGTCGTGGACTTGAATGTTAAGCATGAATGATTGGTTTTCTCAAGAAAATGCAGATGGTTGGCAATCTTAGAAAAAAAAAAAGATACAACGATCTCCTTTGATGTGTATATCCATCTATTCTTTGATTAATTTGAGATAATTAATTCAAGATAAGGACTAGTATTAAGCAGAATTAGTGTGATAAACTAGAATAAAGTTGCAAACTATTTCTCCTGGGAAAAGAAAAAATCACAATAAGCTTCAACAGAAAGAAAAACGCAATGTGTTTTGGTGAACTCAAATTGCTATTTCAAGTAGAAGAACATAGTAGATGATCTAAGTAGATATAAGGGGTAAAACAAGAAACCCCATTCTGAGTTCACATGAAGACATTTCATGCAAAAATGCTAAGTAAATTCAGAATACACCAAGATATTCCCAATACAACTCGGTCATACCATGCATCTACATACATATGCTAATTTATTTCCAATTAGCATAGTGTCCTCGATTTTTAGCTAGTCGTCCAGCACTTATCACAAAGCCTTCCCATTCCCACATAGCTGTATATAGTTAAAAGGCTTCAAGCAACACCATTTTAGTTTTATTATGTACAGTGAACAGACATTATGTGATGTCCTTCAGCATGTAACCCCCTTCTAAGATCAGTATATGTATCGTATGTCTAGCTTCTATAGTGCAATGTTTCACTTCCACAGCTCGATTTGGCAACTGGAGGTCGATGTTGCAGCGAATTCCTGTGGGACCTCAGGCCTCTTGGATTCGATACTCACTTGCTCGCCAACATGATAAATGGTTGATGAGTTGGAGTAGTGGTTTTCCTTTGGGGCATTGTCGTGGCTGAGCTGAGATGCAACGAACTTGTCAAGAACACGCCAATCGGTCACTTGGTCGGCCACTTGCTCACTCGGGATGTTCCCAAAAAGTGAGTTCATGTTTAGGTGGTGAATCTGCTGAATGTGCTCCTCTTGTGTGAGATTCGATGACTGGAAATTGCTGCAACTGCTACGATCGTACGCATATGGCATCAATGAGTTGCAAGTGATAGTTGGAGCTGATTGAGTGACCTTAGGGCTTTCCAATTGAGGCAGTTGGAGGAAAGCATCATGTGGCGGCATGTTGTATTGCAACTCCATCTCTTGTTTGCAAGGATATTGGTGGTGGTAGGGCGATGGGTAGGGCTGAGAAATCCTCCTTGGGGAATCGAGCTCCGACATGAATGAGACTTGGTCGTCATACCAGCATGGTGACTCATACTCGCCAATCTTCCTCATCGAGGTCATCCGTTTCTTGAAAACCCTACACACAACCCATCCTTCCTCCTGTTGAACAAGAAAAACGATATTTTCATGAAAATAAAGGCTACAATGTTCGAGCATATCTTAACTGAGCAAATGACTGTCGAAATTCATAATTAATCAAGTTAAATTTTTTTGGCTCATTTTGGAAAATCACGCAGGAACTCTAATTATACTGTGAGGAAAAAGTCCAATTGATGCAATAAACTTTGTACCATGACCTTGTTCAGAGACACTTGCATATATTTTATGCATGCCCTTGGTACCAAAATATTTAACTTTTGCTATGATTATAATCACAATTACCATGTATCTATCCAGATATGCATAATTGAAAGGTGAACGAGATGTTAGACATGTCTTATTAAATACCTCAGGAATTTAATGGTATCAATAGAGAGACTTAACTGTAATCGCGATTAAGCATGCATCCACATACGAAATCAACCTCCTCATAAGCAATTCATTTACTTTTAAAGCAATCATTTATTTAACGTCCATTCTTGCCTGAGGAGTCCCATTTTCGTTAGTCTCGAGCCGGTACTCGTGCATGATCCAGTCAGACTTTTGTCCATTCGGGGCACGCCCTTTATAGAATACCAAGGTTTTTCTCATGCCAATGAGGCTGTGCTTCAAGTAAATTGCTTTGTCTCTTCCTGTCGCCTTCCAAAATCCAGCTTTTGTGGCCCGATTAGTGCGAGTTCCAGTCGGATACTTCTTGTCTTTGTGGCTAAAAAAGTACCATTCATTCTGCTCTTCAGTCCCTATTTTGCACAATTCTGCCAAAATTAACGAATAAGTTTATCGAAAATCTAAAGTTTCAATAACGTCTTTTAACATGCTACAATTGACGGTTATAGGATAACTGATACCTTGAAGATCCCAGGGCTCAATCTTGTACAGATCAACATCTTTGATAACATCCAAGTCAATTCTCTTTGAGGCGACCTTTTTCCTTAAATAGTAATCTACAAGCTCTTCATCCGTTGGATGAAATCTGAAGCCGGGAGGAACATGTGAAAAGGAATTCATATTTCTCCCAAGCAACTTTGCAAGACCTGCAAATTACATGTAAGAAAACAAATAATTAATGGCTTCTTAATCGATCGATTATATAGAACAATGAGCCTAAGTAGAATTCACGACTTAACATTTTAGAAAGTTGCAATCTGTTTTGTAAATATAAGAGGATAGATATTGCGTATTTGCTGAGGCCATGATGAAGGAAAAGTAATAACAATGTTTGGAGTATTTCAGTGAGAAACATAAGAAAAAAGGTTGACAAGGACCGAGTACTTTATGCTAGCAACTTAATGCAGGCATAGATATATCATTATTTTCTCTCTTCTTTGGTAGGGAAGTAGAATTAATACATCGCATGCAATTGATGTAATTAAGCTGTTCTAGTGGACAACATCTCATTGACCCTTGTCTTGTCTGAACCAAACAAAAATCGGATAAACCGAGAAAGTCTAAATGATTATATGTCTGCTGGACCTTTGATAGGATATGATTTCTGTTGGGCACTTTTTCATTAAATGAAATTCATATCACATCCCTTTTACCTCAGAAGGAAAACCCATTATTAGACATGAACTATTAACCTTACTTAATATGTTTCGCAGATGAAATAATCTTCTCCAAACTGAAAGAACTTTCGGTTCTTGATAACAGCAAACACTATGGCATGGAGTTTTAACTAGTTATTTAATATGTACCAAGTTACCCTAATATATATTATGGGAAAATTGCACCACAAGTCCTAAATCTAATGTAGGAAATGTAATCGAGTCCTAAACCTTTCAATTAGTTCAAGTAAGGCCTATAATTCTACTAAAATATGCAATCAAATTGTAAATCTAATGTTGAACTGCAATTTTAGGATGCTATGAAGGCAATTTTAGGTGCCATCTGTCAAAAGGACTTAATTCACTCTGTAAAAAAGGTTTAGGACTTAATCAAACCATTTGACGGGTTAACGACTTCATTACATTCCATACATATGCTTTAGGATTCCTAGTGCACTTTTTTTCATAAATAATTGAAAACTACTTAGGACCATCTGCATATAAACTAATCTTTTTTCTGCTCTGAAAAAACTTTTGATTAACGTATCGTACGAAATTCAACGAGTTAGTTTAACAAGCTCCAAACCCAATGGAAAAGGAGGTAAAAGAAAGATACACGAACAAATAGAAACGGGGAAGTATGTTTATCCTTTACAAGAAAGCAGCAACCTAGTCTTGCTAGGTTTATATGCCTCTCATTTGAAGACTTTTTTGTCTGTCTGATAAAAAAGAAAGAAAAATCACTTCTGAAAGATAAAATCTGATCGCCCAGTGTGCCATATTGTAACCGACATTATTATTACAATTTATTCATGAGTGAACAATTAGTATGGTTCAGACATCTTGAAGGATCATTAACTTAAATCATTTAAGGAATTTGGATGCTTTTCTTTGGCTTGAATTGATCTTAATTAATTATTATTTTCTTGTGGATTAATACAAAAAGAAAACGCCAGAGTAAAATTTATTGAAGGAGCAAACTAAATCTGAGCAAGAAGATGGCTCATAGGATAGTACATGCTTGTCCATCAGATGAAGAAGACTAAATAAAGAGGTAGATAAACCTGATAAAACCAATTCAAAGCTGCTAGCTTTTCTGTCCAGTCATGCTACAACATGAAACTCAATTCCCAAAAGTATCTTTTTCCACCAAAAAAACTGAAATCAATTAAAGAAATGAAAATTCAATGAATATGTAGTGCGGACATATGAATTTCAAGTGATATCTATGATGCAAATGATAGTAATGTCATTTATGCAATAGATGACCCTTTCCAAATCCTTTCTTTATGATTAAATATCAATCGAGGTTTACATGTTTTAGAGAGAATATTGATTTTATTGGAGTGTTGAAGAAATTCCAGCCACTCATGAATATATGAAAGTCCAAAACAAGAAAGATCTCCGTGCAGATTACTTCTGTGGAAAAGATAATTTATCTAGCTTAGCTAGCTAAAATTACCAAGAACAATCATGTTGTTTTCATTGTTGAAAGGTTACTGAATACTAATGACCGATGCTACCCACAAGACAAACAAAATATTTAAATTTGTCAGATTTAGGGAAAAAAAAATATAGACCTAGATGGAAAATACGACACCATTGGAAGGAGCAAACTTGTCTAGGAGAAAGAGGAAACTAAAGACCAATTTATCAGAAACTGTTAACATGAGGTGACCTTATTTATCTTATTCAAATCCCAGAAAGAACTGAAACCAGGCAGAGATTTTGAGTGAAAACTTGTTTTGTGCCCACGAGCACTCAAATGATAACAACGCAACAAACCATTGGATAAAACAATCATGGCTTCTTGTCTGAACAAAATGATAATCCTAATGTCTACCCTAAAACTTGCATCTGAAGCATCGATCATCCTCCTACTCGAGCACTGATCATTCTATTGCAAACTAACTGCACTTAATTGAATGCATTAGAATCAAAACCAAACTTTGAGGAGAAGTAGGAGAAGATGAAGAACAAGAACAAGAACAAGGAAACTTTAACAAGAAACCCCAGAAAGTGAACTCACACTGAACAGATCTGATGACAGGATCGAACGAAACCCTGTATATGTCTTCTCGATCAGCTCAGGAATATAATACCACGAGCCTTTTAAGCTTCTTTTGCTGGCTTTTGCTATCGTCACTCTTCTGTAACTTCTTCTCGTTCAAGAACGACAAGAAAACATGTACGAGAGAGGAAACTAAACAAAGAAAAAACGAGAGAGAGAGAGAGAGAGAGAGAGGATAATTTCCTCGGGAATTGAGATTCAACTGATGAAAAGTCTCGAACAAAAGAGAAGTTGTTCTCTTGTTGTCGAGGCACATATGAGAGAGATCATCAGATCCCGAGGAAATGGAAAGAGCGAAAGTAAGAGAGAGAGCGAAAAGAAAAGAAGAGGAAAAGGAAAGAAGGGTTGAGGAATGGGAAAAATGAGAAGAGATGGGGTTAAATAAGAGAGAGAAGCTCGCACAGCACACGACACCGATGCCCTAATGGCAATAATCCATCGCTCTCATCACTTGGGGTCTCTGTTTCTCTCTCCTTATCTTTCAGAGATTGCTTGATTGCTGCGAAAGCTTCTCTCTCTATCTTTCGCAGAGAAAAGGAAGAAGACCTTTAAATGGCTCAGAGAGAAAGAGAGAGTGATGAAGGTGGAACTTCTTCTATATTAGCCACCAGCCATTGATGGAGACCACAAGAGAATGTTTTCTTTCTTTTTCATTTGGGTGAGAGAGAGAGAGAGAGAGAGAGAGGGAATGATTGCAGTGAGTGAATATTTTAATACTATTGGGGGGTCCTTGAGTGACAAGACCCAAAAGTGCAGTTAAAATAAACTTGGGGACTTACTGACATAAATGAATTTAGATCATAAGCAATTAATGAGCTTGCACTCTTTTTTCACTTTTCGCTTTTCTTGTTGGCCTTTCTGGTTGTGTGTTAGACATTGGGTGGGATAAAGTTTCCGTACCGGAGGGCGTGATTCATACTAACTTAGGCTTATGAATAATATATGTGAACATACAACATTGCAATATTAGTTCTTCAATATTATTGCTCAATTTCCACCAAAGAGAGAGAGAGAGAGAGAGAGAGAGGCTTACTTGAGCACATTTACTTGCATCCATTTGATAAAGGAGCAAGCTAACAAGTAAGTGACGAAAATTCTGGTAGAAAACCCCCCTCTTTTATGTCTCAAGCATATATATGTAGATTCGATATTCATGCATGACATTGCTATTAATAAGATTTCAACACACATGCATTTAAAGATTCTGGTATTTCCAACACCATTGAATTTTGGGCTAACTGATATAAAGCTTGGGATCGCAAGCATAAGTAGTCGTGGAAATTACTGACACATATTTTTAGTTTCTGTCTAGTTTTTGTGTATCTACTAGATAGTACTCTCAATATTGAACTATTAAGTGCTGTGTTTCATCTTATATGTAATGTAAGCACTTGCTAATATCAATGTTGCTCAGCATATAGTTATTTTCAGAGTAAAAAAGGCTATTCATTGAAACCTTATTAAATGGCAATTTGACTAGATCTTCACATAAAATTTCCTAAAAGAATATTTTCTCATAGGCGCGTGCTGCATCCCCCAGAACAAGCTCGATAAAATGAGAAGCTCCAATTTCACTGGAAAAAGTGCAGTGCTGAACAATTACAAATATCTCTTCAAATGCCCTTGTAGGAATTTTCTTTTTCTTTTTCTCTTTTGGGGTATAAAGTGATGAAAAGTCAATATAATACTATATCAATGGCCCGCACCAGCAAGTGCACGCGACGTCTGGTTGGTTGGTCCGCAGTTCTATAATAATTAGTTTTTCCTCAGACGAAGAAATCCATAATACATGCTTTTCTAGGTAAATAAAAAAACTATACATCCTAAGCTTTCACGAGAGGGCTTTCATGAGAGGGCCTTCTGGAACCCAACCTTGGACAATACGATAGTGATATCTCTTCGAACACACCATCCAGGGGGATCACAAACTTCCTTGTACCGACTCTGCTGAGCTCTGAGCTAAACCGCAATACTGGATCGTGTGTTGGCTGGTTTTGCCCGTGAACCGTAGGCGATGCAAGTTAGGTGAGGAAAATGATGGTGTTTTATTGGGGGCGAGTCTCGCAGTACGGAGTGGCCGATGGTCCGGCGGGACTAGTCCACGATCATTAAGCTCACAATTTGGGTTCAGGTTAGTTGTGCTCATGGGTTCAACCCATTATCCATTCTAATCCCACTAACAATACATTACCTCACTTCAGTTCTTTCCTCTTTGTACAAATTTATCTTAATGCATGGTTGAAATCCTATAAATGAAAGATCTGAATTGTTGATTTCAAATTTTCTATGATTGATAAGAGATATGATGAACAAATCAATGATTAATACTAGCTTGTGTTTGCTCCTTGGCAATTTCATGGATTTCGATGCGATGTTCGGGAACATGATATTTTTGTGATCAATGATAGACAAAGTTAATCGTTATTTAGTGACTTATTTGAAACTTTATTAAATGACTATTAAATAGATCTCCATTTACAATTTTCCTGTAAGAGCATTTTCCGATAGCCGCGTGACGCGTGACCAAAAACAAGCTCAATAAGATGAGAGATTCCAATTTCACTGCAAAAAGTGCACCGACTAAATAATTACAAATCTCCGCCCTATAAATTAATAATGACAAATAGCTCTCGTAACACCCTTCTAGGAATTTTCTATTTTTATTATTTTTATTTTGGCGTTTGAAGTGATGAAGAGTCAATATAATACTATATCCACATCCACGCCCCTCACCAGCAAGTGCACGCGAGCTCTGGTTGGCTGGTCCGCAATCTTATAATATAAAATTCTCCCCTACATAAAATATACATATTATATACTTTTTTGGGTAAAAAGAAGATGTCCTAGGCTATCACAAGCCGGCCCCCTCAAAAAGAGCGTAGCCAATACGATGATCAATTTTCACATTCATTTTTAGTTAAATTTACATATGAGTCTTGTTTTTTCATTTTTGCAATCCACCAATCAAAGACCTTCCCTCCTATCACAGAAAGAGCAAAACACAACTTTTTAAATTATAGATAACTTAAACATTGATTCCTCATAATTTCTCAACAACATAACCCATGTGGATTGATATGGTTATATAAATTCAGACGATATTTTCACATGACATAATAGTATCATATAGTTTGCAGAATGTAACGCGATAAATAATTGAACTAAAAATACAAAGAGAAATTTCAAATACAACATGACACGGTATGCATAATTTTAATCTTCTTATTGATTCTTACGTGTTTATGTCATAAATCAAATTAATCATTTCTATCTAGGAAGAGAAGGCCATGCCTTCTTGGAGTGACACATCATGAAACTTTTTATTAGTGCTTGTGCGTGCAGATTAGTTAAGCTTATTTAAAAAAAAAAACTAAACAAGACTTTCGCTTTTTTTCCAGAGTGTCAGGCCGGATCGTCGCCTAGGCTTGGGGACTTAAGAGTGAAGGGTATTACAAAAGCTTATAATAACAACAGAAATTGTATTTTTTATTATATAATTTTAGTATATACTTTTCTTTATCTTCCGATTAAAAACAAGTATAGAAGTGAAGCAAAAGTCTCAGACGTTATCCAAGTGTCATCTGGGCCCCACTTGATCTTGAGTGGCAAATTGACTATTCGTGGTTATAGTACAGATTGGTTATAATCAATTGTTCTTTCAATTTATTATTTATTTTATGATTGTAATTTGATGCGATGGCAAAAGAAAAGGAACTTGCGCATTCGTTTGGCTCTTCTATTCTCATTCCTTTTTTTTCTTCTCTTACTATATATAGATAAAAAGAAATCCTACTTATATAGCTTATTTATAGAAAAATGCCCCGAATTAGGTTCTTCTTGCTTACATAAGAACAAGTATACATACTATTTTCATGCTTTCTAGGGTTTTGTGAAAAAAAGTTAGAGCACAAGTTGATGCAGAAGATGTCTCTAAACACAAGGCCACAATCATTATGCTTTGGAGCAGCACTTTCATATTTTTCATATCCCTAACCTAAAATAAGAAATGGTAGAAGAGTGAATAGCCCTGCAAAATATATTAAAATTTATCCCTCGAGCAATAATTTTATTTTATACACTCACAAAATATCTCATGAATTTCCCTAACCAGTATGTCGGAGACACTTATCAGTGATTTTTAATTGACCATCCGTCTCATGCTATATGTAATCACGGCATTTAAAAAGCAAACCATTTTTTACTACTCTGTTATCTTTTTATTCTAGGTGAAATGTGTAATCATTGCAATCGGCATTAGAAGTTTGATAAAAGTGCAATTGAGTTTAGATAAAACAAATCATTTGTCTACTGTGTGAATAGTCGAGATAATTTATGTGTCTTTATCTTCTGACGATTCATAGTGGAACACCTTTATCATACTGCTAGTTAAATCAATAAATGAAATTGTTTTTTCTTAATTAAGAGGAGAAGTAAAGTAGGGTTAGTGGTGATTATAACCCAAAGAAATGGTGGGTCCTGACCTAATCATTGCGGAGATGGTCCCATGATTGTCCCGGTTCCCCACGTTTACCAGAGGATGGGCAACTTCCTTAACAGAACTTGTCCAGTGGCGTTCTGAAAAGTCTCTCAGTTCATGTCTTCTTCTCCTTCTTGCATACCCCACTGTCCCCAACAAGCTCATCCTCTTCACACCAGCGAAAGAGATTTCAATTATATTTAATGAAAGTTGCATTGGGTCCTCTTTGGTGAGTTCCCATTGGTCACCTACCACTGCATTTGAAAAGTCACTGTCGTCACCAAGGTTTTGTTGGATTGGAGATGACTCTTTCATTGATCTGTAACAGCTCACTAAATGACAGGTTCACTAGGGTTGACCTCATTTCTTTTAATGGGAATGGCTTTGATCAGCTATTTTATCTTCAAGAAATCGAGTGAAATGTGTATCGCTATCTAAGGGTGGGACAATTTGGCATAAGCTCATCACTGGTGGTGATTGTAAAGACATAACAAAAAACAGAAGCGAGATTTTTAATTATGCGTGAACCAGACCTTTGGATAATTGTATGTAGGTATTTCCAAAGAGATTTTTACAATAACAGCATGGATCGACATGCTGGTTCGTTCCTCATTTGTAAATCAATTCACTGGATGCATATCAGGATGAAACTTATGACATAAACGTGGATTGGTGCAATCTTAAAGAACGACTAGGATGATGCTCTCTAGTTGTTTGAAAGTGCAGTACCTTGAGAGGCAA
Source organism: Eucalyptus virginea (assembly GCA_014182375.1). Lineage (NCBI taxonomy): Eukaryota > Viridiplantae > Streptophyta > Magnoliopsida > Myrtales > Myrtaceae > Eucalyptus > Eucalyptus virginea. The sequence continues at coordinate 26,021,567 of CM024517.1, read as the reverse complement.
ACGAAGTTGTACCTTGAAAGTTTGGTCATTCATGTGTCAAATGTGTATATTCCTTTTTGGATGACGAATGGGTTGTGATTTCTGTGTCGCACCTTATGAAGATGGCAGTTTGGGAAATTCGGTCCGGACAAAGGTTTTATTCAGAAGGATCATGTGTACCTACAAAAAGGTATGGAGTAAAGTTAGGGCAATATCAGTACAAAAGTAGGCCATACGCTTGAGGCCATGTATTTTCATTTATATTTTTGGACATCGATGGGTGCACGTCTGCTATTGCGATCGCTTACCATCTTTTTATTTTTGTTCTTATTTAGTTTTGCCTTTGGTCATGGAGCTTCAACATTCTTTCTCTTTATATTAGCTGGACCACCAGCTAGGACAAACATGAATTGGAGTAAAATCATCTATTCTTCTGGAGAAAAGAAAATGCCAGTTCATTCTTTGGATTGGGAGGGAAGAGATATGTTATATTTACTAAGTCTGGGTTATAGAGCTGGTATACTAATTGATGAGGCAAACTATGTTGCTGGGTGTTGGAGATGCCCCACTTGTTTAGTTGTCTTTTCACAGTCTGCCACATCATTTGATATACCAATTTTGTAGACCAATCTAAATATAATTAACTTTGCTCGAGAGGTAAATGTAATGGCTCTCTCACTGACATCACATGCTTTGTTACGAGATAAATTCAGGCTTTATACAATCGAGGAGTAAGAACTAGGAATATAAACAACAATGCAAACCAGATTTATATAATTAGAGGAGAAAGTATCGTGATCTTATCCTTAATTGAACTCTACTACATCATGTTGGAACAACCATTTGTCTACATTGGATGTTAAGTGATATGAGAGACTGCAATTAATTGATGTATATAGTTATGCATTTAGTATCACGAAATTCTCAACTTTGTCACCAAGTCTTGGTGCTCTTTTTGAGCTATCAGCAATTGCCTGATCAATATCGCATTATTCTCTCTATTTCATTAGCATTGCAAGTTGAACTTGGATTCTGATCTCGTATTCATTCAGATACAAGTAGAATAGGCAAAACAATAGAATGTCAAACTGAGGCTGGACATCAAATCAAAAGAGATGTGCTATCACATGAGAGGAATATAATGGAATTTAAAAGATCTGAATGAGATTTTATTGAAGAGTTGAATTGGTCCAATCAGTTAGGTTGGAGTCCAAAGCTTTATGGACTATGATTTGGCCTGAAATATACTTTATTCTGGTCAAAAAAAGACAACAGAAAGTTGTGTGTTATAAAACAATTTCCTTTAGGTGTTCTTAATCAGCATTCATGTCCTTAAATTGATATGCACCAGGAAAAAGAGAACTTCTACAATCTTCGATCAACTGATACAGAGAGAGAGAGAGAGAGAGAGAGAGAGAGAGAAACAGTGAGGTGGATTTGCAGAACTACAGAGTCAAATTCGGCGAGTACATGCGCATAAACACGCGGCAGACCAACATTCAGCGGAGCTATTAACAATCAATCACTCCTGAAACACCATCATTACCATTAGCCCCCAAATTCAGCACGTGACCATTGTATCTCTCCCCGGAGAGACAAAGACCTTGTGAAACCAAAACCCTGGTAATTTCTTTTCGACACGTCCATTTACATGTGTTCTCTTCGCATCGCTCCCGAGATTCTGTTCAGACGCACGGTTCAACCTCCTGGCTATGTCTTGTTACTGTCGAGTCCAACCCCCTCGCGTGCTTTGAAGACCCATCAGTCTTTGTGAACTGTTTTCCCTCTATAATCAAGAGAACGTCAGTTAGGAAATATATAACTTCTTCCCCTTCTGCACATCTGAAGTGATGCTTTTGCCTTTGAGTTCATTCAAGGGTTTGAGCTGACGCCATCCATGCGCAAGTCAGAGGCAACGATCCTGAAATTTTTAACTGCTGCAAGCACTAATTCCACAACATAATAACAGATCATTACTGGGTCATTACATAATAACGGATCATTACCAGGTAATACTGCATCGTCGTTCGCTAATGCTGAGTTGAAGAGCCAAAGTGCACATCATTGTGATTGGCACACTGTCCTTGAATGCATGCACTCTCGTGGAGGTATAGTGCGTACACTTTCCAATTCCATGCTATGATTCGGCAGTCCACTAAGTCGTATACACTATCTGGGGGCTGCATTCACGTAGGAAAAGGGAAGTTTTTCCTTCGGGGGGAGATTGAATCATGACAATGCATAGCACTTAGTGTGGCCGTCATCATTGGTTGTTTAGCTGATCTTCCAAGGGTGAAATCCTACTCTCGATGACAGTCCGACTGTGGCGAGGCCTTATTTAGTCAACTGCGTTATCATCGTTAGAGCTGTTCAACACGGTTTCGTCTAGCACTTTAGATTTTTTCTAGATAGACTCGTAGCAATCTCTGAAATCCGAAGATGATATCGTAGCAAAAAAATTCTATATATTCAAATTCCTTGAGGTTCCTCCTTATTTCTCCTCTCCACTTACCATCATTTTTATACCTTAGGTCACATTTCAGCTTACATGTGTGGGGAGTACTACAAATTTCAGTAATTTCGGTTTACATGTGTGGCAATTCTTTTTAGTATTGTGATAGCGTTTTCCGCTCAAATACAAGAAATGTGGTTGGATAAAGGAAGAGGAACTTTGTTGCTTTCAGTTGCTCAAACACCGCACTTAGACTCCCAGATAGATTGAATAAGTTCAATGAAGTACCGGAACCGCCATCAACTTATCAATTTGTCCAATTACATAAGCTATTAGATGAAAAGCATTCCAAACAATGCGAATGCTTTAAGGCCAAAAAATCTATGTAGGTCCAACCCCCATCAGCACGTACAAAGTCGAATGTGGCCTAAGCACAAGATTGAAGTTCGATTTCTAATGCAAAGACATAAAAATGCCATTTTGCAGCACTCTCTCATCATCAAATTGTCATTTGAAAGTTTCGGTCTTTAATAAAGAATCAACTATTTCACTTTATGATTCAAAATATGCAGAAATTTTACCTCCAAATAATTGCTAAAAAGACATGAGTGGTTTTTTTTCTTGATTAGGACAAAGAAATTAGTATAACTACAAATATCCTGCCCGGAATTAGCGGTACTCAAGTACCGGTGCACATAGAAAATTGAAGAAGGGGCCCGAAAAAGTTGACCCGGACTTCACATAAGCCGGTCAACCGTTTCCCTGGCCCATTCCGGGCACAGAAACGCATGCACACAGCGCAGCATCATGTACCGTTTGGTACCGCAGGCGTGACGACTACTGATTGCTCTCTCGAAGAATTTCCATCCTTCTTTCTTTATATTATAGCTTCGAGTCTTTCTAGATGCATTCATTGCCAAGCTTGGAACAAGAAAATGGAAATTCATTATGTTAAGAGGGGCGAGGACCATGATTACTTTTCGGTTTATATGTCTCCTTCGGAATAATAACACCTATTATGGTGATAGTAATATGATAAAGAAATGAGAACAAATCGAGGATAAAAGAGTGGGATTTGGAATGATGATGACCATTATCTCGGTTTGTTTTTTCTCCTTTTTTCCTTCCCTAAAAATACCCTCTAATGTGGTACACATGATCTAGAAAAAAAAGAGGTGACTCGGAGTTGATGACGTATTTGAGGAAAGAAATGCTGCTTTTGTTAGAGAAAAATGAGATGGTCGATGACCACTGCTGAGGTATTTCTCTTCTTCTGAAAGTAATCCGAATGAAGTGCGAGCATTTAACTTATCAGGAAGATAGGATTTTATATGAATATTATGAAGACAAGAGACGGATAAAGTATATTTTAAGCATGTAAATGATCACTAAATGCCCTTAGAAGTGCACTAGGTACAGATTTTGTCCTACATTATGAGATATAATGGACTTATCCCGATGTTAAAGACCTATATAGATGCTCGTTGATCTAGGAAATCTATATATACAGATGGATTTTTTTTTTCATTTCATTGATATGAGTGAGTTCTAGTGAAAATAAATTAGCCCAATGGAAGCATGGCCAACATTTTCCTTTGTCTCTTGAAGATACGATCAATGATATTAGGGTTAAGTTTTGATATAGTCCTCTAAGATTCAAAGTTTGTACAATTGGATCCTTTAATTTTTATTACAGTCAACTACTTTAACTTTTTGGATCTGTGCAATTGGTCCTCTAACTTCTATTACAGTCAACTAATTTGACTTTTTTTGGATTTGTGCAATTGGTCCTCAAGTTTTATTTTGTGCAATCAAATCCTCGAACTTTCGTAATATTTGTAGGCAAGAGTTTTATCTACCCCCGTAACTTATACTGTCAAATTATGATTTCTTTTTTCTTGTTTTGCTTGTATGCTTTCTGCTTATTTGGCTTCAAACTAACATCACGTGTTATTTTTGGTCATATAAGCAATGCCCCATCATTAATATATTGGACTATTTAGTTAAAGTGGTTGACTAAAGGATTTGATTGCACAAATTGAGAAAGTCAGAGGACTTGATTGCACAAAATAAAGCTTAGGGGGCAAAAATACTGAAATTTAAAGAACTAAATCTTGTGTTTATCCGTGACACTATCTACTTGAATGGGATTACATGTTGCATATCTACATTATGGTACGAGCCAACAACTACTTTTCTATAGACATATTCACTCATTTTTCCTCATGTTTCTTTTGTTTTTCCTAACATATAGGAGCATATAGTGTGACGAATGATTGATAAAGATTTTTAGTTATGAAGAACATTATCTACAGAAGCAGTGTTAATTGATCAAGCGGCATACATGTTTAATTTACAATTACTAAAAATTTTGACATCTAATAGAGAAAGGCTTGCTATAAGATCTAATCTGCTTGTGAAAGTAAATAAATGCGAAATACAAATTTGCAAATATGGTCTATATATGGGACTTATAGTGAAATTCCATTAAACAAACCGTATTCACCCGAATAGAATGACAGTGACTATAAAGTGAACCATGGACGCCTGGGGATCTAAGGAGATATAATAACACTGTGAATCTAAGGGTATCTATTAACAATGTATAAATAAAATGGCATATAAATAACAATATGAAAATATTGAAATATCACATTATCGATATATTACAAGATATTGAAGGATATTAAATGGTTGTAGGTAACATACAATGCAGCCCTTTTCATTTTTTTTTACAACAAGTGTGATATCTAAAATATGATTGTAAGTTTTATCAATACAAGTGAGAGAATATGCTATTTTTAAGTGCAATTAGTCATGGATGCCATGTTATAGTATATGTGATTACATGTGATACTCCAGTCTGCTGTCATGGTTGTCCTTTTGATTCTTCAATAGGTATATATATGGGTTATGGCAATGGTTAATAAATATTGCACGCGAGTCACTGTCTTAATCTCGCTCATAGAATTCATCATTCTATGCCGGCAAGCGTACCAAATAAAGTTCAAAGAAGCCTCATTCCACAACCATGTCCAACTTCCCACCGCGAAACCGCCGTACTTTATTCATACTGAACTGGCTCAAAAGCTTCAGGAACTAACTTGCTTACAAATGAGAGAGAGAGAGAGGAGTGTGGTCCAGCCACACGGCATGCAAAGAGATGCTTTGTATCTGCAGTTGAAACCCAGCTTTCTGCCGTGTTTCTTGTGTTTCTTTTAGGTTCTTTTCCTCTTTATCTGGACCTTGGAATTGAAAAAGTTTCACTCGTGGTGAGGCAGCATTGGCCATCCCAAACATGACCTGTTCTCTCTTGAAAGAGACATATTCACTTTCCGCCAATGCAACGATAAACATTAAAACCAGTCGTCCTTGTCCCTCAAAGAAGTAACATCTGATGAAGAGATGGAAACGGTGTCCTTTTCTAAAAGGCATCTTCACTGTCGTGGGGGGCACAAGGCATGGCAAGGCATCATGTGTAAAGAAGTTCACATATGGCACCAAATGGGTCGTTTTCATATGCCTACCGTCCTCTTGGTATGATTTGGACAAGACTCTTAGGGCGCATTTGGTAATGTTTTTATTTCAGAGAATAATTTTTGAAAAAAATAATTTTTTTTGTTTTTATTCCCGATAACAATTTCGAAAGTATAAGAATACGCAGTAGAATCGCAAAAATTTATATTCCAAAACCAAAAATACGTTTGGTAAACTTGTACAACTCTGTTATTTCTTTTAATCTTTTAATATTTTTATAATATTTTTTGTTTTTTTGTTTTTTTGTTTTTTTTTTCCTTCTCTCCTTTGTGGCCAATCACCGGCAGCTGGCAACCTGCTGGACGAGGCCCGGCAAGTTTTCCAGACCCTCGCCAAGCCACTGCAAGGGCCGGTGAGCTTGCCGAAGCCTCACCGGTGGCCTCGGTGGCCAGGCTAGCCTCGCTAGGCCACCAATGAGGCTCGACCTCGCCCAAGCGGCGCAAGGTCATCCTCACCCTGGCCTGGTGAGGCCAAGCCTCATCGGGGGCCGGTGACACTTCGGCGAGGTCGTCAGCCCTCATCGGTCGGTCGCTGGAGAGGATCATAGTGGAGAAGCTGAGATGCCGGAGAAAGGAAGGACTTGAGACAGAGGGCACCAACTGAAAAGAAATAAACAAAAGAAGAGTTTTGAGTTTTTGTCCTTTTGTTTATTAGAAATTATTCCCGAGAACAAGAAATAATTTTTTTTCCACTTCTTGTTTCTGTTCCAAATATGTTCCCAAGAACAAAAAAAAAAATTGTTCCCGGATTCAAAAGTTTTACCAAACGTGTTTCTATTCTTTTTTTATTCCTCGGAACAAAAAAAATATAAATTTTTGTTCCGGGGAACACAAACAAAAATAAACAAACAGGGCCTTAGTCACCCTTTCAAGCTTGAAGCAGCACAGCCCCTAGAGGGATGAGCAATAAATTAAGATGATTCATTCATTCTCATTGAATTTCTTTATATTTGACTCCTAGATCACATGATATTCCATGATGTCAAGGATAATCTCCAACTCATCAACTTGAGTTGATTGGCCTTTCCTCAATCCTAAATTGAAAGGATCGGAAATCTCATGAGGCATATGGTTCATTTGATAGTCATAACTTATCACAATTGATTAAGTATCCGTTGCCTATTTAGTAGGGTTTAGTGCAAAGACCCTGCCACGTTTAAACCATATTCACATTGGACAATTATCGCTTTTCATAAAAAGGTTTGGACCATCGAGGTCAAGTTGTGAATCTCCAATTTTGAGGTTTTTAAACACTCGCGTTTTTATAGAGTAAGCTCTCAGCATGCCTATTGACTAGTTAGTTTTGTTTGAACTCTTTCATGAACAATGATCATGCAATTTCCCCATCATATATTAGTTACTCTTGAATTGCCAACGGGGTTCTCAGCAATTTATTATGTCATTTTCAAATAGATAAGCTGCTTAGTCAATTCATTTTTCTTAGAATTTTTACAAATTCAACTTTGGTGGTTACTTAGGGGTCCCCTTCATTCTATAGGAATGGGGAACGGGGTACATAAAGTCAGTATGGATGAAAGGGTCTTAACCTATCTGCCGATCCATCCCATACAAGGATGAGAACCTATACCATTCTCAGTGTCGCCCTTTCGATGCCTCATTCATCCATGATAGAGATTTATTTAGATACTCACGGAGACACCGTACATGATAGATGATCTTCATCTATCAATACTTGATCAGGCACTTCTATCTCTACACGTATCTCCATCTCATTTGCCAAGACAACGGTTTCATATGAGTCTGGGCGGTTGTGAAATTTTTTACTAAATGTATCAACGGTTGAGATTTATTAAGAAACCGAGCGATGTATACCATCTTCTGTATAAAAAGAAAAAATCCACATGTTGGGCCGGTTCATGAGTGAAAGCATCGGTGCAGGGTTCCCAATTTGCCCTAAACAATTGCCCATCCCTAAGGGGCCATGTCTTCCATTTTGGGTCGGTACTAAGGCCATAGTTATCTTGGGTCTCTTTCTAATTCAAGCTTTAACTTCGGCCAACCAAAGAGGAAAAAAAAAACAAGAAAGAAGAAAAAGAAAGCCAGGAAGCCTGTAATATGTTTCAATTGCTTAAAAGGTCGGATATTAGTTTATCATAAACATATCCCCGATTTCCTTTTGAATGACAATGAGAGTAATATTCCTTTTTTCATGAACTTGACATATGAATTAAATAAATAAAAGAATCTCTTTCTGAGTAAAACCATTTTTTAAAGTTGAAAAAACAAATTTTCTCTATATGATCAGGAATTCATTTGTCTTTGGTATGATGTTGTTGTTACATGGTTTGAGTTGTTAATGCAATGTTCAATGCTTATGCATTTATCGAAGCTTTATGTGATTCTGATGAAGGACGAAACCTAATTTACGAGTTCTTCACATTCAAACTAGGGCCATTATTTATCGACGTGGCCCATTTACAAGACATGATAAGTAATTCAATAAATTTGAATTTGGCATAAACAGGTCAACCTGTTTAAGACACATCTAAGGTTATAATGCAAATTAACATTTTAAGACACATCTAAGGTTATAATGCAAATTGACATACTTAATCCATTTAGATACAATTTGACACATTTAACATATCAATATATCATCTTTTTAAGACGATGCCATAAGACACCATTTAACACGTTTAGTACTCATATCCAAAGACTATTTTATTGTTAAAAATTCATAAAAATAATTCACATGTTACAAAGAAAAAATGGTAAATAAGAACATATTTAGGACTACAAAAGTCATATGACATGAAGAGCTCCTAATTGAATAATGTATCTGTAAATATAACTAGTACTAATTGTGTAGAGATTTGTTGAAATGACTCAACAAATTTAACACTTTAACACGTTTTTAAGTGTTTATCGTTTTAAACATATGAGTGTATTATGTCCGTTGACACAAGGTGTGGTGATATGTTTGATAATCATGTTAGCTATGTCATGTTGTATGACCCATTTTATTAAGCATGTCGTGTTCATGTCGAGACAGTTCAACACGTTTATTAAATGTGTCATGTTTCGGTTAGTGATTTCGTGTTATACTCCTATTTTGACACGACATGACTCTAATTGTCAGCCTTGATTCAAACTCATATCTGTTCACCAAAATTCATGCTTACTCTCTAAACATATGTAATCACATCCAATGACAAGTTGTGAACAATATTAATGTCTTTCCAAGTAAATGCACATTCTTTTGCTTTTTTCCCCTATCTGGAGGAAGAAGTAGATTATTCTCTTCAAAAAGGAAAATTTCGAAGTAAACCGAGAAAAAAAAAAGTAATAACTCATGGATCACAATTGCCTAAAAAGGTAAGGGAAAAAAAAAGAGTGCAAACATAGCCCCACTTAAAAAGAAATTATGATGATGTATACATATTAACAAATTACAAAAAACTTATCGATAGAATATTTTACAAATCATTCAAACACTCGAGATATTGTACATATGTCATATTTAGTGAGGTCTACATCTAGATTTGCAATATAAAATATTACAACCATATAACTAGACTCTGCAAATGACCAACTCCAATTGCTCCCGAGTCGGGATCACCACCGATCGAGATTGTGGTCGTGTCCATTGCACCGTCCACTGTTTTGCAATCGGATTCTTAAACAAATGACTTGACACTGTTCATCGCATCTCAAACGACTCAAGACAAAATTATCAATACTAAACGACGAAGGGACTGGAAATCTCTCTCTACCCCCAATATCTTACGATTTTCACTCCAAAAAATATGCTACTTCATACTTGCACGGCGACCGAAAATCTAGGGTTTGGAAAGTATTAATTATCATTGAAGCTGCTCGTGCGGGGGGTGGCGATGGAATATACACCGGCATACTGCACATAAACAATGCCAATCAAGCAGCACAACACAAGGTCCATGAACCTCTCAGTAACGACAAGAAACATAGGGACAAATCTGAGGATGCCATTTTGTCCACTTGTCTCTAGGAATTAGGACTCAAAAGTACCTGGAAATACCATACTTGCAGTTTTGGTCTATGTCTTCTCTACAATTTGGATAAGGTTGCGTGCGTGCGTCGGAGACAGAGAGGACTCGATCGACAAGGAGACCAGCTAATTATTACCAGTCAATTAATAGAAAATGTCTTCATTAAGGCAAGTAATCGGCTCAAGTATAGGCCGATCCCCTCTGCTCGCGGTAGGGAGACTAGACATTGCTCGAGAGGCCAGCCACTGTCTTGCCTCTTTTCTTGTCTTTCACGGGTTAACATATTTCGTGCACTTAATTGAACGAGACTTTGGGGAGACGTGGAGGACTGGCGTTCTTGGTTTTGTCCTTTTGCTCTATAGTTTTCAAGCTTGATTTCTTGTTTAGGAGTTCCCGCATTCTTCAAGCGAACTGATGACGGTCGACTTGAAGCTGGACTAGGTATTATTAATCTTATGCTAATAAGAAACTTCTTTTGAATGAAAACCTCTAGAAGATCAAGACAAGATTGATAGTTGACTTCCCCCCACCCGAAAGGAGACATCTCTAGAAAAGTAAATAATGGCATTTTCAGTTTGAAGATCCAGGAAGCGAGACCAAAGAGAAACGTCCACCAATGAAGTCAATTAGTAGCAGTACGAACATTTGAAAAGATAGGAGGAGGTTTATAGTGGTACGTTTCGTAAGTTCGAGACTTATGCACCTGTTTAAGGTTGAATTTCACGTCATACCAATAAAAAAATATATAATTAAGAAGTTGATGGTACTGATCAGTATAAAGTTACATATCAATACATACTTTATCATATCGATGCATAGCATAAATTTTCACGATAGATATATCGCTTGACAACCTTTGATGCAACTTGAGCAATAAGAATAGGATCATAGAGAACATAACATAAATGTATGTAAACTTTTGCTGATCTGGCTTATATTTATGATCAGAGACTGACTAAATACACTAACAACTCAGAATAGCTAGTCTCTCGGACCAAAGTTGCAGCACCCTTTACAGAGGCACCCAAATAATATATATGTGGAGTACGTACGAAAGCTAAGAAACAAAATCTACTATGCACCAAACCCAAGTTTCTAGTAAGATCAAGAAGATTAATTCCTCTGCTTCCATAGCTAATCTCTCGAGAAATTCCCCCTTTCTGAGGTGTTCTCTTTTCTTCCTGTTTGGTTTGTCAAGGCCAATCACTACGATCCGAATGTCCTTAAATGGTTTATATACAGTAGTAGTGCAATCATACACGAAATCGTGACGCCATCGTTTACTCTCAACAAGTTACTCTCGACTGTTCCAAGGAGATGCGTGCCTAATTTCCTTTGAAGGAGATTGGAAGATAGCATACGGATTGTCTTCCATGCCGGGAATCGCCAAGGGACTTGCACATTTCCTCATGTTCTGCTTCTTAAAGAAGAATTCACTAAATATGGCAACGAAGAGTATGAGCTCTTACATTAATGGATATTCTTTGCTCTTATGACATCTATCTAACACCATCTAGGAGCAAGCAACCGAGCTAGTTCAATCCAGGAATCGGACCAAATTGGTTCAATCACAATTCTTATGTCAAAACCGCCACAGTTCGACCTGGGAACAAATCAAGTAGGCCGGTTCTATAGTTGAACCAGTTTTATACCCTTCATCTCGAAAAGAGCAGGATACAAGTAGGAAAAATGAAACCCACGATGCGTAGCTCAAAATAGGCACACAAGACCACTTGACCAACAAGATTTTAGTAGTTGTTTGACTATAAAAAGCACAATAGATATGATCAATCATGTGGCTTTTAGAAGTTCCAGACAAGTTTCAAGTATAATTGATTTGGTTCCAGATTCAAAATTTTAAAAATCCGGACCTATAGGGTGACTTCCAAAGTTTCAATTCCGGAACCAACCCATCCATAAATTGATGACCCATCACCATCTAAATGTAATCTCGATGCCCCCAACAAGTCATAATGCCATAAATGCTCTCTATATATTGCATGTGTTCCCAAACCTCCGTAGGAGAAAATATCTCTTGAATATAGTAGTGACAACAATGAAAGGCGGGCACGCTATTGTCTTCCAAACTAATCTTCAAATTTACATCTTGAAATTTCTACCTTATACAAAACAAAAACCGTAACGAACAACGTTTCGTCTGAAGCTTCTGCTTGACTTCTGCAACTTCTCAATGTCTGGTATAAATGAAAAACAGATATTACAAAAATAAAGGAGGAAATTCATTGTCCTACACTTTCCCTGTAGTGGAACTTCTATGGAGGCACGCCATGGTCTCCCCCCATCTAATTTGCCCAAAGAGATCCTGTTTACAAGTACTCCAGTACAAGCTACCTGCTAAGGACAAAAGCAACCCAACCTCTTGCAACTATCGAACATCTTAGGATGGTAAAGATAACATTTGTGGTCAAAAACAAATCCCTCTATTTCTCATTTTTTGACAAATTTCTAAATAAAAATACATATTAAATAATAACAACAAACTTCTATTCTCAAAATAAAAATTCTTTTGATAACAACATAAAATATATCCCTCTCAGACAGATGTGGGACTATAAGAGGTGAGTGGCTGTTTTAGTAACAAGAACGAGTGATAAAAAAAAATTATTTCTTATTTTTTTCAGAAATAGAAAATGTAAAAATTCTTATTTTTTATTTTTATTCCAAACTTATTTTTATATTAAAAATTTATTAAAAATGAAAATATTATATTATATTATCGGATAAATTTAAATTCCAAATTTATTTTTTACTTCCTGAACACGTCCTCCTTTGGGCCTAAAGCAAGTTCTTAAACTACTGCTTCTTCTAATCAACCCCAAAAGAAAAATGGGGTAATGATAACCGCGGGGTCACCACCCTTAATTCAGTCTCCCGCCGATTCCTGAAATCCTTCCCAAGATATCTTAGGCTGGGTTCAGGAAAATAATAGGCAGCCGGTCCGGTCCGGCTGCTTATTAAATTCCAAATTTATTTTTTACTTCCCAGAATACGTCCTCCTTATTCATCGATTCGGCAAGTCCTGGTGAGAGATCCGAGGGTGTCGTGGCTGTAGCCCTACAGTCCCGAAAAGAAGCAAAAAAACATCGGAACGCAGGGGACACGTGTGTGGCCGATTGAAGAGTTCCAACGTCAATCAGTGCACGGCCAGTTTGGCTTTGCCAAGATTCCAAAGTTCGTACGTGTTTTATGTTTTTCATATCGTGGTCCTAATTTAGATCTCATCGGAGCTAATGGAGTTGGTCTGCATTTAACATCATGGCCCACGAGGACTAATCCGTTGTAATCAATAACGACAAACGGCTCTCCCGCTGGACTTGCCAGAAATTGTCGATCTTTCTTTACTCATCCGATTAGAGGAAGGGACAAAAAAACAAAAAAAGGAGGAGAAGAGTCAATACATCCATCCTAGTCAAGCTTTGCAAAGTAACGGAAAATCGATATGGCAAAAAGGCGAAATTCTGAAGAAATTCATAATTTTTTTCGGATTAATATTACAAAAAACTTTAAATTAATATATCTGTGATAAAATTATTCTAAATTAATTTCTTATCATTAAAAATATCAAATTAATATATATGTGACAAATTATCTCCATGTTAATTTTTCAACCATAAAAAATGTTGAACTAGTACTTTGAGGTCATATCTAGTATTCAAAATTTGCCTCGGTTTGGTATTGCTCTCCCGAAACAATGATTTACCCTTAAATGTCTAGTCAACTATTGTGCCTCAACACATTTCGAAGAGAACCAATTAGCTTTGGGTTCGAGTAGCATTTCGCCCCTAATCACAACTCATCTATTAATTTTTTAATATCAGGCAGTTCGAACCTCCACTTAGTTTCACCCAAGCTTTATCTTAGTCATGGATAGATCACCCAGGTTCGAGTCCATAAATAGTGATAATTGCCCTATGAAGACTCGCTTTCGCTACGGCTCCAGTGGATTCCCTTAACCAAGGCCTATGAGTCGTCGGCTCATTCTTCAACAAGCATATGGTCAGAGTCCTAATAGTCTCATTCCAATGCCTGAGATTACGGTTTCATATTCTATTTCACTCTTTGATGGGGATTATTTTCATCATTCCCTCACCATACTACTTCACTATGGATCACTTAGGAGAATCTAGCCTTGCAAGGTGATCCTTACTAATTCACATGGGATTTCACATACTCATACTACTCAATTAGAATGTATATTCATATTAAATTTACCATCTCCACTAAATTAGATTAATACTACGAAAAATCATAAACTGGTACAAAGAGTAAAACTCCAAAGTATTACACTCATTAATTGACATATGTCATTTAATTCGACAATTTGATGGTAAAATATAACGAAAAACAAATAGATAGTAAAATTGTCATAAGTATACTAATTTAAGACTTTTTGTAGTCAAAAATTAATTTGAGCAAAATTTATCACAAATAGGTTTGTTTAGATTTTTTGTGATATTAACGTATTTTTTTTATGGAGTGATTAGATGATATCACGAGTCAATTTTACCAACATCATATAGTCAAAGACAAATCACTGTTTCATTTGTAGTCAATAAAAAAAAATTATATTCTCGTTGTTTAAAGCCTAAAAAGGTTGTCCAGTTAAAATTGGACTTGACTGCAACGTCCTTAATTTTTAGAAACCAAATCATACCCTTTTTTTCTCTATCGCCCGATACAAATCATGGGGTCATTGGGTTTCTTTCCGACTACATATCTATACAGCTACTTTACAATCGACACGGTCGCCCCTTGTCCTGTGTTTCCCGTGGACGATTTCAAAGATGGATAAGATAAAAATTGGTAACTTTGATTTGACCAACTAGAAGCTTCAAACGAAACCGTTTCAATTAATTGAGTCTTTCGGCTCTTAACGAGCCGAGACCGAGAAAGGGCAAACCGATAAGAGACGGGATCGGACATCTTGATTTGACCGATTTGACCATTAATTGCTCCACTTGCGTTTTAGCTTCGAAAGCACCCAAATCCAAGATTTACTCTCCCTCCCTCACCAGCGCTCAGTCCCTTTCGCCTTTTCCTCTTTTAATGGCGGAAAGCCTTTTTTTCCTCTTTTTTGCCTTTTCTTTCCTTTTCAATTTTTTCATTTATTCACTTGCCGACTCGAAATGACATTCACGTGATGAATTTATTTCAAATTAATATTTTCATCACTAAAAATTTCAAATCAGTATACTGTAATAAATTTACTTCTGAACTAATATTTTTAAATATATTTATGATAAATTTATTATCTGTTATCACAAAAAATCACAAAGTTAGCATATCTATGACAAGCATAAGATAATTCAAAATTAGTATATTTGTTAATTATTATGTATCATCCAACTCAGTAATTTAATAATATAATTTAATGAAAATAAAAAAAGTAAGTAAATTTATTATGGATATATTAATTTAGATTTTTTTTTTTCCTTTTCATGGTATCTTCGCTGTTATAAATCATCAACACGCCTCCTCCATTTTCCTCATGCCGCATATTCCCTGTCCATCCTCTCACTCGCTTCAGTCCACACCACCTTTCCGCGTGCCGACCATCTCTCGCTCTCCTTTGAGAAGCGCTTTTGACCACCATAAAAAGATTCAGGCTCACGCCATAACGCCGCATACACAAAATTCCACTGTCATCTCCGTCTCGAACTGCAGGACTCCCGAACGATTCCGGCAGCACCCACGATCGGAAAACGAGAGCCGGGGATTTTCGAGATGAGCCACCTCAATTTGGCCACCGGCTCGCGGAGGAGGAGGAAGAACAGGGGCCGGGGATTCAGGCTGCGGACCAAGCTCGCGAAGCTCTTCCGATGGATCAGGCTGCCTCCATTCCGGAACCCGCACGCGGCGTACCAGCGCCGGCCCCGCCGCAACCCCATCTGCAAGATCCTCCACTTGGCCAAGCAGAGGCTGCGCCACCTCAGGCCCCGCCGCCGCGGCGGGTACGTACGGGTCGGGCACGACGGAACGGGGGAGAAGGCGCCGTCGCCGGACGTGCCGAAGGGGCACCTGGCGGTGTACGTGGTGGGGCAGTCGGTGGGCGACACGCGCCGGGTGACGGTGCCCGTGATATACTTCAACCACCCGCTGTTCGGGGAGCTGCTGCGGGAGGCGGAGCGGGTCTACGGGTACGACCACCCGGGCGGGATCACGCTCCCCTGCGGGATCTCCGAGCTCGAGATGGTCCAGACCAGGATCGCCGCGGTGGGCGGCGGCTGCGGAGGCGGCGGCCTACGGCGGCGGGCGTCGTGGCGGCGGTGGAGCTGAGATTTTTCTCCCTTAAATTTGAGGGCGCGGGTGAAGCCTTCTGGGATCAGGATTGGGTGGTCGGCGATAATTTGGCGGCCCAAAGCTTGATCCAAATTAGCGGTCGCTTGATTTTCTTTGTAGTTTTTTTTTTTTTGCTTTTTACTCAATTTTTTTCTCTGTTTCCTTTTTAGAGCTATTGTAGATTTTTCTTTTTTCCCTTTTGTATGGGGGTCAAGTGAAATGTGTAGATTATTCCAATGCAAAGACTAGAATTTACTCATTCACCAGGACAAGAGGAATTGAAAAGATTAAGAGATTACTATTTCATTTACTATCGAGATACAAAACAATATACTCAATTCACGCCAAGATAGCTATAACGCGGGAAAATGCGATTTTAAAGTTAACTCTAAACATACATGCCACTCATCTAATAATAAATGTGTAAGAAATCTTTTATATTAGCAATTGATGATTGCATATTAATCCAAGGTGAAATGGAGGAGCAAAACTTATGTCGCAATGTGAATTTCCAAAACTAATTACTAGGTGGGCATAACATGTCAATATCATTAACTTGAATTATCATGTAAGTTGTAATTTTAGCTATGTGATTATTAGTACAAATAATACCACAAAAAGTAAATAAAAACTATTAACTTCATGAATGTGATTTACATGTTTTAGTAAAAGGGTCACATATTACTTCGTCACAATCTAAATATAACGGTCGATTGGAAATTGGGAATAATTCAAGAAAAAAACTGAACATAATCAAGTTAGGTCGACACAACATAAGATGTAACGTTACTAGTAATTACACGGCGCGTCATCTAATAATAAAGCCCGACTAAGACAATTCTCTCACGAACTTTCTCTCTTCTTATCCTCTTTTGCCTTTTACTTTTGCGAGTTGCCGTTGTCCAACAGCAGAGCGCGGGAACTTTTCTATGGGCCGGAAATGGAGCGGACTTCGGGCCCACCAGATGTCGGGGGGTAAAGTGCGGGCCCAGTTTACGGTCGAGGAGTGCGGATCCGACACGGCTCTAGCGTGTCTTCACGTGCGCGGTTCGGTGCACGGTGTCCACGTCACCAACGGACAACAGGGTCGCTTACGTTGACCCGTACGATAAAAAGGGAGAGGAATTTACCTACCGGAACGAAAAAAATAAACAAGAAATGGACAAACGATAAGTAGATATTGTAGGAGTGGCCCCTCTTGACAAAAATAATGTGGCTGAGATTTATGAAATCTTGAGTGGGGGGCCTACAAGGTCGAAAGCTGAGTTGGAGCACACAAATTTGCTTTAGCAACCCGGTTTTTAGTGGCCTCCCTCTTTCCTGAAAAAGGCGGAAACAGACAATCAAGAGTCGGCTAATCTAATCATCCTGAATGCATAACAGTTGTACAAAACAAACTACCCGAATTGACAACTGCCCAGACCGGGTCGATCAATTTGATCCGATTCCCGATTCCTAAATTTGGAATCAATGTTGATCCGATTCCCGATTCCTAAATTTGGAACCAGTGCTCAAGCAATCAAGTTTCGATTTCCGATTTCAAGAGAGAATTCAACTAAACCGAACGACACGCACATATTTTTATTTATTCAAAAAAATTAATGGGTTTAGTTTATTGTTTTCAAAGTAATCCTGTAATTAGATAATAGGATATCCGGATTGAACAATAAGATTTATCTCAAATTCTAAATTTATTCCTAATCATACTTTGGATAATAAGATATCTGATAAAACTTAAGAAAAAAACAGATGAATCGTCCAATTCCTGATTTTCGGACCAACTTATTTGATCTCAAGCAATAATTGCGAGCCATTTTCGAGCAAGCACCCCTCTGCCGCCGCCGCCGCCGCCCAACCCCTCCCCTCCCAAAAAAGAAAAAGAAAAAAAATCCCCCCATCATTAAATCTCGAAGGATGCTGAAATTAAGAAAGAGTCTAGTCTCAACCTACCCAAGATAACATCCATTTGGATTGTACTTTGGTCAAACCCTCGCCTTGTGTCGCACCATGTGGGAAGAATCAATTCCAGCCTAGGAAAGATACAAAGTTCTTGTCTTCTTATAATGAGATGAAATGATGGATCTCTCTTTTTTTATTTGTTTTTCGTCATCAGTGTGATTGACTTGATTTCCATCCGCTTAGCGCTTCCCATGACTTTGCACGTCGGATTCGGCCTCCTGGTGGAAGCAGTTCTGGACTTTTCTGTAACATGGTACACCTCAATCCACATCACCACATTCGACGCATCCAGTGAATCTGCACCTAGAACTTCTAAACCTCTCCTGGAAAAATTTAATGCAGATGACCTTTTCCCAATGGCCATACAAGGTTATGCATCGGTTTATCAGATTGCTTGTGTACATGAGGCTGAGATGACAAATTCGCATATACAAAACAGAGGTTGTGGATGCATGGCTTTGCTTGATCCCCATGGAAACCGATGTGCAATATATGACAGTGATATCATCGCAATTGCATTGAGACGTAGTGAACAGAGGGACCATGGAAATGGACTCTTTTCATGTTTCTGAACTACATATATGTACAAGTTTCACTTATTCTGCTGAGACTGACTAATTCAGGCACTGTAACCGAGATTTGAAGGATGCCAGAGACCACCATGGCCAGCACATGCACTTGCACAGGCTTCCTCCATTGACTCCCGGGTCACTCGGCTGTTGCAGATGTTGGCGAACGCCCTCATGTGCTTCATCCCGTACTGTGTCAGCGACCCGCAATGCGTCTCGAAGACTCGAACCTACAACCATCCAAAGTTTTAAGGCATCGCCTTGAAGTCTTTACCGGTTCACAAGTGAAAACAGGGAAGAGAATGATGTTAGTATAAGATTAGAGTTATACCATAGATTTGAGGCATTTCCAGTCATCGATGAGAGGCAGACCGGGCTCTCTCGCAGCATTTAGCACGGACGAGCTCTTCTCGGGTCCGAAAAGAAGTGCACCGATCATTTTGATGCTTCCATCCAGATGAATTCTGTGCCTCATGGTGCTAGATATTTGCCCCATGATCTCCTTCTTCTTCTCTGAATTGTTTTCTGTTTTCTTATACTGCAGAGCATGATGTCTAGTTAAGGCTTGAAGAAGAGGAACTGCAACAGGCTCATTCAATTTAGCACAATATTGTTCCAAAGTGAAATCCAGTGCCTCATTGTACATTGGAAAGTTTTATCTTCTACCGGTGCTATAAAATTAGCACCGCCAATTTTTCTTAGCACAATATTGTAATTCGATTCGAGTGTAGAACAAGTATCTTTGTACAGTCCATTGACTAGAGGAGGCAGCAGAAGATGAGGAAGAAAAGACCCATCTTCTATCTAGAGAAGTCTGAACGAATAACACTCAAGGTTAATTATCAGAGTAAAAGATGTAGCTTAAGCTCACCATCTGCCAGAGGAAGTGAAGATCCGCGTCTCTTTGATTAACGACGCCCATGTATTCGGGAGGGACTCTGTTGGAAGGGACTCTGTTGGGAGGGAAGTTCACTGTTGCAGGATCAAAACCTTGATACAAGTAAAGCCTCTCGTCCTTAATGCTTTGGTTCCCATACTCCATCACATGTGAACCGGCATTATAATTGTTGAAATTGGATGTCCGCTGCTTTACCTGATCAATCATGATCATCAATCCGTCAGCAACCAATCTCAGTCACTGTATTTAAGGCATATCGAATGCTCAGAGCATCAACTTTACCGATTGATATTGTTGCTTTATGGTTTCTTTCTTGAGATTGTGACTCTCACTGTTCAAGATTGCACGGAAGTCAGATCATTAATCAACAACAGGACAGCATATGATTCCATAACTGGCAAATCACTTCTATTGCTTAACAAGGCTTTATATCGAACAATTAGAATTAGTATATACTGATGTCCTTTTCTAGTCGATGTGGCAGTTATTTTGGGAAAAGAGTGCACTCCAGAAAAACAGTGTTACCTGTCTTCCATCCAAGCAACACTATACAAGTCACCTAAGCAAGTGATGTACTCTGGAGGAGGCGGAGGTTCCATCCCAGGACAGTAAGTTCCAAAGCTGCTCTCCTGAGCGTTTGATGCCGTTGTCACATAGATATCTAAATCTTTTGGCATTATCCCTTCAAAGACACTCCCACTCTCGCATGCTTCCACATATAGAATCTGGGCATGCCAGTGATATTGAGCCTCATCGGATAATTAAAAGCAAAAACGATGGTAATAGTAAAAAGCTGATTTCAAAAATGAAACCTATACCATCTCTTTGTAGCCCTTTGCTGCATGTTTTTTCTTTAATACATTGATGAAGTCCATGGCATAGAGGAATGGCATGTTCGGCATCCCTGTATCGATTAGCAATAAGTGATGTCTAAAGCCCCCAATTTTGGCATAAATTGAAAATTTCCATGAGAGATCTCTTTGAACCTTAACCACGACAATACAAATGACATGCAGCCTTTCACAGGATAAAACCATCATGCATTTTTCTGTCCAATTCAGATACAAAGTACAGAGGTAGTTAGACAAGTATCTTTGTGATTGTCAAAATCCATTAAATGGGATTAAACTTCAAGACATAAAATGAAGAGATTTACAGGTCTACCTGTTAATACTAATTCGATCCACTTGCTTGCGTACTTCAACTACGACTCTACTAATTATTAATTGCGTTATTCTGCCCATTGTCAGATGATGACATGAATGTCAGTCTCTTGATGTCTATTCAATCTTATTGAACAATATCCTATCTCTTTCCACAGTATGAGTTCCACCCCACATCATTGTTGAGTTTGGCAACTCCTATTGGTCAAAACTACTGTCACTGCCAATCGAACTTCGATCAGGTTCGAAGTTTCCAAGGGTAAACTAGCAAAGAAATTGCAGCAGACTTAACACAGGTACAAGCACTAAGACTCACCCAGAACACCAGGACCTCCATGATCAGAGTAATAGAGGAAGATTCTGTCATTCGGTTTGCTACTAACCACCTTCCCGCTCCCACCCTTCACGGCACTCTTGTCTCCGAGAAGCACTGCATACAAATTCGCTGCCGTAACATTTTTTCCAGTGTAATCCTGCCATGATCACCATCAATATCAGCAAACTATTAGAACTGTTTCACTTTCATTACTTTCTCCACTAGTTAATTTGTTCCAAGATCCATGTAAACTATGAAAGCTTTTTTGGAAGCACAGACATAAAAAGAAGTCAGGTTGACAGATCTTTATAAAAATTAGGGAAAAAACCACAAAAAACCCTAAACTTTGCCAAAAGTGACAAATTTACCCTAAACTTTTTTCTGTGACATGAAAAATCCTGAAGTTTGCTAACCGTGACACATTTACCTCGAACTTTCATTTGTGACACAAAAAACCCTGAACTTTCATTTTTGTGACACATTTATCCTAAATCATAGGGACATTTTTGTCTTTTTACTTTTAAAAACTTTTTTTCTTTTTTTCTTTTTCTTCTTTCTTCCCTCCGAGGGAGGCCGGCGTCCGGCGAGGGCCGCCCTCGCCGGCGTCGGGCGAGGGCTGCCCTCGCCCGGCGTCGGGCGAGGTCAGCCCTCGTCGGCGTCGGGCGAGGGAGGCCCTCGCCCGACGCCGACGAGGGCCGCCCTCGCTGCGTCGGCGAGGGCGGCCCTCGCGGACGCCGGCGAGGGGTGCCCTCGCCGGATCTGGCGAGGGAGGCCCTCGCCCGACGCCGATGAGGGCTGCGTCGAGCAAGGGCACCCCTCGCAGGCGTTAGCCCAGGCGAGGGCGACCCTCACCAGGGAGGCCCTCGCCCGACGCCGACGAGGGCCGCCCTCGCTGCGTCGGCGAGGTCACCCTCGCGGCGTCGGCCCGGGCGAGGGTGACCCTCGCCGGGGAGGTCCCGGCCCGATGAGGGCCGCCCTCGCTGCGTCGGGCGAGGGCACCCTCGCCGGCGTCGGCCCGGGCGGGCGACCCTCGCCGGAGGCGCTCGCCCGACGCCGACGAGGGCCGCCCTCGCCTGCGTCGGGTGAGGGCACCCCTCGCCGGCGTCGGCCCAGGCGAGGGCGACCCTCGCCGGCGCCGGCTTCCCTCCGCCGGGGCGGCGGAGAGAAGAATAAAAAAATAAATAAAAGAAAAAAAAAGAAAAAACAGAAAGAATAAGACGAAAATGTCCTTAATGGGATAAATGTGTCTCAGTTGGCAAAGTTTGGGGTTTTTCATGTCACAAAAAAAAGTTTGGGGTAAATCTGTCACTTTAGGCAAAGTTTGGGGTTTTTGGTGATATTTTTCCTAAAAATTAACAATAAATGAATCAACATAACAGACATGAAAGAAGTCAAGATAGATAGATCTGTATAGCAATTAACAATAATTGATTCGACATAACTTTCAATAAAGTCTTTTTCAATGTCTCAGTTTTAAGAGTGAGGTCTATCAACCTTGGTTCTGCTCAATAATTAAGTTCATACATTGGATCTAAACAATGACCGCCTTACAACCATCCATCACTATCAAATGACCCAAATATCTTCCGAACAGCTCAATCATCCAAACGACCAAGTGGCTAGGAACATTTCTTTTTTACTCAACCAAAAGATAATCAATGACCACATAAGACTTTATAGAAATGGAAGACAACCACAATGGAGCGGAATATTCTCTAAGCAAGTCCAAGGCACGGAAAAAAAAAAAAAAAAAGAGAAATTTCTAACCTTTGGAACACCAGCATAGACATCATCACCTTTGGGATGGTTGATGATGACCCCAGGCCTGGGGTTCAACTGATGCGTGGCGATGTCGTCGTACATGAACACTACTATGTTCTCTTCCTTGAGCCCTCCTTTCTTCAGTATTTGATACGCATGGCACACATCCGCCTGCATGTACACATGCCCCACACACACACTTTGTATCTTCACCGATCATTCTTGAGTAGAGTAAATCTCAAGCTTGTAGAACACAAGGAAGATTGCAGGTAAAAGATGTTTTAGGTATGTTAATGAGGTGAGATCCACAGAGAGCAAAAGATCTTTATCCACCGTATGAAAGCTACACAAGATGGCCCCTTGTCTCTTTCCGATAGCTTAAACTAAAACTCAACTCTAAGAAACCAACTACAATTATCCCATGATGAGTCCTCGAGAAGAAAAGGCGAGGATGAAGATGCAGAAAACTTCTAAGAAAAGATGTAGCGAGGTATTACCTGATGCCTATAATTTCCATAACCGGACGAACCGGCCACGAGAACGGCCCATCTTGTCCCGACCCCCTGGCCTTCTTCATCCACGGCTTCCTCTCCCTCGGTCGGCATGCGAATCACCGGCTCGGCAAAGCCGAACCTCCAGTCGGGCCGACCGGGTCGGCTCGCTCCTCGGGCTTCCAAGCAAGCCGCGAGCACGAGCAGCAAGGCCGAGCAGATGAAGAGAGCATCTAGCCGACCCATGAGCACAGAAGCAACAATCCGCTTCAAGCAAGATTAACCAAAGCAGCTGAGGAGATCAAGCGGCGAGCAAGCGGGGAGAGAGAGAGTATAAGGAGAAGTGGGCAGTGATACGACAGAAAGAAAAGGTGGTGCGACCGCGACGGGGACCGAGAGCCTTATTCGGTCACGGCAAAGCAAGGGGTTGCATGCAAGAGAAGAGAGCGACACGCGTGAAGGAGGTCTGAAAATGGTGGGTCCTCTGAAGCGCCTCGCGCACCAGGTGGGCGAGCTTGCGGAGACGAGGCGGTTTTCAGCTTTTTTTTTCTGTGGGAAGAGTCCTTGCTGAAGTCCTGATAAAACTAATTTGATGAGGAAAGACGTCTTGTCTTTTGTTCTTAATTGTAGCTCTGCCTGATGATCTCTTCTTTTTTCGGACAGAAAATGATCTCTTGCACGGAGGTGATGAAAGCGACCTTTTAGTAAAGGCATGTGAAAACTGGAAATTTTCCAAGCTGAGGTTTTGATAGTGTCTTGACGTCTAATGTTTTGCTAGATCGAGAGGTAAGTAATGTCTAATCGTGTTAATTATGGCTGTCCCCTTAAAGCTTGTAGTTGATGTTTGGTTGTTAATTACTCCCCTTTGTCGTCACTACAACCAGGCGAATTTCGGGGTTGTTTGCGTATACTCATGTGGTTCTTCCAACTCGATATTGGAACGAATGTCTTTACTTGAATTATTTATCGAGATCGTCGTATCGTTTTTCTCATTGGTGCTTTGATTAAGACCCTACAAAAAAAAACTAGGATTATGTTTAGCTTCCACTAGGTTGAGTGGAGGGACCTACCGACTAAAGCTCCATTCTTGAACGGTCCTTATTTGATCCTGGGACCTACCGACTAAATCTCCATTCTTGAACGGTCCTTATTTGATCCTGGTTTAGAAATAATAAAATTTTCCAACCTCTTTTGTTGTTTCAGGCCGAGCCATGACAAAGCCGGGCTGTTGGGAGTATAAAGATAGAATAGATATTTGGATTACAGCTGCCAAAATGGAGTTAGATTGTCTAGGAGAATCGTGAGCTACTACCATTGATCATCGACCTTGATTTCAACGTCTAATTTATTTTCCTGGTACTTGTTATGGGGCCATGGAGGATACAAGCGCTCATAATTTAGAATTTAATTAGCCTGCCCCGTCCGCTTGACAAAAATAGGTTAGGCTTGTCCGTATTGCCCGATCACGTCGCGGCATAAAAGCATCATTTACAAAAAGCCGAGCAGGGCTGATTTCGTTTCGCTGTTGGGCTGCGGAAGTATCCAGTACGGTGAAAGCCGCGTGCCACACGTTCAATATTTGAGAATGTAGACACGATAATCGGCCTGCCAAGGCATCAAATACTTGTTTGGGCGTGTAATTTTAATACCCATTTCGTGGAATGTCAGGCTGTTCTTACATGCCTTTATTCCGCGGCGGCATAAAGCATCCTTGACAAAAGCCAAAAATACCAATTTGATTCCGCCATTGGGTTCCGGAAATCTCTGGGACAGTAAATGTTGATCGCCAGAGATGTTTCGTACGACAATGCAGGCATTTGGACCGGCCCACCAAATGCTCTTTCGAATGCGTAAGTCTGCGGATTCAAGTGAGAAGCTCGGATCGGAATCAAACCTCACTCTTTTCCCAGGTATATACATGCCTTCCATCACGAGGAAAGTATTGCTTTCCGTCTAGAGGAAAGTATGCCTTCCTACTGTTCTCTTAGAGACGCATTTATCCTTGACACTGATATTATTCGATCTTTACATTGTCCCGGCCGAACAGACAAATGATGTATCGACTTAAAGAGGGCACCTGCCAACAATGTCGAGCGGCAACCTTCCACCTACTCTTTGCTTCTCTCTTCCTTCCCATGTGTACAGCAGTTCTCTTACAGCTTTAGAGATATCACGAAGAAATAATTTGAACACTACAGCTGACTAGATTGACTCGCATTTCTTCGTTCCGCATATGTTACTCAACGTCTAAGCATCCATAAAAGACTAGACACGTTCATCACAAGTGTGACCAGGCACATCTCCTCGATCGGCTTGCCTTATAGCGGAACCGGGCGGCAACGACTCCACTAGAACTCTTTCCTACTTCGTTTAAGGAAACCGACAAACACCGATTCTACACCACAGAGCCCGCGCCACCTGCCCTTCATTTTTTTAGAACAATTGTTGCATTACCGAGAGTTAAATCACAAGCATGTACACACCAATGACAAATCTGACGTAACACCAAAGTTTGCGGCAGAACCGAAAAAGAACCCACAATTTATACCGTGAAGAAAGCTTTTCAAAATTTGCATCTAGAATCTGTTTCCAATAGAGTTAAGACCCCTCGATTTCACACCAAGGAAATACAGAGAACGGATGACCTTCTCGGGCAAATTACAGTAATCATCTCATCTGGACGATCCCCGCGCTGACCAGCTTCTGGATCTTGTTCATCACCATTGGGTTCTTCGTGTGCTCCTGCGCAGCCTTCGGGTTCTCCTGGAAGTCTATCAACACCTGCCAAACACACATGGATGTCAGCCAACCCAGTAAAATCCTGCTAATAGCCATGTTTCATGACATCGGTTTCCTAACCTGTCTCATTACAGGATCAGTGAGAATGTTCTGAATCTCCGGATCCTGCATTGCCTTGGCCTACAGAAAAGAGAGATATGTAAGAAGAGGATACTCTCCAAACAATTGAATCGGTAAAAAGCTAAAAACTTTGACAAGATGCAGTACCTGTCTCTCCTTCAACTCCTCTGGAGTCAAATCACCACGACTTGCTTTGTTAATTTGTTCCACGCATCTGTAACAAGTATTAAGACTCGATTATGTAACGCAACAATCAATATCACAAAAGACAACAGCAAAGGCACGCTTCCACCATCAACAACCATACCTTCGTACACCATCAAGCAAATCCTGGTTGTTAGGATCGTGCTTCAACCCCTCCTGGTATGTTTCCAAAGCTTTTTCATATTCTTTCATGAAGAACTGAACGGCACCTTTTCGTGTGTAACCCTTGGAGAAAGTTGGATCAAGCTCAATGCATTTCTCAGCATCCTTCAGACCCTCGGGCAGGGCCCCAAGTTTTGTGTAGCATGCTGCTCTATTACTATAAGCCTGGAAACAGACAAACAAGCATCAGCAATGCTCCAAGAGAGATACAAATAGCAATAATGACAAGCCATATCCTTACCTTCACATCTTTAGGGTTCCTTCTCAATGATTCCGTGTAATGCTTCACTGCCTCAGGATATTTCTGCTCTTTGAAACATTCATTTCCTGTCCACACATGTAGTCAGTACTTCAGCTCTAATCAAGTAAATAAAACAGCAGAGACAGACTACGAATTAACATCACACATGCATACAGATAAATCAAAATACAGAACCTTTCTCTCGCTCTTCATCAGCCACTTTAGGATCAAAATATTCTTGCTGTTCCAGGTCCTTCTTTGCCTTCTCAGCATCATTAAGTTTCTTCAAAGTGTCTGGGTTGCGATGCTCTGTAAGAGCCTTTTGGAATGTCTCAATAGCAGGTTCAAAGTCCTTAGAGCATTTTGCCATCTTTACAAGGGCAGTTCCCTTCCTTGTCAAGGCTCTAGCTACCATCTTGTAGTCTGATCTAAGTTCTCTTCCCCTTTCAACAGCCTTATCACAATCTTTGATGCAATCCTCATGCTGGAAGCAGTGTCAAAATATGAGAAAAGAGAAGCCAGACAAATTATTTAGTGGCAAAATATACAACAAATGGGAAAGGAGCACACTCAACTGAAAGCCAAAATGAATAAATTACTGTCAAAGGTTATTGCAGGGCCACATGTTCCTTGGGAACAATTCAACAGCTCAGAATCTCTGATTGAAGACGATTACCAAAAATAAAGCAGGAATAGCAACACAAACTTCTAATCAAAAACATCCATCAATACGCCATGTCATTTACAATACTAGGCTGCCACATGAACATCAATGGACACATATTAACATTATAATGAAGACATACATGGTAAGGTGTTGCCACGTATGCTTTTCTTCCTTAAGTAATAAGAACACCATTAAGAATTGTTCTTGCCTTCAGATACTTGTTATCTCAGTGAAAAAATTCAACACCAGATCGAGACATAGTTATCAAAAACTCCCCTACAAATGTCAGCTCTCAGAATGGACATCTGTTTTCCTATAAATAACCACACAGAATCTCAACGCTGCCACACTTGCTCGTATTCAAAGAGAAGGCAAGGACAAAAGAAAGCTCATACCAATCACAATAAAGCTCATACCAATCGCAATAAAGTGCATCACTAGAACCTCAATTAACAGTTGCCATTCTTCAGTATGCTCCTAAACACAAATGAACACACCCAAACACAGTGCTGGATATGCATAGATATTAAGGCTCAATGTCAATGCCATGCAGCCAGAATTATCAGGTTTCACATAAGTGGGCTATCATTAGTTTTTTTTAAGAATGAGAAAAGCACCATCCATTTGTCTTCCAAGAAACAAAGCCAAGAAGGCTGAACACAGTTTATATACACGGCAACGCTGCTCAGATACAGAACAAGATACTGACATCAACTCTACTTGATTTCCACGCATGACCAACGACCAAAACCATCTAGAATAGGCCAGGCAGACTTAAATAGCTGATTAATAGTACCACAGCAAAGCATTTTAGTACTTCATGGTTCATACTTCCAATTTCCAGCTTCCATCAGACAGGTCAATTCCACACAACACGCATTCAGTTCTTACACGATTCATTGTTCCACTCAAGCATTGCCAACGCGAACCAAAAAAAAAAAAAAATTCAGGAAATGGTACAGTCCTTCCTAGAGCAACATAGCTCTCAGAAAAAGGACATAACCAGTCTACCCATTAGTCCACATCCTAGATCCACACTACAGATGGCTCTAAACCAATCCTACGGCCAAAACAAAATCACTTGTACTTCAAATTAAATTTGTTTAAGGAGCACCACCAGCAAAATATTAGAGTTTCCTCCTAATCATTCGCAAGCAAATTATCGAACTAGACCATTGCCTGCGTGCACAGCCAGCAAAACTTTTGCCTTTATAAGAATCAACAAACAAGCACTCAACTAAATACATGCTCACATCAGAACAAGCACCTGAATGGATAAACATAAACTATATAATCACCATAGAGGACGAAGTGCTTACCCTTCCCATCTCCAGATACACAGCAGCTCTGTTCGTGAGATAAGAAATATCCTCATCATCAAGCTCGATAGCCTTCGTGTAGTGCTGAATTGCAGTCTCGAAATCCTTCTTCTTATAAGCTGCATTACCAGCCTCCTTCTCCTTCTGAGCCTGAGCCTTCCTCTCCTTTACTTCTCGCTCCCCCTCATTTATCTCCATCGGCTCTGGCTCCGGCTCCGGCTCCGGCTCCTTCTCCTTGGGTGGCTTGTTGTCTGGCTTACTCGCTGCCGGCGAATCAGCCTCCGCCGCAGCCTCAAAGCCCGAATCCTGACCCGGGGTGTGCAATTTAACGTTCAACAGCACTCCAAGCGCCTGCATCACCCTCTGATCCTTCAAGTACAGATTCAGGCTGCTAGGATTCTTCTGCAAATCCTGCATCATCTTCACAAAGTCCGGCTGCTGCAGGTAACCTCTGGTCGTCGGATCGGCCGTCAGCTTCGCCCACATCTCCTGCCCCTGGAACACATCCCCGAACGGATTGCTCGGCGGCGGGGCGCCGCGGCTCCGGGACGACCCCGCCGCCGCCGCGGCCTGCGCGTCGGCCAAGCCGGACTTGAGCGCCTCGTTGCCGGGGTCGATCTCGAGCCCCCTCTTGAAGGCGGAGACGGCGTCGTCGTACCGGCCCAGCCCCTGGTAGGCCGCGCCGAGGCGGCTGTAGCCCTTGGACCAGTCGGGCTTGAGCTCGACGGTCTTCTCGGCGTCGGCGAGGGCGTCGGTGTAGTCGTGGAGGGAGGCGTGGGCGGCGGATCGGTTGGAGTAGAGGACGTGGTTGGTCGGGGCGAGGGCGATGGCGTCGGAGAAGTGGCCGACGGCGGCGCGGTAGTCGCCGGAGGAGAAGGCGGCGTTGCCGCGGGCTTTGGCTTCGTCGGCCATGGCTCCGATTTGGGGGATTCGCTAGCGTCGATTGGGGGGATTCGAGATCGGAAAGTGGAAGGGGAAGTGAGGGGAAAATGGGGGGGAGACGAGTTTAGGGTTTTATTAATGATTGAAGAAGACGGGGAAAAGGAGGAGACGAGAGAGTTCTGGCGAATTGCCGGGGGTTCTGGAATGTTCTAACTTCTGCGCGTCCTCGGCTTCCGTTGAGTTGACTCGTGCGCGAACAGCGAAGTGGAGGCTGGACTTTCGGCCCGTTTGGCTGCGGGCTTTCCCTTGATCCTGGCTCCGTTTGGGGGCGACTCAACCGATTTTCTCTGTTATTCCAGAGAAATAGAATAAAATAGTTTTTTTTTTTTTTTTAAAAAGGCGACAGTTCCTGCAAAATGAAACTCCAGTTTTGCTGAGCTATCAGTCTGATTTCCGTTCTGTCTGAAAAACAGTGGACTCCGTAAATTTTTTGACTTAGATTGACGACTTTCCAAAAAACTATGTAAAAGAGATTTTACTTAAATCATTGGCTACTTCAAATCGTTTGCTTTTAAGAATTGTCTTGATTTAGGTACGTGAATAATTTCCTACGCAAATTTTATACAATATTCAAAACTACATTTCTTATTATCGTATTCATCAAATAAAATGTTCAACTTCACTTGATTAGTTTTTAATGAAGCTTGCACATTAAACTTTTGAAAAACGGCTTGATCCGATATTTTATATCTTAAACTGAAAGCTAGTCATTTGTCAAAAACCTAGACATCCAAAGAAGGGTAATCCATCAATGGAACATAGTGTAAAGATTGAATTCAACAAGCTCCATGACTAAACATCTCACTAACATGAAAATTCTCTCTTTTTGCTATTAACATGAGATATTGATTAGAGTATTGGTAATGAATGCCCCGGAGAACACTAGTTAAAACGAATGAATATGGAAATAGCACTTATCACACACTTTGAAATTGGGCGATAATATAATTCAAAAAAGTCATCTGCTTCTAATGGAAACATTTACATTATCAAAACACAATTAATAAGACTTAACAAGAGTCAGGCCTCCCGGGGGCACTCTTTAAAATCTTTCTGTCGATATTGAATTTCTTTCATTTTATAATATTCAATTCCCAATTTGAAAAAATCAAGGCTGAGAGCACAAAATTTCACTCTTATCCCACTGCAGAACAATGCAATTTACAGTTTTCCGACTTCACGTATCAGGTTCAGTTCACCAAAGCAATTTGCATCAAATCCCTTCTCTCTCCATCTTCCAAGTCCTACTCGCATTCACATATCGAAGTTGTAAAATAAAATTACAAAGAAACCAGAAAAGAAGAAAATCATTGCTTTCACCGTCTGAAAAATTAGTTTAAGCAGCAACTTCCTGCTCCTTTGCCGCAAGTTGGTTCTGGATGTGCTGTGGGACGACGTCAAACTTGGCTAGCTGCATGGTGTAGGATGCACGGCCTTTCGTCATTCCGCGGAGCGTACTTACGTATTGAAACATCTCTGCTAGTGGAATGAGGGCATCGACAACCTGAAGAGTTCAAAACCGAGCTTGTGAGCATTTCACTAACAAAGATATCAATTCAGAGATAAAGCAAAGAGTCTTCTCCTCAAAAGTTAAATTCAACTAATCCCTCTTCACAAAGTATATTTCCAATTTGGAAAATTAAGTATATTTACGAACCACATTTAGCAACCCCACCAGATAACCATGATGACTACTAAAGCTGCATTATGCATTTTTAGATCCTCAAGTACCAGGAAGAATGTTCCATGAACACTGTAATATTCAAGCTGGGAGTAAAAGATGTCATTAATTATATCAGTCAGCAGGCTACAGCAACATTAAAGACTTTCTAATTCTTAGAAACACGCAAGTGATATGGTCAGGTAGAGGCCAACAGACACAAAATTTCTAATCGAATGAAACTGAAGTATAAAAGCAAAACAAAACACATTTTCAGGCAGAAAGGCAATCACACATATCCAAGATGAAAATGATTTAGCAGATCTCTCAAGAGGCTCAGCAAAATCATAGTCGTGAGTTGGACGCAAGCAACCAAGCTAGCAGGAAGGAGAAAACTCTGGATTGCTGTTGCTTGGTATGGATATAAATCAAAAATTGTATCTACGCTCCACAATGCAACTGAAGGCTAAATGAACAGCTGAGATA
Source organism: Eucalyptus virginea (assembly GCA_014182375.1). Lineage (NCBI taxonomy): Eukaryota > Viridiplantae > Streptophyta > Magnoliopsida > Myrtales > Myrtaceae > Eucalyptus > Eucalyptus virginea. Next base: position 25,989,614 of record CM024517.1, on the reverse strand, counting down.
GGGTTGCTTTTCTTAATCTGTGTTTTAAGCACACCATAAAAATTAAATGCATGAAAAACCTAGGCAAGAAAGAAACACTTGGAAGTTCGCATTACCTTGAGGCCACCAGGTTTGTCACCAAAACTGTTGATCTGGCCTCTCCTTGAGTTTAGATCACCAATCACATCACCCAGGTGGTCTTCAGGTGTTATAACTTCCACTCTCATTATAGGCTCTAGCATCTTAGGGCCAGCTTTCCTCATTCCCTCCCGGAATGCTCCTCTGGCAGCCAGCTGGAATGCCAAGACACTTGAATCCACATCATGGTATGAACCATCAACTAATGCAGCACGCACATCAACAACAGGAAACCCTGCAAGAATTCCATTACTCATACACTCTTCCAAGCCTTTCATTACTCCAGGTATATACTCTTTAGGAACTGCCCCTCCTTTGATCTCACTCTTGAACTCATAACCACTTCCAGACTCCAAGGGCTCAAATCGTACGGTGATATCTGCAAACTGCCCTTGCCCACCTGACTGTTTCTTGTGCACGTACTTTACTTCGGAGACCTTCGAAATGCTTTCCCTGTAGTTCACTTGCGGTGCCCCAACATTAGCTTCAACCTGGAAAAGCCAAGTCACAAACTGGCTGAGATAAAAGAAAAAAAAGGGATCTTCAAATACTAAATGATATGCTGTAGCACTTCTGAAGTGCCTGCTCTAGCGGAAAAGTGGATCGATAAAAGCAATAAGAAAGGCATGTGAATTAATAGCACGCAGGAGATGCATGCCAGCACACTAAAAGTCACAAGTGGTTTTTTAAACAATCTTGGAAATCTTTAATTGTTAAAAAAACATCTTTAAGAATCAGTTTTGTGTCAAACGCACTGAGTAAGATCCGTACCTTAAATTCCCGCTTGAGCCGATCAACAATAATCTCAAGATGCAATTCTCCCATTCCTTCAATCACTGTCTGGTTGATCTCTTCATCACGTGAGAAATGGAAAGAGGGATCTTCTTGAGCAAGTTTGATCAGACCATTCGCCATCTTGTCTACATCAGCTTTAGTTTTAGGCTCAATAGCAACCTTAATAACAGGATCAGGAAAGTCCATCCTCTCGAGAAGAATGGGAGCATCTGGGTCACAAAGCGTTTCACCAGTTATTGTATCCTTCAGACCAGCAAGAGCTACAATATCACCGGCCAACGCAACTTTTACATCTTCCCTACTGTTGGCATGCATTTCAAGAAGTCTGCCAATCCTCTCCTTCTTTCCTTTGTTTGCATTCAGCACATACGACCCTGCACTTAACTTCCCTGCGTACACTCTCACAAATGTGAGGGACCCCACAAAGGAATCACTCATGATTTTAAAGGCTAGTCCAGCAAAAGGCTCCTCATCACTGGCAGCCCTATCAATCGTTACTTCTGGATTCTCAGGATCAGAACCCTTCATTGGTGGCACATCAAGAGGTGAAGGCAGATAATCCACAACTGCGTCAAGCAAAGGCTGAACCCCCTTATTTTTGAAGGCTGACCCGCATAATACGGGGACAAAATTGCTTGACATAGTTCCTTTCCTAATTAATTTCTTAATGGTATCCTCATCCGGTTCAACACCTTCAAGGTAGTTCTCCATTGCTTCATCATCTAGTTCAACTATAGTTTCAATCATCTGTGATCGGTAATCTTGAGCCATCTCTTGCAGATCAGCCGGAATATCATCATACACAAACTTTGCACCCAACTCTTCCCCAGACCATACTATGGCTTTCATCTTGACAAGATCAACAACGCCTTGGAAATTATCTTCCGAACCAATAGGCAACTGAATCACAAGGGGTTTAGCACCCAAGTTTGTGACTATCATGTCCCTTGTCCGAAAGAAGTTAGCCCCAAGGCGGTCCATTTTATTGACAAAGCAGATTCTAGGTACCCCATATTTATCAGCTTGCCTCCATACGGTTTCGGACTGTGGCTCCACTCCAGCCACGCTGTCAAACAAGCAAATGGCACCATCCAAGACCCTAAGTGCTCGCTCCACTTCAAGGGTGAAGTCCACATGGCCAGGAGTATCGATGATGTTAATCCTGTGTTTGTTCCAAAATGTGGTGGTCGCGGCAGACGTGATGGTAATCCCCCTCTCCTGTTCTTGTTCCATCCAGTCCATCGTAGCCGTACCCTCGTGCACTTCTCCAATCTTATAGTTCCTTCCCGTGTAGTATAGAATCCGTTCAGTCGTAGTAGTTTTCCCCGCATCTATGTGAGCCATAATTCCGATGTTCCGGTAGTCCTTCAACGGCACCGCACGCTTTCCATCTGGCAAGAATCGTGAGAAAAGCATGTCAATGGTGGCCAAACATGCATCAAACTCTTGCTGTACGAGAGAACATTGTGGACTGCAATACAGTATAACCTTCTACAGGTGGAAAATTAGATTTTCCAACCAGAATAGGTTTACAATTCCCATGAAGGGCAAGGAAAACGACTCCGATCACTCATTTCACCATAACAAAGCAACGCATGATCCTAATGTACACTCAAAAAAACAAGCATCACTAAAATTACAGCTGGAGCACAGCACTCAGTGAAGAAACAACACGTCGACAAGGTGTAACAGGACGGAGGTCAGTCCTGACACGAAATTCACAACCGATTCATATTTTAGGCGTCCTAACTCATCACGATATGCGGCGAAGAAAACAATTGAATTTCTCGAAAAAGAGAGAACAATCAGATCGTCCCTCGCAAGCGACAACGCATCGCCTCCGAACCGGTCGACTCGCGATTCGTCGGCGGGGAGGAAGATCATCGCCGGGGCATTCCGTCAGTCACCTGGCGGAAAACTACCGCGAGCGAAGCTCTCGCCCGTCAGACGACGCAATTTACACTCGCCGAAAAACAAACACCACGTCAGACCAACCGCCGGACCCCCGGGGGATTTCAGCACGTACCTTCGCCGGCCATGGCGAGAACGGAGAACTCCCTCCGCCCCCGGCGCTGAGGCCTAGAGGAGCGCCCGGAGCCAAACCGCAGCCCGGCGAGGAACTGGGAGCTGGAAGCGGAGACGGAGGAGGCGCGAGGGCGGAGGCAGAGGAAGGGCGCGGGAGAAGGGAGGAGCGCCGCGGGCCGCCGCTGGGCGCCGCCGAAGCTGCACACCGGGGACGGACCGGCCAGCCGCACCGACTCCGCCGCCATTTCTGGTGTGTGCGCGAGGGGGGGCCTGCCTCGGTGGTGGAGCGCGGGAGAGGCTCGCGTCCGCAGCGAGGGGTGGGAGAGCTGGGGATAACGAGGGGCCCGAGAAAGCGCGGAGTGGCTCGGGAGTTGAGGGAACGAGCGAACGAGCATGTGAGGTTGAAGACTGATTGGCAATACGTGACTTTATTTTTCGTTTTTCTACTGGCTGGGAATAAGTTTTGAGGAAAATTGAGGGGGCGCTTCTGTAATTGCCCGTATGATGGTGCCCAATTTACCAATCTGCCACCGGTGATTGTTTTTAGGAAATAATCATGAGTTAGGAGTGATCAGTCCTGATTTTTGAAACTTAAATCTATTCATTTGCCTTGGAACCCACTCCGGAACCTATCATTTTTTCCTTCTCCGCTTTCAATGTCTACTAAGAACCTGTTTTTTTGTTATTTCTTTTAATTTTTTTCCAGCAAAATATTATAAGAAATGATATGATTTAAAATAAAAGATGAACAAAAGTAGTCAAGTTAAGAGCGACTAAGGGTTGTGAGACTTGAATGAGAGAGGGCAACCTATGTGCAAGCAAGGAAGAGGGTCAATCACGAGTAAGAGATAGAGTAGTGAAGTGTTCGAGTGAAATTAGAGAGAACAAAAAACAATAGAGAAATAAATAAATATATATATATATGGTTTCTAAGTCTTATGAAATCAATTTCGAATTTAGTATGATTCCCAAATAGTTGTTCACTTAAAATCGGAAATTGAATTGATTCCCACAAATTCTAAAAATTGGATTTGGGAACCTTAAACCGGACCAATTTTCAAGAAAATCCATTATTATTCTCAAATAGAACCTGTTCGATTACACAGCATTAAGATGAGGCATTTACATAAAAAGGAACTTGTTCATTCATGGACACATGATATTCCAACGGATATTCGAAGCGAGAGAATTCGAGTCATGGGCAGTCAAGTAATTTCGCAACAATTCTTTCCAAATGGATGATGGCCTCGTCCGTGAAGCTTTTGAGCCATAGAAAGCAGAGAGGCACAGGAGTCGCCACATCCCGAATCCCCTGTCCTCACACCCACGGGAGGGTCTGGTAGGTCCCACCCGGCCTTGTTACATTTTTCTCACAAAATAGGGGACAAAAAAAAGGGAAATAAGCCAAAAATCCATTTATTGGCATGCGTATTAGAAAATCCAAGACGGCGTGGCATAAATTTCATATAAATCTCCTAAGCAAGCTATGCAGGATATTTTAATACATATTCAAACATTGATTTCACGCACTAATCATGTAAAAAGTTCATTCTTCAATCATTAAATATCTAGTTGAGGAAGAGCTTCCTATAACAAAATTCAAAAGTCATTTGGTGCAAAACTTGAGCATCCCATTCGTGAAAGGTTGGCCTTTCAATAGGTCTATATGACTTTCTGTACTTTTCCAACTCATGATTTGGTTGATAAAATTAAAAAGTAAGTGCTAAAAATTTAAATCCAGGATATTAAGTTCCAAATATTAGGTGTTGAATATGAAAATAAAAGGTTGTTCGACAGTTTTAATAATATAATTGGTAGTATATTAATAATCATTAGATTTTTTTGTAACTTCAACCAATTAATCAATTCCTTCCGTACTAATCACGTTAAGTGGTTTTGACTAAATATAGTCAATTAAGTCGTGTGTAGTTAGAGGCTATCAAATGCACACAATTAGATTTTGGTGCCGGGAAAATTTAATCTTTCAACACTCCACGTGATATTTAGACACACACCCTTGATTCTTTTAAGAATGGATGAAATCCAGAACTAGTTTATGTAAGCTTTTCAACCTCCATCGCCAGTCTCCATCTTTTGGGCCTTCGATTATCCTCTCTGGGACTTCTATGGCAATCGGCCCATTAGATTATTTCGATCCACCATCAGTCCTGAACCGATTGCATTTAATGGGCTCCGTCCGTGCATGAAGCGAATAATGACTGTATTTTATTTGCCATTTAGAGAAGACAAAGGAGAGTGAAGACAGGAATATGAACCACTCACTTATTGGATGTATCTTGATAATGATGGACCATTAGCTAGGTCAAGCCAAATTTTTTTTTTTTAATGACATACATGGCCTTATTTTATTTTTATTTTTGGTCTGTTCATGGCCAAATTGAATAGGCTAATTATTTGCTTCTTAGGCCCAGCTCACTCAAGGGCCACCGGCTTCATAATGGGAATTCAATATGTATTCATAGGCAGACTCAGGCTGAAGGTGATCGGGCCCGGTATAGAGGAGCCCAATCTTATAAAAAGATCGTGATCACATATTGGATTAAGATCCTCTCAATAATGAAATCAAACTCAAGACGCATTCGATATTTGCCAATATCAATGCCCATAACCCATTTAAGAAAAGGGAAAATGTCACCGAAATTCCCAAACTATTGACATTGCGACACCAATACTGCCTGCATATTTTGTATTATCAAAAAATTCAAAAATATATATGTAATACGCATTTACCTTTTATTGACATACTATCAATGACCATTGTTAAAAATCCAATATGGCGGCCAACGTGGAAGACAAAGAGCAAATGATGCTGACATAGCACTTATGTGACTTAACAACCATGTGCTCTCTCTCTCTCTCTCTCTCTCTCTCTCTCTCTCTCTTTCTTTCTCTCTCTCTCACATCAATTAAACTAATTGAAATACAAGTTAGGTGTGAGTGGTTCTAGATTTAAGGTGAAACCTATACGAAACTATAGAACTTGAAACCTACAAATTGGTACAAGTTCCTTATTTTTTAGAACTTGGAACCTACTTTACATATTATAGAACTTGGAATCTACACTATTATAGGTTCCAAGCAGGTTTCATATATATTATTAATTGAACAATTGTAGTGAATTATAATCTTAAATAATCACCATTTGCTATCATAATTCACTAACCATAACTTATGACTAGGCACACGAAAAATATGAATATTAATAAAGTAAAAGACTTAGTCATAGAATAGAAACCCATACTTATGCTTCCAAATTATATATTTATCAAGATCACACAAAAACATGGATTAAAAAAAAAACATTAAAACTTATTTCAGATTTTACGTTACAGGTTTCAAGTTCCAAGTTTCTCCAACTTAGAAACTGAAACCTACCTGTCGAAACAAGTTACTCAATTTTTGGAACCCAAAGCATATTTTGTATACCTTTTCAAGTTTCAAGTTTTACTTTGAAACCATGCTCACCCTTAATATAAGTAGATAAAGGAAGTTTATACTATTCTATTTGTCAAAAAAGTTCTAAATCAACTATAATTGTGTCAGTTCAGTCATAAATATATTTTTTAGCTAATTTAATCATAAAATATTTGCAATTGTGCCCAACGTCAACTTGAACAATTTTTAATTATATTGTATTTTTGTAGATTATTTATTCATTTTTCTTTTCCTTTTTTTTTTTTAATTTCTCTTTCTACTCTTCATTCTTTTTCCTTTTTCCCACAATGGCCAATGAAGCTTTGGCAAGGCTCGTCAACAAGGGTTGTGGCCCTTGCGCGGCCTGGCCTACATCTAGGTGAGGTATGGGGGCTATGGGCGAGGCCATCCTTGCAATGAGCAAAGGGGGCCTTGCTCGCAGTGAGGCCATGGCTGGATGTATGGAAAAAGGAAAAAAAAGGAAAAGAGATAAAATGAAAATATTATTAAAAATTATCTATGTTAATGTTAGCCGGCCAAAATTAGTCAGATGAACCGAATTAGCACAATTATAAAAGGTTTATGATTGAATTAACAAAATAAATAAATAAATAAATGTTCACAATTGTAATATATTTAAAACTTTTTTAGTAATTTTCCCGCTCTATCTTCACCAATTAAACTCATTGAAACACAAGTAGATAAAGGTTTCAATTAAATGACCTTATGGATTATCGTGATTAACTTGTGTGACATTTTGTGACATTGCATTAAACAAGAAACTACACACCATTGTATGCCAGCACCATCTCGAGCAAGGTTCTTATCTTTCGAAAGTAGCCGCAGGGCGTGCTATTGATGGTGTTCATATAGCTTTGTATCATATTAACTAGCGAGCAGAACTCCATTGCTTATGAAAGCGACTGTTCATAACTTTTCGAGCACACAAATTTCACGATATTGTCAAAACAAGAAATAAAGATTTGTGAAAAGAATACTCCACGGAAAGTTGGCGAATCAAAAGATCAATAATGAATCTGTAAGGTGATGACTTTGAATAACTAAATTAGGTTTCGGAGTTGAGTTTTGGAGTCGAGCTTCTACGTGAAGGCCGTATCCAACAAGAAAACTCTAGAAAAAGACTCAAATTGCCTTCAACGAGCAAACAAGCTTGGAATGATTCAAATTTCAACCGAATCAAGCTTTTTTGAGAGAATGACCACCTCGTTCTTTCGGACAAGCACTATCATCTCCTCAACCCGCCCTGGACGGTTACTGGGGATCGGCTTCACGAGGATCGGGCGTCTTTGGCCGTCTTCTCTAAAGAAATTTGTGACCAGGTCCAGTAGTGGGGTTAGAATCTTTTTCAAGGTCTAACCCTGCCTTTACGGAAGACAGACACGAAGGGACTCTCACCCCAAGACGGGTCCCTCCGCCTGATTCTTTCCTTGAGCAATTTAAAAACAGCTCAGGTCTTAAACTAAAAGTGAGCTTTGAGCAAACCGAGCATCCTTCCAACACGCGGCAGCACGTGTCGTCCATTGAATGGGCGGGCCCCATAGTGACGCGGAGGGCCCATCTTTGCAATATTTTCTCCAAGAACAGCATCTTGCAAAAAGAAATGACAAAGAACGTGAGTCCCCCGATGCACGGAGCATTACCTGCCTCTGCCTCCTTCCCACCTTTATCAGCTTTGCAGAAAGATAAGGTGAAAAAGAGAACGTACTCCGATGAAATCACTTGGCTCTTTTCTGCTCAGTCTAAAGGTGCTCATTGTTTCCTGCTTTTCCTGCGGCTGTCCTGCGGAAAGGCGAGATTCACGTGCATTTATATGTTATTACAACGATTTCGATGCATGTGAACCAAACTAACATGTATAATACTGATCTCACTTAGGATCGTTCGAGATTCAACGGGCTCGATGTACTGGATCGAGTGCTTCCAAAGGCGCATATTACCACCATACGAGGCAACTCGCGAAAGTTCCTAGAGAGAGAGAGAGATGAAGTGATCCTTTCACCATAAGATTTCAATCCCATGATGGACCCACCGCCGATTGAAGAGAGACGAACGAGCATTGCGAAATGACAGGATTAGACTTTACGTCAATGGAGGGGCAGTAAAGCTCAGATGATTAATGCCATACGCCCAAATGGACTCTGGACCGCTCGAAAGCGTCGCTAGAAACCACCTAACAACGGCTCAAAACGGGCTGAATCAGACCGAGCGGCAGGAACAGAGCCATCGCGTGCGGTCAAAAGAGCTTAGTTGGCCCTTATTACTCGTTGGTTGGCAAGTCTTGACACGAACTCCCTTGAGTTAGCACATCAAAAGCATATTTAAGACATCCCCGTGGTACATGGCACTTCAAGGTTGTTGGTCCAATACACGGCTAACTATTCCACCTTACACCATAATCAGACTTGTTTTCAACTCACACTACTATAATGAGAACACAATCGAAATATACGCATAATGAGCAATCTAAGATTGATAATATTATCTCCAATTTGCATCAAAATTAAAGCATAATCACAAATAATTCGAGATTGATTCAAATGTTATCTCTATCGGTAATTATCAATTCTATCGTTAATACAAAAATTAAAATATTCAATTCTTATATCTTTTATTTTCTCTGTTTCCTTTCGGCACCTCCAAGATAAGCTCAATGGCGAACGGAAGGGGAAAAAGATGGTTAAGTGGAAGGCATCTTGCACATGGTCGAAGATAATGCTGTGCTGACGTGCCAGAATCAAACCCTAGATTTGATTTGACGTGCTGCTGTCTCGTGAATCGTGATAAAGAAAAAGGAAGAAGAAGAAGTCCAAATTCGTCAACAAAAGCTTTAAATAAAATGTACTTTAAAGAAAACTACCCACAAATCATGCCTTCTTATTGTCTCCTCAGTCCTCATGATCGCAATATCCGGCCACAAAACAATGCAATCCCATTCCAAGTCGCGACACCAAACAAACTCCTTCGACCCCTCATCCGTTTCGAGGGCGTCTGCCGATGCATGTAGACTAGGGCCAACAGTTAGAGTCGAATCGAAAATGATGTAATTTATATTGATTCATTTTTACGTAATTTAAATTTAATAATTCATATTCAATTCTATTAGTAATTTAGTACACAACTCATACTATTTAACCTATTCCGTATTATCAAAATACATTAATATTCTAAAAAAATCATTTTCAAGAAAATAATCATATTTTCCTATTTATGACTGAAACTTGAAAATAAGTTAGCTGATATTTTCGCTATTCGATAAGAAAAATATTTTACCCATACATTGCTTTCAATATTTATTTATTATTATATTTTTTAAAATTATTTTTATTCTATTTCTTTTCTTTTTTTCCTTTTTCTGTAGAAAAAGAAAAAGAAAGAAAATGGAAAAAAAAACCGAAAAGTAGTGGATTTAAGTTGAGTTATTGATGGGTTATAATTGAATTTAGGATAAACTTATTTATCACCCATTTTCATTTATAACATATTTTTCAATTGGGCTCTATTATAGTAAATCAATTTTTAACCCATATTAAAATTTCATTTTCTATCCAGTTAAAAGAAATGTGGGTTAAAATATGGGACAACAACCGATTTTGCCATCCTAAATGTCAACTTAACACGCATGGATCATCAAAGACCACCTAAACGATATGAAGGAGGACTCATATGATTCGAGAGATGCGTCCACTAGTGACACTCAATCGAACCTACACCGTGACGGAGTTATTTTGGATCATCAAATAAAAGCTAATTTCTCATTAAAAAGCAAACTCGAGTCTCTTGGACTATAAGCAAGACACAGGATTAGCAATTGGAACATCAAAACTGTTATAAATCTTGAGATGGCAAATCAAATATGAATGGCAAGTTTATTGTACATAATTAAGTAAAGACACGAATGATAATTATTTTATTCTAAAACTAATTTATATTTCTAAAATATTTTTTTTTTTTCATATGAGTTTTTAAATAAAAATACGTATTTAATAACGATATAAAATTTATTTTTCAGAATAAAAATTAATTTAATAACAACAAAATATCTCTCTCATGCAATGATGACGGATGACGGACGTCGAAGAGCAATTGCCAGTGGCACAGGCAGCGGTGATGGATGATCGATGGTAGCAACCAATGAGCAATAGCAAGTGGGTAACCGCTTGTAACGAAAATAATGAGAAGATTTTTTATTCTTAATTTTAATTTTAAAAATTGAGAAGTAGAGTAATTCTTACTTTTCGTTTCTAAAAATTTATTTTAAAAATAAAAAAAATAAAATTACATTATCAAACGAAATTATGTTATAAATCTATTCACGAGAACAGAGAAATAACTCTAGCAAAAAATAAAATGGTTATCCGCTTTAAGTCACCTATGTATCAAAGCGAACAAAGAAATAGACGTGTTTAGAGGATTTTTTTCCGCTTGGAACAGAACTAGGGACGGTGAAACTGGGAATATGCGACTGGTAACTCGAGAGATTACAAGTTCTGCTCGTTCTTCTCTTTTTAATACCTTTTTCCATTGGCAGCGATGAAGTCTATAAAGCCAGGAACAACACTCACACCACACTGCTGCTGCTTCTACTCTCTGCTCATGCATTTTACACAAAACGGGAAAGAAAAAAGAGAAAGAAATGACGAAGTACCAAGGTAAAACCTATTTCTCTTACTCCACTCAAGGCTTTCCGGCCACCGTGACTGGCCGATGTTTGGAAGCGAACCGGTGCACGAGAGCGAGTGCGTTGCTGGTCACCTGAGCAACATATACCACCCTCCGCCTCACCGCTACCTTCAATCCCCCGTCCATAACCCCCGCGAACCCATCCACGCAGGTGTTCTCGTCCGTCAGCGCGGCGCTCACCCACGTCTCCACGTTGCTCATGTGCCACGCGAAGTCCTCGCCCGCGTCCCGATCCGAGCGCCCGAGCTCCCTCGCTGAGTCGGCGAGACGGTCCACGGAGTCGCCCATGTTCTCGACGCAGTCCCTCACGGCCCGGAGCTCGCGGAGCTTGATGCGGCGAGCTCGGGACAGCTTGGAGATGAAGGAGGCGGCGGAGCGGGCCCGGGCGAGGCTGACGATGAGGGCGGCCTGGGCGAGGTGGCGGTCGCTCCGCTGGATGGCGCGGCCATAGGCGGCGAGGCAGTGGACGCAGAGGGCCGGATAGCGGGTGGTGCGGCAGGAGGAGACGATGAAGCTGGTGGGGGCTGGTTTGGGGTGGCTGGGGACGAAGGATTGCGATGGGGTGGTGGCGACGGAGAGTACGAGAAAGAGGAGGAAGAAGAAGAAGGGGAGAGATGGTCTTGGTTTCGCCATTTTTGTCTGGGGGTAGAGAGAGAGAGAGAGAGAGGTTTAAATAAACGATGGGCTACCAAGAGCCGAGCGAAATTTGTTCTTATATTTCTGGGGAGAAGTTTAGTATAAAAAAATAACGAGTCCATGATTATCCGATTGATTCTCTGAAGAATATGTAATAGTTTCTCATAAACTTAGGAAAAAGATTAGAACTTTCTGATATCAAAATCAAGCTCCTTAGTAATTTCGTCCTAATCAAGTCAAGTCGAACCGAGCACACGTATATCTGAATCTTCATTTCAAATCAAGCTTAAGCTGATTAAATTCAAGTCGACTTTCAAGCATGAAATATATAAGTCACGTCGAATCTGAGTTCAGGTTAAGCTCGGTACGACTCGGTCATACAACACTAGGTCACCGACTCACCAGGGGAAAAGAGTCTTCCTATGGAAGCCGTCAATAAAGGGTGAAACCGTACTTGCAGGCAAAATCATGGCTGCGCGCCTTACTATCCTTATGAGCTTCTTTGCTTTCTACTTTTGCTTTGGCTTTTACTTTATCGTTTATTCTTTTCCGCTCAAGTCATGTGCAAGAAATTCTACGAATTGCAATTTTTCGTTTCGCATCGGGAGTTACATTCGATGCGAGTTAACTATTTTACTAGTCACGGGATTTTGGATTATTTCTATTTGATTGTGATGATTTGAAGACATTTGGATTTGGAGACTCAAAATGGGGCTCCTCTGGTCTCAATAAGGATGACTCTGGATTAATAGCATGATCGTGGATTTTTCTGTATCTTTTTATGATGATTTAGAGAGATTTGACTTGATAGACTTAGCACGGACACTCATTGGAAAAATATTTAATAATGTTTATTCTTTACCTTCCCACTAGTGTCCTAATACGCAATCACCATAGGTCATGTCCTCATGGCATGTGGGGGTATATCATTCGCTGATATGCTTACGTTGCCATATGGTGAGATCTTGCTGACTTAGCATATTAGCTACGTTCCTATAAATATCTCGGTAATTTTTCATGCCGAGGGATTCAAAGATAAGAATACCGAAAGTAATATCACATTTTCTCATAGATTAAGCTTTATACTATAACACCTGCCTCCTAATACTCGAGCCTTCTAAGATTGCCCAATCCTCCTGTATCCTTCCATTCACCGATGTTAGGGCCGGCAAACCCATTTTGTGAATCAAAGGCCCAATTTAATATGGGTAACTTGTACTTGCTCACTTACCACATGATGAACAAATACCTAAATTGTACTACCGGCGTGGTGGCTCCGCTGGATAAGAGCTCCATTAATCCTTCCCCAAAGGTGAGAGGTTCAAAACCCAAAGTTTAGTGAATTTTAATACCTAAATTATACTACCGGCATGGTGGCTCTGCTGGATAAAGGCTCCGCTAGCGTCATCCCAAAGTTCGGCTACCGGCCGTACGGGGTTCCCTGGGTCATAAAAAAAAAAAAAACAAATACCTAAATTGTGAATTTTAATCTAGGAAAATTTAAACTAATTCTAAACTAGTATTAAAGTTAGAAAACTAACAAAACTAATCAAAAGCTAATTTCTAAGCTTTTTAAAAAAAAAGATTGGAATTTTTTATTGTAAAAATGGGGATTCAAATCAAGTGAGGACTCCAGCCGAACGTGGGTCTCGCCCAGAGTTTGCCATTTTTTTCATGAGCTGAAGAGAAAAAACCAAAACTTCACTTTGGTGAACCTTTACCTCAGTTGGACGAATCCAACTTCGCTCTTCGCTCTCCTCTCCCTCCTCTCCAGTGACCTGCGTCGCAAGGAAGACAACCAAAGACGCGTTGCAAGAGCCCTTAAGTATGGCGACATTTCGAACGCATTTGTCTTGAAGGAGCAAGACAGAGGAACTCTAGAGGTTCGCCTTCATCTGGTTCTTCGACCAAGCTTTGGTGAAGGCCGTGGTCCCATGGAGTTCTTCCTCAAAGGTCAAGCCATAGTCCCTGTCCCGGGGAGAAGTGGAAGGAGTTAGGAGGAGGGAGCGCCCTTTGCCCGAAGAAATAGGCGGCTTCGCCTTCAAGCCGTCAAGAAAATCGAGCTAATATATGATCATGACAGTACACTGATGCATAGGTCTTTTTTAGGGCCTTTTGATCATGATGCATCATGAACGTGCCAATATGTGATCGGGGTGAGCGGTGGTTAGATATAGGGGCGGCTTCGTCGGCTTGGATTGGAAGGAAGGGCTTTGCTTTCCGATCGCTTTTTGAGGCCGGTTTGGATGAGCGTGAACGAGTTCAGGATTTGCTATTACTTTCGGCTTGGAGCGGCTCAGCCCTTTGTCACTTAAAACTTAAAAGGGCAAAGATGATGGATGTATTTTTCTTCTTCTTCTTCTTCTATTGCTATACGAGCCTAAGATAATTACAAAGGAATTGAAGATTAACTCTGTTTCTGTTTTTTTTTTTTTTTTTGTCAATTTTCTTCAATCGAGACCTGATTTTTGCTACAATTCAAGAAATTTTTTAAAAATAAAAATAAATAATAAATAAAAAAGAACAAAAAATTTCATAATAAGCCAATAGACAAAAAAAAAAAAAACCAAAATTAACGGATCAATCTGGACTTTTTCCAATCAAAATCTCATCCAGACCCCAATTTAAGCCCACAAAAGTGACCAGAGCCCATCAAACGAGCAAAGCCCATTCACCGAGCCCGCCCATCTCGCCACAGGAACAGAAAGAGACGCAAGCAGGGACCTCCCTCTCCGCCCCCCTCCGGCGAGAAAATCCTTCGCCGCCGCGCCACGCCGACGACCATCCTACCTCCGATCGGCGCCGTCATTTCCAGTGAGTGCGTTCTCCACTTCGTCACCGCTCTCTTCCGCCCCCACGGTTCAAGTCGCGCGTCACTGTAGCCGATGCCAGGTAATCATCCTAGGATGTTCTGTTTCTCTTCGGTTGAGAGCACTCCGACGTTGGATCGTTCTTCGTTTGCCTTAGAATTTGTTGATTCGTCTCAGCTAACATCTGGATAACCATCTCACGTCATCGCGTTCACCACCCGTTGGACGACTTGCCTCAGAGACATTAGCATTGATTTGAGAATTGTGTAGCGTTACATGTACGTTACTGCTTCGTATGTTGAGCTGATGACGTAGCTCCTGATCCATCCTTTGATGGCCAAGAGCCCTCGTTCCTTTAGTGCGTCGGTTTGCTCTGCTCTCATCGGATTAGATACCGCTTCAGATATGTTGCTGAATCGTCATCTGAGCTGAGAATGTCCGGGTTTATTTTCTAGCTTGAGGTGTTCAAGATGCATGTAGCGTAATTGTTTAAGTGTAGAGAAACCCTCTATAGTTGCAGGTCGTTCATATGTCGAAGTTGTAGCTTTCTTGTCCGCATGGCATAGCGCAAGGAGCTGCGTGTCACTCTTCGAAGCTCTCTCGTGCAATCAAGCATCACTCCTGTCTTGCTGCTCCTCCATTTTCAACCCAAAACTGTAAATCATTTGATTCGCTGATCTGCCGAAAAAGAACAAAAAGGTGCATGGGTTGAAGTCTCATCTTCGGTAACCCAAATCCATCGCGTCTAGTTACTTGACACTCCACCGCAACCTCCACAAACACAACCTCGACAATGTCAGGTCAACCGTCAATGGCCTCCTGGCTCAAGGCCCGGTCCGTTATCCGGTTCAGCGGCCCGGGTACGATCAAGTTCCTCCAGGGCCTATTGAGCAATGGTGTGCAGCGATTCGGTGAAACCCCCAGCGAGAAGACTTTAAACCCGGCCATGCCCAACATGCCCGTGATTACGTTTCCTTCGATGTATGCTGCTCTGTTGGCTCCTCAAGGGAGGTTTTTATGTGACCTGTTTCTGATAAGGCCCACGAGGCCCCAAGAGAAGCTCAACAAGACTAGATCCGGACCTGGGTCCAATGACGAGGAGCTTGAGCTTCTCGCAGACATGGATGCGCAGGTCTTGGATGAGGTTGTGCAGACATTCAAAAGGTGAGTTCATTGAAATTTTAAATCATTGTCTTGTTTTTGGGGGTAAATATCTGAATTTATGTATGGTTTGTGAAGGAAGGATTGTTTATGTGTGTGTTGGTATCCTTGTCACTGTGTTTTGTCTTGGGAATAGTTTCCTTTCATTTTCCTTCAGTTTTATCCATCCTAACATGGCCCAAGTTGTTCTCTTAGCTGCAATTGATTGAGAAATGTGAATTTTCTGTGGTTCTCTGGAGTCTTAGGCTGCTCATAAATTTTGTTTGTTCCTGTGTTTTCAAGGTTGATTTTTTTGAAATGTCTGTGCAACTGCAAATTTGTAGTTTGTATTCAAGGAAGAACCTTGGATATTAATTTCTATCCGGGTGATCAGAAGAATTTACAAAGCTTCAATTGTGAGCTATTAAACGTCATACTGTTCTCCAGTCTCACCACTCATGTAATAGCAGGCCTTCATCCCCAGGATGAACTGAGACTTCATCCTTCTTTCTTCTATCATTGCAAGAATTACTCATAACTGCTATTTAATATCCTAGACCCTCAGGATGAACTGAAGCTTCAATCCTCCTTTTGTTTTTGAACCAATGGTGTCCGTCAGGATTAGGTATTATTGAGCTTGCTGTATTATTTTTTTATGTTGGTGTAGCAGATGAAGCTCCTAGGCAGACACGAGTTGTGTGCTTTACCTTAATCTTAACCATCAAATGTTGTCTATATTAAAGAGGAGGCAATTTATAAGGTGTGAGGCGTCTTTTAAGGAAGTTTGGCATAATGAAGATCATTATAAGTATAGATGATCAAACAAGGTTTCTTTTTTGAAAACTTTCAGTGCATAGATCTTGGTTTGGTATCATTCTAGCCTCAATGGTCCTCGAATTAATATGATATAGGCAAATTGGATGCTGTGAAGTAGCAGCTTTCTGCCCCCCTTATAGCAGGGTAGGATGATGAATTTCCATTAGTTAATATTTGTTCACCCAATCTGGGAAGTGGGAACTCAATCGCATAAAAGTAATCTTTAGAATTACCTTTGGTCTCTTCCTGACCTCAATTTAGTTCTTTCTGTAGGCAGTTTCTAATGCTTCTGCCTTCTCGTGCATGTAAAGTAGTTTGTTTTTTTTCCCCTGTAACTTTCTGGTTAATAGATGGACTTTGATGAACATATGAAGTGCACCAGGAACTTTTCCTCTCCCAACAAAATAAAGTTGATGACTTACCCGCGGGCTCATGTGTACAGTTTCTCATTATCCTGTTGCTGCAGGTACTGATTGAGCGCCAAAGTAGATATTGAAAATATATCCAAAGATTTTACTTGCTGGCAGCGTTACAACAGTAACTACTCTCACAACTCCTCAACAGCAGAGGAGCCAGATGCTGCTAGTGTTGGCTTGGGTTCTGGCATTGACAAATCCGCTATGTCTGCTTCACAAGGAAATGATATTCGGTGGCAGTGGTTTTTTTTTTTTTTTTTTTTTTTTGTTCGAGTGGCAGTGGTTCAAAGATCCTAGATTAGACTCTCTGGGTTATAGAGGAATATTTCCATCTTCTTCAGAACGTTTGTGTTTCTTGTCGTTTCTCATTTTGGTTGCTCGCATGTCTTTGATGTTATGGCTTTAAAAACTGGGCCAGCTTCTTATATTCCCTGCAAATACCCTTTAACTTACTGTTAACTTCTATCATGTTCTATTGCTGCTCCTTTGGTTGAAGCAGACAAAGAAACAGATTAAAAAAATTATCTTCTTTTGAGACTAGAGAAGGGATTTGCAGAGGGCTCAATAGAGATTCCTAAGGGTTCGTCTTTACTAATTTCTCAATTTAAATTTATTAGTTGGGTTGGAATTTGTTAAGTATCTTGAGATATAGAACCTTCTTGTCAGAAATTCTTAGCAAATCCCTTTCCCGTAACTGCTTGAAGGCGTTCAGAATATCTGAATGAGATTTGTTTCTTTCCACATGATGATTCTCTTCAAGGCACATAGTTGGATTTTGGTGCTTTAGACCTTTAATGCAGCAGAAGCTATTTCTACCGTGTATTGCCTCTCTCTGTGCCACGTAATCTTGATCATTCAACTCTTTTCAATGTAGGAGAGGCAATTCCACTGGAATACAATCTAGAAGGTCTTAACGCGATTAGCTTCGATAAGGGTTGCTTTGTTGAGCAGGAATTAATTGCTCAAACCCATCACCGAGGTGTGGCTCACAAGCGTTTGCTGCCTTTGAAGTTCCTTCACGATAACGGAAAAGGTAAATCTTCTGCCTCTGTTATTGTTGCCAGTCCTTTTTTCTGGCATATGTATTTGACGGATCTCTAATGCTCCTTCTTATTATAGAAGCAGAGCAGAAAGTTTCTTCTGGATCAGAAATCCTGGATGCTGCATCTGGCAGGAAAATTGAAATAGTCACGGCCATTCTGGTATGTTGAGGTCTAGGTCTATTGCGGTTGGAAGATGCTCTCAAAAAGTCCAGTTTGCTTACCATACTTGGGCAAGAGGATCTCAAGGTAGAGGCAGTTAAACCAGATTGGTGGCCTCCAAAATGGTTTTAAGAGCAACAACAGCACAATGCAGTTGCTTAAATTTCGTTGTGCTAACACGCACACTCTTCACCTTGTTGTCGGTAAGAATTGTCCTTTTGGAGCTGTTTTCGTTGAAAGGAGAAAAGATTTTTCCGACCTAATTTATATTGATAGTGCTAGGATTGTAACTTAACCCACAAATTCTGAGTCAGAATAATTGCAAGGGAAATAACAATTTTCAATCTTTAAGGGGAACCAAGGATTCAATTAGTGAGCCAGTGTTACACTGAGTCAAACTGACTTCATCTCCATCATAAGTGATATCAGTTGATTCCTTTTCCTCTTCCCCGCATCATTTTGGTCACCTTGGAACTCGGTTGTGTCAAAATTGTGAAATGCTGGGAGGTCTGAGAACTGCGGATATGGTCTTCTGTGCTTATTCAGAAGGGTCTTATTAAGCAATTTCCATACAAAAAGAATTGCATTTGAAGTGATTTGGCCAGTGTGCTGCCACAGCATCCTTATGCAATCTTTTCTTGATCTCTATACACAGAGTGAGAAAACAAGTGATGGGGATGAGATGAATATGTTGTCCTGGAAGACCATCAGATGTGGAAACAGAGTTTCAATTAGAGGGACAACAGTATTTCATGGTTATTGGAAAGTCCAATGATGTCCGGTCCATTTTCCAGAGGCCCAACAAAGCTGAGGCAGGGAAGCTGCGAAGTAACGCTGGAGTTTCGGCCCGTTTGGCTGAGAGGTTTCTCTTGATCCTGCTTCCGCTTAGGTGCGAGTCAACCGAGTTCTGTGTATTCCGGAGAAATAATAAAAAAGAAAACAAAGTCGTATTATTCGTACCAGATAAAAAAAAAAAAAATTCTCGTTATTCGTATCTGATATGAGTTAGAGTGAAAACTTTTCAGAAGACTTCGCTTTGTTAAAGGACAAACTTAAATGACTATACTTCATATTCTTGTAATTAATGATATTTTACAAGTTGTTTCTATTCTGACATGTAAATTATTTCCTAGGAACATTGCAAATAAGGATCCAAAGTGTATTTAATTTCTCAAATAAGAGTCTGAAATAGATTTCACTTCAAATAAGCGCTTAAGTGGTTAAATTAGTCTCAAAGAATGACCTGAAGTGATTAACTTTATTTTAAATAAGGGCTTAGCCTTATCAGATTATTGGCTAGCAAAAAATTCCAATCGATCAAGGGTATTTTTGTCAAAACATAATTTAAATTTAAATTAAATTATATTTTTGGTATGAAAAATAGATTAATTTTTTTAAAAAGCCTAAACTTAAAAAAAAAAAAAAAAAAAAAAAGATGCAAGAGGCGATTGTTGCCCCATCATCGGTGGGTGGCGGTGCTAGCCAGTGAGGGCCTGGGCTAGGGTTGGTGACCCTTGTCAATCGTGATTGAAGGCAAAGGAGGGTTGTCGGCACCCCCTTGGTGTCAGCGGCTGCACTAGCCATCGTCACCATCCCACTGGTGATGAGGCGGTGGCCACAAGTAGTAGGAAGCCCTCCTTTTCGTCTCTATTTTTCATTTTTTAAATATTTTTTTGGGAAAAATAGAAAAAAGACAAAATTTAAAAGATAAAATTGCCCTTATCAAATAGTGAGTTGAGGCTCTTCTTTGAGACTGATATGGTTACTTCAAAGTTCAAACCCTTACATAAAACAATATTCACTTTAAGTTCTTATTTAAGAAAATGATAGCATTCATGCATTTATTTGAAATAATGTCCACTCCAAATCTTTATTTGAGAATATAATGGCACTTTAGGTCCTTATCTTTATTTGAGAATATAATGGCACTTTAGGTCCTTATTTGAAATTTTTCTTTATTTCCTAGGTGAAATTTTATGATGTTCAAAACTACATTTTCTTTTACTATTAGAAAAAAAAAATTCATGAAATAAAATGTTCCAAACTTCACTTGACCAACTATTGTGGAGTTTGTTTGTTAAGCTTCCAAAAAATGGTTTCGCACGTACTTTGTACCTGAAAGTGAAAGCTAGTAATATGTCCAAAGCCTGGACATCTTAGGAAGGCTACTCCATAAATGTAAAGCAATGTAGCAGTTGAATTTGACACTTTGTGATGAATGGAACACCATCCCCAATTCTATGTGATCAATATGAACTATCTTAAAATGATTTTGTTAACAAGTGACTTTGCAATGAGGAGCCAACTGTTGATCAGTGTGCACTGCTCTGTCCTTTCAATTATTCCAAATGAGAGAGAGAGAGAGAGAGAGTCGAGCAGCATACTAAACCCTAAAGCCCCAAATCAAGTTCCATGGAGCAACATTGAGAGTAATAGACAAGTGAACAGCCTTATTCTTGTGAACAAATTGAGTTTGAGACAGAGAACACTCAAGCAATTGAGCAATGGAGAGAGAGAGAGAGAACACTCAAGGAAAAAAGTATTCTTTTTTATTTTATTCTCGGGAACAATTTTTAAGCATTTTAAATCGTTTGATAACTATCCAAAATTTTTATTCTCGATTGTATTTTCTGAAAATTTCTTATCAAAATCATTTTCTTTTAATTTTTTAATAAATTTAATTTTCTTTTCTTTTCTTTCTCTTCTCCTTCTTCAAGGTTGCCGGTCGCCGGCCTTGGGATGATCAGCAACCTCACCAGAGCGCTGCCAGCCCTCGATGGGGCCACGCCTCATCGACCGAGCCTCGCCTAGTCAGACGAGGCTTACTGTTGGCTGGGGGAGGCTTGGGGGAGGCCTAGGCGAGGCTCGCCTGGCCGTCGGCAAGCTTGCTGGACCTCACCCTGGCCTTGCGAGCCTTCGGTGAGCTTGCCAAACTGATCGTCGGCGACCGACGACAGTGGATGACAGCAGTTGAAGAAGAAGAGAGAGGGATGAAGAACAAGAAGAAAGAAGAGAAAATAGAAAAAATGAGTTCGCTTGATTCTGGAATTATTCTTGGAAACAAAAATCAACTTTTTTTTTTTACTTCTCAATTCTATTCCAAATTTACTTTGGAAAAAAAAATAGAAATTTTTTTTCGAAAATAAAAATTTTATTAAACGAATTTCTGTTTCAAATCTACTTTCACAAATAAAAAAACAGATATTGTTATTATTTGATAAGTTGCCAAATGCAACGGTAGTGATATTTTCAAAAAAGAAAATACAAATTTCATGTCAAGATTTAATTCTATCTGACCATGTCAAGAAGCTCTCGTAAAGGTCATGCCGTACTTACAATTAACTCTGCCCTGCCATGATTTGTCAGAACGACTATAATTCTCCAACTGCCCTCTCACCTTCTGCTATTCATTCATGGTTGAGAAATTTCAATGGAGGTGCCATCTGAGGCAAAAACTGATCATACCAAGCTGCAATTCTTTATGGGGGAGTGGAAACACTCGATTGCATGGAGTGAAAATGTCATCATCAATAATCATAAGATCCATTAACTTCTCGTTAATACTTCACAAGGACACTAAATATTAAAGTACACATACATCATTTAAAAGAATTGGCAATGATTTCTAGACTATAGATTTTCTATTGTAGGTTACATTGTTATTAAGTGGATTAACCATATTTAGTTCAAATGCAGTTCGATTTTAGTTTCGTATCTTTTCTTGAGCTGCTAGTCAACAGTTGTTGCAATCATCAATTAAGTGACCCTGTTAGCAAAAATTTGAACTTCTACAATCCAATCAAGGCCATAATGCTTTCGGTCCTTCTTATTCTTTGGATAGGACGATGAATTTCTTATAGCACCTTTGGTCAAGCTTCGGCAAGAAGGAGGACTTACCATTTACCAAAAGTAATGGATTCACATCCGGGAAGCTTGAGATCTTAAGTTGGATCATTCGGCGTAATGTTTTGGACTTAGATCAGAAAATCTTTTCCTGACAAATCAGCTAATCGCCTCACGAGTCTCTGAAATTCAATCTGATAAACTGGTCTAGAATAGCATCTTACAAAAAGAAAAAGGATAAAGAACGTGAGCCCCACGTTGCATTAGGTGCACTACCTGCCTCTGCTTTTTACTATTAGCTTTTGCCGAGAGAAAAAGTAAGAACGTACTCCACTGACATCATTCGACTCACATATGACTCGTCTGTTCAATCTATACTCTCTTTAGAAACACCTTCCATTTTGCTCATTGTTTCCTGTGTCATGTTGACAAGCCCGATTCGCGTACTCGGATATGTTATTAAAATGATTTCGATGACTGTGAGCTGGACTAACACGTACGAATATGAGCAGAAACACAGCCGGGACGCGAGCAAAAGAGGCTGATTAGCCTTTGTAACTCGTTAGTTAGCAAGGCTTGACATGAACTCCCTTGAGTTAGGACGTCAAAACTCGAATTTAAGACATTCCTGTGGCAGATGGCACTTCAAGATAAGATGGTTATGTCGAAGATAATGCTGTGCTGATGTGCCAGAATAAACCCAAATCTGATTTGACGATCTGCTGGTAAAAGAGGAGAAATCCACAATCGTCAAAAGCTTTAAAGAAGTTTGCTTTGAAGCTTCGAAGAAAATTGCCGTAAATCACGTAGTCTGATTGTCCCCTCCTAATCGTAATCTTCGACCACAGAAGAGTAAAATCCATTCCACGTCAACCGCAAACAAATTCCTTAATTTCAAGTGTTTTTGTTGAGCCCCTCATCTATTTTGAGGTCATCTTCAAATTGTCCACCCCATTTTCCCAAAAATTCTTAAACTGCAGGTGATGCATATTGACCTAATTCAGAGCTACGTGCAAAAATAAGAACTGGGCTCATATGATTCGGGTGCCCCCAGTAGTCATACTCAATCTTCATTCTCCGGATGTTAGCTAGATCCTCGACCAATTCGAACGAGCCAACACCATGGCAGAGTCATTCAAGATCACCAAGGCAAAAAATAACTCTTCGGCACAATTATATCGTGGCATTCATACTTCACCTGTATATGACTTGCCAACAAAACTGATTTCGTATGAAAAGCAAATTCCATTATTGTGGACTGAGTAAGACGCGAAATTAGTGCTCGCAACATCAAACTATTAAATCTTGACATAGCGGATCGACCGTGCACCGCAAATCTGTTTCGCATAAACAAGCAAGAGCCCATCCTATCGTGCGAACAAAACAATCGAAGTCTTTCGAGGTTTGCTGTCCCTTGCAGTAGAACTGGGGACAGTAAACTGTGAATATACAACTGGCAACGCAACATAAGTTCCATCGACGAAGTCTAATAAGCCAGGAACAATATTCACCATACTAGTGCTGATCACCTCCCATAAAACGGGGGAAAAAAAATCTAAGGCAAAGTAGAAGGTAAAAGCTATTCTTTTCTACTTCACTCAAGGCTGTTCGGCCACCGTGGCCGGACTATGCCTGGAAGCATACCGATTCACGAGAGCGAGGGCATTGCTCGTCACCCGAGCAACATCCACCACCCTCCCCTTCACCGCCGCCTTGACGCCCCCATCCATGACCCGACCCCCGAATCCGTCCGTGCAGGTGTTCTCGTCCGTCAGCGCGGCGCTCACCCACGTCTCCACGTTGCTCATGTGCCACGCAAAGTCCCGGCCCACGTACCGCGAGCGCCCAAGCTCCCTCACCGAATCGGCGAGACGGTCCACGGTGTCGCCCATGTTCTCGACACAGTCCCTCATGGCCCGGAGCTCGCGGAGCTTGATGCGGCGAGCTCGGGACAGCTTGGACATGAAGGAGGCGGCGGAGCGGGCCCGGGCGAGGCTGACGATAAGGGCGGCCTGGGCGAGGTGGTGGTCGCTCCGTTGGATGGCACGGCCATAGGCGGCGAGGCAGTGGACGCAGAGGGCCGGATAGCGGGTGGCGCGGCAGGAGGAGACGATGAAGCTGGTGGGGGCTGGCTTGGGGTGGTTGGGGACGAAGGATTGCGATGGGGTGATGGCGAGGGAGAGCAGGAGGAAGAAGGAGGAGGGGAGAGATGGTTTTGGTTTCGCCATTTTTGTTGGGGGAGAGAGAGGGAGAGAAGTGGCTCTCATGGTGCAAAGGGTCGTGTAAATATATGATGGCCTACCGAGAGCCGAGCGAAATTTGCTCATATATTTCTGAGGAAAAGTTTAGTATAAAAGAATAAGGAGTCGATGATTATCATATTGTTTTTTTGAAGAACATGTAAATAGTTTCTCATATAAAGGATGGGAGAATTAACAAAAAAAAAAATCATAAACCTATTATCATTGTGTCAATTTAATCTTAAATTTTTTTAATTATACTAATTCAGTCCATCCGGCCAAATTTAGTCGGCCGGCATTGACGTGAATGCCGGTCATCCGGCCAAATTTCCCCCTATAAGAAAGGGCCCTTATAAATATAAACTCAAAGAAAAGATTCGAGCTTCTGAAGTTCAAAATCAAGCTCTTTTGATGCTTGATTCTAATTGAATCCAGTCGAGTTGGGCAAGTATATGTGGACTTTCTCTTTAAATTGAGCTCGAGCCGATTGAATTCAAATTGATTTCGAGCATGAAATGCGCAAATCTAGTCTAGTCAAGCTCATGTTAAGTTCGGTCCAACTCGATGGTACTCTCTAGATTCAGTTGGTCTTCCGTGAGTGAATGAAGCGGAGTCAGTTGCCTATTCTTCAAAGAGGAACGGCCCTACTAAACCAGCAATAACGCGTAAGCCATACCTGCAGGCAGCATCATGCCTGTCCCCCTTCTTATGACCCTCTTTGCTTTCTACTTTTGCTTTGTCTTTCGCTTTTGTCATTTATTCTTTTCCGGTCAAATCAAGTGTAAGAAATTCTATGAATTGCAACTTTCCGTTCCATTCGATACCAATTAACTTTTTACTTGTCCCCGCAGTCTCTAATCTCAACCACTTAAAGAGTAATTATACAGTCGCATAGTTACGAAGTAACAAAAATTTTGTGACCGCTGAGGTCACCCCAATGTACTGATGGCGAGCTTTAAGCGAGACGCTCGAGCGTCAATTGCAGTTAAATATGTACAGCTAGAGTTGCATGCTACTACATTTCCTTCTTTTCTACTTTGGCAGAGGATGACTTCATTGCTAGGATAGGCGTGCCAAAACTTTTCTCGGCTGAAAAGTTCGGGGCTAACAGAAGGGACCTAAATTAGGGGATACCATATCTAGATTATATCAAACATCAGTTAAATGCCATCAAGAAGACGTTGGTTTTCTGCATGTAGACGATGCACCAGGAGAGACACTGCTTAGGAAGCATTCCCGGCTCACGAACATGTCAAATTGATGGAGGATGATGATCCCAGTATTTGCTTCGCAATAATGCAGTCCGGTGCCTGTGACTAAGGAAAGGCGGGTCTTGAAGATTCTAGATTGGAACTAAAGAGTGTGTTTGCTTGAGTGAGTATTTTTCGAGGATTAGTTTTCTAGACTTTCATGCGTTTGATTCGTTGAAGATGATTAATCATAGAAAATCATTTATGATGAGAAAATATGCATGTTTAAAGTTTGGAAAATGAATTTTCTAATTTGGAAAGGGGAAACATCTTTCTTGAAAATGATTTCCACATATATTACATTCCTTTATCATATATAGACCTATCAAAATTGGTGATAAACCCATTTCTTAACCCAAATTTAATGTGCTAAGATATTACATAAATTAGTTATATTCAGTAAATAAGTCATAAATAGATTTAAAATGGTAAAACCCAATATAATATGAGTGTTAAATTGATTCAGAACTCTCTTCACTCTCTCGCCCTCACTTGATTTCACGCATGCTCATTCCACGAGCTCACCTCAATTTTGGTATGAGTTTCCTAAATTGGGTTTTATATAGAAGTTGTTTTAGTAATATGTGTCAAGAGAGTACGAGTTATTACATTTGTATTGCATTAAAATTGATTAATTTGAGTGGGACCATTTATCCGACCTGACCCACCCATTTGATGGGTCTAATAATAAAGTTCTTGCCCAAAACAAACCCTCCCTAAAGAAACTTGCACTAAAATAGACTTTAATGCTTGCGTAGATTCTAGGAGTACCGTCTAAAATGTTCTCTCAAAAAGCAACTAGCAAGTTTATTTGAGAAATGATAATGATTATTACTGTCCCATTGAAAGATAAGTGGTTATATCAGAGAAATACACTACCTAAATCTTTTCATTGAAAATTCAGAGGGGAAAAAAAGAATTGACACCCAAGACCCTTCATTTACAATATTAAGTGGCGGCCCAAATTTTGTTCAATCCAGTGACATGCTAGTCCATAAACGCAGCCCACATCTATCGTACTTTCAGCAACAAAATACGCTTAATTTCAAAGCCTGACACAGTTCCAAACCGTCTAGCCCTATGGATCCCAAAGGGAATACACAGCATGGCCATGTGACGTTCAACCAGCAACAGCAAAACTCCAATTTCTGTTATCCGTGGAGATTTGCCAGCAGTGCCATCCCAAAACAAGGAAAATTAAGTTCCCATAAAGTCGCATACATTTTATTTATAACAGCTAGCAAGAGTAGCAAACGTGATTTTCTGAATTTTAAAATGATACAGACCCCCCAAGGTGACGCAGTGCTCCCAATTTTGCGAATTTAGCTGAAAGGAGGACAAGGCATGGGAAAACTGAGGTGCCGCACCTAATGCGTTAGTTAGGTATTTAGTTGCCCATTCAGACCTCAACTCCAGCAGGACAAGGATTTAACCATGGTTAATGACCTGAAGGTGTCATATTACAAGGGAGGGCATGAGAGAATATATGCCATGCAATTGGACAATATGGGCGATTGCCAACTAAAGCTTAACTGGCTCATTAGCAAATGCATCATCATTCCACTGTCCACATGAATGACTATTTCAAAAGTGAACCATGTGATATAATATAACTTCAGAAAGAAAATCGCGAATGACTGAATACCTGTGAAATGAAAACTCAACTCATCATCATCAAGAGATCATAGCATGGACTGACCAGGGATTAGACTGTCATGTACTTGAGAACAGCTGCGCGTAGTTTTTCCATGTAAGCTGCGATTTTTTCCTGGACAACATTGCAAATAAGCTTAGACGTTCCTGGATATTATAAACAAATACATCTACACCAAATGGTTTCAGTTCAGATCGGATGGATTCTAATATATGCTGTATACCAAAAATAAATTGTATCCCCTGCAGTTATGAGGAATGTCAAACTGAGAAGACAAAGTCTCTGCCATGCGAATTCTCACAACAATATTTATATTCTGCAATCCTAATGGCATGGAAACATGACTATACTGAGGGCATTACCACATGATGTTAGCAGAAGATAACGTTTCTCCATGACACCAGATTTACGCTGGAGTTCTAAATATGAACCATGTAAACTGAGTATATTCTGTAGCTACAATGGATGCCATTTAGGAACAAATATCCCGCATATGACCTCTCATTCTCTTTATCACTGAGTTTAAGCTCCTCTAACCTTACTCTGTTTTTGGAAGGATATTCTGCTACCCTTCCTTCGATACCATGGCAATAAATCTTATGATGACATTGTCACCATATCATGTTCATAGCACATTCAGCCTCACAACTACACAAAATCAGTATCAAGGAACCAACAAAACAGAAAGTTCCACATAACAAACTGGAATTTCTTATATGCTACTCTACCTGGTTACCCTTCTGAGCATTTGCTATATTTTCATCAAGAAGCGTCAATAATGATCTGTTGAGTTCGTTCTGCTCAACCATCTCTAGCAACTACATGACCAGACAAGGTTGGAGTGAATAATGAGCAAACAGCCAATGCAGAAGAGCTTAGATGGATGGAGCAAGACATACAGTTGCTTTAACATCTTTTGATGTCAAAATTTTTGTTAGGTTGTTCTTCGCTTTTACAAGGTCAACTTGCATTTTGTCATAAGCTTCTGCACAAAATTAGACCATGGATCTAATTGATCAGTAAGATGAGGACATAGAATTGTCGATCCAGTCAAAATCAGTGTCTGATTAGTGTTAGCAAACCTGTCCCCTCGAGCAAAGCCTTCTGCAAAGCTTCCAGCTCAATCACTCTGTCTTCCATATCCTACCAATACCATCACCATTTCTGTCTTGAGCAT